>OW121718.1:9245000-10495000 GCA_933228805.2 Hipparchia semele
CTAAAACCTACGGGCAATATTTATTCGATTAGGGCGAGATTGCTATCACAATCCCTTAATCAAATACTACGACCTAGACGCGGGAGCATCCAATAGCCGTATGAGTCTCTGGAAGAGACTGCATTAATAACGTCCAAAGCGCTGTATTTATACTCACGGCACGGTGCCAGACCGGCGCCTACGTCGTCAACAAAGTCAAACTACCTACTACTAGTTTTGTCAAAGTACCTTCAATACATTATATCTTTACTATTTCAATTTATCGCTAACACCTGGCAACCCTGAATGTCAGCATACGTCGTATTTTTTCTCCGTTACATTTTTGCCGAAATAAATATCAGTAAACCCGAATTCAACAGAATTTCCGTTTTAATTCAAAATTTAATACAATAGAAACAATATAAAAGAATAAACCATGAAGAAAATCAAAATTATCAGAAATCTAAGAGGCCGAAATATAACTGACACACGCTGTCACTAGATGCCTGATGATGAAATACAAACGAAATTCGACATAGAATGCTGACACGATCCAGAGCACGGAACGCACAACTAACACCTCCGGACCCGTCGCTCAGCCCCGCCTCGCAACCACCCGGGATCACGCCCATTGTTGCAGCTGCGTCGAGCTCGAGCGATGAGTTTTTCTCCCCGCCGACGTCGCCACCACCAGTATGTCGGCGTGGGAGAGGCCGGCCGCCGACTTGCTTGGGATCCCGAGGCCCACCGGCTTCTGATAGGGTCCCCGCTCCCGGCGGTAGTGTGTCGCGCATGAGATGGACAACATCCATTAATGAAAATGTCATGCGCGCATACTTAGGGGCTACGGAGGGTGGAACCAACATGACCGCGTACCGTGCTAGGAGCCTCGACCAACATCTTTCGAGGGCCTCGACCAACATCTTTCGAGGCTCTCATTGGGTAGCTGGGTCAAGAGCCAGATCCAGAAGGCTGTACTCCTGGACACGGCCCGCATCGTCAGGAGGTTCCTCTCTCTGGGGCCCTGACCGCCGGTTTCTTGGACCCTGTTCCCGAGACCGGTGGACCGCTATTTTTTATATTTTTAAATGTTTTTTTTATTTCTATATTTAAATATTTAAAAATTTAAAAAATATGATGTTAAATGAAATAAATGAATAATAATAAAAATAACAGATAGGTAAGTGTCTGATTATTAACATTTGTCACAAGTACCTACCTTAAAAAATACTCACATTATAGTTTGGGGACGCTACTTGCTAAAATACCTGTCGTAAGATTTTTATTAGGTATCTTATCTTTTACCGACTTTCTACCGCATAGTTCAACCAACAAATAATACCAATCCAAGGTGCAAGTTTCACAATACAATAAAGGAAACAAAATGAGTAGGTAGGTAGGTTGGTGCTATTTATAAACATGAAGTAGACAGAAATATTCAAAAACACCAGCCAAAATTATGCAGCGTAAGGCTGAAATTTCTTAATACCTCCAAAAACGGTCCGGGCGCACCCTCCTTAATAAGCCAGGTCGGTCCGCAGGGAGGATCTACAAGTGATTTAAAGAGATTGTCAGTTAATGACCCTGCGTCGACCACAAATTCAGCCCTTCCTCGTATCGTACCGTCTGAGCTAATGGACTCTTTATCTCTACCTTAGGCCACCGGGCACCCGGCACTAAATACGAGAATTTACACAACGATCGTGAAAACCATTCGCAAGCGGCCTGATTAAGACAATTTTAAATATTTAATATTCTCGTGAATATGTATTGCGCTGTACACATAGATAACGCCTGTCACCAAGAGAAATTGAATTCACTTATTTACCCACTTAAAAAAAATTTAAATATTTATTCATTAAATGAATAAATAACTCATTTAGTATCAGAAAACAAAAAATAAAGCATGAACATATTATAAATAAAGAATATACACAAGGACAGCTTATCTCCAAGGAAGAGATTTCTTCCAGACGCCCTCAATTTTTATTTTTATCATATCGTCAATTATACTATATCAAAAAGATCAAATTTTACAACCTTGTGTTTATTTTTAATTTAATTTATTTTTTCCCCCTTTTTAAAGTAGTTACGATATTAACATAATTTTATAAATGTTTCCTATATTTAATTTTTAAGGTGTTGTTAAGGTAAATGTTAATATCGTACCTACTTTAAACAAGTAAAAAAATAACAAAAAATTAAATTATTGCTTTTATAGTCATTTTCCTTTTAATTTTGAATACCTAACGCCACTTTTCTATTTAACCCACGATAGGTATTATTTATCAACAATTACTATAATTGATTTACTTTAAGCACTTTTGAAGGAAGCTGGAAGTTATTTTAGCTTTAACTTTGTTCACTTCATCCAATATTAAGTTTCAAACTTACGACCTTTTCTACAAATAAATAAAACATATTATGAGCATTATGTTTTAATACTGCAATCGTTACATTTAATCTTTAGATTTGTTCACATACAATATTGATCACAGACATTATGTACCAGCTCAAACTGGATTATCGGCTATAAAAGGCAAAATCAATGCCTACGTAATCAGATAGATATCTAATGTTCGATTGTTTATTGGCAACTATCAAGAGGCAGTATATGTAGTTTATCGAAATAAGCCAATAAATAAATAAGTAAATAATCTTTTATTCAAGAATTTTGTATTCTTACATTTTCCTTGAGCGTTATAGTATTTTATTTATAAAAATTAGAAAATTATAAAGTAAACAGCCTAGTACATATTGACCCAACGCACTTGCGAACCTCTGTGTGTCTACATTAGGCCTAGTCATTGATATGGGCCTAGTGCTTTTAGCGTTGGGTGTCTTCCCAACTTTTATAGGTTTCATACAAACATCATAGGATTTTTGTGCAATTCGAATAGAGCATTTAATTTGGCCGGCACTTACCGAATGAACCCACCTACTGGAGCCTTACCTGTATTGAGGTGGGTATGTATGTTTATAATATTATTATACCTTAAACATAGCGTTGTACATAAATGTGAGTAGGTATTCCAATGAAAATAATATGAAATTGACTTCAAGATTTCTCAAATGATAAAAAGACAAATTAAATGGCTAGACCTCTAGACCAAGGAACACGCTCTACAAGAAGTGCGTCGGCAAAAGCGTTAAGAAAAACGACCGCGATAATCTGCGGTCGATTGCAAATTAAACCACAAAAATAATCACCCTTCCAATATAAAATGTTCAAAGCTTTAAATACTGAACTTATAGCTTCGATATCTACATAACTGGTCCGGGTTCAGATTGTTCTGCGTTGAATCCATTGAACGAAGGTATATGTATGCGGACAGTTGGCTCGGAATCGCCTAGTGATCAGTGTGTTCCGTACAATGTACTGGTGTTTGATCAACCGTACATAATCGCCTTATTCGGCGTTCTTCCCACACCTTATGTCTACGAGAATAAGAAAATAAAAAGACTACGCACAAGTATATCGACCGAAAACGCTTTCGTTCACGCGGCATCGGATCGGATAAAGTTATTTGATTCTAACGTCTTAAATGAACATTCTATGGCTTTTATGATCTAAATTAATGTCATAATTGCGGCAGTTTGGGATAAAATAAATCGATATGGCGCGTTTAAATAATACCGCCCGCAGTTTGCTGTATAGAATGATTGTCCGACCGTTTTGAGTTGAACTACAAGATTCTTTACATTGGATATATTGAGCTTTATTTGTGGGATGCGTTCGAGCTAAGGAGGTTCAAGTTTGATTGGTATTAACATTGAAAAGAGTTATACAAGGCTATTTCGATCGTGTATTTCTACTACCATCATTATGATATACTATAAGCTTATGTATATTGGAATTTTTGATCAGTCTTTTTAATTAATCTGGACCTCTCTTGTTAGTGGTTTGAATGCATATCGTTTTTAAAATAGCGATTCATTTATGTAATATTGTGTTGCAAAAAAACGCATGAATAAGAAATGAAGGTTGAGTAAATGATTTATGCGGATTTACATTTATACAAATAAATAAATCTCTGTTTGTCTGAGTCTGTCGGTAAATTCGAAATAACTGTCTTTTATGAAGCTCATAGGGTTAAATATTTCAACGATTTCTTAACCCAAACACACGTAATTTTTGTTACCGATTTTGATAGGCACAGGAGACTACTTTTTATCCCGGAAATAAAAAAAATGCTTCATAAAAAAATAAAATCTTGTGATGTTTTGTCCCAAGTCAAAACTCCCACGGAATATTTTACCAACCTATCTATGTACCTACAATTTATTGTACATACGAGAACGAATTCGCGGGTACCACCTAGTATTTGCTATGTTTGCAAAATTACCCTGAGTTATAAATAAAAGTAAACTAAAAAGAATATTTTAATTTAAAATTTATTAATAATATCTACTTTGGTGGATTTACATTTTATGAACCTATTTAATTAAATATTTGGAGGGGAGCCAGATAGGTGCTTTATCTTGTTTATAAACAAAAGCGGTCATATGCATTACTACTATTACATTTGTTACTGTTTCAATTTTCAGTTAAACATGCGTAATTTTTAATTGATAATTACCAGTATTTTTTTTTATATAAGTAGGTGTATTAAAAGGGTTAACGGATAGTTAAGGGTTTATTTTACCATTGCCAAGTAATTTGACTATTTGACGTATTGATAGTTTTGGTATTGGTAATCTGTCACAACGTTTTTCTTTGTCACTTAAAGTTTACTTGGTTATGCTGAAATTGGTCCTAATTACTGTTTTGTGACCTCAAACTTCAAACGAAACTTGTGAAAATCTATGTACCTACCTACCCAGATATATGAACTTATGTTGGTATAGCAAACTATGTTGATATGTTGCTGCCTGTGCGTATCGCAAATTTTAATTCATAGTTTAAATTGTCTTACTCCAAAACTGCTAATGTGTTTTCTGAATTATTCAGAAAACACATTAACAGTTGCTCAAAGTGTCCCTCGGGTGCATGTATTCTAAATTTGTTCTAGACTGTCTCGTTATTTGAGTCTAACAGAATCCAGCCAGCTTAGTGAGAACCCTTCCTCTATTCGGTCGGTTTTCTCATTTCTAACTAAGAAAAGGCATTGTTCGACACGTGGCAGATCATTTTAATTTTGTTGAGCTCGCAGTGTACATTCCTTATAGGAGATTGGACAGGGAATGTTGGGAACCCTATACCTATTGGTAGGTATAGGATTACCCGTTTTATGAAATTGCGAGCTGTGCCCAGGAGAGAGCGTCTGGGCTAAACACCTCGTATTGTTTCCGTTTTATCTTTATTTTACATTGTTACATACACTTTATGTACCTACGTTTGCTTTGTCTAGAAATTTTATGCACTATTTATACGAGAGGACTGTGGACTGTGGAGGCTGTTCTTTTTAATAAGTGGGTACCATAGCCTGTTGTACTCGTATCTTTTTGAATTGCTTTGAAAATAAAACTTTATACAATGTAGACAACGTGGGAAACTTTTAAAGAAAACTGCAAATAAAATACAAAGACTCATCACTCATCATTTCGTTGAGGAGTTGTGATAGCCTAGTGGTTAGGATTGTGGTCTCCTATTTAGGGGGCGTGGGTTCGATCCCCAGAATCACCTCTGACTTTTCAGAGTTATGTGCGTTTAAATAATTAAATATCATATGATTGAGCAAAACATCATGAGGAAACCTGCACGCATTTCTCCGTAATATTCTCCAAGGTATGTTAAGTCTGCCAATTTGCATTGAGCCAGCTTGGTGGACTATGGCCTACACATAACCGATCTCTGAGAGGACACCTGGGCTTAGTAGTGATACGTTTATAGGTTGCTGATAATGTTAGAGGCATAGAGGAATGTAGCATCTACGACATACATTACTTGGTGATCAAGTACCTACTTACCTAATTGTTAATAATAACAAGCGACGATCGTTAAACTGAATTTGAACTAGTTTTCATCAAAACACTGATCGCTACGGTTGTATGCGGATTTAGATCAAAAGAAAGCTGCTGGGTCAAAATGATCATAAAACTTAAGCGTTCTTTTGTTATTATAATGTTAACAGTTTGGTTAATATTTATCTGGATTATAAAAGAAATCTGCGTAGGTACGTACGGGGTATCCATACAAATAAATAAATTTTAAGTGTCTTGTCTGTCTGAGATTAATAGAACAATAATAAATATTGAAAAATTTAACATTTTTTTAAAATTTGGTTTGTCTATTTGTACGATCTAAATAATAAATAATTATAATCGTCGGAATAACAAATTGGAATCGATTTTGATAGAATTTTTACTGACAAAATCGCAGGCACGAACTGATAAAACCTTTAGCTTTGTCTGTCTAGAAATACTTTAAACTTTAGCAATTTTTGATTTTGATTGGAAGAAGGCTAAATCTAAAATTCTACTAGTATATTTTTAAAATTAAGCACTTTAATTTTGTTTACCTTCTCATCTAAAGCAAGGACTGTAAGGTGGTTCAGTTATTATATCCTTCTGTCGATAGTTTGTAAAAAGTATAGGTACCTACTTATTACGAATTAATCAAGCAAAGTCGTAGACAAAACTCATCACACGAAACTATTTACTATACTGACCGTAACCAAACCTAACAGCGTCAAATACCAGTAACTCTATTCATACACAATATCCCAAGAAATTATCCCCGTCTGGAGTTATGTTGCGCCTTAATACCGCACGATGCCCCATAATTATTGTCCAGACAATCGCCCCTCCATTCATGCACTCCTGATACTTTATCACATTAGCAAGACTCTCATAACGCTATATTTCTGTGAAATATGTCCATAATGGCCGAATATTGTCTGCAAGGGAAAAATTATCGTTGCATTCGAGATATAAAGGTGGAATTTGTTGGTTGGGAATGCATTGGGGTCGGTTTTAAAACGAAGGGTTCTAATGTTCGTTCATCGGTCCTCCGGCTTGACCGAAGGGGTAATTTGAAGGCAGACAGCGGACACATTTGCATAACAATGGCACTCGGATCTCGTGGAGGTTGGGAGCTTCCGTCCGATGGATAAGCTGCAGCCATGTTGAGCATATGTACCTACGTATTTTATATGTACAGGGGTTAAGGACTTTAATAACAACAGTCAACAACTGTAACAGTCTGATCTTAATTACAAACATACGTTTGTATTCAGTTTTCACTAAGCTTTGTATTAGGTAGAATAGATTTCCTTCTACTGAACGAATAAGAAGTAGGTTTGTGTAGATAAAGATTTTTTTTATTACGAGATAAGGCTATGCGCATGACGACAATCAATGATGGAAAGCACTGATGTGGTCTAAGTTAGAGCGCACTTGCCTAGAAAATGCCCATTCCCATTTTGTTTTGAACGTACTAAACCACAATAAATTCCCACTAACTTTATAAATGCGAAAGTGTGTTTGTTTGTTAGTTTGTCCTTCAATTAACACAGTAACGGATAGAACAATTTTTTTCATGAAATTGAAAATTATTAATTTCCTTTAGGGTGACTTGTAGCTCGTAAGTAAAGACTCTACCACTGGTTCAAAAAGTAGATTTTGGTGAGAAAAGCCAGGAAGAAACTCAGCAGTTTATTGAGTTTAGTACTATATTTTATTATAGAAAAATCGAGAACTCCCGCCGAAAAACCTAACTCTACGCTATGTCGCGGACAAAAGTGAGTAAAGTAGCACCTAGTTAGTTATAAATACTTTTTACTACTAGTAAAGGTACCTACCTACTACTAGTTGAGTCATATATGGTATATGGTCTTATCAGTTAAATATTAAACTATGATATTAAAGCATAAAGTTAGATAAATAATTTAAGAGAACGCGTCTAAAGTTTATGCATGCATGCCGTTAGCATGAGAAGGAATATTGCATTCATGGTTGTATTGAGAAAATATGTCACGTAGACACGGAACGAGCAATATATTTTATTTCCAATGGCAGCAGCAATGAAGGTATGTGCAAGATATGTCAAATTGATAACATAACAACATTATGGAGCATAAGTAGGCCCTACCTTAGAATAGAATAGCATAGAATAAATTTTTAATCAAATAAACTTTTACAAAGTGCTTTCGAATCGTCAAATGAATCTAGGTACCATTGGTTCGGAATGCCGTTCCAACCAGCAAGAATGCAGATCTGTCATTGTTCTACGATCATGACGATTTATGGACGATAGGAAGTTATATCTGACCTACCTTTTTATTTTATGGTATTTTAAGTGCAGAGATAAGGTGCGTAACATTCCCGCGGGGTGATAATAAAATCAAGGAGATAAATAAAAAACTTCAAGGTGACACAGTATGTCTTAAAGAAGATTGTTATTCCACCGTTTTACAATTCAGGCAGCGTTTACAATCAGACGTAATAGTCTGATATACGAGTGGGCAATTTTGCTCGCATTGAATGCAGATGTGGATGCACTGGTGGCCTCACTGGCCCTTGCAAATGAGCGTGGGCCCGTCACGGACGCAATGCGTTATGATATATTCATACCCGTCATTGAGTTATCTTAAGACTGAGGAGAATGCCAGAAAAAATCAGATTTCACCCACGCGATTGTGACTAAGCGATGAAATAAAACATGTCCGAAACCTAGCGCGAAACGCGTCAGATACTAGCGTATTGCGCGGAATAGGAGACAAATAAGCGCCAAATACATCATATATTGTAATAACTCGTAAGATATCCATTTTAATAAAAATGGCTGTATCGTCTCTTGGTAATATCAATAGGAATTTTAAATAAAAATTTTGGCTCTGTAATATATACCACAGTGAAAATAAATGCCAATTGATTAAAAATTAGACCTAACTTCACGATTTTATTTTGTTGAACTTTCATTATTTTATGTTTCTACTGAGTATCGTCCCTTGGAAATATGATGTACCTACATCTGTCTAATATTTGCCTTTTTTTCGGATAGTTAAAAGGGGTTTGGGTAAAAGTGGCATGATTTTTTTTTCTTGCGGCCACTTATGAAAATTATTTTATTAGAAAGTACACACTAATACATACATTTTATTCTATTAAAGTTTCTTTCTAAAATGTATCGGAGCTGAGATATTTTAACATGAAAAATACATAAAATCATGTTGCCACTTAGGTACTTTGTGTCTATTTTATTTATTATATTTGATGGTTCCCTGTTATTTTTCTTTTAGTCATAAACAACAACAAAGGAGCCTCTAATGAGCCCAAAATCTGAGCGTGATCGCCTCAACCAATCATAGCACAGGATTTGTTTACCTGAGCCGCGCATCAACTCCGGCGCACCGCGCACCGTACTTCACTCGTCTCTCCGAGTTAGTTGGTGACTAGTGTCGAGTGTTTCTGTTTCTATTGTTTTTAATCACATACCTCGCTTCCGCCTATAACACGCGAGAGCAGTTAGTCGTAGTATTTCTCGACATGGAGAAGGCGTTCGACCGCGTCTGGTACGCCGGTCCACGACGCCACGAGGATGAACCCAGCATGTATTTTAATCACACGACTTAGCTTGCCTTACTGGACTTTGGTCGCAGTCGGTACGGTGGCGTGTAGCGCTGTCAGTGTTAGGATTAGTCATTTACAGTATTGGTTTGGATTCTGCATTTAGTGTCGTTGCCTATGTATAGAAAGGAGATTTGTTAGGGTCTTCTTTCGTGGTTGGTGACGGACGGCTATAAGGGGAGGTGGACACCGTAGTTAGGCTAGGCTAGTTAGCCTGGTTGTCTAGTTTAGGCATAGAAATGTTGGCTTCCACGTTAGTTCAGTGACAATTACGATGTACTCTCACTCCTACAAAGTAATCACTGGGACTAATGGTTTGTTTGGTCGTTAGTCTGTCGTTTCTCTCATCATATAGTAGGTATCTATAAGTATAAAAAAAGTGATTTTAAATATTTTTGTTTATTTTTTAATATTCTATCCATAACGCTATAAATGGCTACCAGCAGAATAATAGACAGCTATCTAAGACAAAAACTCGCGACCTTCGGAACTTTAATACCAAGTGAATTAAAGATACCATCGAGCGGAACCGAGACTCCAAAGTGTTCGCGAGAGATCTGTCGATCGGACAGAGCCAGCTGACGCGACTGCAAACTGACGACGGTCGTCTCGTTTCTTCTCGAGCTGAGGTCTTGGTAGAGCTCGAGAAGTTCTATGGACAGTTATATACCAGAACACAGAAACCTGTTGAAGATTTGACCAAAGACCCCAGAGCCATACTGACCCGACACTATACCGAAGATATTCCGGACGTCAGGCTATACGAGATTAGTATGGCTCTCAAACAACTCAAGAACAACAAGGCGCCAGGTGATGACGGAATCACAGCGGAACTCCTGAAAGCGGGTGGAAAACCGTTTCTAAAGACCTTTCAGAGTTTGTTCAATTCCGTCATTCACGAGGGTACGCCGAAAGCATGGCAAAGGAGCGTGGTGGTTTTGTTCTTCAAAAAAGGTGATAACACTTTGTTGAATAATTATAGACCCATCTCGCTGCTGAGCCATGTTTATAAGTTGTTCTCGAGAGTCAATACGAATCGTCTCGCCCTTAGGTTTGACGACTTCCAGCCTCCCGAACAAGCCGGATTTCGAAGAGGCTTTAGCACCATAGACCAAATCATACGCTGCGCCAGGTTATACAGAAGATAGAAAGATATAGCAGGCCACTTTGTTTAGCATTTGTGGACTATGAGAAAGCCTTCGATTCGGTGGAAACTTGGGCTGTATTGAGGTCGCTGCAGAGATGCCGCATCAACTATTGGTACATTGAAGAGTTGAAGTGCTTGTACGAAAACGCCACTATGTCAGTACTTATACAGGACCAGACTACAAGGCCAATACATTGCAGCGTGGAGTGCGACAGGGAGATGTAATCTCCCCGAAGCTCTTTTCTGCTGCGTTAGAGGACGTCTTTAAGCTACTGAATTGGAATGGACTTGGCATCAACATAAACGACGAGTACATCACTCACCTTCGATTTGCCGATGACATAGTCATTATGGCAGAGGCTCTCAGAGACCTTAATACAATGCTCAATGACCTCAGCAGAGTCTCTCAACAGGTGGGCCTGAAAATGAACATGAGCAAGATGAAAATGATGTCTAATGCTCATGTTCCGCTCCACCCAGTAATTGTTGAGAGCTCTGCACTCGAAATTGTAGACCTGGGACACACAGTCCAGCTAGGTAGATCCAATTTCGAGAAAGGGGTCACCCGCTGAATCCAACTCAGCTGGGCAGCGTTCAGGAAACTTCGAGATGTCTTCTCGTCCAAAATTCCTCAGTGCCTGAAGACTTAAGTCTTCGAACAGTGCGTGCTGCCAGTGATGACTTATGGATCCGAAACATGGTCGCTGACTATGGGCCTTATAAGAAGGCTCAGGATCACTCAGCGGGCGATGGAGAAAACTATGCTTGGAGTAACCCTGTGAGATCAAATCAGGAATGAGGAGATCCATAGGAGAACCAAAGTCACCGACATAGCTGTGCGAATTGCGAAACTGAAGTGAAAATGGGTGGGGTACATAGTTCAAAGAGCTGATGGTCGATGGGATCCGAAGGTGCTGGAGTGGCGATCCCGCACCAGGAAGTGCAGTGTTGGCAGACCCCCCACTAGGTGGACCGACGACATCAAACGAGTCGCAGGGAGCCGCTGGATTTAGGCGGCGCAAGACCGAGGCTTGTGGAGGTCCATGCAAGAGACCTACGTCCAGCAGTGGACATCGATAAGTTGATAAAGACGAAGAAAAAGAACGCTATAAATAGTTTTAACAATAAAATATATGATAGTTTACTTTAAATTGATGAGAAAACTCTCATAATTCTACAACTTCAACATCAGATATCTCAGCTCCGATATCACTTACGGCAAAATTCTTTTTTGATCTGTTATTACTAGTTAATACCCGATATGTTAGCAACAATTAAATTAGTGGCCGCTAAGAAAAAAAATCATGCCACTGGTCCATACAAAGTTACCCAATCCCCTTTGATCTACTGTAGTAAAAATCAAATCTGCATCTGAAGATTTACCATTACACGCACTCTTAACACGCGTCTGTTGCTAGGAAGTGACATGAAATACCTATCACTATGATATTTTTGCTTTTAAGATAGACAAGGGGAGGTGTATGAACTTATGATGTAGACGTCGTGTAGATATCACTTTTTCTTCTTCTCTATAAACTGAGACGTCCACTGCTTGACAAAGGTCTCTTTCGTGGACTTCCACAGGTCGTGGTATTGTGATACCATACTTAAGTATTTTGTGCAGTTTCAAATTCACCAAGATTCTTTCACGGACGCAATGCGCTAGAAATTCATGTGATTCGTAAATTACGGGTAGGTAGGTACGTCGTTACTCGTTGTACATTCATACGCATTATTGAGTTTTCTTATCACTTGTTAATTGCGTTGATTGCTAAAATAACTTTTACAAAAGAGCTATCTTAATAGCATCACCTCATAATCCTAATCTTTACATTAATTCCTAATCTTAAGATTGCCTCGCAAAGATAACCTATCCATAAAAATAAAATGATGTCTAATAAAGTTGATATCAAATTATAACAAAGAAATGACTATCATGCATTTGTCATCATGTCACGCAGCTTTTTTAATCAAAATATGAAACAGTGCAAAATTACTGAGGACGCTGTAGGCTGTAACACATTTGTGTCCCTTGCAAATTAGCGCGGGCGGGAGTGCGTGGATCATGTTATATTCATATCCATAATTTTGTTATGAGCTTTATTTCTTCGATGTATGCTCATTTATTAAAAACTAGCAAATGCCCGCAACTTCGTTTTTCAAAATCCTTGTGGTTTTCCAGGATTAAAAGCCTATCTCATTCTTCAACACTCAAGTGTTCAACTAACATTAAAAAAAATCAAGTCGATCCGTAGTTTTGTCGCGGCGTGTTTGAGAGAAAACCGACATACAAACAAACTTTCGCATTTATATTATTAGGTTCTAATTTTTTTTAGATGAGTTTAGTTAGGTAATGTTTTGTAGGAAGAAGAAGAATGGTAGATAAGCAAAGTGTGGGTATATATATAATCTTCGTCAATGTATATTTGAATGCACTGCACCACGCAGGGCGGATATCCGGGATAACCAACCAATAAATGAGCTTGAACTTGTTAGGTAACGCGTGATAGAGAGGCTGCGGTCTGGTACCGTTGAAATTAGCGTTCCTCATCGATATATACGATGGATATATAGCGTTCCTTTTTGTAATAAAACACGACTATATGCGAGGACGTGATCGTTCCTAAATATAAAAATCCAAGTTCGAGGTTTAAAAATACTTATAAAAAAATAAGTGAATGTAAAAAAAAAATATCTAATCACTAAAAAAATTTTGTAACAATTAAAGGCAGAAGGCACTTGAATTTATAAAAACAAACAATAAAGCGTAAAAGAGAAACAATAGACACGTACAAACAATAAAATAACTTGGACATTACAAATCCTTTAAAAAAGCAACAAAGATCCCTTACAATGATGCCATTCAATCCTTTCGTCAAAATATGCGAGTTGACACTTCCTTATTGCGTCGTAAATTTAACAAGCGCCATACAAATCTTTGGAGACAATAACTTTTTATTTCATTTATTAACAGACCACAACGATTGTCTATGCCCGGACATAAGTCTAGTTTTTGCCCTTGACTTCGTCCGCGAGGAGTTTGGTTTTTGAAATCCCACGGAAATCCTTTATTGTTCGGGGATAAAAAGATCCTATATCGCTATTTAGGTCATTAACTATATCCATGCAAAAATTAAGTCAATCCGTTACGATCGGTCGTTGAAATCGGGTTAGACGTTAATATGCAGTAAAGCTAGGCAATTTAGGATTTGTAATGTTAGTGTGGGTAATTCTGACAATTATATATTTACCTAAGTCTGGAGAGAAATCGAGAATATTTTAAAAGCTGTCAAGTCAATATGCTGCCCGACGCGATCCGAGCGCTTTACAATTCCAAACTTAAGCGTGGGCTTAAATTAGGGTAAACTTACCCTATGAAAGCACCTTCCGACTGAAATTACTCCCAAACTACTACATATACCTACCATGATTAAAAATAAATTTACGCCAGCTTTGAAAACGTAGTCTAACGAATCGACGATTGGTATTAATTGGGAGTCGAATAGTTATAGCTTAATCACGTACCTACACGTGAAAATAAGACGTTCGTACGTATTTTTATTGGATCGTAAATATTAGTCATGGTATTTATTCCCATATTTAATGTTTTAATTAAATCGTTCTGAAGGCTAAAAATAATAAAAGTGTACGCCTTTTTATAATAATTACTAACGTATAGGTAGGTAGGTATAATTTACTAAAAATAATTAGATACAATTTTACCAGCAACATTGCATTAAGGCATCCGACACGCATGGCATTAACAAATTACAAAGGCCGTTAATCGCCATTAGAAGTGGCAAGCCAGGCCAAACGTTTGTGTCAAACGTCATTCCTATGACACATTACGGCTTTTTACGGTATTTTGACATGCTTTCAATTAAATAATCTTTAAAATCGTAAGCATGAGTTTTTTCACCTGTGGGTAGATAGATACCGACGTTTTGTATTTTATATGCTTTACACACGTAATTAAGCAATAATTTAAAAGAAAATGTATCATGTAAGTACTTAATTCCGTTTGTATAGACTGCTATAGACTTCTGATTTGTCATGCAATAGCCTCATTTTAAATATTGTTTTTATGATATTCTACTTACGGATAATATCCTTCTGGGCGAACGTAATATAATACTTGACTATCGAGAAAACACGTTTAATGTCTGTGTATGCATGACTATATTGTTTTAAAAATATTACCTTCTCATACAGATGTCATGCTTCGATGACATATCAATTACGATGAATATTAAGGAATGAATTTTGAAGTGGGTTTAAGTGTCTTGAAAATCGCTTGTTTTCTTGCATTTATTAATTTATCGGAGAAACATTATGAGCAAAAAATGGGCAGACTTAAAAAATAAGTAGGTACCTATTGATACTAATTTTTTCCCCTTCCACATTACTAATTAGGTATGAAATGGCTATGAAGAAAAAAATGTAATGTGTACAAAATTGACAATTTATAAGGTCAGCGTTATAATAATTTTATTGATTTTATAATTTTTTAGTTTAAGATAAACTATGGAAGATTCTGATTGACTTAAACTAACGGTCTTTTAGTTTGAGCATTTATTTTGTGAACTGAAACATAGGCCACAATTCGCTATGGAATAGTTAGGTATCCTACCTATTACGAGTAGATCGATTTCATGTTATTTATCAGAACTTAATGGAGGTAATTGAATTGTATGTATAAAAGTAGTTATTTCAGTTACATATAATTATTTATACCCTTATTATTACGCTTGATTTCGCGATGCATTCTAAAGACGGGTGCTTGCAATGGCACTTGTATCTCAGTTGACCCAACCCCATTTCCAAATGATTTACAAATAAATAAACACATAGATAGTTCCAACTGGAAATCGAAACCAGCTCTACCTTACACCGTACTCGAATGTACCTACCTACCTACGTCTACGTAGTGTAACTACATTGTGATGATTCAAACACCTCTAAGCTTTGACTGTAACTTTCCAAGAATTTATCAGAAAGTAGGAATTATCCTTGAATTAACATTTTGGGAAACGCCATTACTTGACATAGTCTAATGAGGATGAAAAGTAAACGAACATACTAAGATTGGCCGACACTATTGGCTACAATGCAACTTTATGTTAAGAACAACATAACATAAATTCAGCGAAAGGACTACAATTTAGAGTGTAGCAATGAGGGTCTCGTTGGACCTCGGCCAATCTTCAAGGATTTCTTAAATAATTGTATTTTTATTCATGCCTAATAAGAAACTGAAATCTATTAAAATTCCAGACGAAATTGAAGTGGAAATCCTCCAAACTCCTCCAGAACGTTTACAAAAATTAAGTCGATCCTATAAGCGATAAAAGTAAAGCAATTTAATAGAAGCGAAGTTCGTCGCCGTCTACTGCCGGCACTTAATTACTGTCGGCGTAATTGAAAGTTAGTCGAGACCAAGCTTAGAGGCGAAGGAAATTCAAAGTTGCACGGACTGCCTTTCTATAGTGCACCTGTTTGACTATCTTCCATTCGAGTAACTTTGCTTAATACAGTAGCGCACTTACTTAATAAAATATGCACCTATACATATTTTAGGCATTAGGTACGTAGACCTCAATCGGGTCTTGCAGTCTAAATTAGTTGACTAGCTGACCCTAGTAGACTCGCTTCGTACGAGTGGTGTAGGCTACTTACTGTTGCACTCAGACCGCACTCTCACTCTGCTCAGACTCAAGACAGTGTTAAATCGAGACAGATTTATTTCTGAGCATATTTGTGTCTCGATTTAACTCTATCTTGAGTCTGACCTGAGTCTGCTCTATAGATCTCAGCATCAGTGCCGCATTCGCAAATCGTTATTTAAGGATTTACTTAATATACCTAGATTAAAAAAATCACTCTCGGAGTCACCTTACGCTTAGATATTACATGCAAATAACATTATGAGATTTACTGCCGCACTCAGAATCGCAAATCGCTATTTACGGATGATCTTCTCATATAAACACAGCATACAGATCCTTATTACTCTGTGATATAGATTTAAGCTGAATCTCAAAGTTAGTTTAACATTTCGTTAGTGCATACAAATGACAGTTTATTAAAAGATTTACATACTTCCGCACTGTCGCTAATCATTACTTAAAGATCTCCAACAGTAGGTATATATAACAGTATATGTAGATTTATAAAAGTTCACTCTCAGAGTAATATTAAAAGCATTTCGTTAGTAGGTACGATCTACTAGTGACAACTCATTAAGAGATTAAAGTTTTATTATAAATGTAAATAAATGTAGTACCTAATTAAAAAATTGCCTCAAAGGCTGTTTCTCCGGTGACTTTATTAAGTTAAACCAATGTGTGATTGGCATTCATATTCTGATGCTGATATGCCAGCTTAATAAAAAACATGCGTTAGTTAATTTTAATCCTTCCATAAGCATTTACAACATGACGTTAACAATATGACGTTTAACAAGTCAAAATAAGAATTAAAAGCCTTATCAATGTTTTACTCAATTTTAATGCAATTAAAATAATAATGGGCGCTATTACTAGACACATTAATTTCCCTTATCAGTGAAATTGATCGGCTAGTGTAACAATGCGCGTGCTCCAGGTAATTGTATTCGTAATTGTTATTTCGATTTAAATGTCCGCATTAACCTATGGTAGTATGAATTTAATTATAAATTTAATTATAAATATGTATATTCATACTATCATAAGTAAGTGAACGTGCAAATTAGATTATGGAAATATTTTACAATATAAGAAAATTGATTGTCCTTATAGAATATAAAATGAGCGAGTGACCTTATTTATGCATGGATGGTAAGTACCATGAAATGTCATACGGTTGCGATGTCGTGGTTTCGGTCTCGTAGATAAGAACTAGTAGTATCTATCTATATAAAATCATTTCCTATTGGAATTGGACACACGAAAAAATTCCAAGCGATCTCTAGCAGAGTCTATATATAACAACATGATTAAAATTCTTCACAGTACATAATAAGAAAGTTGTCTTCTATTAAAGCGGGGTCAAACTGGCGAATGTTTGTTAATGGTCCATTTAATGAAGGCCCACTAATTAAGGGCGTCACGAACCGTCACGTAGCCGACATTATCTGTTTTAGAACTTTTCCAATTTTCTACAATCACCTCTCTTTGAATTGTTTGGTGTACCTACTGAATATTTGAGTTCAGCTTTCTACTCATTTTTCTATATTTTATTTATCTATACCTAATTAGTACTTGAGTACCAAGTCTATAAATAAAATAAAATAATAAGTTTATTGGCTTCTGCCGCTATAAAGTTTTGTTAAAAAAATTATAATGAAATTAGACACACTCACAAGCTTAAAGGCTGAAATACCTAAAGCTTCTCTTACTATAAAGCAGCTACAAATAAGCAATAATAAGATAGCCACAGTGAGTAGATAATAGATAAGTTATAGGTAAAAAAAAAACAAATAGATAATAACAATTATTATTATTATCTATTTGTTTTTTCTAATGCCGCGGAATCAGTGTTAGGTACCCTGCGTAATTTTGAATATATGTACTCGTATAATAGTTCGAGGCACAAAACCCTTGGCCGTCCCTCGTAAAGGACAAAGGTATAAAATAAGTAAACACTGCACAAGTAAAGTTGGAAGACACTTTTGCTTTTTAACCAGTTGGTCGCCAACTTTAAATTGGTTTCTACCAACTACGACCCTCGACGAGAGAATGGGAAAACTAGTATTGTGACTTTGCTATCTACCTACCCAATAGTAGGTATACCTTTGGTATAGATAATACATATATTCCTGTACTCCTGAATTACCTAGTTAGATACAGATAAACCAACAAACAAACACACTTTCGCATTTATTGAACGAGCGAAGCGAGTTCTCTGAGTCAACTAAGGCGCTTGCCTACTAGACAGAGAAGTGTGTCCGTCTAAATGTCTGTCAGAGCCCTATTACTTCTGAATTACTGAATATTAGAACGTGAAACTTGGTTGAAAATTCAGTTATATCCTGTACTTGAACAACAAATACTAAAATTAGATAAATGTTATAAAGAAACGAAATTATTTAATTTTAATGCGCCATCTATTAGCATTATTGTGAAGCTAATAGCTTCACTATAATGCTGTGTCAGTAAAACAGTTTTATGTCAACTATTATTTTTTTTATTGCGTCTAATGTTAAAAGTTAATTATTACAATATATAATTAAAACTTTTGGGAATTATGGGATATCGCGAGGTCTCAGTTCGGGGCGAACCACTAGTGATATTAGTAATATTAGTAAGGATTCAGATCTCTGGTTCTAAGAAGGTATCTAATGGGTACACTTGCCGCCTTAAAACTCATTTAGGAGTGAGTTATTGATTAAATATTATAAAACTTAATGAGCAGCTGTCCTACCTACCAACAAAGCATTTAGATGATTCTATGTTTACTTTTTTATATTAATAATTTTTGTCAGGGAGATCTTTAAGAAACAATCAGTACCTAAGTTATTAAATAAACATAGGAAGGAAATACTATAGTATTTACATCCTCACTTATTTTCGAAAAAAAAAACTGCTATCGATTCACACGATCTCAAAACTTCCTTGAAAGCCTTCGTTATTCAAAAAGAAAAACGTACAAAATGAAAAGATTAAGTTATTTATGGATTTCCAAACGACAGTGGACGTTCGAAATGGCGGTCAATGTTTTGATAGTTTAGTGGGAAAAGGCTCAATGTACTGTAACAATGTAAGGGCGGATTAGGAAAATAAATTCCGAAAAAATAACATTATCTATGTAGGTTGTGCTTATTTAATTTTTTTATTATAACACAGATTTTTATCATAGAACTAGATGATACCCGTGACTTCATCCGCATGGCTGTAGTTTTTAAAATCCCGCGGGAACTCTAATTTTCCAACTAGGTAACTATAGTGTAGTGGTTTAAATCAAGAGGCATCTTCTAGGCAAGCGCGCACCATCTTAGGCTGCATCTTCACTTACCATCAGATGAGATTGCAACCAAGCGCTAGTCAATATATTTAAAAAAAGTTACGATGATTATAATGATTTAGCGTTCCGGCACGATGGCGTGTAGAAACAGATTAGGGGTATGGGTTGAATGTACACTGCCGTACCCCTTCCAAGTTAGCTCGCTAGACTGTATCATCACTTACCATCAGGGAATATCGCAGTCACGGGCTATCTTGACATAGAATAAAAAAAAATAAGAATATTTCCGAATAGAATCGCAACACTACTTCTAACGTAAGTAGAGAATGGCAATTAGGTAGGGTGATTTCGCCGGTTGGCGACCGATTAGCGGGATATTCAACTTTACGTCAATATTTAAGTATGTTGCACCCATAGCACATATATTAAAGTTATATGACGGGGTCCTAGATATTGTCAAGTTATATTTAAAAGTAAAAAAATAAGAATTACAGTTGTGAAAACATTTTAAATTGAATAAATCTTAAAAACTATGTGAAATGCTAGTTGGCGACCACTTTTGCTAGTTGACGACTGCCCCCTTATCTAGTTGGCGACCTCTCGATTTGCTAAGGAAAACTAAATTTGATTAATTAAAAATAAAAAATATGAACGTGTTAATGTTTAAAAAATAATTATTATTCATGCTTTATTATTCATACATTTAATAAATTATTAAAACACATTTTTTCATGAGATCAAAGGTACACTTTAATATTCAAGCTTAAGCTTAAATGAATCTTAGCAAGTATAATACATTTTCCAACACAAGTACAAAATTAAAAATATCACTTTAAACAACAATTACAAAAGTTTAGAATCAAATCATCAGATCATCAGATCTCGGGATGTTATACATTTTACATTTTTTTCTAATACCGTGTCCTCCTTCTCTTATATTTTTAAAGCACATTCCAGATCTCTTTGGGAATAAGCCGGTGTTATTTTCTAATACGGTTTGTGGAGGACATCAGTAATGAAAATTTTATATATTAAACACCTACATTATGCAAAAAACAGATAAGATTATAAGTAGTGATTGCAAATGGTCGTAAACCCACATATTAATTTGCTCATTTTTAGTTGGCGACCACTTGATACCCATACATTTTAAGATCTTTTATAATAATAATTTGGTGGTCGTAAACTAAAAGATACACGGATAAAAATAAACAAATTAAATTGAAAGTGATTCAATTCCGAATTAGATTTGTAGTCTATAAAAAATAAAAATAAATGTTTTTCTTTCTAAATGTCTATTGGCGGCCAGGTGGCCGCCAACTGAAGTTATTGGATAATTCCAATTTCAGTTAGCGACCACTCAATTTTTTTACCTGATTTTGTATATTACATGTAATAAATGTACAAATAACGTAAAACATATATATATCCACTTAATAGAACATTAAAAAATTGACTCAAATAAATACATCACGATCTACTTACCTCGAACGCTTCACTTACTCACTATTTTTTTCGTTGTTTTGGGAACGTGTACGCGCCGAAAGTATGAGCGGCGGATTGAACTAAGATTTGTTTGCTTTCGGGTAAACACAAAGCTGCCAACTATTGTAGGTAAAACTAATAGGTCTATCCCCCTCTTTACTTAAGTGAATTTCATTTGGAAAAGAAGAATAGAATTCTTATTATTTTCGTTTTAATGCCGTAGGACCTGTTAGTGGTCGGCTAACTGACCCCGGTCGCGTAACCCCCGAAATCACCCTACCTAACTACCTACACAGACTCTGTCCACTATACGAAACGGTCGCCGATGCAGGCGAGTCCTGTCGTAAATACACGTGAAATAACGACAAGAACAGTATCTTTGTAAGGAAGCGCCCATAATGTCAGACTGAGTAAGGACTGACGGTACAGTCGAGCGCATAACGTGTTTACGTTTCACACCCAGCCATCGATTTGCAAAATAAGCGGCGGGGTATAATGGTTTGAACATTATCTTTAGGGGGAAAGCTCAACATTATCATTAAGGTTCTATATCTTGCTCCCTTAACGTTCTTCACCTATGTAGAGTCGTTTTAGAATGAAATTGAATTGACAACCTCTCTGACGCAGTGGTGATCGTGTGGTCTTATAACTTTCTGACTTGTCTCTGGTCTGGTGTGGTGGAAGTGGTCTGGTCTGGTGGGACACTTTGACTAGATGATAGTTATCAAATCACCGTCAAGCACCTGCTGCCAACCGATTTAGCGTTACGGTTCGATGGCATGTAGAAATTGGTATAGGTTTAAATTGCTATTACTCCTTACAAGTTTGCCCACTGCCATTTTAGACTGCAATGTCCACTTACCTACCATCAATTGAGATCACAAACAAAAGCTACCTTGTCATCGCTTTAAAAAAATTGCTTGCCTTCTAATTCAATTTCCTTAAAGCTTTCTGAATGAACCTACGTATTTAATAACATAATTAATTAAATACAAAAACCGTTATGCCGTATCTATCTCTATTTGCCGTATTTGGACTCACGAGATTATTAAAAACTAAATATACAAGGACGAAGTCGTGCGCATCAGCTAGTGTAAATATGTAGATTTAGAAAAAAAAAAGATGACTGATCTATCAACGCACACCTCGAACCACTAGATGGATCCGGCTGTTTAAACAGATAGCTGTTATGACGTAGGCATCTGGAAGAAAGGATTTTTAAAAATTCAACCCCTAAGGGGATAAATAGGGGTTTTAAAAATCGAACTTAACGTGAGCGAAGCCGCGGGCAAAAGCTAGTACACATACACACACAATACAACAGTAAGTTTGGCCATTCCGTGGGAATACGCACCCAGCGTTCTGGGCATATTATTTTTGTTCCACTAGTGGTACGGATGATATTTTTATAGATAATAATTGTTAAGTTTTAGATTAGGTTTTATAATTTAGCTTTAAAAGATTTTATGTATTTATTCGTACCTGCATCGTATTTTGCTAAATTATTGTATTTTCTTTGTCTTGTAACGTGGGGATATAGATATCAAACTCAAAAATGTATTTTTTTAAACAAATTTATGAGAAACTATCAATTACCTCCTACGTCTACATTTCAATGGTTTATTATTGTTCTTACATTAAGATATATTTATAGAGTAAAGAGCAATATATTTTCATGCACGGATTCTACTTATATAACTTGCGATAATAACATTGTATTCATACCTACATAACGTTCGATAATAGGAAACTTAAATCATATTATGTGAACCAAATAAAGTTAACATATCGATAAAATTCGCCAGGCTAAGGTTATAAATGTCGTAAAGTTATTTACGTAAACAAACCCTTCTGCCCGAGTTTTGTTTATAACGTATATTAATGATGATTTATTGTTGTTCGTATCTGTTTAATGTGTGTACGTATGGACTATAAAAGGATTTTATGGGACACTTTATGGCGGTGAAACCTCAGAAACGCTTTTATTGATATATAAGCGCCACACCAAATTAATATCATTTAAATGGCCCAGAAATAGGTAAAAATTAAAGAGGATGAAAGAGAAAGGTTTGATTGTTTTATATTACATCCATCTAAATAGGCAGCCCCACCCCTATCCGTACAGAATTTTTCCTAAATATAGTAGGTATAATCCGTGACGATTTAAAATAAATGAACTTATCTTAAGATGTACGAAGTGATGAGTAGGTTACATTACGAGATACGTCGCACGATATCTCTTGAGATACGCATCGAAAGCGATTTGTCTCTTAGTGAATACCTACCTATGCTGCTTTAATAGCCCAACGGTTAAAGGTGCGGACTGAAAACTGAAATGTCGCAGGTTCGAACCCCAACCATTGCATTATTGTCGTACCCACTCCTAGCACATGCTTTTCGCTTATTTGGAGGGGAGAGGAGAATATAAGTCAAGTTCAGCTTGGCTTGACAGCTTTAAAAAAAATGAAAATCGCATTTAAGATTTAGAGCTATGCAATAAAAATATAAAATAGGTAGACTGTACAGTTTAGGTAGGTACAATACTTACCTATTATTAAAAACTTAATCTAACTATTGAGATTTAAATGTATAAATACTAGGTACATAACTAGAAGCAAACTGTGGTTAAGGATTAGACACCTACTAACGACTATAAGGTAGGTATTGATAGTAGAAAAACTGAAAACCCACGTGGATAGTTTCACTACACTTTTAGCACAGTCACGGAAAATAGGTATAAACTTATAGTACCATTACACATAGGTACAGGCAATATTTATTTTTACTGCACACGTAATACTTGAAACAGAAAAACTTCCACATCACAGTTTTGCAAGCAAAGGTAAACTGAGAGAAGTTTTTGCGCCCTGTGATTATTACCTTTCCTTCGCCGCTTTGTCCTGTAATTACTTTACAGGGCAATTTTAACAATACTCTCTAAGTACATACATATAAAAAGTACTGAAATTAAACTTGCACTCTATTTTTATGATACTAAGGTCGATAATCCGTTACCTGGGCAAAGGTATGAAATGATACTGACAGAAATATTTATTGCACCTCAAAGGATTGGGTAATAGTAAAGATGGTTTTATGGTTTTTCGTTGTGCAATTTTCTTGCATTGTACACAAGCTTTGTATACAGCGACTGATTTTTACGATATTTGTAATTTTCTACGTTTGTCGGAGTTCTAAGTGTGTCCTACATATTATACCTACTAGGTTTTACTCGCAACTTCGTCTACGGGATTTAGGTTTACAAAAAACTTTAAGAAGTAGCCTATATATCACTCTTCTGGTTTCCAACTATACCCTTGCAAAAAGTCATATTATCGATCCGTAGCTTTGTTGCTACGCGATTGAAAAACAAACCAACACTACACTTTTGCAATTATTATTTTTGAATATGTATTATTATATCAGTAAATACAGAACCACATTTACAATATAAGTATGGGTATGCATTGACACGATGATTGACACTTATATAGGTATAGGTAGGTACTTATTCTTTGTTGCAGAAAACGGGTCTGTGTAAGTATAGTTTTTTTAAAGAACATTAGCCAAGCTGAAGTTGACTACTATACTCCTATCCTCTCCAAATAAGCGGAAAGCTTGTGCTAGGAGTGGGTACGACAATAGTGCCACGGGTGCGATTCGAACCTGCGACCTTTCAGTTTTCAGTTCGCACCTTTAACCGATGGGCTATTGAGGCTTAGGTATATTCTTAAGCTCTATATACTTTATATTCTAAAACTTTATAATACTTATATACTTTGTTGCATAAAATAGGTACGTGTCTATGTAAGTAGGTATAGATATTCTAAAACCGCTGCTTGATGTAGTTCGTAGACCGACGAAGGCATCCCACGAGTCATTTAACTGTATTGTGGAAAGGTTTTCCGCCCTCCTCGGAATGAAACTAGAAACAGTTCAGAAACACAATATTTTGTGCACTTTGTTTAATACAAAGTAGTGCCCAATGTTGGTCTTGAAGTTATTTAATTGAAAAAAGGAGGATGTTCTCAATTCGTCGGTATCTTTTTTATTTTTTATATAGGTAGATAAATGTTCCCCGATTACTCGAAGACGTCTAGACAGATTTGGAAAATTATTTTTTTGTTTGAATGGGTATACTTCCCAGATGGTCCCATTGTCATCAGGTCATGATCTGATGATGAGATCCTGGAGAAATCGAGGGAACTCTTCAAATTTGATATACTTAGTAGTGGCGTTTGAAGTTGGTTTTTTAAATCTCGCGGGAGCTCTAATTTTCTGAATTAAATAATGTACCTAATTAATCCTAGGTATGAGCTATCTCAATTCCAAATTTCAGCAAAATTGGTTTATTCGTTGCACGAAAGAGTAGGTAACAAACATACACATACACACACACACACATACACACACACACACACACACACTCACACATACACAACCTTTCACCTTTATAATATTAGTGTGAAGTGTGATTTAAGGGCATGCGGACTTACAAAAGCCTGTACCTACATAAAAAGCTAAAAAAAGTATCAAGTTAAGGTAGACGCAGTAAAAGTCTGTTTTGACCAGTAATTAACCACCGGGAGGTCAATAAAGAACATCGCCAAGGTACTGGAGGGACAAAGCGCATTGTCCGCTCAACCCTTTCCCAACAAACGGCAAAACAGATACCTACGAGTGATGCTGAAACAACGCGACGAATTGTTAAGACGCATTGTTTGTACCTATAACGGCGATTTGTTTTCTACCTGACGTGAACTCGTGAACGGTATATTTGAGAAAAGGGCTTAAAAAGCAGTAATGACACTACTAGACAGTGAAATAATCGGGAAATATCTGCATACGTATATAGGTACCTACCTACTACCTGCCTATACCTAATACTGCTAGTAGATAAGTAGATGCGATAACTCACTCGTTCAACTGCCTCATTAGTGTAATGGTTAGCATGTTCGACTGCGACTGACGAGTTCCCAGGTTCCATTCCCGGGTTGGGTCAAAAAATGTATTGGGTTATTCTGTCAAGAAATTCTCAGTAGGTAGGTAGTAGCCCGGAGTTAGGAAGTTGGCGATGAGTCCAGAGGCGTAACTATACCGTTTGAGGCCCGTGGCAAATTCATCGGATGGGGCCCTCCCTCGCCCAATATAAAAGAAGCTCACCCAATGAGATAGTATTTTTTATTTTTTCATAAATCACTACGTGAAGTAGGTACATACAAACGCAATTACAATTACTTGATTTTAATAACCCTTAATTCGGAGCGTATTGTATTTATGATTACATTACGGCACTTAGTAGTCCATTCTTAGCACCTATAATAGCAACGTAAAAGCGACATTTTCGCGAGCGAAGTGAGCGCGAAATTTTTTATGATTGCATTACGGCACTTAGTAGTCCATTATTGGATTTTATTCTAAATTTTTTTATTTTATTCTGCACTGCGCCATATCTAGTCCTGTACTTTTTGCGCTTGAGACCTTGCGTTTGTATGCGCCGGTCGGCCCTACCAACTATTTAGTAATTGTTATTGGGGTTATTTTAAAATGTGTTTGTGGACCTAATGACATTTAAGTATTACAAATATGTATCTTTTTAATTTCTGTAAGACATAAATAAAAATTTTGGCCCCAAATTCGCCGCCCCTAAAATCTGCTGCCCTAGGCTCCAGTCAAATCAGCCATTTGGTAAATCTACCACTGTGCGTAACCTTTCTTCTTGTCCCAAAGAGTTTAGTTTATATCAATTTTAATTTTGTTGTGATCATCTTGTGCTTCCGGCCCTCTCTGACCGGGGGCCCCTGCCGGCTGGAGGCCCGTGGCATTTTGCCGTCATGCCACCCTATAGTTACGCCTCTGGATGAGTCACCTCCGGGCCTCGGAGAGCACGTTAAGCCGTCGGTCCTGCGCCGGATCTCTCTTCAGTCGTGTCGTATTATTCGTCCCATCGGACTATGAGAATGAGGGAATAGAGCGTGCACCTGTGTTTGTGCACTCAGTTGTACCTACACTCTGTGGAAATTGGCCGCCGTGGCTGGATTAAGTCGGGAGGACATTAGTTTATTTTATTATTACTAGATGTGGTAAGCACTTTTTAATTGTGCATTAAGTTATCTCAACGCATGAATAAGAATCGTTTAGGCACGCACCACGATGGCCAAGTGCGGATTACAAACTTCACTCAACTTTGAGAGCATTACCTACCTATGGAGAACTATTTACTTGCTTGCAGGTTTTTTCGCGATGTTTTTCTTCACCTTCACATTAATTGGACTTATGCTGAGATCTATAGAGCGTTCTCTGACTCAGCTCAGACTCAAGCGCTTAAAAAACGAGACACAAATATGCTCTGACATAAATCTGTCTCGTTTTAACTCTGTCTTGAGTCTGAGCTGAGTGAGAGTGCAGTCTATAGATTTCAAGGGGTTACCTTGTGCAGATTTCTTCAGCGTTGAGTGACGCTTTAAACAGGAATAAATTGGGTGTTCTGACAGTTTTTGTATTGAAAATCTGCCATAGGTAATGTCTTTACGTTCGGATAAGACTTATTTTATGTTGGTGAAATCGGTCCTTATATGTATAAGTTAATACCTAATTCTTATTCTTATCTAACTATGTTTCTCAACTTTCAGTTATTCAATATCTTTTCATTTTTATTGTTCATTTTGTTAATAATGAAGCTTGTATCTTGTATGAAACATGCAGTAAGCTCCATCTATGCACCAAAAGCCAAACTAAGTCCAAATTTACTAAATACAGTAGCCCCATCTAACAGAGATACCGGTACTTGCAACAATGCGCCACCCCTAAGGCCACCCCTCTTCAACCCTATTGCAATAAGGCGTGCAAATAGCAAAATACTTTAAGCTTCCACCACATCGTACTTGCGCAACGCAATTTTGGATTTTGTGACCGCATTAAACTTAAGTCAAACTTAATATTCATATTTATAATATATATCTACCTAAGTATTACTTATATACTTATTATACTTTTATTAGTAATAATAATAATAGTTTATGCAATCCCTACTATTATTGCGAAAGTTGTTTTTTTTGTTGGTTTGTCCTTCAATCATGCGAGATATTTATCGACTTGATTTTTTGATAGGTATTCGAAGAAGTCTAGCGATAAACTAGTATTCAAATCTATAAGTTCTGTTTTGACATGATATCAAACCTAATATATAATTCTAACATTCAAATGATCACTATACCTACTACAAAATTGTAATTCCTTGACAACCGTTTTGGTATTTGGCACCTTTTCCTCTGGTGATGTTCTGGATTTATAGATATTTATTAGTGGTACCGACAATGAAAACTGTGCTACTTACCTACATAAAATTCAAAGATCAGTTATTTGCACGAGCTGACAATTTTTTTTCTAAAGATTGTCTTTAAATAAAAATATAAAAAGTCGCGTACAACTCTTCCCCCATATGTGGCCAAACCTTGTGCAAGACTTGTGACTATCACGCAGCTTATCGTCAGTCGCTATTATTTTATGAAGATTCAATGGTGATCAAGAAAAGAGAACAGATTTCAACGATAGAGCCATGGTAGAGTTGTTAGCATGCAGTCCCTACCTTAAATTTCATAAAGACTCATAAAGTAGCTTAGCGATCATTTTGAACCTTTATGATTTACGTAGCTGCGGTGTAGTACACAGGTACATACATACACAGGTATGGTTACATTTTTAATCAAATACTTACGTAGATAACCCACTAATTTCTTAAAATATTGATTTATATACTTACCATCTTTTACAGTACAGCACAGGTTTATCAGGTATATGTTTAAAGTAAGTAGGTACGATTCACGATCAAATCACGAATAATCATTGATTATTAGGTACGAAATTGGGCTACAATTCCTAACCAAATTATAGTCTGCGCGGAACTCGTTGACTTTTAATAGCTATTAATGGATCTACTACTGGTAGGTCTATAATAGCTGTTAAAAATGACAGCCATCTTGATTGCTAAATGTGGATAGCCGGCGATTACTCTGCACGCAAAGGTATAACGTAAGGCGTGTTATTAACGAGTCACAAAACTGAAGTGGAAATGGGCGGGGCTTATAGTTCGAAGAACTGATAGGTAGTGTTGCGGACCCAAGGTGCTGGAGTAGAGACGCACAGCACAGGCAGTGTTGACAAACCCCTCACAAGATGGACTGACGACATTAGACTAGCATGCCTGCGGAAGTGCATGTAAGAGACCTTTCTCCAGCACTGGTAGCATGGGCAGGAGATAAAAGTTTTATCCCCCGATTTTATCCGCTGACAGGGGATAAAATTATCTTTTCTCTATGCTAAAGCATGGCGACAGAGGAGAAGGCGATGTATATTTCTATAAGTATATATTTCTATATATATATATATAGGTGGATAAAGCTAAGCGAGGGGATAAACGTTTTATCCTTTTCCCAGGGATAAAATTTCTCCCGCCCATGCTACCAGGGCAGCAGTGGACGTGTATAGGTTGTCGTCTAAAGAAGTAGAGAAGAAATTTTATTAGGCACTAAGCATTTATTAAAATATCCTCCACAGGTACCTACCTACTTATTTTTATTAATTTATCGCAATGACAGCATCTTGACATACTTATGGCCGGGAGCACTGTGTACTTCAGACGCCCACATTATTCTCAATCACTCCTGCTTCCGGTACCTAAGGACGATTATTATTTGTTCATATCTGTTGGTTAATTTTTGCAAGGCCAGATTGGTTCCAATTTAAAATCGCTTGACTTACTATTGACTTTTGTAAAATGATCAGGGTTAAAAAGGCAGTGACAATAATATTCATCATACCTAGGTAGGTAGGTAATCTCACAGGTTTCTACTCACCATCGCACCGAATCTAAATTGCTAATAACTTTTTTTTTTCGAGGACAAGATAGTCCTTGACTGAGATCTCACCTGATGGTAAGCGACGACGCAGTCTACGATGGTAGCGGGCTAACTTAGAAAGGGTATGTCAGTATAGATTCAACCCATATCTCTATAAGTAGATAATCGGTTTCTACACGCCATCGTGCCGGAACGCTGAATCGCTTGGCGTCACGTCTTTGACGTAGGGTAGAGTGGTAACTAGCCACGGCCAAAGCTTCCCACCAGACCAGACCAGAGACAATTCAGAAATTGTTAATTCCCGAATTGCCTCCGCCGGGAATCGAACCCGAGGCCTCCCAGTTATAAGACCACAGCGCTCACTACTTCGCCAGGGAGGTCGTCAAAACTTTTTCATAATATCCATAATAGTTATAAGTAGGTAGGTATGTCTTTCAAATAGGTGCTTTATTAGATTGTCTCATCACCTTCAATGTGTGGGCAATAAAACCTTGCTAGTTACAATTTGATGAAATAGCTTTTCATTTCTACAAGCTACACCTACCTACAGTTCTGGTTCTAGAGGTTGCCTACCTATAACCAGAACTCTACGTGTAGGTACGTACGTAATATTCACGAGTAGATAATATTTGCCAGAGTTTTCATGTCGAAAAACATTTCCACGATTCGAGTTCCCTTTGTTTCCTCTATCTTTTAAATTCGCAGCCGACCCAGAAAACTGAAATTTTGCATGTACTTAAATTAGCATATTATAATAACGTCTTGCGAAGCTGGTGACTCAAATGTTGACATTTGCTTCCAAGGTAAAGTTTTCTTTAGACATAATTGTGGTAAAATACGCTTTTATGGGATATAATACCTACTCCTTATGTTTACCATTTTATGCTAGACAAAATCAAGAGAGTACCTATCTAGATATATTTACATTACAATGAATCCCGCGAGCGCGACTTCGTCCGCGTGAATAAAGGTTTTTTAATTTCCACGAGAACTCTATAATTTTTCAGGAAAAAATGTCTATATATATTTATATGTTAATTTTGGGTATGACCTATCTCCATTCCCAGCCAAATCAATTCATTCATTGTGGGGTTAAGGAGTAACAATCATCGATCCATACATCCAACTATACTTAAAAACTTTCGTATTTATAATAGGAGTAGGATATACCAGTTGTAAAGTTCCCAACTACCAACCTACTATTTTCATGTCAATCCCCAATAAATTTCTCTTAATTAAGTCATTGTGGACTCCCAAAACGTCAGAACCACCTACAGCAGAACGAAAATTCAAAACTCACCGTAGCTACCTTCCAGAATCGCGTGACTTAAATAACTTCTCTGTATTATATGCCTACGTAAGTTAGTATATAAACATCATCGAACACGTGTTTGCGAGGAAACGGGCTGTGCGCACCGAATGACAATAGGGGTTTCCCTTTCGAGCGGAAAATTTACGTGATAAAAATTCTAAATCGTCGCGTGTCAAAAAAAAATGTAAAGGTCCAAAAATAAAGTGGCTGCGGTAGGCGCCATTACGGAGTCTTATAGCGGTTCCGTGTGGGGTTGTAAATCAGCGAAGAACGTGAGAATGGATTCATTACACAGGCCTGCGAAATTTAACTTTTTTTTTCCCCTTTCAATAATTATGTTATTTTTTTAAATATCCAGGCATGGTAAACTAAAATACATCTTTGATTTTTTTCTAGCACGTCGAGATTTTTTTTTATTGATGACATCAGATGACATGCATATTTTAGGTTATTTTAACAAACTTCATGAAAAAAACAAAAATTAACGAATTTAAAATTTAAAAAACCGACAGTATTATTTAAAAATAACGCTAAAGAGACTAAATAAATCAAAAAGACTTATTATTTCTTTTTCTACTTCCTCCAAAACTCCTATTTCATCTTTTTCTCTTATGCTTTCTATCAGATTTATTTCTCGTCAATATCTGGCAGTAGTCTGCCATCATGTTTGGGTTCCAACTTCCTTGGTATCTGCTCTGAATGACCTTAATATCTTAGTAGAAGCTTTCACCTTTTTCTTTACTTACAGCCCCAAGATTCTCAGGAAAGGGGTCAATTTGAGAATGCAGAAAATGTAACTTTATACTCATATTGCAACCCACTTTATGAAAGTTGCTGAGTAAAATACTCACTATATTGTCATAATTTGGGCTTTTACTGTTTTCTAAAAAAAATTTACTACATCTTTAAGTGAATTCCAAGCGTTATCTTTGATTTTATTCAAGATTTTTTCAAAGGTAGCGTCTTGCATGAGCTTCCCTATTTCAGACTCAAGAAAAATGCCTTCTTTGATCTTGGAATCCGATAAATGCTTAAAAACACAAAGGTAATTAACACAGGTACCAATCTTTAGCTAGGGCGTTAAAAAATGGCTTTATATAATACCTAAGTTAATATGAAGTGGAGGTAGCAGAATTAAATCACAAAACTATCGTATCATCCTAGTTACCTATGTATGTTTGTTACTCAATCACGTCGCAACGACTGAATCGATTTGGCTGAAATTTGGCACAGAGATAGATAATAGTCTGGAATAACACATAGGCTACTTTTTATTCTGGGAAATAAGAGAGTTCCCGCGGGAATAAAAAACCTTAATCCACGCGAACGAAGTCGCGGGAATCATCTAGTAGTTGATACATATGTATTGTAATATGATTTCAATCACGACAAACAATGACTTATGAGGGTAGGTGAATATTTAAATGTCATCAATTCTACAAACATGCACTTTTATTAAAGAAATTGAAAGTTAACGCTAGTAATGCGCGGTAATACTAAGAAAAATGAAAATTCATTTTCTCAGAAAACTTACGTGATGGAATTTTTTTATTATTTTTTTAGTAGCTTAGTAACTAATACCTACCCAAATTGCTAATTAGTTTTTAAAGGGGAAAACCATCGCAGGCCTGTGTTATTTAGACAATGCGGTGTGCGGAACGCTGCGCGGCACCTAGCCGCCGTAACGCGCGCGTAACACGCGGCCCGCGCCAAATCACCGTGTAATTGAAATCTTGATAGCGGTTTTTTACAAAGCGGTTCGTAACTGATAACTATCATAGCACCGATGCCGTACTAATATTTTGATTTAAGTACCTATTAGGTACGTTGATTCTGTTTTTAATTACCGCAACATTAGGAGTTATTCGGTGGAAACCTCAGCAGCACAATAAGCAAAGATGGAGTTCGCGAATAGATAAGCTTTTTTAAACCCTAAATCTACACTATCTACACTTCTACACTACTATTATAAAAAGGACATATTTTTGTCTGTATGTTTGTAATGAATAAACTCCAAAACTACTGTGCCAATTTCAAAAATTCTTTCACCATTGGAAAGCTACATTCACCCTGAGTAACATAGGCTATATTTATTGCTAGAAAAGATTAGGGATCCTTACTAAAACTATGCCCATCCGTGCGAAGCCGGGACGGACTGCTAGTAAAAGATATTTGAAGTCGCCTACTAAGTACATGAGAAAGTATATTCGTGTGTATTTTAGTCAGTTCCGCATTAATTTAGCTATGTAGGTATTTCTTTTTAGAGCGTTTAGCGCTGGAATATGCACGATAAGCACGTTTTAAGCATTTTATGCGCGCAGTTGAAACAAAAGTTAAAAGCATCAAACGTACAATAATAATAAATTTCTAAATCTATGTATGTTACAAGGTGTTCTTTTTCATACCTAATAGTTTATACATAGTGGTTTTTTACCTACTGTTTAAATTGTTACAATATATAATTTATGGTGCTTAAACCAAACCTTACCGTAGAAAAAAAAAATCAGAATTTTAATGTTAGTTGGTATATTATTTTTCTCAAAAAATTATACCTACTACATTATTGGAACTGTTTTAAACTTTTTTAAACGAATTTTGTTTTATTTGGCCCAAATTCATTATGAGCCAGTTTTCTAAACTCACCCAAAACTTCAAAAGGCAATCTGAGATGTGAACGTGGAGCATGCACTGGGCAATGCAGCATCCAACCTTGATAATATGAAGTTCTTTAACCCCCCGGGAGATGGCGTTACTAGTACACAAATAGTACACAAACATTTAGTAATAAACAGTGAACAGAGATTATATTCTAATATTATTTCACTACATACCAAATTCATTTAAATTATTAAATGATAGAAAGTTTATTTCTGAGTATTTTCTATTACTCATAAAAATTCTCACCACGCGTGTCATCTAGGTAGTTAGTTTAACAATGAATGCATAGATGGCACCATAGAGTAGCTTCGCACAATATCGTTTCAATAATTTTCTTTATTGTAACAAGTAATAAAAGAATTGCTGCTCTCATAATTTTCATCTAAATTTCGGATGGTAGTGCCTATTCATTAGTTCTTAGATAAAAACTAATAAAAAGGTAGGGGAAAGTGGGGGAAATACGAACACCTAAGGGAAAACTTAAATAAAACAGTGGAATTTGATCACAAGAGTTTCTTTATTTTTTAATTATAAAGTAAACTTATCTGTCTAACGAATTCACTTATCAAAATTTATATTTTTATTTAATTGTAACAATATGAAGAAAAAAACTAAAACCCTTAGTGTTCGCCTTTACCCGACATTAGTTGGGTAAACACGAACACTAAGTGGGGTAATTACGTACTAACATTAATAACTTCTTCTCTGCATATGGTTATGGAATTTGGCGAATTTTTTTATGGTTAGTTCATAATAGAGTTTACTGCACTTTATGATCGACAATCGACAAGTTGCGTTTCCTGCTCGTCTGTAAATAAAGGTTTTCGTCCAGACCTTGGTTGCTGTATCACTGCTTTCTTTAGGTGTTCAAAAATGGTTGTTTTTGGAACATTATATGTTTCTGCTGCTCTGCCGATGCTGAATTTTTTGGTTTTAACATCGTCTATAGCCGTTTTAAAATCTTCAAGACTATACTTCGGTTTGGTTTTTCTTTTGCAATTACGAGGCATCTGAAAAAAATAATAAAAAAAAGATGAACGGGGAACCAACAAAAGGTAGGGGGGTAATGCCGAACGTTCGAGATTGCCCCACATGGAGTGTTCGCCTTTACCCCGCTGGATTGAAAACAATAAAATGAAAAAAAAAATAGGTTCTATATATCTCTTTTGCCAATTGCTTCATTGTCATTTAGCTGATTATTATGTGAGTATTCCACTATGTAAAAGTTAAATTACTATTGTAGATAGAAATAAAGCAACACCAACTTGAATTTACCAAAAAAATTACATCCAAAACATGCAAAATATTGAAAAATGCATACCTCGACAAGTACGTGCGTCCACATCTCCCGTGTTATTGACTGGCACTAGTGGAGACGTGATCTCCGAAATGGCGACAAGTAAAATATGGCTATATCTTTCTAACACATTAGAACCATTGGATTCGGGATTACCCCGCGTTCGCGTTTCCCCCACTCTCCCCTATCTACTGCTAGTAGAAGACTAACCCATATTGTAGAAGATCAAAGCAAAGAGGAACTGTTGAAAAATGCATATCTACATGCCTGCAATAAATAACATTCCCCAGATATTATCTATTATCTCCAAAGTCAAATGTTCCACTTATTCACCAAGGCCTATTTTCTTATTGAACAGAAAAAGAATTTATTGAATACAAACAGTCAAAAGAGGACTTTGATTCCACTTTTCAGTTGCGGCTAGGTACAATGTACATCCTTCAAAAAAACATGCGTACTACATGCATAGTAGGTACTTTATTTACATGTTACATAGTCTTCTACGGTATTTTTTTTTTCTTATAAGATTGCAACCCGTTGAATAATCGTATTCGCTCATAAAAATAACAATTCGGAAGCACCGTACGGTCCAACTTTAGATCATTGAGCGTTAAACATGCGTCCTAGCAGAACTACCGGCGCTTTTCTATTTTTACTCACATGTTTACGGTGCGCGCTCTAGATAGATATCTTGTAGAATCACAGTAGAATATTTTAGTAATAGGTACGTGCTCCTGTTTATCGACAAATCATAAATCGACCAACAAATTCAAACCCTTTAATTTATTTTTAAATAATTAAGGACTAGCGCTTGACTACGGTCACACCTAATGGTACATGGAGAAAATTTATTTAGTATTATTACTATCTATTTAATATCTAGATAGAGTTTTAACTTGACATAAAAGCTTTAAGTTGGCCAACTAGAAATAATTTTGGATTTAAATTGGAATGAAATTTAAGAATTTTAATAGAGTTTAAAGCCTCAATCGCCCAATGGTTAAAGGTGCAGACTGAAAACTGAAAGGTCGCAGGTTCGAATCCCACTTGCACTATTGTCGTACCCACTCGTAGCACAAGATTTTCGCCTATTTGGAGTGGAGAGGAGAATATAAGTCAAGTTCAGCTTGGCTAATATTCTTAAAAAAAATCTCATGCAATTTAATTATCACGTGCGAAAATCCAAATATAATATTTCATCATGTTAATACAAGAAAATAGTTGCATTGCAAGTTTAAGGTAGGTTTCATTCTAATACCTATGTCTCATATATGAAAAAAAAGCTTTGGAGCTAAGGAAAATATATTACGATCAAATTCATTTTCCACATGAAAAAGGTGACAAAGAAAGTCATACCGTCCAGTCGGTGGCGCTTCAAAGAAAATTTCGTCGCGATGTATCGCTTAATAAGAAATATCCGCCTTGATTATCGCCATACTATCACCCTATTGTACCGAAGCGACACGACGAACCGTTATGTTCACGCCGTATGGACGCGTACGATAAACTACTTTTTTCGGCCGTAAACGGGAAAAACATGATAGACTTATCTACGGAAGCTGGAATTTTATGTATGTTGTGTACTGGTAAGGGAGAGTAAATTAAGTTAGTCTGTAAATCTGGAAGCTAATCAAGGATTAAAAGGTCGGTAAGGATAAAATGTTATGAATTAGTGAATTAACCAACAAAATCATACCGAAGTGTTTACCCTACCCTATTTACATGAACTGCAGTAAGACAAGTAAAGCCATGCATGGGTGTTGATAACCATAGTTTCGATCTTAACCGGACAGATTTAATGATGTTGAAGATGAAAAACCTGGAAAAACTGATCCCGACAGGATTCTTTAGGAGGAGTACCTAAAGCTTAGGATATGAAGGTTCAACAGACAAACAGTTAAATACATCAGCTATAATTAGAGAGACAAAAGCCATGTCTGGACCAAGAAAAGTTAAGTAGAAAAAAATATCAGCAAAAATTAAATAAGAGAGTAGTCGAGGTTAAAATCTAGTATAGCATACACCGCCTAAATGTCGCGTAAAAGTATTGAGAGCGAAAAGTCGCTAAATTTGAGGCGTTCTTGGAGGCTTTTGAGGAAAGCCCAAAGCCGGTGTTATAGGCAATGAGAGGGCCGGGCGGGAAGGCTCTATCGGCACTTTACACGCTCTACCGGAGCTAACCTCCGCCCAAATGTAATAACACGCCGCCTGCTCTCTGTTTCAATTTGGGAACAAATTGAAATTGTTTTTATTTGAATAATATTACGATACCAGACTCTATGTGAATGAAGAAATGATAGTTATTGTATTGCTTGCAGCGTTCAAATTATTTTATCCCTTTTATTAAGTCCCAATGCGTCATCTTTAAAATATTCAAGTTATTTAAGTTGATGATGGCATTAAGATAATTCCTGTCGCAGATACTGTAGTAGAACTTCAACTAACAAACTATAGGTAATAGCCAATAGGTATGTATTCTCGTAGCTCGTAGCCAAATCGTAGAACAATACTAATAAAAGGACCGGGCGCAATGACTTTACGAGTATTAATATTAAGTACATATTAGGTGTGTGTTTTTCTCAACAAAATATTTTTTCTTTTAGAATTTCTTTTAAAAAAGAAAATTCTTCTTTGTATATAAAAGAAAATATTGTCTGCCTATATCCGCAATTGGCGAACGTGGTAAACTAAAATCCTCCTCAGTCTAGAGGACACCAGTAGTGACCGCTGATGGGTTGAGAATAATGAACCTCTTGCAAAATCTTTTTAAAGATTTCTGTTAATGGCCAAGTTTCTTATAAGTATTAATAACAACAAGCATTATTAAGCAATTCCGGTGCGGAAGGATCGCTGCATCCTTTATCAAGGGGCCGGTGCGCGGGAGGGGAGGGCGTCGGAAAAATTGCACATAAATATTGAAGCTGCCACTTACACGTGCGCCCGCTGCTGACGATAGGTCGGTGTGGATATGCCCTGAAATTAAAAATATTACAATTTTTTGCCATATATTTGTGGTTTTGACAAAAAAAACTTTAGGTTAGTATTTTTATTTTTGAATTCAATTAAATCATCCCCTCGTTATAGTAGGTATGTAGACTCTATGGATCATAGAATAATTTTATACACAACATCTTGTTAAATTCTCCATCATCAGACATTAACTGCTGTGTTAATGTCTGATGATGGAGTGTGTCTGTTGGGTAACCAAGTTACCCAACAGTAAATATTACATACAATAAACAAAGGCCAGGACAGAACCAGCGGTTGAGCCTGAAAATGAAGAGTAAACAGAAACAGACAGACTTTAGAACGCTATTATTTGATTCTAGCTTTTATCCACGTATAAGTAGAGTTCGGTTGTTTAAAAATCTCTCGGGATCTGTTTTCCCCTTGAAAAGATTCAATATGAAAATAGCCTATGTCATTCTCCAGTAGGTACGGCTAACATGCGCGCCACGAGAAAAATTTGTCTGCCCATTTACTCTTAAAATCTTATAAAAATTCACGAGTAAATGGGTAGACAAAACTTTCTCGTGGCGCGCATGCTACATGCCCTACAGATCCTCAATTATAACTACCCATGAAAAAAAATCAGGTAGACCCGTTGCTCCGTAGTCCGTAGCTGCGTGATTGATCGCATTTATAAATATTACTAACTTTTGCTTGCACTTCTTCCGCGCAGTTAGGTTTTTCAACCTCTTTATGTTTTTCTGGGATAAAAAAAGGTTATAGATAACCCATGAAAAAAGGCACGTTGATCCGTAGCTGTGAAACAGAACCAAACTAACAGTAGAGCCTAGTCCACATTAGTTCTAACGAGCTAGTACGGTGTGGCCCTCCTTCTTTTTCTTGTAGCAAATTTCGCAACAATCTCACTTATTATGCCACACAAATTCCGCGCCCCCGGCCTCTAGACGTGAAATTAAAATTTCCTACTTACCCCCCTTTATACGGTAATAGCTTAATAAATATTGCTGCCTAGTAACAAACTTACAAACTGAGATAAATACAAGTATTTATAGAATATATCTTGAATTTTAGGGTTCGGTACCCAAAAGAAAAACGGTTCCCTATTAATGGCACTATAGTGAAATCGATATTGATTAAGTAGGTATAGACAGCATATTTGCTGTCAATCTGTTTGTATGCAAAGATCTAGGTCTACTTGATTCTGAGAGTTGACCCGTGCCCAGCTGTATTGAGAAAGCGACGGCTTGATGATGATGATGATGATGATGATGATGATGATGAAACCATCTTATCAATATATTTCTCTGTTTCAGGTTATACAGTTTCATCAGTGAAAAGGTAAGAGTCCCCATCACCACTATGAAGAACCCAAGCAATTTGTGGGCAGGCACAAAAATTTTTGAAACATTTTGGTACTTATACTTAGTCTTTGTAGGTATAATTCTCTATCTGCCTGTGAAAATCCTGTCAAAATCGGTGCAGCCGTTGCGAAGATAAGATACAAACAAACAGGCAGATAGACAGACATACATTTCCTTAGCAAAACTATTGGAGCAGTTTTATAAATCCTCTAGCTTTTATCTGTCCATAAATTCAAATTGGCGTAACGATCGAACAAGAGTGATTCCGGTCTTGTTTACAGTCGTTTGTCAATTTGATGAACACTGTAAGTGACAAAACAAGTTTATATCGAATTTAAAAGCGTCGGTTCTATAAACTGGTCGTTAAATCTCGCGGGCGATAGTTGTAAATTTTCCGAGGAGTTGAGCACTTTTACGATGGACACTCGCTCCTCCCACCTGGGACTTTGTGGCTCTGAGATGGCTCCTATACATCGATCCTCTATAAAACGGGCCATCTCTGCTTGTCGGCGTTTCTTTGCGATGGGCGAAATTTTACGTACTACCTTCAATAAAATATTTATTGGCGCGTAGTGTTTTACTAGATGAGCGTGTAATCAACCTCGGTCTTTAGTTTTAAAACCTGTTGTTCAGTTACTAAACAATGTTGGAGAAAATTGTCGATAACAGAAACCAAACAACTTTATAACAAAATCCTACGAGATAGAAAGAAAGAGAAACATTAATTTATCTACCCTAATTACATGTACCTACTTACCTATCGTCTTATAATAATAATTAATTAAACATGTTTGTAACAAACAATTTTTGATGAAATATAATGTTATCAATATTAAGACTTATGGGATTCTCAAACCTACCTACTTGAAACTTCTCTTTATTTGTATAATTCGACTACGGCAAAACCAAAATGGTTATGATTTTAGCACTAGCTTAACAAGTTCATTCTACACCTACTGAGATAATTGTGACGAATGAAGTGCCAAAGATTATTATTTATTCGGTGATTGTATAACCCTATTATAATCCTAATTTTTTATTAGGTACTATTTTTTGTTATGCTTAAATCAAATTTGCCTTCAAGAAAAAAAAAATTGAAACTAATCATCATCATAATCGGATGCACGCTTAGTAGGTATACCTACCTAATAAAGTTTAAAAATTTCTAGGAAATAAATTGGGGTAGAAACAATGTAAATTTTTTTAAAGGATAATTAGCTTTATATTAACAAACAATAATAATAACAAGTAATAAAAAAAATTATTATAGTGCCATTTTTCCGTGATAAATCAATTTATTTAGTAAAAAAATTTGGCAAACCGAAAAAATAAAACGAATTTCAATTTTTTTTTTCAGTAGGTACCTAAGCATAGGTATATGGCACTCGAGTGTTCTACTCGAACGTTTTAAATGGTTTAATCTACAGGTTTTTGCGATAAAAAGCACACGTCCGAAAAAAGAGTTTCATAAAACTCCTTGCAGCGTAAATGGATATGGGTAAAAACGTCCCCACCCACCAACAGATTTAAAACAAGTTATAGTTGTATGATAGATATTTCTTTTACCTACTATGGAGACATACTTCAAATATTTTCGGTTTCGGATTTACAATCTCTTTTTATTCGATTATTTATTAAATTTTTTAGATATAGGTACCTACATTTACTTAATGTGCAGTAAAGAGGCAGGTATAGAATACGGTGAGCAATATTGTCTTCATATAAGATAATCTTTATTTTACAAGAAACTATAAAAAAGTAACTATAAGAATATGATTTTTATTTCAAAATAAACACATATTTGCCCAAAAAAGTTTATTTTTTGTATATAATGTGCTTTTGTTTGCGAAAAACATGATTTTTATCTAAAAATAAACTAAAACAGGTAGATATTTTTATTTTTTTGGATTTACATAATAAATATAATGACACGCATCCCATGACTGTTGGAGTGTGGGGACGGGGTCCATACAAAATCTCCCCTTTGATATTTTGACGGGTTTTATATTAAAAATCTGCCAAAATATCAAATTTACAGCGTGTCCAGTCATAATTTGCACAAACGAAAGGACGTGAAACTAGAGGCTCTTTATCATTTAAAAAAAAGGATATTTTTTTTCACCTTATAGATACACGAGCCCCTTATGTCAATAATTGGCAATAACATATAAATTATTAGGTTTATGGAGTTGCAATAAACAAAAAAATTATATGTGATTAAAATGAAATAAATAAAATTCCATATGAAATATGTAATTTTAAAAGCAAAATAATAATGACAAAAATAATATTCAAAAAGCAGCATTTTTTTAATTTAAGTGACATACCTATCTCGATATTGTTAGGTATTATTATTGTTAAATGGACAGTTATTTTTGGTTTCATATATTTTATCTTACTTTTTATTTTATTGTGCATAGGCAACCTTTACCTAATATATTTTTCCTATTTTTCCTGTCGCTGTTAAAAGATTAAAAAATTGCAGAAAATATTTCAGAGAAAAGCGTATCCGATGAACGTAATCGGGCGGTTACGACTTTCAAAAGTTTGGTATTGGTAGATTGATTTTATTGTCAGTGGGGCAAGAACGTTGTATGCGCTGTGCTTAAATCGTCGCTTACGCCTTTCTGCGAGAAACCACTTGTTTTTCTTTCAAGACTGCGAAGAAAATTAGATTATAGGTAGGTGTATTATTAACTACGCATTAAATAGTAGTTAGTAGTAAATTTAAAAAAATTACACTAAAATAATCAATTACAGACCAATAGAAAAAAGCCTCAATCGTAAAACAAACGATCTAAATTGTCCATATCAGGCCCTGTATACGTTTATGGCATAAACATCACAATAACAACATAAAACCTATACTTATGCAATGTTCTACTGCCACACCGTCGTACCACCGACCTGATAAAGCTGAAAAGGCAAGTTAAGCCTATAAAAACCCTGCACTAAACACCATCCAGCAATCAAAAGTGAAGTAAATAAATAAATACGTCAGACAATAAACGGTTTTATTTAAATTGTCGTAAAGATTACAATTCCACGTGTACTCAATGTGGTTACGACTTAAAAGGTTGAATGAAATGCGTGAATGAAAGGACAATGTTTGTTGGAGAGGGATGAATGATACCAGTTCGACCACGTGGCCGGGGTAACACAGTTCAGTGCAATTCTTATTGGAGTTTTATGTTCAGTTTTATTGTGTAATTGTCATTTTCTAATAGGATTTTTTTACATTCAAAATTGTAAGATTATTTTTCTTATTTTAAATTTATTCAACAATAAAATAAATAATGTAAAAGAGTAAAAATTTTTTTCAATAACCTGTTGAGTGTACTTACTTATACTAAGATAAAATTATAATGTAGAAAATCAATAATTTGTAAAGATCATCAAATTATTATCAATTTGCGGATATTTTTTACAAACCATTATTATTTGAAAACTACTGAACGTAGACAATTTTATAATATGTAAAATCTGCTTGGTATTATATAAAAAATAATGTATTTTAAAATTAAGAAATTATTTTAATAATTCATATAAAAATAAAAATCATTTTTAGTATATAATAAAAGTGGCAATTATTAATAGTGTTGTCATTATTGTAATATTTTTTTTAATTATTAATTACTGATTCTAAGTTTTTTATTTGTATTTCATACATTGGGTTTTCACCTTGCAGTAAGGATTATTTTTATTAATAATTACTTACATGCATAGATATTAATTTTTATAAATCTTTATTTCAAGCTTATTTATGTATAACATAAATATAAATGAATAATAATTATTATTAATAATTATGTTATAGGTACGGCTAATTTTTTATTATTAGAAAATAATTAAAATGCCTGTTGCTCTCTTGCTGAAAGCCATTCACTTTGACAGCTAGAAGTGCCGGAATGGTTTGTGATTGGCGGTGAATGTTCTGCACCGGATTACTATTGGCGTAGACGAGGAGAGCGCAGGGGTGCGCGGGGCCCGGCGCCATTACGAACAATGGCCGGCGGAATGGTCGTTAGCGAATAGCTTTTATCTCTTTCTAATATAAGCCACGCAGGTAGGAATTAATGAGACGGAGATGGTTCCGGCGCGTCACCCCGCGCAATCAGTGCCTCTCGTTCGCACGCACGTGCTACGTTTCGCCGTCTCGCGTGCGGCGCGCGGCAGCGGTAACGCTCGCTACGACGGGAATTCAGAGTCGTAGAGCCTCATACGCGGGTCATAAACGATCCGCGGCCATAGTAGAGGTGCACGCGCGAGAATCGATCCGAATCGCCGGCGATAAACGCATCTCCCGCGAGGCGATCGTCGCGCGCCGCGTCGCCGCCGAGCGATGAGTTCCAAGTTCATCATCGATAGCATGCTCCCCAAGTACCACCAGCAGTTCCATCACCAGAACTTGTTCGCGGGTACGGGGGCCTCCCCGATAGAGGCGTCGTTGTCGTCGTCGCTGTCGTCGTCGCTGTCGACGTCGCTGTCGTCGTCGTTGTCCGGCGGGCTGGGGTCGGCCGCGCTGGGGGCCGGCTCTCCGGGGGCCGGAAGCCCGCAGCGGTCCTCTTCGTCGTCGTCGGCGTCGCCGGGCGCGCCGGCGAGGATGTACCCGTACGTTTCCCACCACCAGCAGTTCGGCGGGTCGGTGCCCTTCCCGACCGGCGGAGGGCTGTCGGCGGACGACAAGAGCTGCCGGTACCCCACCGCAGGAGACCCGATGGTGAACTACGCGCTGGGCCAGCACAACGGCGGCGCGGCGGTGTCGGCCGCGTCGGCCAGCATGGCGGCGGCGGCGCAGTTCTACCACCAGGCGGCGGCCGCGTCGGCGGCGTCGGCGGTCTCCGCGGCCTCGGTGGACGCCATGGGCGCCGCCTGCTCGCAGCCCTCCGCCCAGCCCCTGCCGGACATCCCGCGCTACCCCTGGATGTCCATCACCGGTAATTGTTTACTCATTCACTGCATGCCAATTTGGCGTTCGAGTAGTAGTTGACCTTTGTTTTCTGAAAATAAGAAATGATCTCTCATACAAAAATTTGCTCAAACAATAGCTTTGTTTAATGGGAGGTTTTTTATTACGACTATTATTTTGGACTCTACATTGAACATTTTTTAGTGTGGATGCTATTCTGTTGACGACGTCGCTTCTTTATTGTCTAATATTATTTTCTTAGTAGGATAGATTTTGTGTTGATATCGTAATTTTTTAATCGCTGTTGCAGAAATGATGCGCTTATTAGGCTGTAGAGCAGTGTATTTTTTTGTAGAAATGTAGGTATGCACTTAATATAACTTGATTACATACTTGACTACATGCCTCAGCTTAATTACATTTATGTTTATGATTATTATAAACGAGGGAAGAACCTACAGAATATCTACATAAACCACAAAGGTATAGAGTGTCTAATAATATATGTAATTATTACATATATATACTGAGAATATACCGATAATATACCTACTTACATATAGTCTACAGTCAGCATTAAACTCTAAGTACCTAGGTAGATAGATATACATTATATACCTCCTTGCAAACCTATACACATAATGTTCTATAGGTACCTTCTTACTTACCAGGCTACCAACGACGCTTTAGGTAGTACCTATTAAGTATTTCAATACTATAGTTTTGACATGTCATACAATGATAACTGTCATTGTATGATATGTCAAACCATATTGACTTACCTACTACCTATCCACTTTAAACATTAGTGGTAGTGTATAACCTAAGTCATTAGGTACTTATACATTGCATCCATACAAACCTACCTTCAAGATGCTCCCATAATTCCAATAAGAATAGCAATATATTTTAATTTATAATTAAGTATAGGTATAATATGTTTAGTAGGTACATACATACTTAATCCATTCAATTAGATAATAATAAGAATACTTAGGTACATCTTTATAAGAATATAATATACTAATAGGTAGGTATATATTATAATCTAAATAGTTAATTTGATAGGTATCTATCAAATGAAATTTATATACCTACTTAACTATATATTATATGTTATAGGTGTATTATTATAGGTAGGTATATATACGTAGGTACAATTTAGATTCAGTATAATAATTAAGGTTTTAAAGAGATATACCTACCTACAGGTTAGATACAACAGATGTAATATTTAGACAGCTAAATAATTTATTATTTTATCATTATTTGTTTTTATGGTAAATTATATACCTATTATGTGAATATTACACAAATTATATATTATGTGAGGTAAGCCGACGGACGGAAGACGGTGCGTTTAGTATTTATATAAACCACATTATATAAGGTTTTAAAAACACCTAAGTACCTACATGCTTACAAAGACTGAAGGAGAATAGGATAATAGAGAATAATAGAGCAGATCTTATTACATATTTATAAGTTTTAATAATAATTTTTATCTAATCATTACTTAATCATTAGGACCTGCACCTTAAATATTAAAATATAATAAAGGTAATGTAACAACAGTAACAGGTACTTATATATACCTACATATTATATGTATTCTATTTTCTTTATGGACATAATTGTAACTAGATAAGAAGTTAACAATTGGGTAGCTATTGGGTACATATTAGATACCAATAGATTCTTACCTACCTTTTAGATAAAAAAAAATTGAGGCCTTTCCGTAATCGATTATTTTATAATACTTATTATCATTTAAATTTACCATTTCCATAACCATTACATTCAAAAAATATACCTACCTAATTTAAAATTATTAATGGAATCACTAAATTAGCTTGATACCTACAAGGATTATTGATTCATTTATTCAAAAAGCTTCCAAACACGTATTTTTTCGAAATTAAAGAAAACTAACCTAGGTGGGTTTTCTTAGAGAAAAACGAGACCATATTGCGCCCGCATTATTTCATATCTCACGGATTCATGTGAGGTCCACTTTGTACTCGCATGCGGCGATACATTACGGTTAAACTGCCTGTTTGTTTTGAATACAATGGCACAGGTAATTTTATTCGCAGTTTTATTACCGTTTGCACTAATCTAGATGTAGTATTTGGTTACTTTTAGTTTCAGGGTTAATTAAGGTAGATACCTACCCACTCTTAATAAATAATTAATTAATAGTTACCTTAATTCTTCACAGGATTTTTTTATTAATATTAATAATACAGTTATATAGAGGCATTTATAAAAAAAAAAATTAGGCAGCTACCTACTTGCTTAAAGCCAGTTTACGACCAAATGAAGAAGATGAATAGGTAGGTATAGGTAGGTAGGTACCTACATAGCACTTATGTAGAATTTTAATATTTCATTAGTCAAGAGTCGTTAAATTCAATAAAAATGTTTTTGGCATAGTTAATAGATAGGTATACTTATTTAGGTTACTATCTATTTGTTACTTATGTAGGTGTATTTCACTATATTGTGATAAATAATTTCAGTATAATTTTTAATTCAAAAATCAAAAAGTCAATGCAGTTCAGCAAGAAAAAAAATAAGTCTGTATGAAAATTGTAAGTTACCCATAACGGTGGAAACTAGTAGATACATAATTATCTACAACCGGGAGTCAGAATAGGTCCTACCTACCAACTTGATTTGTTCTAAAAAAAATATTTTTATTTTCGCTGCGGAATTTTAAGAACTAGACGAATGTAATGTTTTCCTAAATAACTTTCCCAACAAAATTAAAGAAACGTGTGAATTATAAACATTTTTACATGTGAAGCGTCCCGCCTGCCGTCCTTTCTGGCACATGACGCTCATCAATAAAGTAGAGACGTAAAGAAACCCATAATCAAAGCCGATCTGCCACGGAAAGTGTGTCGTAGCTCACTGAAATTATACTAAATGGCCTATAACCGACTTGTTTTTGTTTTAAATGCGATAATTTTCGTGATTTGTGACCAATGCTAGATTATAAAAATTATCGCTACGCCTGGCTACGACAGAGGCGGGCGGGCGGCGTTCCTTCACGAGATATAAAAAGCAGAAATATATCAGCAGGTGCTAGCAACACCACGAGCTTTCGAAATTACGCATGACATTTATTTGCATATTACGTTCAATATTCCGCATCAATTTATCAATAGTAACAGTTATAGTAAAACACCTAGTTGAATAGCCAAATCTTTTTATTGTATTTTTTATTTTCTTTTAGTTACTTAGTAGGTACTTTATTATACAGAACATAATAATTACGTACTTTATAACCTTTTCATACTTATACTATTGTACTTAATATTTAAATTAAATTTTTCGATTTATAAGAAATATATACCTACATGTACCTAATTCATACCTATTATGTAGGTGTATAATAATTCGATAACATCATCCATGAGATGAATATTATGATTTAATTTAAATTTATCAATTTATATTTATAGGTAGGTGCTTACTTACCTACATACAAAAAAAATAAGTTGCCTGTCCCTGTTACTAGGATTATATTTGTTTCACGTATTCTATCAATAAGATAGAGACAGAAGTCAGAACAATAAAAATAATATTCTTAAAAAATCTTCCAGTAAAAGTGCAGTCAAGAGTCAAGATCGTCTTACTTTTCCACACATCACTTTCGTGACGTGATATACTGTCCAAGATGAGCCACTCACATGTGTGCTAGCGTTCACAGCGCATGCGCACCAAAGATGGCCGCCACATTGACCAATCATCGGTCGTAATTTTGCCGCTTGCATTGTAGCGACGACTCTTTAATTAATATTCTATTGATTGCTAATTGCAGAACGTTGCTAATTTACTGCCGCTATTATTTTTATTGTTTACAAATTCAGATATCCTATCCTGTGTTGGGCGTGATCTAGATTTTACTCTAATCTTACTAAATCTAACATTGCTCTACATTTAAAGTAGGCAGATAGGTACCTACTCTTTTATTATGAATTATTATAAGTGTACATAACATAGATTTTTATACTTTCTTCTTAATTTAGTTTCATCTGTCATGATTTTTAACGTAAATTATTTATTTATCTACCTAAGCAAGGTCGGTGCAACCCTACCTATAAGTTAGACGGTATATCTACCTACTTACTACATACATTATAATTATCATGTAGGTATACCTAGTGTGTTCATTAAGTCAGTTGACTAGCATGGGTTACTTTTTCCATTTCTTCCACCTTTCCACATTAAGTAATGTGTGCATAGTTTATTTTTAATAAAAATCGGATTAATTTTTGTTATTCATCGATGACTCTTTCACAATGTTGCTACAACCTATAGCTTTTGCTCACGTCTTCGCTCGCGTTAAGGTAGATTTTAGGGTTGAATTTTCAAAAATCCTTTTTTGCCGAATGCCGTAATAGCTATCTCTACGCAAAATTTCAGCTCCTATCGGTGTATGTAGAAAAAACAGTCAATCAGTCACCTCTTCCTTTTATATAAGTAGGTATAGGTAGGTATAGATGATTGGTGATTTTTAGTTTAAGAATTTTAATGCAACATTAGGATCATACCTACGTAATTCCGTAAAAAAATGTTTTTGCAACTTTGTCTGTTAAGACTTTTTATGTTCAATCCTTTATAATAAATATTTTCCTTCTCACTAAATTGGAATTAGGTATTCTGTTGTCTTATCTGAAAGTAAGTTATGTCTCGGAACTCGAATATACGCCAATTCAATGTCCCAAATTATAAAACATTTTATGCACTTAAATGCTATTAAAGGTTATCCAATCGGTACATTAATGTATCCGATTGGCACGAATCGTTAAAAAATACTAAAAAACCGGAGTAAGGTCCTAATTAGCTATAGATAGGTAATTATATGCAAGTAGGTAGATTACATATCGGGCACCTGATTATATTCATTTGGCAGACATTAGGTAAAATTTAAAAATGCTAATACGAACCCTGTAGGACCTATACTTACCTAGACTTATAAAGATCGTGAAATTTGTTCAATGACATGAAAGTACAGACACATATTTAAAACACATTTGTATCTATTTTATAGTTTCGCTAGAAAGGAGTAAATGCCTACCCATTTGACGCTCTACTTCTTAGTTCCACCTAGAGGGCGCCATTGATTTGTTACAAACGAACTGTCAAACTCCATAGAAATTGTTTATTATATTGTGATTTTCTTGATTTATTGAAAAATATGGGTGGCCTTCGATGTAAAAAAAAATCCCAAGTAATATTCAATTCAAAAGAATTATTTTATTAGAGGTGGTAATCATAAAATCATTAGGTAATCAAAACCTTTTGACAGGTAACAAACATACAGCGCCCTCTGCCTTAAAGTTTTCAGTAATCTTCCCGATTTTTGGCCAGTTGCAAGACAGGCGGTTAAAGTAAGGTTACCGTTAAGATTGCCCATCATAAAACAAGCAGATTGGGTTGAGGGCCGTTTTGATGGTCAAGTTTAACTTTAACGGTGACCTTATTTAAACCTTCCTATGTATGTGTAACTCGAAAATAATAATATGATTACATCAACTATATTAACGATAAAATCCAAAGATAATATTATTCTTTACAAGTAACAAATACCACCTACTGTATACGAGTAAACAAATTTTTAAATAATGATATGCAGTTATGCACAATTGACTGAAAACATATAAAAATGTCCATTATATCATCAAAGATATCAAAAATTAATTACGCAGTAATAAGATTTTCAAGTACTCATAGCAAAAAGAGTTTAATTAAGTTCCCCTACTTTCCAACAAGCGCGAAGCGATGATAAAAAGTTTATCAATTCACATGATTATCGGAATTGCCCTGTTCTTCCATTTTGTTTATGTGAAAATGTTTTTCATAGCTAGGTTGCATGAATATTGCTTTTTAATAGCCTTTATTGTGTTTGCTTAGTGAGATTTAACAACCACAAAAACTATTTATGCAACTATAAATGTGTTCTCTACGCTACTTCTTGATATCAACTCAACTGGATCGCTTCAACAATGCGTATAGCATTTAAAATTCATTTCCTTTGAAGTTAAGCGAATACAAAAATATTTCTTTTACTAAACTCGGCGATGAAAGTTATTTGCAAAAAGTGTGCGTGTTTTCCGATATAATCACACGAAACTTTTTTATATTTGTTTATTAAGCTATTGCATAGCTTCTATCGCAGGCCAGCGTGGAGACCGAATCCAGAAATTCCGTAACGAAAATAACCTGACACGGGACTCCTCTACGGTGAGCCGCTAGATGGCGCATTTTTTGCTATGCAATAGCTTTACCGCGGCAGTCCCCGAGTGCCACACGTCTTTTTTTTATTATTATTTTATTTTTAAATAATAAAGTCTTATTTGGGTTCCGTTACGCATAATAAAAATGCGGAACCCTCCATCTGTCAGCGCTGCACTGTCATTCGTCAAAAATCCTTTCCTTATATAGGAACCTAGTGTCATTCTCACTAACAAACTGTAAATTTTGTAAAATGTGTCTATTTATTTATTCTATATATAAAAAAAATATTTTTAACTACAAAAAAATTTATAACCTACCGGTGTATGTAGACGAGCTGAAGGTACTCGTAATCAACCGTTATTTGTGATTTGATAGATATTTGAATTTTAACAGTGGTGGCAGCAACCGGCGGTTAGTGAGTTGCAGATTGCCATCTGTTTATTTTATTACTAACGAACGCCCCCGACTTTGTCAGCTACTTCAATTTACAGTCGACAGTACCTAAATCAATTGGGGCCCACAATTTAGGTGGGCAGAACACCTGCAGCATCAGGATTGAAGAGTTGGGTCCTGGAATTCAACTATGTATTTAGTCTTTGTTTGGTACCTAGAATAACTATTCATAATCGATAGTACCTAAATCCCCACAGTTTAGGGACACAGACAAAAATTTTAAAAATTGTTTTTTTGTTAGAAGTATAGATACTTAAAGCTGATCGCACATTATGGCCTAGTTCAGCTCAGATTTCTTTATTTGTGTAACAATAATACACTTAATCTAAGAACTTGGTAGCAGAAAAACCAGTAGATATCTACAGGAACTAGAAAATTGTATTATTTATTGCATTTTGCGTAGCTTGTAGGTACCTAATGTGCGATCACGCTAGTGATGTGTCCACGCTTTAAATGTCGTTTTTACTCGTTATGCATGTGTTTATGTGCGATCAAGAACATTCATTACGATTGATAATAGATTTTCCGTTTCCAGATTGGATGAGCCCCTTCGACCGCGTGGTCTGCGGTGAGTTCAATGGTATTTATCGTTTCAAATTTATTTTCTTTTAGTTCTAAGTATAATTTAATGAAAAATACAAATTCCGAACCCCTAAGTTCCATTGCTGCATTCCATTTACTTCGAACGTCATTAAGTAACCGAATACTCTGACTCTCCTAAAGAATTTTTAAAGATCTAGACTTTTTTATGTCATCCCTATGTTGTAAAATAATCTATCTCATTTAACTAAAAAGTAAATATGAGCAAAGTATCAAGAGCTGCGTCTACGCTCGGCGAACAAACGCAAACGAGCATGCGTTGAACTAAATTCGCGTAGCGTGAATGGGTTTAACGGCAGGATCTCCGAAAACAGCCTGTTTTTGATTCAATAGTAAACAATCAAATATTCTTTTCACCTCTCTAGCTCAAAAAGGGCGCCTTTGCTGCCCAAAACCAGTGAGCAAAAGTCGTTTTTGCTCACTCAGTGAGAAAAAGTGTTTTGAATATAGAACGCATTGGATTGGCGTTTCTTCAACTCACCGTCTCAAGAAACGTTCAGAAATTTTGTATATAATATTGCATACCCCATACATTTTATTTCGACAAAATTTTTTAACTCTCTATTTTATTATTTAAACTATTTACTTTTCGTAAATGTGTTTTAGACTTTATAATTCTGTAACACACATGAAACATAAAAGAAAATTAAAATTAATTAATTAATATATTTTATTTTTTGAATGACACAATTCCGAACGCAGACAAAAGAGTAATATAAAATGGCGGCAAAAAAAAAAAATAATTAACTCTATTCTATATCTTAATTAGGTACTAATTTCTTAGTAGTTATTTGTTGTAAGAATTTTAAAATAACAAAATGAGTGAATCTACTTATAATTCAGAATTAAAAGAATTAGTGTCTAACGCGAATTAAACTTTCTTCCGGAATAGTCTCGTGAAAAATACTTGAAAGCCTATGAATTATTTAATGATTGGAGACTTTCTAAGGATGCGAAGTCCTATTCAGAGACTGTGATTTTATCATATTTCATGGAATTGTCTAAAACAAGGTAACCATCTACATTATGGAGTATTTACTCCATGTTAAAAGCTACAATCAAATCGAAATGCGACGTTCACATTGAAACTTATCCTAAACTTATTGTATTTTTGAAAAGACAGTCGGAGGGGCACAAATCCAAAAAATCTAAAGTTTTCACCGCTCATGATATTGAAAAGTTTTAAATAAATAAACCTAATTTTTAAAATTTTAAAATATCCTTTATGTTTTAATAAATATTTCTCTTACATCTTGTACTTTTTCGCTATTGAGGTGAAAAATTGTATGTATCACACGATAGCAAAGTTTTTGCTTCTTGTGCCTTTGAATCCCTCACTACTCTCAGGATTCTAACTTAGAATCACTCGCTACGCTCGTGATTCTATATTAGAATCCTTCGTTCGCTCGGGATTCAAACTAGGCACTAGCAACAAAAATGAACTTTGCTATCTTGTTGAACAAATAACTATTGTTTTGATAGGTTAATAAATAATAAATATATGTTGTAGTTTAATACACGTTCTAAATTATTTTTTACCGTTCAAAAGTCCATATTTTGAACTTTACTCGATCAAATAATATTCCGAAAACAGTGTAGTTTTTAATTGTTTTTCAGGTTGTATTTATAGTATATCAAAGTTAAACTAAAAAACAAATGTCAAACAATAGGCTTTTAGAAGAATATTTTACCGTTAATTTTTCTCTTAAAAAGTTTTCTTTTTTTTATCATGACTGTTTTACTTTTTTTATAACAAAGTGGCTCGTGCACCTCACTTCAATTGCTTGCAAGTTAGTGCGGCCGAAGATCGTGCCCTTAAGAACGTGTCTTGAATTGAGGTAAAGTTAAAACGGAACACAAATATTTCCTGACATAACTCTATCTCGTTTTATTCGTCTTGAGTTGAGAGAGACTTGAGTAGAGAGAGAATGAGATCTATACTTTCAGCATAATGCTTGTTCGAGGCATTGTTTCTCTATTGCTGCGTTCGTACGTTCGCCAAGCGTAGATGCAGCTTTAGTATCTGTTACCGTATTCTCTATTTTTGACATTTCCAGTGGCTATGGAAAATAATGGTCAGTTGCTAACTAAACCCGCATTTCGTCGTACAAAATGTTGCCATTTGACAATTTTTTATTAAGTAGCAATTATATCGATAGCCACTGAGATAGAGAACAGTCCTACTGCATTAACTAAATAATATTTGTTGTTAGTTTTCGTCAAGAAACTTAGTAAATTCAACATAGGTACGAGTATACAGTGCAAGTAATAATATTTTGCTTAGCAAGTAATAACTTTTTCTATTCCGAAATTTTTTAAAGGGTCTTTGAATCTCTTACAATAAATGAGATTATGCTAGACACATAAAACCCTAATTGAGTTACAAACATCTTAAAACTAAAACTACTCTGCTTCTTTAAAAATTCTTAATATTAGATCATAAACACTACCAATTATACTGCCATACCCCTGCCAAGTTAGCCCGCTACCATCTTAGGCTGCATCGTTACTCACCATCAGGTGCGATCGCAGTTAAGGACTATCTTGTTATTGAATGGAAAAAATCTTATGAAAGAGTATAATAGGTAATATCAGCAATGGAACAAAGAACGTTTGGAATTAGTACCTACCTACTAAGATAATCTGAGAGCAGCTTTACACGAGCTTCCAAATCAAAAAGATCGATTATTCTAATCGATTCACTTCACAGATTTACAAGCTCGTGTGTAACCGCTCTTTAGAACATGCCTTCCGTAACATTTAGTTGCAATTATTCATTTGACATGGCTTCGTCGAATCATTGCAATTGGTATTTATACTGCGGTTTTTTGTGAAGGAAATATTTGATGTAAACAATGATTTTACTTTAATTGGTTCTGACAATTCCGAATTAAAGTTAAATCGACGATTGCTCAATCATATACCAGTTCTGCATCCTGTAAAGTAATTATAACTCGGACACTTCGAGTAATACATATACTTCTCTACAACCTCTCGACTGGGTCGTGACGTTTTACCGGACAACCTGTATACATATATATGTAAATAGGTACTATTCAATGTTGGCAACATTAAATAAAACAATGTAACTACAGAACGGTTTCGAACACTGATTAAAATCTTTACATGCAAGTAGTATGTGGTAAGATCGTTTATCTTCACCTTGACGACTTATGTCTCCCGTTTGCAGTTTGAACGTTGAATAAAAATTTTACAACAATGGCCAATGAGTTTATGGCGTTTAGCAAAAAAGTGACGAAAAGGGTTTAAAAATTTGCAAAAAAGGCTACTTTCTCCAAGCACAATAGATGAATAGTATGTCGCTATCCTTTAAACCAAATGAATTAAGGTACAGAAATCGGGAGAAAGAAGTGCATTATCTTGGGTTCTGTACGGTATTTCAATAATAAATTATGCTGGTGGAAAACTTCGTGCAAAGTTAGGCTTTAGGTACCTATGATATAAACTGTCAACGTTTTACTTTTTGGGAAAATTTAATACTTCGCAAGATTTATATTTAAAACTTACGTACATACCTACACTAGCTTGTTGTTTAGGTTTTGAGGAATTGATCACTATTGACACACGACCAAAAATATCTATCGTTTCTTTGCAATAAAGAGCCCCTCTAATACTGTCTGAATTTAAACATTTTGTTCATAAAATGTATAAAAACGTTTGGACTTCCCTTCAGTCGTTTAATATTCGGCCGCCATATTATGTTGTTGAGACGTAAATTGCAGTAAGACAAAGTTCCGTGACGTACTTGTTTTGCTTACTTTACCCCATCAGCTAATCTCTCGGAACCCTAATATTTATTTACAATTATTACGTTTACAACTCTCACCACTTTGTTAAAAGTTAACAAACAAAAGATTCACGGCAATAGGGTTGTGCAATTTCTCTTTTTTGTTAAAAATAGCAATCCTTTGTGCCCGCAAGATGTTTACAAATAAGGTATAAGTCAAAGGGTTTTAAATCACGGTGTCGAAAGCTTTTAAAACAAGCTTAGAACAGGGGCCATTGTTTTGTTGGCACGCTCGCAAATTGCTTTATTACCCGACGCTCCGCGGCCGTTCTCCGAAAGTCGATATCGCCAAAATCGCAGTCAAAACATCGTTTGTTGTCATACGACGATATGAACAAGCAATGGACCACTCAACTCAACTAATTCGTAATTTAACAAAAGCGTTCGTGCTTTTGCATACTATCGCTCAGTAGGTAAAACTGACGCTTTAAACATTAATTTATTATGATGTTAATTTCAATAAATATCGCTAGAATAATTTGCCTTTGTACCTAATCAGAAGGTTCAATTATTATTTTATTTCACAATAATATTAGTGTGAACGTAAACTTATTGACTTTTACTTTTTTTTTTCTACATACATATTACTTTATAAAAGTAAAATGAGACCTACAATACAATATGGATAGGTAGCTGATACATATACCTACCAACAGAGATACATACAGTACCTACTGTATGCAATCGTAAATAATATAAACGTAAAAATTCCTTTTACAAAACCGACTTCAAACGCCACTAAAAAGTAAATCAATTGTGCCTATAAAATTTGAAGAGTTACCTTGATTTCGCCAGGACCCCATCATCAGATCCTGACCTGATGACAATGAGATCACCTGAAAATTATACCCTTTCAAAAATTTTCGAGTAATTCGGGGAATACATAAAAAAAGAGTCCGACGAATTGAGAACCTCCTTCCTTTTTGAAAGTTGGTTAAAAACTGCCAGTCTACAGTTTACACTAATTTAGTTAACAGAACTTATTTTTGGTTAAGAGCTTATAAAACTCGCTTTACAGCTCTATAACAATTAATTACCTACTAATCAGTGTCAATCGTAACTCCACAATAAAATTATAGAGCGCTTAACGATGACACTGTGTAAAAAAATTTGTCAGCGAACAATAAGAACTGGGAATTGACCATAAAGTTGTGACCTTGCGGCTATAAAAATTTAACGAGGCAAAGCCCGCGGCGTGCCGTAGTGTAAACACGCCGCCAGATTCGTGGACGTGAGTGTCATAGAAACAGCTGGTTCGACATGTGGGCCGCACCTCAGTGACGAGCTCTCTCGTCGTTCAGATCGTAAAATTGAAGGAGTTCAAAAGCAAGAAAACAAAGCTCGATTCATCAATTCACAAAAATATTTCCGATTGATCTATCTTAAACCCAATAATTATAGCCCGTCTATAATAGACAAGATAATATAATTATTGGATATTAGAATGTTATGGAATTATACATAAATAATTTATGTACCTTCGTACTGCTTTTGCCAGCGACTATCTCTCGACTATATCAGCGACTATTAAGATTTTTAAAATCCATCGGGGACCCTCTGGTTTTCTGGGATAAAAGGTAGGTAGCTTATGTCACTCTCCCATGTCAATATACCTATGCAAAAAATTACGACAATACATTGCTCTGTCGTTGCGTGAATGAAGGACAAACTGTTGAAACTAATGAGATGAACGCTAAGGTTCATCTTATTTTTTTAATCCTAAGTAGGTAGAAATTAAGGTTGAATTTAGATGATAAACAATAATAGATAGGCATGACCGTGAAACTGAGTGCTATCTAATTTTCCAGAGTTCACGGTTCTGCGTACGCGTTGCCAACATTCGCTACGTCAAATGTCAATGCCATTTGACGTAGCGACGTGTAGCGTTTAGCTTATCGAACTTGTCGCGTCGACCGTGCGGTTTTTTGCTTATAATTACCTACTAGACATCCATAATTACTTATCCTCGTTTTTACTGTTGGGTATCCAAACTTAGCGAACGATTTCAACAAAGATTTTTTTTTTTTTTTTTTTAAATTCTGCAATTACAATGGAATAGCTAAATTACAAACAAAGTAGTAATACAGAAAAACATCTGCCCCTAAGCTAGGTATACACCTGTGTTTTAGGCGACAGTGCTCTCCTTAAGTAAAAGGTTCATTTAGAAACTAACAAAAAATTAAACATGCAATAATACAAAAATGTGTTTGTTTGTTTGTGTGTGTGTGTGTGTGTGTGTGTGTGTTTGGGTTATGGAATATAATGAATAAATAATATAGATAGCACTTCTAGCACACTTCGAGCAGCTTTTCAGTATCAGCATAGGATTGGGTGAACAACCACTCTTTAACTCGTTTTTTACATTCGTTTTTATGAAGAGGATTTATGTTTATTGCTTTATTTACTTTATTGTAAAGTCTAGAGCTAATGATATAGAACTGTCTCCCAGCAAGTTTACTTTTGTGTCTTTCCGTCCGAAATGGTTGATTCTCTCGTCTGTTTACTTGATTTTTATCGTAGGTGAGGGAATTGTGCTTACGTGTTATAATTTGTAAGAGGAAAAGTTGGCGGACCGATAAAACTTTGCAATCTTTATATAGTTCTATTGTAGGGAATCTAAAAGGCCTATTAGTCATTACTTTTAAGATACATCTTTGTGCTCTCTCTAGCTGCAACAATGATGTCTTGTTATTACCTCCCCAGACCGATATGCAATACATAAGTAAGGATTGTACTATTGCATAATATACCATAAAGATAGTACACCTATCAGCCGACGACCTAAGATTTTTAAATATGTATATCAATTTCCTTATTTTTGATGTTAAATTAGATACCTATATGCAAAATTTTATTATTTTAATTTTTTCCTCTAAGCTCCTTTTCACAATGAAACGACATGAAATATATTCAAAAACCGTTTCCAGGATGAAAGATATGAGTTTATTTGTGCATGGATTGTTGCAGTTGTGAACCTTGATGGCTACGTAGGCATTGTGTACCGAAAAAAACTACGGTTTCCCGTGGAATTTTAAGAACCTACTTCAACGTGGACGAAGTCGTGGATAAAAACTAGTTTAGAATAAATCATCGACGTCATTGAAAAAAAAAGTTCGTCGAAGAGAAAACGCGTCTTTCTGGCCGCTTTCGTAACTACTGGTTTAAAAGCGCCTTTACATACTTACCTACTCCATCACTTTCCAGTTTCTATAAAGACATGAGGATTGACGCTACTATTCGGTACACTTATCTACATATTTTGTCGTTCAAGGCTATAGTTGTTTCTATCACTAAAGTTACGCAACACTATTTTTAGATTTATTAAAAAATGCATTAGGGTTGTCGACCTCTACTGTTTAGTATGTTATGCAGAGCATGAATAGCGCATAAAAATGTATGTAGAGCTTACGAATTCGGCAACGTAGTGCATGGTTATGAGGTTATACCTAACACTACGCCGCGCGCCGCTGCCAATTCAAACAATGCTGCCTTTATTTTACAATCGCACGAGTAGAGCTGCGTGTAGAAACTTTTACGATCGGAAGTACGATCGATATATTTCATAGTCATAAAATTTATGTGGATTAGGTACTGTCAATTTAAGCTCGTTTTGTAAAAGAGTAACTATTAATCGATGCTAATACTTTAGTAGGATTCTTTGTTTATGGATAGTACATACCTTTTGCTTGCGGGTTGTTGAGTTTGCCTCGTGGAGTTAGGTTTTTAATATAATCCCCTTTGCCTGTTTTTTGATGGGTAAGCTTCACTTCTTAGCAGAGGCGTAACTACAGGGTGGCATGACGGCAAAATGCCACGGGCCCCAGCTGGAAGGGGCCCCCGATCAGAGAAGGCCAGAAGCACAAGATGATCCTAACATTTATAGCCATTCCTGTGATTACGGCTAGTGCCGAGCAATCATTTTCAAAATTAAAATTGATATAAACTAAATTCTTTTGGACAAGAAAGGTTTCGCACAGTGTCGGATTTACCAAAAGGCTGAGTTGACTGGAGCCTAAGGCAGCAGATTTTAGGGGCGATAAATTTGGGCCCAAAATTTTTATTTATGACTTACAGAAATGAAAAAGATACATATTTGTATAAGTATGTACCTAAATGTCATGAGGTCCATAAACACATATTTTAAAATTTTATAAAATATCTAATTAATTACTGAATATAGGTACCCCAAACAATAACTAAATAGTTGGTAGAGCCGACTTTACCTACGATGCCAGGTGTGCGGCGCATACAAGCGCAGGGTCTCAAGCGTCAAAAGTACAGGACTAAATATGGCGTAGTGCAAAATAAAAAATTTCGCGCTCGCTTCGCTCGTGAAAATGTCACTTTTACGTTGCTATTGTAGATGCCAAGAATGGACTACTAAGTGCCGTAATGCAATTATAAAAAATTTCGCGCTCGCTTCGCTCGCGAAAATGTCACTTTTACATTTCTAGTGTAGATGTCAAGTATGGACTACCAAGTGCCATAATCCAATCATAAAAAATTTCGCGCTTGCTTCGCTCGCGAAAATGTCGCTTTTACGTTGCTATTGTAGGTGCCAAGAATGAACTACTAAGTGCCGTAATGCAATCATAAATTTCGCGCTCGCTTTGCTCGCGAAATTGTCGCTTTTACGTTGCTATTGTAGGTGCCAAGAATATACTACTAAGTGCCGTAAGGCAATCATAAATTTTGCGCTCGCTTCGCTCGCGAAAATGTCGCTTTTACGTTGCTGTTGTAGGTGCCAAGAATGGACTACTAAGTGCCGTAATGCAATCGTATGGAATACATAACTGCGCGGTGCAGCCGTTAATACTGGGCTACATCATTGAACTTCAGGTACCAACTCCTCAATCCTGATGCTGCTTGGTAAGGCCCACCTAAATTGTGACGATTTAGAAAGCATCGGTTGTGGATTGGTATTGTAGGTAGTTAAGCATCAAGTATATGAACTAGTGGAGTAGTGGCAGAATACAATTGTAAAAAATTTTGCGCTCGCTTCGCTCGCGATAATGACATTTTTGGTTCTTATGTCATTAACACTTTTGCTGAACAAAAAGCACGAAAAAGCGAATTTTAATCTTTGAAATTTGGTACTAATACAAAAATTGTGACATACAGTTCAATACGCTCTGAATTAAAGGTTATTAGAAAATCAAGTAATTGTATTCGCGTTTGTATGCACCTACTTCACCTAGTGATTTATTATAAAGCAAAAAAATATTATCTCATTGGTTGAGCTTCTTTATATTGGGGGACAGAGGGCCCCGTCCGATGAATTTGCCACGGGCCTCAAACGGTATAGTTACGCCTCTGCTTCTTAGATTGATGATTAATAAGTTAACTTATTAATCAAAGTTTTACTAAAACGGTAACTAGTTTTACCGCCAGACGTCGTGCATCACCCTAAATATGAGTGAATTACAAATAGTAATTATAGTAAGACCAAGTTCACAAAATTTTCAATAGATTGTACTAGCTTATATAGTAGTACACATACATTTTATAACAACAACAATAGGTTAGTGTGTTACAAGTTGTTTTAACGACTTTATTTAATTAAGTTAGTTATTTAGATACATTTATCTAAATATACATTGCGAGTCATATGAAGTCTGAGACACATCTATCTATATCTATGGGATGAAAACGATGAGAAAGCATGAACATAAAAATTATATAAGTAGGTATGCTTTGAAATCACAATAAAGTATTCTATAACGGATATTTCTAACGCAACATATTGTGGACTAGAATGAAGCTAATTTACATACCTAATCCAACCTTAAACTTTTATTCTCGATCTTTAAAATCTTACAAAATGTTGACACTGATTTGGCCCAGTTTTTTGTTATCACTATCCACATAATAGGTATATTTTCCGCTTAAAATTCTTTACGCACTGCATCCTAACAAAATGTGAGATCTACAAATTGCAACGATTTCATTTTCTTGTAATATAATATTATAGTTTTACTTCACAGAGTCAAGTAAAAACAATCTCGCAAAAAGCGCTGAAAGGAAAAGTTAATTTTTCATGCCACGTTTTAATTTTCATAAATAACTTATGATTCAATATCTAAACAGCGATAGAATTTCTCAAACTCAGCGAAAGCGCTCATAAATAGAAAGTAACGGTATAGTATCAGTGTACACCATTTCCTTCGGCAATTTACTCCGGCGATTGGTGCTTCGCAAGGGTCAAAAGGTCTCTATCAAATATGAGTTTTGGTCAGTAAATTTGAAATAAGCATTACCTGCCTACTGACTGAACCTTACTGAATATAGGTACCTACCTGTGATTCACCTACCTATTTTACAAAAAATAGGTATAAATCGGTATTCTTTATTCTAAGGAACCAATTTTAATATCAGCCCGTACCTACAATGTTTAATCGAAGAATAATTTCCATTACAATAATTTAAACGTCTTTATTCGTCAGTTAGTTGGCTATTCCATGAATGTAAAGTATTACGTATGTAAAACGATTAAACAAATTAAACAATTTTTTATATTATAATTTAACTACCAACATTCATCTAGTAGGTTCTTAAGTAGGTGATATATTTAGTAAGTCATGCTAAAAATCACAATTGAATTGCTAATAGTAATATACTCAAATATCACATAAGGAAATACCTGATAATAATTATGTACCTACCTTAAATCCTATTTTATTTAATCATATATTATAATCCCATGTAGGGTTTTAATTTTCAAACTTGTTATTATTAATTTATGACATAGCCTAAAGGAAGCCATCAAACTCAACGCAAATGGTTACAAGTAGAAACTTGAAAGTACATATTAATTAGAATCGGTAGTTACACTTAGTACGAGTTAGTTCACCTCGTCAACGGTGATAGACATCGAGCTTCGAAACACCATGACGTAAAAGTAAAATGAATCTAATTAGTTGTTGTGGATTCAGGCTAAAAATAGACCGCACACTCACTCTGCTCAGACTCAAGACAGAGTTAAAACGAGACAGATTTATCTCAGAGCATATTTGTGTCTCGTTTTAACTGTAACTTAAGTACGAGCTGAGTCAGAGCATGCTCTTTAGATCTAAGCATCCGTCTTATCCGAGCTTAAATGTGATATTTTGCCAGATTCACAAAACAAAACTGAACAAGATCTCAGCATTAGTGTTAGAGATTTTAATAAGCAAAGTTTCTGCTTCCGATGTTATCTGTAAACACTCTTGTATGGCCTAAATTATGGCCATACAATTTGTCATTAGCTTAAAAGTCAAATAATGTAATAATAATTAATTAATATAAAAATAATAATTCGCTGTTGATTTTACAGTAAATAAATTAAAACAAAACAACTTATGACTTAAGATCCAGTTTACTTTAATGTTATAGTGTTTCGTTACTCGGAATCTATCAATATTGCCGAGATGAATAAACTCGTACTACCTACTAACCCTATAGTATGCAGAATTACATCGGCAATATATTTTGATGTTTTCTCGCAGGATCCATGTCAAATACAAGTAGATACGTTTAGAATGCAATTTTACTGAGTAGTATATTGATTTGCCGTAAATCTTTAGTTACTTTGTAGAGGAGAATCTATAGTACCTCCATTAGGACTATTTAGCATTACATGTATTTTTTATAATAAATAAATTACATAAAATATTTATAACCATAATTTTTAAGTACATGCTAATTCTCTTAGAGAAAACGGCAGGACTACAGAAACAGAATCTAAATAAAAATAAAAGTATCTAATAAAAAGAAAGAAGTGGTAGGACACTTCTTTCATGATTCAGCCTTGTGGTACCTACCCTCTTTTTTCAAGCAGTTCAGTAATTTACATCCTATTTTCACCATAATTTGTATAATCGTGTAGTCTGTAGTAAACGTGCTGAGGTTTAAATAAGTATATTTCGAATGAAATATTTTCATAGAGGACGAGTTGCGACGGATGCAATGGACAATAGTCGAATGTTAAATGGACTAATATTTATATAGGTAATACTTACCTTTATTATATGCGACATACATGACAGCAAAATATATAAAGGCATAATTTTATTCATCGATCAATTAGTATGCAAGATATTTATATCAATACAAAAACTGTCAGAACGCCAAACTTCTTCGGTTAAACGTAAGCGTACCGTATGATGGGTGATGGTGAAATTGGTCTTTAATCTAATAAATTTTATTCTAATATAATCTGTAGTTGTTTCTGCTTAAAAATTAAAGTGTCTGAATCACAGGTCTGAATTTCTAACAGCTAAAAGTAGAAGGCAGAAGATTAAGGAATTGTATTAAGTGCTACCTATGGCACAGAGTGTATTATAACTTTGCTTAGGTAGCCCGTGAAAATTAGGGAAAATTGGTGTAAACGGGCACGATAGACACAAAATATTCTACTGAAAAGTGCATCCATGAAATATATTACCTATAGATATATACGGTATGAATCGGTAGATATGATTGGTAATATAATATGTTATGAGTTCTATATTGCGAAATTTATATATCTAATCTGAGGTTAGATTACATTGGCTTACACTCTTCCATTACAGTGTGATTAGTTTATTGAATTCTCAAATTACGTTTATCTACAATCGCCCTCATATAATAATTTGCAATAGTTAATTTTTTCAGAAGCCACAAATGAAATATGTACATAATATAAATAATAAATGGAATTTAATCAATAATTATAATAATTAACTGGTTATTTTATAAGGATTCAACGAAATGTATATTCAATATTCATCTTTAAATAAATGATACCTAATAAACTTCTTATCAATTCTAATGCGATATTCTATTGAAACTCAATTTAAAAATGTAAGTAGGTATTGTATTCTCCGAATTTTTCTATGAAGGCAAGGATAAACATAGAATATTGCTAAATTGTAAAAAGTAGAATAGATTTTTTTTAAATGAAATTTACAAAGTGCCTTTGAATCGTCCATTAATGAATTTACCAGCGCAGTAGTTCGGTATGTTACAGGCCGTTCCAACCGAAATAAATATAGGTACCTACCTACCTACATTTTATTTCGGGAAACCAAAGAGTTCCCGAGGGATTTTAAATCCACGCGGACAAATTCTTATACATTAGCTATTGCTAGAATTAATTATTAAAAGGATAAAAATAAAGAGGTCAATGATGAATTATCTCCTTGTTTACTTTACTACCAAGAATTTCTGTGAGCTTTACGTGGTTTGCACCTAGATACTCGTACCTACATAGGATGCATAATTATTATCAAGTCATGCAAGTTACAAGTAACCTGTCATCTTTATTCCTCGTGTCCACTTCGTCTTATGAATATATCAATAATTTAATAGTCACGACATTTTATTTACATATTGTTTAGTTAATCGCGTCATTTGTCCGCCCATCCGTAATTTCAAACAAACAGTAGGTAGGTTAGGAAATTGTATTAATATGGTTAACATGCACCCATGACAGAATTTACAGTCATGTTTTGTTTGTGATTAAATCAGCGGTTCTTGGAAACAATAGCAGCTACTGGGTGGAAAATTGTAAAGCAGTATCTCAAAATTTTCTGTGAACTGTGTGCTTTGAATGATAAAATGTATTGTATCGTTTGTTATCTATGACAAGTCTATCCCAATAACGTAAAACATGCAAAAGTAAGTTTGATTGTTGGTTTCTGTCAATCACGGAACAACAGAGCCTGATGAAGGTTACTTTTAATCCGTGGAAATAAAACGATTTTCCAATAAATTGCAAAATATTCAAAAGTTTTAAAAACTTTATTCAACGCAAATAAAGTTGATAGTGAACTTCTATGTAAAAATTCATTGTAACTCAGCAATTTTGTAAATGACTATGATAACAAAAATTCCTAGCACCCTCCTTGATATGCCTAATATTAATCAACCTACAAAATATTTTCATTCGAAATTAATTCATACCTAATGAAGGTAACTTAATATGGGGCAGGCTTTTTGACGACCACCCTGGCGCAGTGGTGAACGCTGTGGTCTCATAACTAGGAGGTCCCGGGTTTGATTCCTGGTGGGGGCAATTTGGGAATTTATAATTTCTGATTTATCTCTGGTCCGGTCTGGTGGGAGGCATTGCCCTAAATACAATCCCTTAGCCAACATTGCAAGGTTGGCTAGTTACCACCCTACCGTTAAAGACGTGTCACCAAGGCTCAAGCGATTTAGTTATCCGGCACGATGGCATCATGAAACAGATTAGGGATATGGGTTGAAAAATTACTGCCATAACCCTTCCAAGTTAGCTCGCATCTTAGACTGCATCGTCACTTACCATCTGGCGATATCGCAGTCAAGGACTACCTTGTCATCGAAAAAAATGGCTGGTTAAGAATTGTAAATTGAGATTATTTTATCCTTCGACATCGTTCTGTATTCACAAAGGGATGAGAGTGAGACCGTAGGCTGTGCATCGTACAAATGTGAGCTTCAAAAGCTTAGCAGAGTTCATTTCATGGCAAATACGTTATGATAATTTTGATAGGTACTACAACGTCTGCCAGTACGCCAATTCGAATTTATTTTATTAGTCTGCTATGAGCCGAAATGCTAATGTCACGTTCGAGACTGTTTATTATATGAAATTTTACGGTACATTTGTTAAAACTATGGACGTATAAACAAGTGAGTTTATATGCTTGTACAATGTATTAAACCAGTGGCTGTTAGCTTAGGATAGAGCGAGAAAGCTTGGGGAGACTTTTGGTCTGCCGTGTAAACATATCGAACCCCGAAAGTCTACACATTATGGGCTTCAGTGCAGACGCCTGGCTGGTACGATAGCGTTCAATTTCATAATGGGTAGGTGTTGATTGGTCCAATGAAATCAAATATATAATGCTTTCAATTTACATCTCTATTAGCGTTGAGTATTGTTTACACGCGTCTGACCGCGGCCTCGAGAGCACAGACGCTTGTGAAAACATACTCGTCAAGATTAAAGGTGGACCTGGTAATGTACGCCACTCAAACCAGATCCACCTGGCGTGGCTACGCACTCATGTCTTACATAACAAACGATGAAAGCGTTTTCCCTTTCGAAGGTCAACGGAGACTGGTCGCGCGGAAGTTTGTTTACGGTACGGCACGCTCAGCATTTCCTACCAGTTTGCATAAGTCGGGGGTAGTCTCAATAAAAACAAATTGGCTGCCCGCTGGCCAGAGTTGGGCACTTACACACGTACAAGGAAGCGGAGCGACACGCCCGAAGGTGATTTACTGCCGTTTCATGTTGTTCGAGGTATTGCCTATGAAGAAATATTGTAGAATAAACTATGACACCTATTTTCGTAATAAGCAGTTTACTACAAGCCAACGTCCCCGACTTCACCCGCGTTGATTTACGAAAGAATTTCAAAAATCCCTTCCCAGTGCATGTCGCGCGTGAGTATTCAAAGAATATTTCCACACTAATTTTTAGGTCCACCGGATAGTTGCCAGTCAGTCTTGGTACTATTTAATAATGTAAAGGCAGGGGTTTAATACAATACTTTATAATAAAAGCAAGAGCGCTTATTTTTCACGCTGGGAGAAAAAAATATCTCAGAAATGTATCGTATCCATCTTAATCAAAACTATCCTCCATATAATTAAAATTGGTATAGGTATTATTTAAGTAGGTAAGTACATACATAGGTACCTACATGACACGATGATAATATGATACTAATGCGAGTATGTAATGATGTAGGAATGCCAGAAAGAGACGCCTTATCTTATAACACACATATAATTTTCTTAGAAGGAAAAGTATAGGTAACATAAATCGACTTCAATGTGTTCTCATGGTTGAGTCAAGGGATATATATAGCACATTTCGACCTGAGTATTTAATAGGTATTTAATCTCAATGTAAAGTTTCTAGATTAGTAGCTATGGATTTTATTTATTTCTCTTACTGAAATTTCAAATCATTTCTCGATCCTCGTATTATGTAAATTAAGAAATATCGAAAATGGAAGGGGCTCGAAAGTCTATACTTATACCTAATAGTATTTCAAATAAAAGATTATACCTACCTTCTAATAATCATACACCGAGAAAAATAGGTTATTTAGCAAACTTTTCTTGTACTAGGAATTAATTATGTAGTAGATAGTTAGGTTAGTCTACCTAGTGGAAATCAGAAATGGAGGTGTATAGATAGATATGTATAGACAGATATGGGTTTAATTAAAAAACTGCCATACCCCCTACAAAGTCAGCCTGCTATTGTCACTTATCATCATATCTATAATTCAAAAACTGGTTGGTGTACTGGTAAATAAGATTTTGTAAACATGAATCAAAGTTTTGGTGTTACTTAAAGCCGCTCTACCTGGTAAGACTCTGTAGAACCATGACGCGCCGCATAATAAATAAAATAAAAGCTACATTCGTATATAAATAACGAGATAAAGGAACGGAATTATATTACAGGTCTGTAGGTTGGGTCTAGTGACGCATTAATCTTTGATACAATCGCCGCAAGTAAATCTCTGATAGCATCTCGTTATGTTGCCGGTCGGTAGAGAACGTTTTCACCTTCGAATGACTTGTTTGCAGAATGAAGTGCAGCTAACCCGTGATACTTTGTTAATGAGGCATTTTTTTTTATTCATTGATCAAAATCTATTAGACTAGTACTAATTAAAAATTTTATTTTATTTCAGTAAAAACAAACTTAATATAATATGACACTAAATTCTAAATTATAATAATATTATATCTATACTCAACTGTTTCTAAAATTAAAACTAAGTATTAATAATAATTATTATTATTTCTAAAATTGAAACTAATATAACACCGTCCCTCTTTTAGTTTCGCCGTCGTGGGTAAAAAAGGGTGTGTTCACACTAAGTGCTCAACCGTGCGGTAGCTACGCGAGCTATTTTGATAGTTTGGTTTTTATAAATGGACCTCAGGTCGGTCGAAGTAAGTCCCGAAACAACACACCAACCGTGCATTTGTCTAGTGCAGATACCTAACTCTGCATGTTTCGTTCGATTGACGCAACTAATAGGTAAGTTCTATCTGATATTAGGCACTATTGTTTCTCATAAAGAGTAAAGCAGTGCTCAATTCTCTTCGATGTAGAATAAAATCACCTTATTGATCTTTTGAAAACCGCTATCCCATAATAGAAATAACATTACGTAGGCTTTAAAGTTAAATAAAATGTTAAATAAATAAACGTGCCATCCAATTAAGGCACCGTTAAAGTATTTAATTACTGCAAATATGTAATTAAAATGTTACTTTATTGTAGACGAATTAATTGAAAGGATTTGACGCTCTCCTTTTGCGGTAACCGCCTGAACTCATTGTGACTTGTTTTAAATTAAAATGCCAGTTCTTTACTTGCCACAGTAGTAGGCATCGTAATGTCTTTATCTAAAAGGTTGATATTAAAAAAGTGAAACTCAGTAGTAGGTACCTATATTGAATTTAAAATTTAAATTATAAACTAGTTCAACAATAAAGGTAGCAGCACACCACACGGTTTAAAGTTTTTTAGGAACGAACTGAGGAAGCGTAGGCGCAGCAAAAATATGCGTAATTGGTAATTTTATATGTTTCTTATCTTTTTAATTGAGACTTTTATCGATTTGAAACCATCTTTCTGCTCAATAAGAAAACCACATGGTAGCAAAATAGTCGTAATTTTTTCCTACTAGGTGTAAAATGGCGGTCGCTTGAAGGGGCAATGACGTCAAAAGCAGGTTGAAGCTTTCATTGCCGTTTTCCGCCACATTAAGTAGGACCACTCATAGTTACATTAATCCTTACTAAATATAATATGTATTTAAATACGAAGCTTTTGGTATGTCCTTCAATCACGAAGCAATGAAACAAAGGATTGACGTTATTTTTTGCATGGGTAGATTAATATCTACCCATAATATTAATTATTATTATTTTAGTAGCTATAATTAGCTGCGGACCTGGAGAGTGAGATAAGCTTCCGGACATTAATTCCGGAAAACCATGCGGGAGTTTTAAAAAAGAACTGCTAGTAATTTCTTGCACCGAATTTTTAATTTCACTAGGTTACTTGAAGATATAAATTGTCTTAATCTTAAGTAAAAAAACTCTCATAGAAAACTTCCCAGAAAAGAAATAGGCACCTACCTATCCAAACTCTGAATATAGAATTGTGCGATTTGGAATCCTAAATATTTCGCACCCTACTTATGAAGTCAATTAGCAATATTTATTCGGGTTTCGCGTGTGCTTGAATTAAATATCCAATTATTATATTCAAATGGATGCCTAAACATTGTAATTAAAACAATCTACACTTTATTAGCTACTTATTCTAAAATAGGTATAGGTAGATACTTATACCTATTTAATTTTTTTTCGAATGTTACCTGCCTAGCACGCGACTGCCGATTTTTTTAATTGGTGTACATCTAATTTTACGTTTAGCATAAGCATGGTGTGGACGTGTCTTGATAGAAGGCGCAACGCCCACCAAAGGGTTGAAGTGTAGGGGGAGCAATCGAGGCACGTCTTTTTAGTGTTTCGTAGTTAAACCGTCCGCGTCCGTAGGAACCGTCTGTTTGTTCATCTGTGTGTCACAGTTATTTTGTCCAGAAACTAGTGAATTGTTCTAAGTTAAAATTTAGCAATAAAAACTTAAACTGAATTTGTAACTTTAAGTCAATACATTTAAGGTTCATTTTACTTTGACTCTAACGTCATCGAATACGAATACGATCGATCGAATTAAATCTTATACTAACCCTACCGTTATTATTAAAAAAGAAAAAAAAGATTATTGTACGGGCACCCTCTTCAGTTTCATTTCTTTCTGATTATTATTTGTTGTTATAGCGGTAACAGAAATCCAAATTCTGTAAAAATTTCACATATCAACCAAGTACGGTTCATGAGATTTGGCCCACTAGCAGAAGGGCGGACAAACGAACGGACAGCAGAGACTTATAGTAATAGAACAATCAAAGTTGCGGACACCGTCTAGTGAATAATAAAATAAACCGTTAGGTACTCTAAAGTAGTATGCCTATAGTTTCTAGCGAATACCTTGACGCGAATTCCTCCGAGTAATTAAAAGCTATACGATACAGGCGAGTATTTTTTACTTACCACATACCTACCTACTGCAGGTATTAGCATACTTCTTAGTACCCGACCGGATACGCGAGATAAATGTCATAATAATATTTACATATTGTACACTTGATTATTCGAATGCGCAGGCTTTCAACAGCGTAAATATTTTAGTCGGCTACATTGTGTAACACGATATCACTTACTTACTAGAATACATAGGTAATAATTTATTATTGACAACCTTTCTTCTCCATATTTATAACTTTTTCTTTGAACACCACTGACTTAAATGTTTATTTTTTCATTTCAACTCAGCGCAGGTCCACTATTGGGCACAGTTCTTCTCTATAACACGCACCTCCACACGTTGGCCCCAACGTTCGCCCCAATGCCAATCGTCCAACGTATGGATTTAGAAAATATCATTGGCGCCAACGTTGGGGCCAGCGTTGGGAATTGGCCGAGTCGTGTCGGTTTTATCAAAGGAATCTGCGCCAACGTTCGCGATCCGTCCACACGTTGTCGCCAACGTCAGTCTTGTCGTCGTCAAGATATGTCGTCAATCATCATCCCCCATCTTCTCTGACGTGACTTTTTCTTTTTTTTGTTTAACAAATACAAATTGTATGTACTCAGTAGGTAGGCAGGTACTGTAAAGGCGTTTAGAGCAATTCGTTGGTACAAGCATTGGCACCAACTTGTGGAGCCAATGCTTGTACCAATGCTTGGCCTAATAAGAAAGTAATAGCCATAATGCACCACGCTGGTAAGTGCGGACTGGCTGACGTCATACACTTTTGAAAACGTTATGGATAACTCTCAGGCATGCAGGATTCTTCGTGATGGTATACCCAATGTGATTTCGAAAGAATTTTAGATTTGCCATTACACAAAAAAATCTGTGGAAAACTCATTTATTAAGTCGAGATTGAAAATGATTGAAATTCTTATTAACAAAGTTGCCAGGGAGCAATCGGCTTTACCACCTGCCGACAAGATAGTGTACTAATAACTTGTTAGCTACATAGGGGAAAGTGGGGGAAATACGAACACCTAAGGGAAAACTTAAATAAAACAGTGGAATTTGATCACAAGAGTTTCTTTATTTTTTAATTATAAAGTTAACTTATCTGTCTAACGAATTCACTTATCAAAATTTATATTTTTAATAAATTGTAACAATATGACAAAAAAACCAAAACCCTTAGTGTTCGGCTTTACCCGACATTAGTTGGGTAAACACGAACACTAAGTGGGGTAATTACGTACTAACATTAATAACTTCTTCTCTGCATATGGTTATGGAATTTGGCGAATTTTTTTATGGTTAGGTCATAATAGAGTTTACTGCACTTTATGATCGACAATCGACAAGTTGCGTTTCCTGCTCATCGGTAAATAAAGGTTTTCGTCCAGACCTTGGCTGCTTTAACACTGCTTTCTTTAGGTGGTCAAAAATTGTTGTATTTGGAACATTATAAGTTTCTGCTGCTCTGCCGATGCTGAGTTTTTTGGTTTTAACATCGTCTATAGATCTTCAAGACTATACTTCGGTTTGGTCTTTGCTTGCCGAACGTTCGAGATTACCCCACATGGAGTGTTCGCCTTTACCCCGCTGGATTGAAAACAATAAAATGAAAAAAAAAATAGGTTCTATATATCTCTTTTGCCAATTGCTTCATTCTCATTTAGCTGATTATTATGTGAGTATTCCACTATGTAAAAGTTAAATTACTATTGTAGATAGAAATAAAGCAACACCAACTTGAATTTACCAAAAAAATTACATCAAAAACATGCAAAATATTGAAAAATGCATACCTTGACAAGTACGTGCGTCCACATCTCCCGTGTTATTGACTGGCACTAGTGGAGACGTGATCTCCGAAATGGCGACAAGTAAAATATGGCTATATCTTTCTAACACATTAGAACCATTGGATTCGGGATTACCCCGCGTTCGAGTTTCCCCCACTCTCCCCTACCTACCTATTAATATAAGTAAAACAAAATGTTACTATGTTTTGAAAAGAGCAAGTTCCGAGTTTTATCCGCTTCATTCAGCCGTAGTTATCTGCTTTAATGAATCTGTGGTAAATCTGTGGTTTCGACTTGTCATCTTGCCAAAGGTTGCCCTACCTAAAAGAAATATTTTGAATTTTAAGCACATTTTGAAACATTTTAAGGGCCTCGAAGTTACGCATGTTAATTAGTGCCTACTAACGAAACGAAGGCATTATTAATGGTAATTGGCTAAAGATGAGAAAATAATTAATAGACAGAAAAGTCATTCGCATTACTAAAGTTAAGCATAAGAGGTTTAGAGAAATATCTTCTGTACGAAAAAATAATAATTTTGAAATCTCAATAGTTGCATAAAAAAGATCTGCTTAGTTCTCAAAAGAGGTGTCAAATCTAAAATTGTAATGGTGCCATAAAATCTACCCGATTGATATAATTTTATATAATTGTCACGGCAGCGCTCAGTATTCGGGCGGTGTAGCGTAATGCATGTCAGGATCCAAGGGGATCTTCTCAGCTTAGGGTGTAGGGACAGGGTGCGTCTGACATTGAAGTAGTGCCAATAACAGTGGTATAAATAGAAGGGGCCGGCGCTACGAAGGGCGTTACAGCCGTACGAGATCAGAATATTTTGTTAGTTCGCCTGATATCGCATCCTAAGCAACGGATTACAATGCGGGGAGGCTCGCCGATGCCGATCCGTGCGCTGATCAATTGCGAACTCGATACAATTTATAAGCTACTCGTGCGAATTGATGCTCACTTTAACTGGGTACCTGTACAATAATGTACTTTTATGACCGGATAAATCGTTATGAGATTTATTGACTTTGGAAGCTATACCTAGTTGCTATACTACTTTAAAGCTTCCGATGTAAATAAACTGATGTAAAATTTTTATCACTACAACATTTATCATACAAAGTAGGAAAATATGCTCGTAGGATTAATGGTTCTTCTATATTTTTTATTTTTATTTAACAGTTAGTTCACAAAAATTCCTGCGAAAAATCACAAAGCTTAGTAAATCTCAATAAACCTACTTATAAAATACTTATTAGGTATATATAGTGGTTGCTTAGCTATGTATAAGAATAAAATGTTTCACTTATCAGGATATTATATAACGTAAATCAATTAGGTGGATTTTAACCCATATATTTGGGATCAATCACGATTTGTAATCATCATTATTAAATAGATAGAACAACAATAGGTTAAACTGAATGTTTATACTTGACCAGCCAGCACAAAGGTGGTATTAACACCGAAAGATGCAATAAAAGCTATAAATTCTCCCCTAAAATTCGAACACCCTCGACGTAAAAAATGACCAGGATAAATTGGAATAGCAGTGGCAACCTATAAAACATTCAGTTTATGGGGTGTATATTTACATTCGGGAGATACCGATGTGGGAATACTGATAGGTATTCATCTATTACTATGGCAGAGGGACAGTATGCCACCATTGTTTTCACATGCGGTTACTAATAATATGATAAGATCTTACTTAACTCGAATAAAATCCAATTACGAGAACGTTTCGATACAATTCTGTGGCATATAGACGAATGTGACCTCAACAGATTTTCTAACCATGCGAATCAGGAATGAAGACTTTCAAATAGCTGTAGTGGGCCGGCGACGATTTGAAATGATGAATTATCATCTAATGATGATGCGAAGAAATAATGATGATACCTATATGATGATGAACATAACTTCTTCTACGCATAGGTAATTGAAATAGGTTCCTTAACTAAAGATTTAAGACTTGATTCAAGATTTAATGACATAATTGTGATTTTCCGACTAAAATTATTTTCGTGGTAGGTACGTAGGTACTTGTATAATTTATCACAAAGATTCCTTAACATTTCAAGATAAAAGCGATCATGACCCACATAATAATATGACACTCTCTCGACGTTGCGATGGCTTGAGATGAATGAATGAATGTGTACATATCTGAATAAAGTTCAAAAACTTCTCAGTATTCTTAGTTTTCTTTGAAGCTTCAACTTGTAAATTAACTAAGAATGTCTTTAATCAGGTCAGAATATGAAAAGGTGTAGATGTATATAATAGCTATGTTAATTTTAAATTAGTTATATCAACTTATTCTAATTTAATTAATTAAAATCATAAATACCTGTTTCTATACCAATAGAGGACGATGTTTAAGATTACAAGAGCACTTAAGCTTAATTATACCTATACCTGTTATTTACCTAAAGAACGAAAACACTTGTAAGCTTCAGGTCGACTAATAAGATTACGGCACCATTTTCATTACGGTAGGAAAGCTAGTTGAATAAGGGTGATAATATAATTGATTAGTAGGTATCAATGAATATAATATAATACTAATCTTTTATAGTAGGTAGGTACACCATATATAAAATGAAAATATAACCATAATATAATATGAGGAGTGGGCAAACAAAAAGTCACAATTTATTATAATTGTTGTGTTGTGAGATCAAATTCAAAATTATTTTATTTCGTGTAGATCAACCTGTGGCTTATAAGACACTACAGTCTCTCTTAAATAAGACTCTACCACCGGTACCGAATACAGATTCTGCTAAGAGCGGTGCGTGCAAGAAACTCAGCAGTTGCTCTTTTCAAAACATACCTAATGTGTATTATATATAATGTATGTATTATTACATATTACAATATCATGTATAGTGTATACAGTATACATTATAAGTGTAAGTAACTATCTTGTGGCCAGCTGGATGCGAAGCCGATTGTTTCCATGCATAATCGTTAGGTATCTTTTTATGAATAAAAAAAAAATAAAGATCAACACTAACTGTGAACAACTGAGTCTACTAATCATTCTTTGTAACACTAGGTAGCCAAATACTGACAAAAACATGTGAATCCTCTTCATACGTTTTCTCGAATTTTCAGCTATTGTTTATTTTTCAGACTACAATATAACCTGTGCTTTTATAGGTTTTATTATTGCTACTACTAGATATATTTTGAAATGTTTATTATAATAATGAAGCTTTTGATGTTGATATTTGCCAGAGGTCATAGAATTCAGACAATGCAGGTAACTTGTATAATTAACACCCCGTTTCGGACGTGTTACGATTTCGAATATTTATAGATTAAATTCTAGTGTTTCCAACAGGTGAGGCGTAGCGTTCTAAAATATAGAAGTAGAACCTACTCGTATGGACCTCGAATTGTACCTACAATCTACATGTAAACTTTTAGAGATATTTTTGCAAGAAAAATTTAATTTCCGTTTGATAGTTGACTGATATAAGTAGTGTTGTTTAACTACAGGATATAACATAATTTATTTTCAACGATACCCCAACAACCCTGTGTAAAGCGAATAGGTACATTTTTTACCTGTAGGTACTGTTATGAATTCTGTGCCTCTATTTGGTCGAATAACGATTTTTTGAACTTTTTATGCTATGTTCGGCTTTGGGTAATAAAACTTACTATTTGTGAATTTGAATAATTACGTTCATTGATTCACAAGTTATGATGTTCTGGCAGACACAAATAGACAGACAAGTGCAAATTCACCCAAGTGACTCAGACCTCACTTTACTGTGTCGATTATGAAACAGGCGTGAACACCCTTTAAATTGTGGCTTAAGATTAGTCCGCGCACAACGTTACGGGAATAGCGATGCTACCAAATAAAATGTTTAGGGTCATTCTGGCCGACAACGAACAAAAGCAGCTCCCAAATGCCGATAGACCTATTTCACCCTCCGCCCCTCGGGAAACTCTATAGGTATACACGGCTATCGTAAATTTTTGGCCGCAAATTTGTAATCCTATCTTTTTACCCCGGCGTGGGGGTGAACATTAACATAACTGTACGCGGGGCAATTCACCTCGTTGGTTTATGGATATGGCTGCGTACCTAAGCAATAGAAATATCCGCTTAATTTAGAGCTTTGTATCAACTGGTTTTAATTCAACGTTTACATCTTTGTTACCGGATATACGTAGGTACCTACTCGTAAAATAAAATTTATAGCTACAGAGTTAGTGGAAATTTTTGTTTATGATTTGCTCGTTGATCATGGATTGGTAGTTGATAGAGCAATGTAACTTATGAACAAAGTAAACGAGGCAAAGCTAGATGTCACTGATTTAAAAAAAATCCTAGGTAGGTACGTGCGTACAAGTAAAACCCGTCCTTATTGAATTGGTCTTACTCTTACTCGGTATTAGTTTTTAAATTAGTAGGTATAGGTCTTTCATTTCACGAGGGCTCGTTGCCCAACGTAGTGTGTCGCACCTGTATAAGTATGAGCGAGAGCTTGTTCGCGCCTGAACGCTCTCACGTAGGCTCATGACAGGCACACACAGTCACGCAATGTGCATGTACACGACATAACCACTAGTAAAGCGCACGTAACTTCGTGAGATAAACGTACTATATAAATAGATATAATATTATCCAAACACCCATTTGCCAAATATGTCAAAGCCTTGTTATTATGATGTACCAAAAATAATTCTAAAATAAAAATTGATTGCGTTGGTGCGGAGAATCTGAGAAGAGTCTGTTCAAGGAGTTTGGTGGAAAAAGTATCAGACTCAATAAAGCAAAGACAGTTGTTTCCATAGATTTACGTTGTTTGTAAAATCCCAGTAACAGTGCAAGCAATTGTTTTATACAAGACTTTTACTGATATCAACTGCTGACACGCGAGTCAAGTATTTATTCTACCATCAACTCTCTGTTTTATTGTCTCTTTTAAAAAATTGGAAATTTCACTTTATTACTGTATAGGTATTTGTTATTTTTCTGTTCAATTATAATAATTAACCACGTAGCACCGAAATGGAAGGCTGGATTAATTTTTAATTATAATTGCACCGTAGCAAATGGCGGCTGCTCAGTGAAGACGCGGTCTGAATGCGTGAGAGGCGCGATTTAATCGCAGGACTTATAACGAGGGCTGAGAAGGGGATATTAAACGCATTCCGGAGTTATAAGGGCTGTATAATTGCGCAGTTATATACCCTTTATTAAAATACATATAGAATAATAACACTTAATAAAATAATTTCCATACTAAACTCAACACTATTAAACACGGAGTTTACTCGCAGCCTTTCTCACTTTCTGTTTACGGTTCCGTAAGAATCTTTATTAATATTATAAAAAAACCAACTCTGTCTATCAGTCTGTTGTCCTACCATGGCTTAACGTAGATTTTATCGCGGAAAATCAAAAAGTTCTCATGAGATTTTTGAAAACTTTAAGACACGCGAGCGTCGCAGGCATCAGCTAGTTTTTCATTTAAGGATCCTTACGTTTTTCTTTCATATATAGAGATCTATGTGACAAGAAAAACTGCTTAGCTCGAATTTGAAATAATATAAGCTAAAAACTTTTTGACTGTGCACTCGAATGCGCCAAGCCAACAGGGGCCCAAGTCTGCTATTGCAATTGTAGTTACATTGCCTATCAATGACATCCCAATTGCTACTTTTAGCAATTTTGGTAGTCTACTAATTCAATGGCGTCACAATTGTTTACCGATGGTTTGCCACTGACACATCTAGCTTTAAATCTAGCTTAAATAAACGTTTTTAATATGTAGTTTTTTTTGAAACTCATTTCGGGAAATGCTTTTTAAGCTAATTCCAATACCGAGGTATCATTAAATTACAATCTAATTATAAGAAATCGAACGACCATTGTGAATTTAGTAGACTACGAAATTTGGACCAATGATAATTGTATTGTAATTGTATTGCGGATCAATGACAATGACATGTAAAATAGCAGACTTGGGCCCCTGGTCGATAGTTACATCTCTACACCAACTTTACTCTCCCAGCGTGCACTCACACAAACGTAAAATAGCTCGAGTAAAATAATTCATGCTGTAGAAACTAAAACTTTTCCCGGAACGTACCTAATCCTTCTAGGGGTTTTAGAGCGTTTCAACTTCTTTTCCAATGGTAATACTCAACGGAGACGTACAGAAAACTTTCTTTTAAAACTTTATTTTTTATTTAATTAAAAATAAGGTAGATATTTGGATCCTTTAAGCCTGAAAAAAGAAAACAAAATATTACTGACCACGTTAAGAAACTTAATTTACGTAGATGAATTCTCGAGCCGTAGATATTCTGTAAAAATAGCTGTGTTAAAATATAAGGGTGTAATAATTTAGATGGTGTCTCTATGACACATAATTTAGCCGTAACGTAGTTTACAAGCACGTTAGGGCACATGCCCAGAGGCGTAACTACAGGGTGGCATGACGGCAAAATGCCACGGGCCCCAGCCGGCAGGGGCCCCTGGTCAGAGAGGGCCGGAAGCTCAAGATGATCATAACATTTATAGCCATTCCTGTGACTACGGCTAGTGCCAAGCGATCATTTTCAAAATAAAAATTGATATAAACTAAACTCTTTGGGACAAGAAAGGTTACGCACAGTGGTAAATTTACCAAATGGCTGATTTGACTGGAGCCTAGGGCAGCAGATTTTAGGGGCGGCGAATTTGGGGCCAAAATTTTTATTTATGTCTTACAGAAATTAAAAAGATACATATTTGTAATACCTAAATGTCATTAGGTCCACAAACACATTTTAAAATAACCCCAATAAAAATAACTAAATAGTTGGTAGGGCCGACTTTACCTACGATGCCGAGTGTGCGGCGCATACAAGCGTAGTGTCTCAAGCGCCAAAAGTACAGGACTAGATATGGTGTAGTGCAGAATAAAAAATTTCGTGCTCACTTCGTTCGTGAAAATGTCGCTTTTACGTTGCTATTGTAGGTGCCAAGAATGAACTACTAAGTGCCGTAATGTATTCATAAAAAATTTCGCGCTCGCTTCGCTCGCGAAAATGTTACTTTTATGTTGCTATTGTAGGTGCCAAGAATAGACTACTAAGTGCCGTAATGTAATCACAAAAAATTTCGTCGCTTTTACGTTGCTATTGTAGGTGCCAAGAATGGACTACTAAGTACCGTAATGCAATCATAAAAAATTTCACGCTCGCTTCGCTCGCGAAAATGTAATTTTTTGTTGCTATTGTAAATGCCAAGAATGGACTACTAAGTGCCGTAATGCAATCATAAAAAATTTCGCGCTCGCTTCACTCGCGAAAATGTCGCTTTTACGTTGCTATTGTAGGTACCAAGAATGAACTACTAAGTACCGTAATGTATTCATAAAAAATTTCGCGCTCGTTTCGCTCGCGAAAATGTCACTTTTATGTTGCTATTGTAGGTGCCAAGAATAGACTACTAAGTGCCGTAATGTAATCACAAAAAATTTCGTCGCTTTTACGTTGCTATTGTAGGTGCCAAGAATGGACTACTAAGTACCGTAATGCAATCATAAAAAATTTCACGCTCGCTTCGCTCGCGAAAATGTCATTTTTATGTTGCTATTGTATATGCCAAGAATGGACTACTAAGTGCCGTAATGCAATCATAAAAAATTTCGCGCTCGCTTCGCTCGCGAAAGTGTCGCTATTACGTTGCTATTGTAGGTGCTAAGAACGGACTACTAAGTGCCGTAATATTACTTTACGGCACTTAGTATAAATACAATACGCTCGGACTTAAAGGTTATTAGAAAATCAAGTAATTGTAATTGCGTTTGTATGTACCTACTTCACGTAGTGATTTATGAAAAAATAAAAAATACTATCTCATTGGGTGAGCTTCTTTATATTGGGGGAGGGAGGGCCCCATCCGATGAATTTGCCACGGGCCTCAAACGGTATAGTTACGCCTCTGCACATGCCTTCGTCGTTTGACGCTTAAGGGCACATAACACCCTTGGAATAGAGCACTTGTAATTAAAACGCTCTAAACGGACAATTATGTAGTATAGCAACGTCTCTCGAGATGGATTTAGCTGTTCACGTCAGCGCATTCGCTAATTCACGGCTAAATTTCATATTAACAACGTAGGTACACTTGCCTACATAATTCAGAGGTACCAACTGTTTAACTTTAGGTAAAGGGGGCTCGAAATATTAAGTTTCCTACTTATTCTGAAGTGTGAGTGATGCGAAATGGGGATGACGGCGAACTTAAGACACTATACAAGTAACGTCATTCCAATGTCATCCTCATTCATCCTCAGACAATAATACCTACCTACATCCATGTTAAACATAGGACTTTTTTAAGTAGTAGGTACCACCTTGTTTCGTCCTCGGTTGTTCGAACCAATCGATGCCAACCTGCAGCCACGTTGCGGATATCATTTACCTTGATTTGGGAGCTCACTATTTGTATAAACGTGATCCCCACTCGAAGACCTTTAGACTTTAATGTCTAGTGTGGTTGTGTTCTTGTGACGATGACTCCGTTTCCAACTTTATCCCTCAAAAAATTCCAAGCATAGCTCTTTAGCATGCACAGATAACGACGACGCAAGTACCATGTCACGTCAGTGAACTTGAAAGTTATACCTACTTTGATTAGGGTCAATTTTAATTAAATTTCGAAATAAAATAATTTGGTTTAATTAAAGATTGCGAATAACGATAAGTCAAATGTCAATTTGATTTCACCCAACAAATCGAAATATTTATAATTTCGGCAAACCAATCAGCTTATTATTTAGTGGTTAGTTTATAATGGTTGCACATTGCATCCGACCGGGCCCGTATATGTTCCAATTAACGGAATTTATGCGAGCTGATACATAATCCATAAATAACGTCGTTGAATTAATAAGCGCACAATAGGGCAACTAACGAGCGCTGTCGGAGCCCAGTGTTGCCAGCGGTGAATTAAATTTGCATGTTAGCAGCTTAAACTGCGCCATCATAATATACGAGTACCTACCCTAGTACCCCTTGCCCCGCCTTGGCTGTGGCTGAATGCAGTGGACGCCATTTTGGTCAGCATTAAGCAAGGGTGGATTAAATGCAGCTGTCTGGATGACGTTTTGACAATCAGTGCAGGAATTCGGGTCACTTAAAGCGAGCCACTGATGTATTTTACGAATAGATTCTACTTTAATATTTGCTCTGAAATCTGAATAGTTACAGTAACCGACAGTTTAAAAATATTGCATAGCAAATTCAATATTCAAAGCCTCAATAGCTCAACGGTTAAAGGTGCGGATTGAAAACTGAATGGTCGCAGGTTCGAATCCCACACGTTGCACTATTGTCGCACCCACTCGTAGCACAAGCTTTCCACTTATTTGGAGGGGATAGAAGGATATTACTCAACTTCAGCTTGGCTAATATTATTTTAAAAAAATTATACCTATATCGCGCCCCAGGAAAAAAGAATCGACCAGCTACGCCATCGGAGCATGTCGTTTCTGTCATTTATTGCTTTTTAAATTTTTGTCGTTTTGTGCGACAGAGATGAAGCTCTTTAAAGCTGAAGCCAGTCATGTAATTTGATGATCATCAAATAAATAAAAAATCTTAAATTTAAATATACAAAATACTTTGAACTCTTACAATTTACATAGCAAATGACTACAATAGGGTATTTACAATTTAAGCTTTAAAACGTGAGTGAAAATAATATCTAGAAACATTTTCTGGAGATAAAAGCGGCTATTCCTGTGCAAAACTCCTACCTAGATACTCTTTTACATTAGGGAGTCTATTCTACAAAGCATTTGCGCCGAGAGTGGGGCGGAGTATTATAAAATATAACAACAATGTTCCTCCCTTTGTTTTTTAAAAACGTATCAGGTACATTAGAATGGGGCGCGAGCTTCGGTATTCAAATTTGCCAGTCTGTGGGGGAACCTAATTTGTTTTAAATTACGTTACGATATTGCACAGGGAATAAAATATTGCAGATATAAACAGAGAGGGTTGGCATGAAATATTAGTCAGGTTTAATGTTTAATTATGCTATCTACCTATGTACCTATCTGTTTATTGTAAGCATTCTTGGTAAATAGTTAAAAATGTTAGAGACTAAAAATGAATCTGCCTATAACACGATTATAGCTTAAAGACTCATATTATAATGAGTTTATTACATAAAATGTTTAATTTACTTCAGAATGATTATGATGAAATAGAAGCACATCCTTGTTTATTTGTTATTTCATTCATTCATTCATTCATTTCAACCCATTGCTGGCTCACTAGAGCACAGCTATCCTCTCGAATGAGAAGTCCGCCACGCTGGTCAAGGGTCGATTGGCAGACTTACCTACACGCCTTGCTCACGCCTGAGACCTCTCACACGCCTGAGAACTCTCAGGCGTGAGGCTTTTCTCACGATGTTTCCTTTCACCTTTAAATTGATTGATATTCAATTGTAACTCCAAAAGTCAAAAGGTGCGTGCCTGGAATCGAATCGGAACCTCCGAGGCCGAAATCATAACCACTATTACAGTTTTTATGGTAAGTGTTAAAATTAAAACATGTTTAATTCTTTCACTATGACTTTTACGACCACATTAGACATGGCGCTGTAATTTATTTAGGTGCAGGTGCATTTTTTACTGTCATATCTGAATATACAAAACAAAACATTCGAAAAAACTATTAAGTGTCACATACCAAGGAATCCGGTAAAACTATTTCACAATAAACGAGTCGAGACGAAACGGGGACGTTAATAAAGATATAATAATAAATATCCCAAGAAAACCTTTCGGGATTCGAATCAAGCTGAGGGTAGGAAAATTGCGAGAGTCCCTGAGGAGGTGCGGGGCGAGCGACAGCTGGAGCCTAATGCCTTTTCTATTTATCTCCGATCGGAGAAACGCGAGTATGTAGATAGATATGTCATAACATAACGTATATTACGACTCCCTAATACATCGCTGCGCAAAACTCATTTTGCACAGATGTGCCAATATAACCATTAACAATCGATTTATGATTAAAACTTATTGATTGATCTACAGATTTATATTTATAATAAGATAATGGATATACCAATCGATTTTTTGACTGATATTATGATTATCCTTGTATGAATCATCAAAGTCTATCTAAAGCTGAAGCAACCTCTTTACTGCTTATAATCTGTTTCTGTTGTAGGTATTCGGTACATGACTACAAGGACATCTTTTGATTTTGATTAGGTGTACATATACATACTACATTCATTTCCTTATTTAGAAGTTAGATTTTATGATTTACAAACACTAAGCAATTTAACAAGCGCAAATCGAATTAATTCCCATTCGATTGCTCACAAACTGACATTGCGTAAGCGATGACAATCTCAGTTTTATGATGGCGACCTCGTAAATGTCTATTAATATGAATGGGCTCCAATTACTTTTATGATTCGCGTTTTGTTGAGAGTCGCCCTTTAAAAAAATTTTACGATCTTGCGCGCCCCCCATCTGCTTGACTTTATGTCTACGGGGTGAACCGTTGGTAGAGTCGAAGCGTGGACAATCACTCTATATGGCAGATGCTACACGATTGACGCTCATCTCACCTGTCAAATCTTGCCCGAAACTAAACATAAACCCTCTTAAGACTATCATATAGTACCTATTCAGAAACAAGCATTTCTATTCTACTCGTGGGTACAAGAACGAGAATAAAGGCATGGTGCGTGCCAACGCCAATATCGCTGTTATCAAGAATATTTTAAACAACTTTTTCTTCAATCTAAGGCATCAACAAACATTAGCTTGTTTTAGAGATGGGTAACTTAAGGCTAAAACGTTGAAGGTAAAAAAAATATTTGGTTTTCATTGCCCTTGATTGAAGTTTTAGGACAATAAAACATTCAACATAAAGATAAACCCTTCAAGTTCGAGAAAATTAGGAATATCTACTTGATATATAATATTTAGGTGAATGTGAGTGTTTGATTCAGTTATTTATAACGTCTCGATGGAGTTACTGTAACAACGAAGATTCTTCTGAAGCTGCGAACAGTTTTATTATAGTTTATTCGTCATATTTGTTTACTTGCCTAACTTATGGCCGAATTTAACGCCAGCGTCATAATTCGTTACCCACAGCATTACCAAAAATACACATTATTGTGTCGAACAAAAGTAATAAATATCTACCTCAGGTGCAAAGCGCGCTGTGACTTCAGAAACGTCTCATGAGTCACTCAGCTTGAACTGTACCCAATACTAAAGTCAGTTATTGGCTATCAAACGCGTAAAACAAACAAAATGGACATCAGAGCATCTGAAACGTACAATAATACCCATTGAGTGAATCAGAATGCGTTGATTTGAATGAATATAGCCCAATAACGGAATGCCGACTTCCTGTAGTCTCTGCCAGCGGGCCGGTGCGTCTATCAAATCATATGACCCGTTGAATGCGTCTTACTCCACTTTTATCGGTTGTATCAGTCATAAAATGCTAATGAACGAGCGTTTTGGACCAAACATCCGAGCGCGATATTCATATGACGGTATAAAACGTAACCCGAAGTCGACACTTCGTTGGAAACGTAATCGTAATCGACGTGCTTTCAAAACATGCCGGGTAACCCGACCGCCACTCAATGGCTAAGATAGCGCGATGTTTTAAAAGCTCTTTTATTGTGCGACTGATATCCTAACAATCCCTATATGCAAACTTCCATTTATTTTCAACCTAATGCCACGTGGCTATAAACGCTACGGTTAAAAATTAAAATACATCGTCATATCAGCATTGGAGACTTATTACACATGTTATTCAATCTTCGAAGTCAGATTTAATATGTTGCGAAATCTACATACGTTCGAAGTTCTAAAAGCATTAGATAGGTAGGTACCTAAATATTAGGTTTATTTTTATAAATATTAAGTTTGTGTATGGCGTCATTAGGTACAACAATAGATGATTAATTATTTATTATTATTTGCGAAAAATTGCTTTTGTTTTGACCACGCTTACTTGAATAAAAATAGGTTGGATAGTGGGATAGAAATGTTAAGCTCTTTTGTAGTTAGTTGGGTATACTATTTACTTCAGCCGGCTAACTTCTGTGGCACGGTACAATGTCATTTAGATTAGCTCACATCTGGCTGCATTTGTGTTTTTAGGTTAATTGGTAACATTGGGATAGGTCAGGTTCCCGACAGCGCTAGTAGATAACAAACACTACGTAAAACATTGGTAAGTAGGTACATTTTTATAAGTAAGTAGGCTGTAAAGTACCTACTTAACTACTATATTTTTATAAACTATGACAATGATTTTAGAAGGCGATACGAAGGCGGAAACCTCTTTTATGTCTGAATAGCTTTTGCCCGTGGGTTTTCCGCGTGGAGACAGGTAGATTTTTTCTCCCATAAGAAACCAACCTGCTTCCTTCCTGTCTTTTGCACGTTTGACCTAATAAATCAATAAATAGTTGTAGACAATAAAAGGTATGAATTTTGAATGGTGGGAGGCTGTGGCCGCGGCTAGTTACCACCCTACCGTCGAAGACATGCCGTCAAGCGAATTGGGTACCTACTCGACTAAATTTTTTTATATACCTACTATTTAAAATAATGTTTTTTAATATAATAACACAATTTTTCTTTTTTTCTGAAATATAAGATATTTTAAACTTGTCTCGAAAATCAGCTTTAAGTTTCCTGTTATACAAAGAGAGCGCTACTAAATCATGACGTCACAAACGAGTAGCACTATACGCTCTCAATAGAAAATCACATGAGTACACAACCCCTTGTCTGTGATCTCTTTTTCTGTGTCGTCGAAATAAAATAAAATATATAAGTTAGTGCTCACTTATAAAATTACATGAATTAACCTTCTACTGCTCCAGTACAACTAACAGGTAATAAAGCCTGTAAAATATCCATCAGTGTCAGCTCAACAATATTTAGTTATTTAAAAATGGTATGTGACACATAATGCTTAGCGTAACAGCTTTTTTTGTGCGACGCTGAGTGCGCATTATTTATCGGTGAGTGATGTTTTCAAAAATAAAACGTCCCTTGTCAAGAGAACGTAGTATGAAGTAACATACGATCGCTTCATATTATGTAGGTAGGTACTAGCTGATTCCCGCGACTTCGTGCGCGTGGAAAAAGTTTAGAGTGACTTGCTACTCCGCGAAAAGTTATGTCCTCTATCTCCGATAATATTTAGTAGATCTTCACCTATCTACTATCCGCGAGAAGTTATGTCCTCTATCTCCGATAATATTTAGTGCTAGATCTTCAGCAAAATTTGACAAAATTTTTAATACTAGGTACACAATTTATAATAAAGAAAGATTTATTCGGTTTAGATTTGACGATGTTATGGAAAACTTTTATCCCCTATCACGGATAAAACTTATTGTTTATCAGTATAAAAAGTATCCTATATAATGGCCCGGAGTAATAGCTACCACCATATCAAATTTTATTTAAATCAGTTCAGTAGTTTTCGCGTGATGCGCTCACAGACAGACAGACAAAAAATTGTTTTGGGCTCAGTATCTATAATAAAGCATCCTCCAATTAAAATTTTCAAAATATATTTAATGTACAGAATTCGTCTCGTTACAGTTTTATTATAAGTAAAGATTATCAAAATAAGCTCTAAAGTCGTGCGTACATTGTTAAGGTACACTTTAGGCTTTAGCGTCTTGTATAGAGACGGGAAACCGCCTCGAGCTGTCAGTTTGTAACTTATAGCAGGCAATAGGCGAACTCTACACGCAGTTAACTTTGCCTTTGTCGCAAGCTGTCAAAGCTCGTGCTGTTTGAACACACCTTTATAAATCTACTCAGTCCGCTGGCTTATCTTAAACAAAGAAAGCTCACAAATAATATCTAATTGAAAATAAAGTAGGTACATACTTAGCTAAGCAATTTAAAGATTTAAACATCCTGTCGTAGCGTTTACACGTGGTATACTCGTATAAATATTGATGTAGAAAACTTAAGCCAATTGTTTCCGGACGTAAAAGATGCCGCGAGATTTCGTAGAACAAAATTTGGATGTTTATAATTAATTCGATTTCGTGTTTATAGTAGGGTACATACCTATATAGGTATAATTATGAATTAGAGTAATAATGAATAATTAATTATAATTGTTCAGAGAATCTAGATCTATATTTTGGTAACGACTTTAAAAATACTGCTAAGAAGCAGTTTGTCTACTTTAATAAATAAGTAATACCCACTGTGTTAGTTTATATCAAATTGATTTAAAATGCATAATTTTAATCACTATTAAAATTATGGAAACGTCTGAAATAAACGTTTATTTATTTACAATTATTTAGAGGGACGGGAAGAATATTAGTCAAGTCAACATTGCTAATAGGTATTTTTTATTTTTTATTGACGAAGCTAAATTTTTTTCTTCTCTTTTTTTATTAATGGTTAGATGGCTAATACATAGAGATTAAACAATTATTTCTAAAATTAAAACTATTTAGCTGAATTAATCTATTTTCTCTGTGGAAATAATTATGCTAGATGAGATATACTTAATAATTAAAATAAAAGCAGTAACTTAATTAAGTAAATATTTTCATTATCTCTACATTGTTCCTACTCTACTACGAAACTCGAAAACACCTTTATTAAAGCGAGTTTTAGAAAAAAAAAATGCAATATTAAACGCGTCCCCACACATTTCATTCACGTTTAATGTTCGTGTGTGCATTTTCATTGCCCATTTCGGCCATGTTATGTTGCGATGCGAGATGCAAAACCCGTTTGGCCGCTACTGAGAGCTTTTATGTGCACGACAATGATCTACAACGCCTTTTGAAAGATACGTAGGTACGTCGTACGTGCTTCGAGCGAAATGCGTTTGCATTTTCGCGCTATGCAAAACCGGTGGTATCACTTCCGTGTGCAGCTTTCACACATTTTTGTGGTTTGCCTGTTACTCATGCTTTACATCACCTTACGAAAGTCTACGCTGGAATTTGGTTACTACTCGTAGGTACGAGTAGTGTATATTGACGTAAAACGTACCTAGTTCTTTCATTTCACGAGGGTTCGTGGCTCATGGTTGTGTGTGTGTCGTATCTGTGTAAGTGTGAGCGAGAGCTTGCTCGCGCCTGACCGCTCCCACCTAGGCTCCTGACAGGCACGCACACTTACGCAGTGTGCATGTACATGACGTAACCACAAGTAAAGCGCCCTTAACTAGAAAGCTAGTAGTAACTTAGTAAGAAAATGAGTTATCTGGTATATATTTTTGGGCAAGCCAGTTTATCTATGAATATAATAGATATAAGATAACATTTCAACAAGTTACAGAGTAGGTATCCCGATTACCGTGTGCGATTTTTTCCTAGATTTGTCTTTATCAAAATGACAATTAAAGCCTGTACTTAAATTAATTATGACCAGGTATAAATATCATGTAGGTACTTTTTCATGAGGGCAGGACAGGTAGTTACTAGCTAGAGGAAATAAAATGAAAAGTTAATACTTTTTGCTCACAAGCTTTTAATTAGCGACATGGAAACATAGACATAGAAATTTTCATTAATTGGCAAACACGGTGACACCGGTCCATAATTTAGTAAAGTTAACTACAGCAACAAATGCACCTTGCACGAAGCACGCGTGCTCGTGAAAATATAATATGAGGTAGGTACGTGAAATGTTATTAATTATTATTCGTTAATGTCCGCATTAAAACAACTACTAATGAATAATCTTTAGCTTATACATTAACACTAGCAGTCGCCCGGAACTTCGTACGCATTGAATTTTTGTCATTTTCAATGACATCGCTCATTTGCGACAAGAGTGACACAATTTAAAATCGACGATGAAAGAAAGTAATGTTTTGTGGATGCTGCGGTCTCGAAGCAACACAGCGGCCAACAAAGCGACAGAGCATTGAGTCACAATCTCTCTCCCTCTTATTTTTTTGTGCTTAGCGTAATGTTTTTTTTTTATAGCAAAAAGTATAAATTTTCGACACTAAAATTGGTGAATTTTGAGTTATGTCACCTTTGTCGCAAATGAGCGAAATGTCTTTTACCCCGTAGGATTTCTGTAGAGTATAGGGTGTACCTTAGATTAAAGTTTGTGAAAATCCTACATTTTTTATGCTGTTTCTAAAATTTTTATCCATTTATTTACCGAAAGGCTGAATTACATGGAATTCATGAAAATATCTATTTTCAGTCATATAATTTACAATTAAAATGGATTTAAAAATACCATAACTATAATCTTCGATATCCAGTTATAGGAGTTAACCTGTAGTCAGGAAAATCCATAATAGGTATAGCCTAATAAGATTCTCGTTATTTGTTCTTTAGATACCCTTTGCATACCCTCGGCGACCTTATGAATTCCTTGTAGTTTATTTTTCGCTTGATTCATTATATCTAGGTACCTACTTAAATGGCTTTGTTGGAGTCTGGAGAACTTTACCTACTTTGCATTATGGCTTAGATATGTTTCGTACAGTATAGTATAGTATAGACTCTAATAAGGATAAGTGGTAGATTCTCGACTTGTCATAAGAGCAACAAGTTGGCCTATACATGAAATAAATAATAAATTTAAGTTTGAGTTTAATAAAAACGCAGACAAATAGACGTAAGCAAAGGTAAAGTTCATAATTCACAAAGCACTACATTTAAAAAGCAAACCAATTTTTTTTTATTCAGTAAAATAGCAATCTGTATGTTGATTGATACTCAGATAAAACCATTGCATATCAAATAATGGGCTAAAGCACGATGACTTTAAAAACATCAATAATGGTCTTCTTAAAGTGAGTTACGTACGAATTTTTATGAGTAACTCAATATAATGGAAACATTGAGGCTAATTAAATCGAATATTATGTGTCATTTGCGATATCATTATGACCTTTTTATCTTGGATAGAGTCATCAATTTCAATAATAGTTGTCGTAACGCACTGAATGTATAAAGCTTATATTATGCTGCATAATAAATAGCGTTTTATGACCACAATATAAGTAGGTAGGCGTGCCATGAGTGCGGGTTGAATTGAGACTGTCTCATCATCAAACCATGTGCTGATTTCTCTCATTGAAACGAGTGATTGTTAAGGTCCTATTCCACGATCGTCGAATAGGGACCGAGGGACCGATGAATAAAGTTAACGTTTTGATAGTATTTAGCAACCTACCTTTTGGTACCAACTGAGAGAGAAGTAAGATAACTATAATATCATTCAACCTACATCTTCTACTGAAGCTAACTTTTTTGAGATAAAATAAAGTCAGCTTAGATAGCTAAGTCGATGAGTTTAGTTTGATAAAATTATTGTGGTATACGTAAATTACGCATAGGTATATTGATCAATAGCTTGTGTAAATTGAATGGATTAAGTGAAATTTAAATAAATATAGTATTAAGTTATGAGTTCTTTAATTATTAAAACATTTTTACTGAAATGCCCAAAATGCTGATTACTATTGGATGTCTCAAAAAAAAACTTCATAAGCTCAAAAACCATTTAAAATTAACATTCAGAATTTAACCTATTTACCTAAATAGTTGATGTTGCTAGATATTTGTAGTTAGTATTCAGTTTCGGTTGAGATCATAATGGATATGATCAGATATGCCATTAAAAATAAAAAAAAAATAAGCCACAAACATTTTATCCTACTTCACATACCAAAAGTATGGTATTCTTTTGTGCAATCTGCGATTAAGTGACCACAGTCTTTAGGATAGACGTGTGTTATGTATTTATAATTGGCCCATTGATTACTGTAATGCTTTCCCTTATCAGTAGAAAGATAACAAATGTTTACTCAATACTATTTTAACTTTATGCTTACGGTGTAAATGATTTTGTGCTGATTGTAATAATAATAATTAGAACAGTTAGCCTTTGAGTTATAGTTCTTGCAATTCTCGAAATGTTCCATCTAAAACTCGCTAGGACCTAAGGGTTTAGTGTAAGTTTTCAAGTTAATGTTAACATTACAATTATGATTTTAAAAGGCGTATTTCAATGGACTATAGAGCGAATCTTCTCGCATAGTATAACTTTTTACAATATTCGTTTCACCTAAGATTTTGTACGTCAAATTCCGTGATAAATAATAATTATTAACAGCTAGAAGATATAGAAAAAAGACTGTTACCGTCATAGCATGGTAGGTAAATCTTAGGTGTTGCCGGTAAATACCATGACTCAAGCGTTTACATACTTTACAACAGAAGGGGAAAAACGATGTCATTTTTTATAATAATCAAATGAGAGGTAATGGTTTAATGTTTTCTCGAACCACAAACTAACTAAATTTATTTGAAAGTTTGAAAGATATTTTAGCATAAGTATTTCAGACGCTGTAAATTTTTCCAACAAACTGCTAATTGTGATTACTATCTCTTCATTGCCACTTACCTATTTTAGAATAAACAGAGCTTTTGTACATGCTACTATAAATCCTTTTATTATAAACAGTTCATTCGAAGATGGACAAATACCATCTTAGCTAAACTTTTTAGCTTTACCTATATAAAAAGAAAATATATAATAGCAGTGATATAAGTCTAATGGTTCATTGGAGTACTTCGGTTTTTGATTCGGGGGCTTAGTTTAAGGACTACCTAATATTTTACCACAGAGCTGCAAGAAATGAATGTTGGCAATTGGCATCCTTTTGAACTTGAATACATTCCAGGCATTAGTGAATAAAAGAAGCTATAATTTAAGAAAAAATAAGCCAACTTCCTAGCACAGCATAGATACAAAATTGAATAATATGTTACTCAAGGGGCTGATTTCACAAACATAAAACAGTCCTAACCGAGCGTTTTTTATTTTAGCAGATTGTCAATACAAAAACTGTCAGAACGCCTAATTTATTCCTCTATCGACGTTGGTGAAATCAACACTAAGTGTCAAAAACAGTGCTTCACATTATTTCGTAAAAACGTTTCCAATGTATCTAACTCTAACCTGCAGTAAAATGTAAAAGACGTTGACCCGCTGTGCGTTAAATCAGGTTGTCTGCAGTTGTTAGTTCGTTTGTTAATGCGCTGCGCTTATTAGCTGTGCCTACAACACCAGTGTGGAGAGCTTTATATGCAGCAGGGCTGAGATAGAGTTAAAACGAGACAGATTTATGTAGGGACATATTCGTCTCTCGTTTGAACTTTGTCTCAAGACCGGGCCAAGTCAGTGCAGGCACTATAAATCTCCCACCAACCTGTACCTATAATTAATCTATGATTTCATAAGCAACCTCTTTATTTCATATGAAATTGTAGATTAATAAAATTATAAAGGTTGGTGCGCCATTTGCAATATTATTAGTTCTAGAGATTCTCGTGTGAAAAATGTGGCGCTTCCATAATTTATGGTGTCATTTGTATAGGGGCAGCAAGTCTAGCGTTAATCATAGATTAAAGATAGAGGTCAGTGATTACAAATGGAACATTTAGTTTCAGGTTGGCAACTATAACTGAAACATTTAACGTTGAGCATATTAGGTATTTTTAATAATAATAATCATATCAATAGACCACGAAATAAGTCTACCTACTTAAAACTTTATTATATAAACCTCAGTGTTTACATAAACTTTAGTAAAAGTTTAGTGGCGTGCCGCCAAGCGATTTAGCGTTCCGGCACGATGCATGGCGTGTAGAAACCGATTAGGGGTATGGGTTTAATGTATATTGCCACAACCGTTCCAAGTTAGCCCGCTACGATCTTAGACTGCATCGTCGCTTACTATCAAGTGAGATCGCAGTCATGGACTATCTTGTCAACGAATTAAAAAAAATCAAGCTACGATGAGTTCATTATAACTAGGATGTACAAACCTATACTAACAGTCCTCTTGATTATGCCCTTCTACAAATTTCTAATCTATTGCTATCAACAAGCGAACTGCAGAGATGTTCAGCATTGCTGCTGCAGTCGGTATCATGACGTCACATCACCGCAGATCAAAGATCTTTTCAATGCAACGCATGTATGTAGATACTACGTACGTACCTACCAAGGTTACCACACACGCTTGATTTATTTATGAGACACAGTTTGACCTGTAGGTAGGCACATACTTTAATTTGGCTTAAAAATACTGGATTTTAAATTCTCGTTGCCAATTTTATTTTAAGAGTTGGTGGATAAGATTTTAATTTTTTTTTTAATCGAACTAAGGTAACTAAGTAATAAAATTAATAATTTGACACATATTTTAACACGCTCTTTTAATTAATAATAAAAAGTTCAGTATCAACACAGTAAATCAAGCCGTTTCTGAGAAAAAGTGACAGAAGGACAATGGAGCGAGCCTATAAGGGTTCCTTATAAACTCACTTTATATTTCCGGAACCCTAAAAAGCAGTTCAGTTAATCATTTTTAATTAGCCAATGATTTCATGTCTACCTATACATTTATAAACACACACACAAACATTTATAAACACATTGACATACCCATGATATACTCTTGCTTATAACGTAGTGTACGTTATATAGCTTAAAATCTAAGAAATATTTTTATTAGCACTCGTATGTAATTGTGTACCAGGTTTTCCTAATATTTGATCTGACCTGCATTTATTTATCTACGGGATTAATTTTTTCTTATATATTTAAAGTTTTAAAGGCTTAGTTTAAAAGAGCTGTAAATGAAAACAGCTTTTCTGTTAAAAAAAATTTTTTGAAAATATGTAGGTACTTTAAGTGGTGGAATTTTTAAAGAAGCATCTTGTTTGAGTACTTACTTTTCCTATAGATATTCGTTCTATCTAGATGGTGTGTATATTAAATTGTTGATGTGCACTACCTGCATAACCAATGTAGCTAAAATAAGTACGTATAGTTACAGAAATCATGGCGACCCTACGCTCAAGGCAATGTCCTTTCGCCGGAGTACAGAACAACATTGTGATGATTTAACTGGCTCACACAACGAGCGAAAATAGTCCTTTCCGACTTGCCAACTTGAAATATTAGCTGTAGTCAAATAAATTGGCGTAACTGCATATAAGATCCTTTTACTGCCAAAGCCCTGGAGATACGATGTTTATTTCTCTAATAAAACACAAATATTTGGAACTTTGTTAAGAATAGGTAGGTACATTTTGCCGATCAAAATCCCTAAGACAAAGATACTTTAAGCGTGTTGTCAGTGATCAGTAACTAGTCAGTGATATACAGCTCCGAACGCAGTATATAACTAGAAAATGGATAGATTCCCACAGTACTGCATCGAAACAAAATGACGTCTGGGTAGAATGAACTGAATATCCCTAGTTTTATTAAAATTATTTTTATTACTTCCAATTTTTGTTTAAAAGTTTCGGCTTAGAATGTTGGCCATCTACAATCTATATATCTCACTCTACGAACTAAATTCGTACTTACCCTACTAATTAGAAAGCTCAGTCACTCTCCGGGCGATTGACCATTCTCGGTTCGACTGACATAATAATATATCTATCTGGAATTGCATTGCAATGGGCGGAGCACAAAGTTCGAAGAACAGATGAACGTTTGGGTTTGAAAGTGCCAGGAATGGCGACCCATACCGGAAAAGGCAGCGACCGACAGTTGAGCAACCCACAAGGTAGTGCGCAAGGGTCTACCTTGGTTTAGATCTTTCGTGTGGTTTTTGGAACCTCTTGTGACTTTGTAGAAATGCATGTAACAGTGCCTATGTCAAGCAGAAAAATCTTAAAAATCAAAGCTCACAGTTAGGCTACATTAATCACACAATTCATTTTTCATAAGTGCGGTTTTTCATGTAAAACACGAAAAAATTAAATGTTTGAACAATGAATAATGAAGTGGTATAAACATAAACGCTCAAATAATAGCCGGTAAAACTGCGGAATTCGAGATTTCGAATACCTGACTACATATTATTACAGTAAGCGTGTGCCATTAAATTTAAATTAAGCTTACCAACCAGAACGATTCTAAACTCGTGAGTAATAGAGGGTTTTGTTCTAGCCTCCCATGTGAAACGAATTCATTCTTTTTTACCAGAACCGCAATTTTAATGAATAATTATTACTAGAAACAGACATGTTTTGTATTTAAATTGCAGCATATTAGTTAGACAATTATTTTAAGACAAGATTTTAAGGCAACTGACCCAAAAATATATGTAAATTAGAGCTAATTTTTAATGGGTTTCTTTTATATTGTGAGACTTAGCTACGAACGCATACCTTAAGATCGTTTTAAATAAAGTTTTCTTATGATAGTACATAATTGAAACTAAGTTCTTAAACTAAATCCGACGAGGAACTTTTAACTAAAAACCATCCTGACAAGGTAAGGTATAATAAATTTATAAGATACTAGCTTTAACCCGCGGCTTTGCTCACGTTAGGTTCGATTTTTTAAACCCCTATTTTACCTCCTTCGGGGTCGAATTTTGAAAAATCCTTTCTTAGCGGATGCCTACATCCTAATAGCTACCTGTATGCCAAATTTCAACTCTATCGGTCCAGTGGTTAGAGCTGTGCGTTGATAGATCAGTCAGTCAGTCAGTCAGTCACCTTTGCCTTTTATATATTTAGATTTTGTTTGACATTGTTTATTCTTTCAGATAATATGTTAAGGGCTAATAAATTAAAATGTCAATCACTGTTCGGAAATCGTTTCAGTACACGCGCATTTCCGAACTATTTTAAGATGGCGCTGCGACTGCGAGCAATAAAGGCGATTGTCGAGTTACGACGCTATAAAACTTCGCTAATACTGCTACAAAGCCCTTAATAATACAGAGACTTAACTGTCATTCAAATTAATACTAACTTTGCAATAAATAGTCGGTTATTGTAATTGTTTACACATATTTTAATCTTTAAATAGCTAAGATTTTTTTGTTCATAAAATCTTGTTTCTTATTAATAAATATTAGTATGTAAAGAATAATATGTTAATTAACCAAATTCCCATTATTAAAATTAAAACAATTTTTGACAGGCAACAATGAATAATATTAAAAAAATAAAATCGAATTGGTAATAAAAAAGTTATATGGCTAATAAAATACCGAATAGTAAACAAAACAGTTACAATTTGTCACAATTACTTAATAATTGGTCCTTCAATAATTGAATGTTCAATGTTCATTACCTAGCTACTTTTAATATTCGAGACCGTCAAAATTAACCTTAGATAAATAAATATTAATCAACTTGTTTCTAAAATTGGTCATTTGAATACAATCGATTGTTTGACATTAATTGATTAAATGAATTGAATTCACCGCACCTAACCATTAACACGCCTACACTCAATAAGTAAATACGAGGAGGTACACTAACAATTTAGGAAGAAGTCATTGTTCCTATAGGTACCATAAACGTCGTATTACTTACATAGTTACCTATTTACACTTAGGTAATATTATGTATTGCATTTACACAATTAACTAACACTTTGTACCTACTAAAATATTATTTAGGTTCCATATTAATTCTTTCATTCACCTACCCTTATGTTGAAATTAAAAAATTGTTTCCTCTCAAAGAAAATGGCCAACACGCTAGTCAATTGCAGCTTAGCACACATCGTCGAAAACATTATGGAGAATCTCTGGCATGCTGGTTTCCTCACGATGTTTTTTTTACTGAACCTAAACATTAAGAAGTATCATAAAGTTAAATTCCAAATCCAAAAATCTTCAAAGGATCTTAGTAATCATCAATTAATCAAAATGTAGCATTATTATGAAGACCAATTCAATTAGAAAATCGTATTCACATTAATAGTAATAATCGTTAATAATAATAATTCACCGTCTCAGAGCAGTCTCATAATTCGTTGTCTTCGGCTATCTAGACACCATTCCACGGGAGCTGACCCGAGTGAGTTCCATAAATAACCCTCTTACCAGGCCAGCGATAATTCACAATCGGACCCTTAATATTCCGGTGCATTTATCAACTATGTGGAACGGGTTTCGTATAAAAGGCGGGCAGGTTTATACGGAGTTAAATAAAATAATAAATAAGCAAGAACATTCTGTGAGATTTATTTCGGAGAAAAAAGCGAGGTAAGAGCCAGGTCTTGTCGCCGTATGTTTATAGTCGTCCGGTCTTCGCGCGATGTATATGTACGTCCCTAATTAATGCCGCCGCTCGTCTCCGAGATATATTGTGTTCGCGGCGTCCTCCTTTTAACTTATTTTTTACACTCAGATTAGATAATAATTGATGTTCTTTATCTTATTTGGTTATCTTTAAATGAAAAACAAAAATTATTTTTAATTTAAATCTAATATATAAAAATGAATCGCTTAATGTGTTGGTAAGCGCATCACGCGTGAACGGCTGGACCGATTTCGCTAATTCTTTTTTTATTGTGTTTGTTATTGTCAGGAGAAGGTTCTTATGAAAGAAAAAATTAAGAAAATTGCGCGGAAAATTGGAAAATTTAAGAAATATTAACCACCATATTAAATTATTTCTAATGTAACCGCTTTTACAATTCAAACTTTTTTGATGTAACCTTATGGCGTTTGACATAACATTGACAGAATGCGTGCTGCCAATTTCGTCAAAGAGTTTCAATATTCATAGTTAAGACAGGACAACGTCTGTCGGGTCCGCTAGTACCTAATAGATTCTTATTTCTTACCTATCTCATAACACCTATAAATCAGTATAATATAGGTAGCTTTACGTTAAAAAAAATTATTATCCGGGTGTTATTTTGAGAGCAGTAGATTATTTCGAGAGATACAGAATTTGGTCATTGGGAAGATTAAAAAAAAATTGCATTCAAAGATGAAAAAAAAAATAAGAACAGGACCAGAATTTTTATTTTAAAAATATAGTTTTTTAGTTATCTATCTCAAAAAAAAAAAATACTCTTTCTTTACAAAAAATATGTTTAAACAATATAATATATCGATAGTACGGTAAAATCACATAATCTGTTCACTAATTAGTCGTATCTAGGTTTCATTTTCGGAAAAAGTGCTGGACCTGTTCCTGACCAGCTTATAATATTTCTGAAATCTTTGAATGCACGTTTTATTTTCTTCTATCTCTTATAGTTTTCTTCCATCTCTTGCCTCTACTTCCTGACCGCTCTCAAAATAAAAGCCTGAAAAAAAGACAGGCTCCACTGTCTTAAGGATAATTTATTATAGCGCTCAGGGCTCTTACTAAGTTAGTGTAAAGAAACTTATGATGATAAGATTTTTTTTAAAAACCTAAAGCCATAATGATGAAGTCATAAGCATCTAGTATAATATACGTATTTTTAAAATCCTTATATTTTTTATGAAAAAGAGCGTAAGTTGAGTTAGACCTTTATTCCATTGCATAATCTTGTTTGAATCATGGGAATTTCTCTGTAAATTACGATAAAGAGAACAGGTACACCATACATGGCAGACTTTACTCCCCGCGACTACAATGCAAGAGAGAATAATGGGACCCAGCTGACGGGAGGTGCCTTCGACCGTTGTCATGGCAACCGAGCGAAGGGTGGCCAACCTGCCTGCGCTAACGTATTACAAGCACCAACAAAAAGCGGATCATCTCACCCTTCCTACATTGCAATTTGAGCTCTGCGATGTAATCATGAAGATTCTGTTTTACAGATCAAAGATACCGTTTATGACCTTTCTCTTTAATTGGATAATCGGGACGTTTGTATTGTAATTTGGGTTCCATCTTTGCTTTTTAAAATTAGAATATCTATTGCTATCTCTTTCCCGCGGGTCGCATTCGACACATGTCACAGCTTCGCGTACGACTAGCGCTCTTGTATGTTTATTAAATTCTCTATTTTTGAGATATTTGAAGCCGTTCTTAGTTTTTTGTCGAAATAAATGTCGACCGTAAATGTTGTAGCGGTAGTAAAAATGTAATTACGTTAATTTATCGTTCATATAAATTGCTGTATCAGGATACATTTTCGGTCACTTGATTTATGATTCGCATATTTTTTTCATTTAAGAAGAATGTTTACTGCTCTTAAAGGATTTTATATCTTTTTGATCGCGATGTTACTTACTGAGCAACTTTATTTATTGGTTATATTCAAATATCATTTTCTTTATGAAGCAAATAAACAGAAGCATTGAACAAAAATGGAACAAAAGCGAACAAAACAACTTAAAGTCGAAACTTCCTCGTCTTTTTAACGCCTAATACACTTATCAACTTTTATAAACCTTAAGAATATTTGTAGGTATATTTAAATAATTTTTTTCAAGAATAAATTTTTTAGATAGGTATTTATATCATTTCACAACGCATTTTTAGTTTATTTAAATTCTCTGGTTCATATATAATATATTTTTATTTATTTATTTTATTTTTATTTTTCATGTACATATAAATATTTACAAAAGAAGATATATTAGAAGAAGTATACATAGGAAAAGCTTATCTCTAAAAAATCATTATTACTATGGATGATCATATCTGAAATAAATGAATTTGAATTTGAATTTGAATAAATACATATGAATACATAAATACACATAATACATAAATAATATAATACATACCTACATAAATATACATAACTAAGTAACACATAACGAGAGATAGTGCTGCTTCACTTTAAATTTGAATGTGTGTACAGACCGACTGTCTCTAATATGTTCAGGAAGTAAGTTCCATAGCCGAGTAGCTTCGGACGAAAAAGAATATTTATAGAAAATGGTGTTACAAGGGGCATAATCAAGAGCTTTTCTAGTAACGCACGCCCGCAAAGGTCTTGCAGACGGGAGCGATACCTTAAAACGTTCTCGTAAGTAATCAGGGGAAGAACTGTTATGAAGGATATTATAGAGGACAGTAACAATATGCAAGTTCCGGCGAAAACGAATTGGGAGCCACTTTAATTGATGACGAAAATTGGAAACGTGATCGAATTTGCGCAGGCCGTATATAAAACGAATGCACAAATTCTGAAGTCGTTCGAGTTTGTCAAGTAGCTCTTCAGTGGCATCTAGGTAGCAGACGTCAGCGTAATCAAGGATAGGAAGTAATAGGGATTGTGCCAACATAATTTTAGTACGAAGCGGAAGGAAATTCTGCAGCCTCCTCAAAGAATGAATAGAGTAGTGCAATCTTTTACTGACTTGGTTGACGTGTGCCGACCAAGCCAGGTTACCGTCCATAATCAGACCAAGATTTTTACAATTACATGCGTAAACTATTGGTATTTAAATATATTTCTTTTATTAATATTTTTTTCAAGACAGGTAGGTACCTACTTACGAAGTTAGTTCTACATAGTGCATAAAAAAATTACATTTTATTTTATCTAAGTTTTTGTTCCAAAAATTCGAAAATATATATAATCAATGGCTTTTTCACAGCCAAAAGATATTAAAAATATGACACTGCACTCGTAAATAAATAACAAAATACAATTGAAATAAAAATATTCTCATGGTAGTAGGTAAAATTAGGAAAATTAGGTAAGTATGTGAGAAATCCAATTAATAAAAAAAAATCACTACAACTACCGATGCGGTCAAACAAGTAGCGTGAAACTTAAAACTTGAAAAAATAAATTATTCTTCGTAATATTATGATACGTATATCTAGAGCACTAAGGTCTGGCGGCATACGCTGTTGTACCTAAGCGACATTCCAGGTTGAACCGCTATCAATTATACACGAAGGGAGGACTATTTATCTTGCCTTATTTATTGGCTGACTCAAAACCAGTCTGGGCTTGGCCCTACGCGCCATGTACCTGACTATGTAGAGCCGAAGTTACATGTACCGGTACAACCAAAGATCGTGAGAACGAATTGTTCTGGATAAAATATAAATTTTCAAACCTTTGGGATAGTGTAAACTTTTTTTACAATGCTTTTGATAGAATTTAGGACATTCTGTGCCTGTGGTTTGTTAGTTCAAAACACGGAGTTTCACGAATTCCGTGTTTTGAAGGGCTCAAACATTCATTCATTCATTCACTCACTCATTCATTCATTCATTCATCTCAACTTATAGCTGACCCATCAGCGTTCGTAAGCTCAGGAGCGCTCTTGGATGAGTTTTCTTAAAAATTTGTTCCAGATTTATCATCAACCCGTTATTTTTATTACAGTCCCATTAATTAAAATTTAATTAAGTAATTTTACTATAAGTAATAAAATATCATGAAAGTAAAAGAGATCAACGTTAACCAGGATTACATGCACTAAGCAGAATAAAGAGCTCTTTTAACAACTGATCAATTGTTTAAAACCCCATACATGGTTTGTATAATTACCTATTATGTATGTAGAAGGGGGAAAATATTGAGCGCTGAGCGATACATTAACGTAAAGGAAATAATAAATTATTTTTATTTCCGTGTTATCGATATTTTCTGCGAATTACGACCAACCGTTAAACTATGTGGAATGGATTTTATTAAACAAAAAAAAGTTTCTTTGACGATGTCCAAGTTTTTATGAACAAAATAAAAGGCTTAATACTTTCACAATTTCTTAGAAGATATCTTTAAAGTCCTTCATACAAAAACGCACCTTACAAAAAATTAGAAAGTTGCACAACCCTTGCCGTCCCTGAGGTTTTTTGTAAAGATTTCTTTTTTAGAAAGCTCTATTGTAAAGTTTGAGTTCATTTAGCGTCCTTAACCCTTTCCGTTGCTTTTTGAAGGTTTATTTATTTTAACGGTTTGCTTGCGTAGGACTTTTGGGCGCTACATCGTAAAATCGGATTGTAAATCTATTGATTGTTGATCTACTTTGAGGTTGGTCCCAGTAGCGGATAACTCTAAAATTAACTTTACAGCTGCAATAAAATATTAATGAGCTATTAAAACCTAAGATGCTATAAAAGTGAAATTTAATGGCTTGCTCGAAGCCTTTTCGATGCGAATCGAGGCACGAGTTGCGGACTGGTGATATATGATTGCAATAAATCGATTTAATTGTACTAAAGTTCTTCACTCATTAACATAAATTTTTTGCCAATGCGTCGTTATCTTTTGTAATGTGACATTAACATTTTGTTGTTTTTTTCTTCAGGACCAAACGGCTGTCCGCGACGAAGGGGAAGACAGACGTACACAAGGTTTCAAACGCTAGAATTAGAAAAAGAATTCCATTTTAATCACTACCTGACGCGCCGGCGCAGGATAGAGATCGCACACGCACTATGTCTCACAGAAAGACAAATAAAAATATGGTTCCAGAATCGACGAATGAAATTAAAGAAAGAGTTGCGTGCAGTGAAAGAGATAAACGAACAAGCTCGCCGGGAGCGGGAAGAGCAAGACAGAATGAAGCAACAGCAACAGGAAAAGCAGGCGAAGCTTGAAAGCCAGCATCACGGCCACCACGTGACCCACCACCACGACCCAATGAAGATGCCCATCGACAAGGGCTCCAGCGATATCCTCAAAGTGAATAAAGTGCCGACGTAAGGCGCTCGCAAGCCGCTTACTAAATCCTGACTGATACTGTATCATATAGTGTGAATACATGAATGGAAGTGTTACGTCCATAAGGACCTGCGGGCACCGTTAGTTTCCTATCCACTAGTTTTATGTTTTGCGGCTGATTAAGTAGGAGTGTCGCCTCGCAGTGGAGGAGTTTCGTGACTTTGATTATTGTATTAATGTTCCTTTAGTGCGATGGACTTGCCTCGGTGTCGATCGCTGTGGACAGGCTGGTGAAGTGCTTTAAGCATTTATTTCGTTGCCATAACCACACCATGTATTGCAATAATATTTTACTAAATTTTACAAAAACGTTAGTATATCGCTCTAAGATTTACAAGCCCGAGAGAATTTCGGTATTGTTAGTTAAGATTTTAAATCTGTGAATCTCATAGTATTTATTGCTACCACTTATTTTAATCCATTATGTTATATTTTTTTATTAATAGATATTATATTATGTACATTTTGATGTATATTTTATTATTTGTCTGCTATTAGTGGACTGGTTATGTTTTGAGAGTCACCTTTTTATGATTCTAAAATTTGTTGTTTTAGCGGTTGGGTTCAAAAAGTTTGATTTTATTTGTCGATATTGTGCTTCATTTTGATAGTTAGGTCTACAAATTGTTGTTTGATTTGAACATTTTATAGTTTAATTTTATCCGCAGTTTTTTGTAAACAATAACTTTATTATTATTTCCATAAGAGCGTTAGACGTTTAATTGTAACTAAATACGTATCGAAGTACAATTGCGTGTAGGTTCTCATCGTAACGAATGTTGTTTTGTAATCAATGTTTTCATAAAAAATAAATAATATTAAATGCGGTATTTTTGATGATGATTCTACTTTAAAGTAGTTAAACCTTGTCCAGTTATTCAACATTATTTGAATTCCAAGTATTATAAAAATACACGATGTCCATACTTCCGAAGTCATCAAATGTTCAAAATTATATACGTAACATTGATACATATATCTAATAAACAATAATGTGACTAAAATAAATTTTACATGTAATTTTTAAGTTGAGTAACTTAAGTGTAATATATAAATAGATAATGTAGGTTCAACTTTATAACATAAATTATTGCTAAGGTTTAATGCTTAATGATCCTACAGTGGGGCGGAATATAAATCCTACAGTATATTCTGTCCGTCTAATTACCTTCTACTTCTGCATGTAATTTTCCAACATAGTCAACAAATGCTATGTAAGGAATTTAAATCTTATTTAGAAACACTGATAATCTTGTATTACGTTAAAATACTGCTTAAAAATTATTTTTTTCAGTTTTGCTCCTAAATCCGCATTGTGCCAAAATATTATTATAAAAAAAAAATTGCATATTTTGAATCAATTATTTTGAACTTTACGTTTTCACACGAACAAAAAGCACAAAATTCCTCTATACGTAAATCAGAACAAATATTTAATTAGGACTCTAAATTTAGTGTTGATAGTCACCATTATACGTAAATTAATGTCAGGGTAGAATTAAAGAAAATTAAATAAATTTGTGTAATAAATAAATATTCGCTTAATTTTGATAATAATCATCACTCAATAGATCTGTCCACTGTATTTATTTATACGTATGACTACTATCATAACTATCAGTAGTAATTTAAAATATACTATGTACCAATATCATTAGCACAAGTTCATTTTAGATGTAAGCAGCTCATAGTACATTGTACAATTCATAAAAGGAACCTAGCAGGATAATAAAATTATTATTAATCTAAGAAGAATGGCTCCAATGATGGGTTATTGTAGTGGTCCAGAATCAAAAACTCGTTATGCGTAATACCAGTGAAATTATCGTAATATTAACACAAGAACAAAGAAGCTCGAAGATATGTATACCTAGTGTTTTTGAAAGCTGGCAATACTCCAAATTAGTATCCAAAATACTAAAGCCCTCTTGGAGGTCACTTTTAGCTTATCCTGCTACCCTTTATTTTCAAAGCAACGGATTTTACACCTAGTTAAAAAAACTTAATACAAGCAATAATAAAACAGTAAATCAATTTACATAAAAGAATATATTATATTCATAAAAGAAAGTAAGTAGATTATCTAAAGTTTTATTAAGTTCACTACAAAAACCGAGAAAGATCGTTTCGTAGTTGAATCTTTTTTATTTTCCCCGAAATTATATTATATAAATTCGGGGTACGTTTATTAAAACGTACGAGTACATCATGCCTATCATTATTTGCAAGAAGAATAAGGAGAGATGTTTTAGAAATGTTAAAACGGACTTAACAATCAATTTTCAGCAGAGCATGAAGCTAATTCAATTTAGTTAAGTGTTTTGAAAGTTGTCTTGAAATTGAATGCATCGCACAATTTTACTTCTATTTACGAGTATAATATTATTTTATATTTTAATCGCTAAATACTGAAAATTTTAAAAGATTTCATGTGGCATGAAAGGGGAAATAAATAAAAAGGTAAAACAAGTCGATGACGTGCTTACCAATTCAAATTTTATAATTCTAAGTTAAAAAGATCTAATTTATATACAATAATATATTATATTGATGTATCGGCAAGAACCAGATATGTGCAATAACTATTGAATACATTTCTCATGAGCCATAGTTTTCATGTAAGAATACTGTATAAGGTTGACATTAGTAGATGATATCCCTTTATCCCATCTTATGTTGAACTATGAATGAAGATCGAACAAAATGTACTTAAGTAACTTTGGTATATGTAGGCTTTATAAATTATAATGCATAGATTATAATGTAGACACTGGTAATAAAACTAAGCGAAATGAATCCGGAGAAGTATTTGATTAAAAAACGCTTATTACCTAATAAATAGCATTCGTAACTATTATGATAGAACGATATGAAACTATTTCGAATAGACGGACCGTACACACTGATAAATGCATCAAGAACGATATCTTTAACGCAATGTGTGTATACGAACTAATAAATTGTTATTTCTGCATATTGAGAAAATATTTTATCCCGTTATTAATAATTTACTTTAACGATTATTGTTTCGTTACTTTTATGGGTCCGTGCAAATTAATAACCGTTTTTTTTATATCGACATGATATCTCTTTATGATACTGTTCCGATACTTAATTAAGTTTCGATTCTTACAATAGATAACTAGGAGGTAGCATATTATGAGTAATACTTTTTGTGTGTATGTACGTCCGATGATTTATGTCAGGTTATCTTTATTGTTTCTGCGTCGTAAAGAACTGTAGATAATTCACGTGAAACAATGAGCAATTTGTTAAATAGATTATATACGACCTCCATCCGTAATGCTGTCTTGCCATATTGCTAGTGTTTTAGACTATAGGTGTTATTACAATGCCTGGATGAATACAGATTTTCAATATTTGTAGTAAATATAAATTACCTACAGTTATTTATTTAAAAAAAAAAACGTTTAATTAATTACATACCTAATTACCTATTTTTATTTTCAAAATAAATATTTTTCATAAACTGCAGTTTTTTTGAATTTTGGAAACATTGTTAAGTTGAAATATAAATATAACTTACGCCATTTTTAAATGAATATTATTAATGAGACTTTTCCGTTCTACTAGGTTACGTTTAAATCGGTTAATTTTATCTTATACATAATTGTAGTTATATATGTATGTATGTAACTATATCTTTAATTATATTGTCTTAAAATAAGTGTAAATAGTCGTGAAAGTTTTATGTGGCGCATTATTTTTGTTCATATTTTTTGTTTTATGTTATGTATTTATGTAATGAACGTACATATTTGAAAGTGATTTTACTCGATCAAATATCTTAGAAAGATATATCTTTGTACCTATATAATGTAATTGGAATTTGTGGTTGGTTCTAAAAGTTATTGATCGGCTCATTCATATTTGCACTAACAATAAAGAGTAAAATACCCACTCGTACAAAAAATAATCTGGTTGAGTTAAGTTTTGTAATACTGTCTTTTTGCCAAGTTTAAAATCCTAAAAACAGGACATTATGAAAATTAAACTGAAAAACATATTCCTGATTGGGTGGTGCAAGAATGGACCTAAAATTCTGTGACTTGAGGGAAATTTCCACAAATAAAAATCAAAGCCATTTATATCTAAATAGGGAGGAACGCTGTAAACTATACTTTGAATATGAAACAATAATTTTAATATATGTACTTGTATCGAAGAATGACTGAAAAAATCCTAATTAAAAGAGAATTGTGTACCATTTTTTTCCTAACTTTTGTTTTAAGTTTCTTCCAACTTGATGTAGTTAATAATTTTTCTCTAGAATATAATATAAAGGTGTAGGTACTTATATATTTTTTGGTCGAGTGAAATCAAATGTGCAAATCAACGTGACTGTGTCGTATTAAATTAAGAAATAGTTGGGTGATTGTATATGAAACCCGCATTCAATATTGTAATATTAATTTCGAAAATTCAGGAGAATAAAGAGTTGATAAAACAATAACATGCTTCATTTCTCATTTGCAATCCTTTATACATCCTAACCTTCGTTTTGTCTTACTTCCATAGATATAAAAAACTCACGGGCACGGGCAGGTTTTCTTATTCGGGTAAAATCAGGGAACTACCATCTGTATTCTAAACTGACTTAAGTACAGTTGCCAAGCTACTTTTAGACGCTATAATAAATAAAATACCTAAGCCTAATAAGTTTAGATAAGGTTGCACTACAAAAAAAAATATAAGTAGGGCTAGAGACAGATAAAACGGTTATCACCACTGTTTCTCTAAAGATTCATGTTTTCTGTACAAATGCGTGCCTAAAACCACTAGTGTTGTTAGAATATGCATAATATTGTGTGTGTGTTTTTTTTTTTTAAATAAACACGACCTTGTCAAAGGAAGACCTACCTGGTTTGTCTCATTAAAAAAAGAGTAAAAACAATATAATAAGAAAAAATAATTAAAACTGGTTAAGTACGAATCATAGGCTTCCGCACCCAGGATTCCTTAGTAGTTGGCCGTGGTAGTTGGCATTTGATAAAATTATTCAACTCAATTATTAGAAACAAATATTATAATAATTCAAATTCAAATTCAACATTTATTTATTTCATGTAGGCCAACTTGTTTGTCATAAGAATGACACGTCAAATCTACCACCGGTTCGAAATGCAGATTCTGCTGAGAAGAGCCGGCAAGAAACTCTGCAATTGCTCTTTTCAAAAAAAATTTTTTTTTTTACAATAGGTATCAAAACTATGCTATGTATACAGTGCTTCCACAATGAAGCTTCAAAAATGTTTCAAAAAAGTAGGTAGGTACATAAAATCCAATGCATGTCAAGACGGGTGGACAAAGAAATAGGTAGGTACTTTCCTTATCCTATCCCTTAGGTTTGAAGCCGCATTGCTATGTTCGTTTAGGATTATGAAAAAATAAGCTATTTTACAGTTATTCTTATTAGACATCACTTTAAGTACCTACCTATCCTATAATATTTACATAGGTACAAAACTTACATAATCTGTACGTCGATAACATTAGTGCTTAGTTTCCCACTGAAATATTCTACTGAAATACTACTCAAGCCGCTATGAACTTAATTTTACCATTTTGGTACGGAACTCTACATTTCAACATTAATCAGAAATTACAATCTATACATAAGTAACTAGATAGACAGATTGCTCCTACCAAAATATTTCTCGCAGTAAGTTACGTACGATAATAAATTATATTATTATCGACAGAAACAGTTCAAATATTTCTAGGAAAATTACCTAATCACGATTATTAGCCGTCTATAATTTTACACAATCCCAAAGTGCGATAGTGTTTTTATTCATGAAAAATAAAGGATTTCCAAGAGATTTAAAAAAATTCGCTCCACTCGTACAAGCTATTCTGCAAATCTCTAAATATGCCCATAAAAGAAAAAGGTGACTAACTGTCTGACTGATTAATAGGTATATCAAAGCACAGCTCAAACCACTGGACGGATCGGACTGAAAGACAGATAACTATCATAACATAAGCATCCGCTAAGAAAAGATTTTTGAAAATTGAACCACTAAAGGGATAAAATAGACATCATGAAAATCTAACCTAACGTGAGCGAAGCTACGGCCAAACGCTAGTAATATCTTAAGTATAAAGTAGGTAGATGACTTGTAGAAAAAGGTGACTACCTACTTGAAATTTTTTCCTCATGTCAGACCCTATTTAAAACAATATTAATTCCCACCGTAACTAACATTCACACTGTCGGCAACTCATTCTAATACCAGTCACTGTCTCATATTTCACAAATAAAAAAGAAAACGCCATTGCCCCTAATAGTTTAATGCCCCTAAATACCAATAACGATTGTCGGATCCCCGCCAAAAACAAACCGTGAGTTATATCTTTAATGTAATGTATTCTGCCCATCCGCCATTTTCTATTCTCTACTGATACAGGCGCTGTCAAATAAATTTCAGACCTACAGAATTCACAATAGTTGGGATCGACGTCCGTTGAACGCAAAATCGCAAAGCAATTCATGTCTTTTTAGAGTAAAAACCATGCAAAACGAAATCTCTTCACAAGCGATTTTGGTCTTAAAATTATAAACAATTTTTTTTTCACCTTTCGTTTCATATTTTTGCCTCGTAATTTTTTGTTGGTAGTTTTTTCAAGTACCCCTATCTTTTGACATTACCTTTATGGCGCCCGATGCCTTATGGTGTGATCGTAGCAAATTCTAATGGCAGTTAAAAAGTGCTTTAGCTCGTCTTATAGCCAAAACATATTCAGAGGTGTTTTCATTAAATGTAACGTTTCTATTAACCAAATCCTCTCCCTAGAAAGACATTCTAGATAAGAACAATGCAAATTCTACTAATATATGTGTGATGCAAGAGTTTGTTTATTTGTTGGATTGTGCTTCAATTACGCCACAATAGAGCTACGGGATCTAAGACCTGATTTTTTGGATGGGTTTCTATAATAATTATTAAGGTCCTTATGACATAGGTTACATTTTATCCCGAAGAAGCAAAGGTTTCCAGTGGGATTTTAAAAAAACGTAACTTCACACGGCTGAAGTCGCGGCCAAAACCTAATTTAGAATAAAAAACAATAGCTAATATTATACTAATAGTCCTAGAAGCTTTGTTGTTACTTTGTTGTTGAGAAATATAGTATAAGAAGTAACTAGTCTGTGTGTTTTTCTGTTTGTCAGCTTTTCATGACTCGACCGTTGAACCTGAAAAAGCCCGGACGAAGCTTTATCCTGTAGGGCTAACATGCGCGCCACGAGAAAATTTTGTCTACACTTTACTCGTGAATCTCTGTAGAGATTCACATAGAGACTACGAGTAAACGAGTAGACAAAACTTTCTCGTGACGCGCATGTTAGCCCTACTGGATATGAATATAGGACTTTCTTAACCCAGAAAATCTAAAAGTTTCCATGGGATTGCAGATGAAGTCAAAAGCCTCAGCTAATTATTATATTAAGTATACATTTGTATACTAAATTACAATTTATTGTAAGTCTAAAACCCGTATAGTTAACTGTTAATCCCCATACCCCGAAACCCGTGAATCTTTATTCGTAAATGGAAAAATTGAATACTAAAGTTACTTGTGTAAAATTTGAGTAGGTAATTTTAACATTATTATGCAAAAAGCAATGGTATTATTATGTATGAAAAAAAGGATAATAGAATATCGTTGGCACAAAAGTTGATTTGACCTTTTATTTTCCACCTAGGTAAGTACCGAACGAGTAAGTTATCCAGATATCTATCTACGGGTACGTAGAGGTTAAATTCAGCTAATTCCATTAATTTATGAATGGAATAATGGCTTTAATCCTATTTGCGATCACGATTAAGCTGCAGTGCGTCGAAATGGCATAGACTGGGCCAATTTCATGCTCTGACGCTCCCTCTCTGCACCAAAATCGCTAACTACGTGTACCTACCGATTGATACCAAATCAGTAACCTTAAATTCCTATTTATTTATTTAGGCAATCTAAACAGATTACAATAGTTTCTAACCTAAAGTCTTAATTAAATTACATTTAAATCTTATTACAATCCTACAGGGACTATAGGGACTTCTATGCTTCTATGTTATATTATATGTATAACTATTTGATGCCCGCGACTTCGTACGCGTGGATGGAGGTTTTTTAATTCCCGCGGAAACTTTCTTATTTTCCGGGATAAAAATAGGTTATTGTGTTAAGCCAGGGTATAATCTATCTCACTCTTTTCAGCCAAATCTGTGCAGTTGTTTTTGCGTGGAAAAATATCAAACATATAAACACATACACATACAAATTTTCGCCTTTATAATATTAGTGTGATGAGATTTGCCTGAAATGCCTGAAACGTAGTGCTATAGTCTATCTGTCATCAAGTTGAGACAACGCCCTATTCCACAGCAAAGCAAAAAATGTTCCTAGGATGTTTGGTGAGCTCCTAGTTTTCCGCAAAACCGATGATTGTTTTATCTCTTCGTCGGTTCTTTGAAAATCTGGGGGTCTACTTTGTTTTTTATTATAAATTTTTGTTCCTCATTTTATTTGTAAACTACTATGCTTGCTGAATAAATGTTTGTTATTCAGCTAGCATAGTTCCTTGGAACGCTGCGTTTCCATTTCCATTCTCTTGTATATAATTGAACGTATTTATGTAAGTAAACCATTTTCCAATCAGTCACGAGTTTTTTCTTCAAAATTAAAAAATTAAATGCATGACGTTATTTTCAAAAAGTTTTTCTTAATGAAGTATTAAAAATCATTTTCTCGTTTGCTTATTTTTCAGGTAGGATTATGAAAAGACCACAAATTGCGGAAACAAGGAATGAAGCAAAGCATAAGGCATGAATGAAATTCTATATCAATCACGACACGTAATATGAGACAGAGTGGATTGAACATGGCGACTGCGATCCGCTTGCAAACTATACCGGATAGGTACCTACTATAGGAAACTCCATTCTTTTATTTTATTTCGGTTTTGTTTCTATTCAATCGGGAAAATTGTTTCGTTTCACCATGTAAACTTTGGATAGGATATTACTATAACGTAAACCGTGAATTCACGTTTTCTTCTGGAAACAAAAATTTCCTTTCACATAAATTCCTTTTAAATAAGGCCTTTAGGACAGGCTGCAATAAAAGAACTGTAGCGAAATCAACAAAACTGGCCCAGTTAAATGATAGCACTAAAATCGATGTAAACAATTATGTATTAATATCCAAGAACCAAAAGTTCTTTCTATTTTTCCTTCTGCTATCGCTTTTTCCATCTAATATCAGTAGTTATCCGAATCTATGTTTGGTTTAAATTTAGTTGCAGGGATAGAATACCCTGGATACAGGCGGCATAAGATCGTGTTCTGTGGCAACAATTTCAAGAGAGAGATGTGAACGTGAAGTGTCCTTCATTCGTGATGTCGATGATAATGAATCTGTTGGTAGATAGTTTGGAGTGACGTTTCAGCAGATGGCATTTCAGGCAGATTTTTATACCTAGATACCTATATAGATAGATAAAACTTTATTGCACACAAGAAAGAAACAAAGTTGAATAAAACATAAAACTACGCATGCAAAGGCGGCCTTATTGCTAACTGAGCAATCTCTACCAAGCAATCATGGGTGAGCGTAGTGAAATTAGGTAGGTGTGAGGGCAGTATGGTGCAACAGAAAGGTATATGTATATTTAGGCAATAAACATATTTATACTGCATACAAAATACTTTAATATTTAATTAAATAGGTATATCTACTAATTAAAACATAAATTTTAAAATATACATAATATATATCTATTTAGTATTTATATAGTATATTACATTATAATATATACTTATATATAAAAAATACATATAATCAATTATTTATAAACGAAATTACGATAAATAAATAATTTAATTGCTATGGCAATGCTATGATTATATTATTTTAAGACCAGCCTGAAATAATGATCTGAATAATAATATTAGGTTGACATACTACTCGATTTATAATCTTAACAGTTTTTTTCAAAGCTTAAAGGATATATAAATCCAGATATATAATAATAATATTATGTCATACTTTATAGAGATTCGTGCCGAAAACGCTGTCCGCGGTATTAGGGGTTACGTCAATTGGATTTAGGATATTAGTAAAGGTTATCTTAAATTACTCTCTCTTTTTGTGGTATTCTCATGGCTGAGGGTAGTGACCCCTTCTGATTAATTACAGTGGTATTTGGAAGAATGATGTGATGGGTTCCCATATCTTTCCACATACGAATCAAACTGTGTGTAAGTATGGTATCAATAATAAAATTACACGTTAGAGGTAATAGTCGGGACCGAAAGCTTAACGTGCACTCTGGGGAATGAAAAAAGCCATAATCTGACATTTAAAGCTGGTCACCCATATAGTTACTTAGAAGAAAATCTGCGTATCTGACTTTTAATATAATACAAAAAATGATACAATCCATCGTGTAAGTCCAGATGATAACAATCAAAAAATCTTACTAGAATTTACTGCACACTTAAGAAATCCCTTCTCATGTGAGAATTAACACCACGATAACAATTTAGTACCAATAGCGTGCTCATAATACGAAGCATAAAGTTTCACGTCCATCATCTCTTCGCAGAGAATTACCCAGCCAACTCATGCTTTCATATGAGTCAACCGTTGCAATATAACCTTACATGATCACATGGCAATACCGGTTGTATAACAATCACGTAACAGCCAAATGGTAATAAACTATTGGTACCTTTCAAAACTTTAATGCTGAGATCTATAGAGCGTGCTGTGACTCAGCTCAGACTCAATATAGAGGTTAAAATGAGACACAAATATGCTCTGACATAAATCTGTCTCGTTCTAACTCTATCTTGAGTCTGCGCTGAGTGAGAGTACGGTCCATTGGATTTCAGCCTAAGAGCCGGTTTACCTTTTACATCCCTCTCTCTCGCACACTCTTTTATTTGTAATTATTATAAGCACGACTGCAGTATCGATTTAGCTAGACTATTTTGTAAATAACAATTAGGTAGATGATACTAAAAATCACAACCGCACCGCTCGCCACCGAAAACAATTTCACCCTCACCACCTGGGTGCCTGGAGCACTTCGACCATCCGATGTTCCAGATCCTTTTTTCCACGTACTTTGAAACTGTGGAACCAACTTCCTGCGACGGTGTTTCCACTGAATTACAACATGGGGTTATTCAAGGGGCGGACCAACAAATTCCTGAAAGGCCGGCAACGCATTGGTGGTGCCTCTGGTGCTACAAGTGTTCATGGGCGGCGGTAATCACTTAACATCAGGTGACCCGCCTGCTCGTTTGCTCGCTAAAAATATTTAAAAAAAAAAATCACAAAACAGCGCCACTGCAATAAAGTTCGACGAACCTACCACCAAGTAACCTGCCAACAGTTTATATGAATTAGTTGATACTTTCTACATTAAAGTTGAATGATTCTAAGAACCTCTTTAAAATAGCGAAAGCTCTTCGCAAACCAGCGCGGCTGCAGTATCGATTTGCGGTAGACTATAGGTACCTACTTACATACAATGAACTAACTTACTTCCAAGGGCGATTGTGAAGGGAATGGCAAATCTTTATCATTCTTTGTAATGAACTTTGGAAATTCCTACCTAAGAACTTTTATATCTCTGTTAGGTTCATAGGAATAAAGTATAGAATAGTTAGGGACGAATAATGAGGCTGGAACGGTTAAAGCTCCTAACTTATTAAGTAGATAATCCTAAGAAGAAAATTTTTATCGTGTATTTAGGGGGACCCTTCCCCCCTCTCTAGCTTGGATAGCCTTCTGGTCTCCTTCCTAGATCTCAGCATTCTTTTCGGAGGGTAAGGGTTCGAATCCCAGCCTCTGCACAAGATGATGCCCGCAAATTCGATCTCGTGGATTAAGGATTTTTAAATCCTGCGGAAACTCTAATTATCCGGAACGAAATAGCTCATAAGCTATCTCTATAACAAACATCGATCCATCCTCACAAACTTTCGCATCTAAAGTGTTAGTAGGATAAAAAAATATTCTATTATATTCTATTAAATATCACTTAGGTACTTTAACGGTGCAGAAAATCATCGTGAGGAAATGTGCAAGTCTTTAGAGCTCTTCTATTCTCTAAGGCATGTAGTCTGCCAATATATACTTGGGGATCTTGGTAAACTATGACTTAACCCATTATATCAGTCCAATATAGGAGATCCAGGCCCTTTAGTGGACCAGCGATGGATTGAAATGATTATGCTGAGATAGTGCGATAGAAAGGTATGTACGACTCACATAAATAAAAATTATTTTTAAAGAAATGCAGTTATCATTTACCTATAGAACATTGATTTGAACCTATTGAACGCCTAATACAATATTGATGCTGATTGAGGTAGGACATCTATTAGCGTACAAAAATAACCTGTTTTCATTAGAGTCGTAAAATAGCTTAAGTATTTGTAGATAGCTTTTAGCTAAAAGTCTAGCCATAGAAACGTGAGTTTGAATTGAACGCTACATTTTGTATGAAAGTGATCTAATTTTTTATGTAAACGGCATCTACATAGGAAGTAGCGTTCAGCATAACTTCTAACTGATAGCCTTTCAACGCTTTGCGACTGCGCGAAAACTTGCTAATGGGCACATTGATTTTGCAGATAGAACCCGACTTGCTGAGCAAACCTACCCTCTACCACGCCACTACTACAGAGCCTTTATTCTAATACCGCTTGTATAGTTATGATATCCCTTGACGCTTTTTTACGTAACACATTCACAACTGTATACTAAAAGCAAGCAATGTAAAGTAAACGTACAATACTATCTTTAACAGTGCAGCAGTATACAATATACATCGTGATGCGGAAAATAAAAATAAAATTTAAAGGTGAAAAGTTATTGTTCAACATTTTGTATATGAACAAATCTTAGCAGGTAGTGGACATTATATTTTTAGTTTTATTTGCAACGGCAGTTCTAACAGAAGTTTGAACATTGTTAGTGGCGAATCACACACCAGAGGTTTATACACGTAGGTACGTGCAGGTACTTATGTATTAACATCACAGCGTATTATTATTGTATTTTCGTAGCGTTACCTACAGATTGATTTAAGATTATGTTCGAAGGTGCTGGACCCACCCTAGGTGCATCTCAAGCGAGTCGTTGGCAGTTGCTGGATAGGTATATGAGGCACAAGATTGTGTTATGTGGCGATTTGGTGATTGTGGTACCTATAATCAAAAATAAACTATCTATGTTATGTTTGCACAAAGAATAATGCAAATTATTCTCTAAGAAAAAAATCATCCAGTCGCAGATTGAATTATAAATTCTGATTAATTAATATAAATTTTTAGACAAGTTTTAAATTATAATTCCACAACTAAGGACCGTTAGCACATACCTACCAATATCATATATTATGCGGCCTGGCGAATATTATATTTATTTGCATATTATTTTTTATTCAACAAACATTCTTTCGCAGCTTGGTCTGTTTATAAAATTAATTAATAAACAAGATCGTAGAAGAAACTATTAACTATCCACCTTAAGCTTTATAATACTTTTGAGTTTTCATGCAGCAACAATAATTCACCTAGTGAAGATACTCGTCTACTTTTTTAAATTTTTTTTTTTTTTTAATTATTATTAGTACAAAGATTTTATGTTATTGGTAGTACACAGCATTAATTTATGTTCTATTAGAATAAAAAACTATTTATTTATTTTATAACAATATAATTCAAAAAACTGTTTGTAAGATTTTTTATTTTGAATATAAAATAAAGTTAATATTTTTATAAATACATATTTAGAATTTCGTTGCGGATGGCAAGTGTATGGCTAATAAAAATGATGCATATTATAATTAGTGGAATGATATTTACGAATTAAAAACGCGTTTTGATACTAATTTTATCTAAATTATAAATCAGTGAGATAATTAGTAGATATATTTAATCTACACTTTTCTATCTTGTAGTCTATATATTATTATCCTACGTGATTTGTTTCATGACAATGTTTTTTCTCATAATATTGAGTAGTAAAAATTTTATTGCACATTTAATAGGATGTTTCTGATTATTATCAGTTTGATATGAACAATAAAATGGGAAATAAAATATCTATTTATATAAAACTATTATTTATCAATTTCAAATTAAATTGATATTAGTTTAGTTTCATTAGGATTTGGCACTCAAATATTTACATTCACATTCATTTAAGATCTGAGGAAAATGCATCAAGAAAATAACAAAATATTATGATTTAATAGTTTTTGTTCTGACACTCCGCACTTACCTATATGTAGGTAGGTAGGTACTTCTATTCTGTACAAACATTTATAAATCAAAACCAGTTCAACTGATTAAAATATAGAACCCAAGAGTCTTATCAGAATGTGCATTCTTAGTTAGGTTAGACGTAGGAATACGGATATACCTAGTATTTTGTGCCACATGACGTCTCCCAACCGTCCACATACACATTTAGGAGTACTCATCGTCACTAACCATGAAGTGAGATCGCAGTCAAATCTGAGATCTAGCCATTGAATAAAAGAAAGAGGCATCTATTGAATCTACCTTACATGCCGTAATATCACTCTACGAAATCTATAATTAAAGTTTAAGTTAATTAACTAAAGTTATAAAAATTAAAAAAAGAAGTAGGTATCTACCTATTAATATTAATATAATTATTACTTCTAAAATTAAAACTAAAACCTTATAGGTAGGAACCTCATCGAAGTCACTGCAGCGCAGCATAGTAAGTACTAAGTACCTACCCAAAATGCTGGTAGTGTCCAAAATGCTGGCAACATTGCCTCATTGGAAGGCCGAAAAAAGGTGTTTTTTTAAACGGCTATTGCTAATTCTTCTAACAAATAAACGTTACATTAGTAGCGAAGCTGTAAATTCGTCCAATTTAATCGGATGGTGTTATGTAACAGATCGTAGAGCCGGGAGCGGCAATATCGGGCGTTATTCGTACGCCTAACTATCCTACGCGAGTTACGAGCTTTCTATTGTTTTGTTGTGTTACCGAAGCTGGCAAGTAAACTTGCTTGTAACAGGCAAGTAACTATAAAATTAAGCTAGTTAGAATTGTTTAAATTCCAATATGTTAAGCTATTGCACAGCTTCTATCGCGGGCCTTGAGCGTGGAGACCGAATCCAGAAATTCCGTAACGAAAATAGCCTGACACGGGACTCCTCTCACCGCTAGATGGCGTTGATAAAAATGCTATGCAATAGCTTTACCGCGGCAGTCCCCGAGTGCCACACGTCTTTTTTTTTATATAGGTACAGTAGTAGCTGTATGGAAATATTCATGTCAGCAAATAGTGCATAATATTTAGATGCAATATTTGTTGACATGACTTTGCATACGTGAATATCTTTTGAATAGACCATCGCTTCAATAGATTAAGAATATCTTAATGCTCTTTATAATTAAGCTATATTCATTGTATTTCATGCATTTTTGAAGTAGACCTAGATAGGCCATGCTAACCTAACCTACCACTGAAAGACAACAATAATAAATAAAAAAAAAAAAAAACTTAAATAAGATAAATTTTGTTCATCACAAAGTTTTTAAGCGAAATTTAAAAATATCAAAGAGGCCATGAATGTGATAATAATTAAAACTCACTGAAAATTGAGCTCTGTGTAACCAAATTTTTAAGCGAGTAAAGAAAATCACGTAAACAGAGCAGAAAATCTTCACTGTAGCTCTGCCAGAATTGCTAGAGCTCCAAAGCATAGACTATCAGCCCTTCATCTCTCTACATAAAAATAATAATAGGGGAGAAAGGAAGGCCTTGGTTAACTGGACTTGTTTGTTTATGTGTGTGTAGGGTGAGTAGGGTCAGATGTCCAACAATGAAACAGTGGTACACAATAAAACACTGTGATATTTCTAAAATTCTGCGTTGCCATTTCGTGGATTATATTGCGTTAGGACACTCTCGCGAACCCCCCGCCCTAGCCCAATTTGCATCGACGCCGCGTGCGAGAAGATGTGTTTGCGGAACACTTTTGGTTTTTTTCGACAAAAAGTAAGTATTTTTAGCATTCTTTATAGATTTTTTACTAAAGTATGGTTGAAAATTTCATAAATTTCATGATTAATTAGCATTACACATATTTCGTAGATTAATGTGCAATAAATTATATCTTAAAGTGTTACAATTTAGTGGGTAAAAAATTGAGATTAGTAAAAAAAACCTTAGGTAGTTCACAATGAAACAGTTGCACAGTAACACAATGAAACACTATTTTAATGTGTATCATTTTATTTTATTGTGTACCGTATAATTGTACATACATAATATCATGTACTTTCCGGGCAAATTAATAATTTTTGTGGCTACAAATTCACAAATTAATCTTATTAACATTAAAAATTTTATAATACCAGTAATAGTATTGGTAACCTGATTAAAGTTAATTAAAAATAAATCCTTTTGTGATTATTAACTCAAGCATTTTTTTTTATTCACCTACTCCATAAATTACACAAAAGTCGAGACAATACTATTAATGTTTCATTGTTGAATTTGTGGTGTTTCATTGTGTACCACCACTGTGGACACAATGAAACATTTCCCATTTTCTAGTTTATAATTTTTTGCCGATAGATTACATATTAATTAAAAAAATTGTAAATGAAATTCGATGCCGAACTAAATTACCTACACACCTGTAAAAAATTAGACTTCTATCTGTAAAAACAAAAGGTACATGAGACTTTGAATTTTTTGTGTTTCATTGTTGAACACATGACCCTACGTTATACAGGTGTGGTTCAATGTGTGCTATTTGGTGCACCACCGAAATATAAAGAAGCAATGGACAGTTAAGCAGAAAATATGCTTGGACTTTTTCCTCTAAAGGTAGTTACAGATTCTAACTGCTATTCATAACGATAGTAAGATAAGGTAACATTAACTCAGAACGTAATAGATATTCCATTTGGGTTTACAGCTGTTACGAAGTTTAGCTGTAAACCTAAGTAGTTACCTATCTATTAGGTATGTCAGAAGCTGTTAGAAATAGCAATGAATTTTGAAGTTCCAAAGTTCTCGAATAGTGAAATCGCGCCAGAAAGCGCATTACTGATAGACTCTCTACTAGTTGGACATAAGCGGCACAAGACCTTGGTGTGTGGAAATGCCTGTAGAGTTTGGAAACCTATGTCAAGCAGCGGAAGTGTATCGCCTGAGAAAACGAAGAAGGTAGGTACCTACCTGTACAAATCTAAGTTAATAAATAGGTTCAATCTGATAAGTAGGTAGGCATAAAATACATATATATGTATCCACTAGTAGGTAGAAGAACTAATCAAGTAGGTACCTAGTAGTCCAAAATAATAGTCGTTTCTTAATATACTTATTTTATATTTTTCCACGGTCTTGTCTCCGATTTTTTTTCTAAATATTAAATTAACAATGCTTTACCTTTGAGTCAAAATAATGCATGCTAAAATGATGCAAGTACAATTTAATGAATGATATCTGTTTAGGGCTTCAAATAGTATCCACGATTTAAGTTATCCAAAAACTATTTCCCACACTTAAACTTTTCGAGATTATTGTACCAACGACAAGGGTCCGTTCATCGAACGAATTCGGACATCCGCGTTGTAATGGCAAACGTGTTCAAAAATGCCAAAGCAAACACGCTTTTAGTTTTAAAAACATAAAGATGATTTTGCTTTATATGATTTATTTTTATACGTCATTTTGGTCAGGTGTTAAAAGGAAATTCTATCGAACGAAACCGGAAGGTAATAAGTCGCTGAGTGGAACGGACTTATACGACTTTTGAAGGTGGATGGAAAATGGTCTTATCTCGCCTGTAGCAAGGTGATTTACTATAATTACAAAGATAGCGTTAGATGCCTTTTGTTATAATTTTCCAGGCTTTTCCCGCGCAAACTCATGAAAATGCGGCCATTTTGTAATGTGCCTTGTTTTTTGATAAGGGTATTAAAATAACGATATTCGGACGGCTCTTTGCTTAGCTATAGAACGTATTTGCGTAGGCATTATTTGTTTCTACGTGAGCTTCCATTTTAAATGCTAATTTGGAGAGCTGGTAATGAAATTTAATATAAGTACTACCTATATGGTTTTCAAAATTGTCTACCCGTAGCTACCTATCCACACAACTGTTTAATATGTTATGTGACCATAAAAATCAATTAACAATTTCTGGCTTAGGTCTATTTCAATATGGCATTCTGTCTCAAATGTAAGAAAATCTTGTCAAAATTTTTCATATTCATTTGCAAATATAGTCCTTAACTTTCAGGTTTGAGTAGGTATTCGTGCTAATAATAATTGTACTTATAAGGGATCGGCATAAAATCCAATATAAATCACGTGTCGAGACCATATTTCCTGATACAGAAATTTTTTCTCTACGAATTTTTTTCGTATTCAACCAACGTTGTGCCTAACCTCATACTTGCTGGTATTTCCAGGTAATTTTTCCACTTTTCCAAAGGAAACCGCTTTACATTTGCGCCCAACAAAGCCCGTGTTTTTGTATAGCCCCCAGTATTAATATCGCGATAATGCAAATTCCGTCGGTTTACGGCCCCAGACCTCGTTTCAGACGCCATTACCGAAAATTCGGCAAGGTTTCCACTCTCGAGAGCTTTCCATGTATTTTCGCTGAGCTATCAAGTGCCCTTTTAATATTGATAAATGTTTACTCTCTTTATATAGGTAAGATCTAGGTACCTACTACCTAAGCTTTTATACAGTAGGTAGGTACCTAATGTAAAAAGCTAAATATATATAATAGCTATACAGTTCTTTAGATATTAAGGTTTTAGGTAGGTAACAAAAAAAACTCTAACATAAAGTCAAGGGTGACTACCTTGGCTTCTTATTGATAAAAAGTTAACCAATAAAAGTTTCTAATCTGAAGGCAGGGCTAAAACCTATGTTAAGTACCTATATAAAATTTAATGTGTGTCTGGAGTAACTAGAATACACCTAGGTACCACGACCTAATGGATAGGAAAGCTCAGGCAAGCTTTCCTTATAAGTAGTCTCGCTGACTCATACCCCACCTAACTATTGTATAGACTAATGGCAAATGATGGTGAAAGAACGTTGAAATTCACTAGGTACGAAGTTTAGAAGTTACTGTTGATTGCAACTTGGTTAACTAGTTATGAGATATAGGTACCTACTTAGGTGGATTTTCATTCAATCATCTCAACCTCCAGGTTTCGTCACGAGTTTTCCTTTACCTGTAAAGCAGGTGATATTAAATTGCTTAAAATGCACATAACTCTGAAAGTCAGAGGTGCGTGTCTGGAATCAAACCCTGACCTCCCGAAAAAGAGGCCGAACTCTTATCCACTGTCGCTATCACCGCCTTTTAATATGTGGATAATATTATAGTGTTTCAATCATTTATGTGTATCGTACCTACTTGTAAATTAATGAATAGCTATAGGTTGGTACATAGTCCTTTCTTCACAAATTTTACCGCAAAAATGAATCGAACTGCCATAAAATCCCCATTGTGACGTCAACACACCATAACGTATTCTATTCAATTGCATGGAAAATCGCCGGGATTTCAGCATCCCACCCTGCCATTATGCAGCTATCTTCTTCACACTCTGACCATAATCGTAAGCTAGAAAGGGAGGCATCATAAGTTGGTGTAATTGAGGGCAATATCAGAATAGTTTAAGTCTAGACGAGTAAAGTTGTAAGTTGCAAATAACAGGCGTGATGCTGTTCTAGTTAAAATATATTGTAATGGTACTTTCGCTCACGCTTACTTTAATTTACGAGGGCTTGGAATAGTGTGGGGACATTTGAGACCCGAGCAGTTGAGAACTAAACCGAGGTCTGAAAATTTAGTTCAACACACTGAATTCCTTGTGGAGTTACTGAGAAACTTGTCTTCAGTCCGACTCTTCAAATGAAGGGTTAATTTCAATGTTCGTATTCGGGAGGCCTATATAACCCATTTCTAAGTGTAAATTTTAGCAAGAATTTTCTCGAGTTTGGATTACATCCATTCTTGTTCAGAATTTAAAGCTGCCCTTTACAGAAGCTTTTTTTTCCATAAAAGCTAAGCACAGAGTTGTATAATTTTATAACTTTCCACTCTAAATAGGAGTTCATTAATATAAAATTAAAAACTAAAAAAACTTAAGTGGGTACATTCTACCTACCTACTACGTCTACTAGCTTTTGCCCGCGACTTCGTTCGGGAGGAAATATTTTCTAAAATCCCACTTTAAGCCTTAGTAAAAGTATCAATTTTCAGAAAATCATAATAACGATTCGTTGCTCCGGTGCTGAGCTCCGTGATTGAAGAATAAACCAACAATCGAACATACTTTCGTATTTCTAATATGTATTAGTAGGTAGGTAGCTATAATTAGATTTTTACCTAATTAAAATCTGACAAGCAAAACCTAGTGCTTCTTTCAAGACTATAAAAATGACATAAGTTGACATGGTCAACTAAAAACAAATACGCATATTACACCTGCCCGCTTTATGACGCTATAAACCGTCACAAGCACCCATAAAGGCATTATTGCCTATTAATTTCACACCACATTAGCGAAACACACAATAAAACTTTAACATTTAGTTGACAGTGATTCTAGTTTTGGTTAGCGCCATCTACAGGCGGGTCTTGGGAGCTCGGAAAAAGATTATGGCCTATAGCCGGTTTTACGACGTCGTAAAAGTATGCCATAAAAGCGAAGGGCACGCACGCCCTCTGTTAATCGTTGAGAAACCGATATTGCGAGGCCTCTAGATAGATTGCTTTGAGGAACGTTACGAATAACTTCTCAACGTTTGTCTGTTTATGGGCGCAAACCGAATTGCGTGAGTATTTATGTGGTAACTGTAACCTTTCGGTACCTATCGATAAATGCAGAGATGACTGTTTCATTATACCTACCTACCTATCTATTGAATTAAACTTCAGGCATATGCACATTTGTCATTTTCACATCAGGTGAAAGTAAAGTTACCTACCGTAAAGATGGTTTCTGAGGTATGCGACTGAGACACACGACATTTCTCTTCTTCTTCTTCTTCTTCAACTAATGGACGTCCACTGCTGGACATAAGTCTCCTGCATGGACCTCCACAAGCCTCGGTCTTGCGCCGCCTGAATCCAGCGGCTCCCTGCGACTCGCTTGATGTCGTCTGTCCACCTAGTGGGGGGTCTGCCAACACTGCGCTTCCCGGTGCGAGGTCGCCACTCCAGCACCTTGGGACCCCATCGACCATCAGCTCTTCGAACTATGTGCCCCGCCCATTTCCACTTCAGTTTCGCAACCCGCAGAGCTATGTCGGTGACTTTGGTTCTCCTACGGATCTCCTCATTTCTGATTTGATCTTGCAGGGATACTCCGAGCATAGCTCTCTCCATCGCCCGATGAGTGATCCTGAGCCTTCTTATGAGGCCCATAGTTAGCGACCATGTTTCGGATCCGTAAGTAATCACTGGCAACACGCACTGTTCGAAGACTTTAGTCTTCAGGCACTGACACGACATTTAAGCTTTAGTAATTAGATGACAATGTCCTGCAACACACGCCAAGGAATGGACCTTGTGACTATTCTGCGTGGCCTTTCGCATCTAATCGATGCCTGCCATTTTCGGGATGCCATCGCTCCATCTAGTTTGACAGCGCCCTACATTGGGTTTACCGAGACTGGGCGAGAGGCAGTCTCAACTCAAGAGCTTTTATAGCTTATTAATTACTAAATGGCGTCATTTCTTTATAAATTTCCGCTTTTTGGATTCCCGCGTTTTGGTAGTTAACGACACTCTAGCTTTACAACCGCAGCGTAGATACATTGTAAAAGTTATAGTTACTGAGTGAGCTCGGCTGGCTGGAGTGGAATATTAGCGGAATCACGCAAAACGGGCGCCTTTCGCCTACTTCCGGAAACAATTTCTATGATGAAGAAGAGAAGAAGAAGAATTGACCACCGAAAACCAAGCACTGTAGGCCGTGCGCGTAGGTACAAGAAGTCAGAAAGAAGAATTATTATATACCTCCGATTTTTTATTGCGTGAAAATGGCTAAGGTTCGTGTTTTTTCTTTAAAAGTTTGAAGAGTTTAACTTGTGCTACCCAAAGTCGCTTAAAGTACAAAATACCTACCTTTAATATATGTATACCTAGTTAGTAGGTAATTATTTTTAGAGATAATTTATTAGCTAGATCCAATTAATTCATTATGTTCCCACACCGAGCGGAACAAAGAAAGAAGTACCGTAAAATACTTAACAATTTAATTCAAGCACCCTCGCAATCGTTAAATTTTTATTGACTCCAAACGGCGTGACTTTAAAAATACACAAATTTATGGTCACTCTGAGTGAAAACGATTATTCAACACGTCGTAACTATTTTATTGCTCCAATATAAACAACGGGACGGGACATCTATCAGACTTGTTTTTCCTATAGTAGGTAGGTACCTACGTGGACGGATACTAGGTAGGCACAGTAGAGGGTCGACAATCTGGATTAATTGTGACCAAACCCTGTCCGGATTATCAAAATGTCCGGATTTCGAAAAGAACCAAAAAAACCGATTGTCTGTATCATAATTATTATGAATCTATATAAAAATATGTATATTTCCTTTAAATAAATAATAAATAAATAATAATTATAAAAATTACTATTTTAAAATTACTGTGTCTGTTACGCTTTTTATTATTTTTAAATCATTATTGTTCCAGTTTTCAATTCATGCTTCTTGTTGAAAATGTAGCAGCACCTAGCGGTATAGCTTAATACTATGTCACCCCACACTTCGCGCACGAAACGAACGCGCGGCGCAAAGCGTACTGTCATGGTCATTCCCGCGCATGCCCATAGATGGCAGCATAAGTATAGCTCATTCAACAAACCTAAAAGTTACTATAGTAATTATGCAATTTTACCATAGATGGTGCTTGTACAATTTTTTTATAAATTACTGTCCTTTTAAAAATTGGTAAGTTATTTTGATAAAAGTGTAAATTTAAAATTTAAAGCACCCCCGACATGCGAATCCATACTGTAGGACTATGTACGATATACTGTTATCTAGTTTTCTACTGCATCGTCATATCCTACTCGAACCTCGATCATTATTTATCTAACACCTACTCCTTGAGTTCGAGACCATTAGTAAGTTACTGAGGAGTTGGGTACCCCCAGATTATTTGATGCTGCAGCATCAGCTCATTTTTTTTTCTCCAATCCAACACCAAAATTCAAAACCACCAGCTTATTTTTCAAATTACAGCTTATTCTTAAAATTAAAAAGTCAATTTTATTTTAATGTTCTGAAATGTGACCTAGAATAAAATTGAGTGTCATAACTTTAATAACAAGAAAACCGGCCAAGTACGAATTGGACTCGCACAGGAAGGGTTCCGTACCATCGTAATAGCAATCGTTAAGGTCGAGCAAAAAACGCCGAAAAAATCACGTATCTTGTATGGACCTCCCTTTATTTTTGATTTTATTTTATTTTTATTATTTGTTATAGCGGCAACAGATATCACATTCGCTATCATAGAGAAGTGAAGGCTTGCTTTCACTTCTCTATGATAATAGTTATGATCTACCTGCCTAAGTTTAGAAAGAAAGTGGAAACTTACCTACCTTCCGTTAATTGATCCATCCAAAACTTTCCACGCAACGTCTTTCGAAATTCACCAAAACGAAATTATTCAAAACACTAATTCAGTAGGTAGGTACAAAAAATAATTCTACTCAGAAATATATCAGTCTGAACACAGTTTTTTCTATTAAAATAATCGGATTTCCTCTCTAATTATATTTTAAAAAATCACTAAATTTTATTCGATGCTAACGTCTTAAAATATATGTTTGAACTGTTGAAAAGCTTATGAAATTCGAAAACTAAGACTTTACGGTAAACTTCATAAACGAAGGGTTCATTTTATTGCGCAATTTGTTCGTACAAACCTTAAAGTACAAACCTATTGAGGTCTTTGAAGAATGCCGCACTTCATTTAAAGGGACCTATCTCATCTAAAGCTCTGGTCACACGTTAGGCGGGACGGCAACAGTATGCTGCCGTCCACAAGCTATAATGCCGTTAACTACCAAAACCATATTTCCTAATATAAACCCTAATTTAAATGCTTTTGGGTTTATATTAGGAAATATGGTCTTGGTAGTTAACGGCATTAATAGCTTGTGGACGGCAGTATGACGGTTCATCACAATGTACGCACGAAATAGAAATAGAAATAGAAATAGAAATATTTTTTTTTTTTATTCAAATAAACTTTTACAAGCACTTTTGAATCGTCAATGAATCTACCACTGGTTCGGAATGCCTTTCCTGCCGAGAAGAGCCAGCAAGAAACTCGGCGGTTGCTCTTTTCAAAAAAATCAAAATTTTACAATTGTTATTGAAACTATGCTATGTACTCAGTGCTTCCACGATGAATTTTCCTGAGTACAATACAAGTAAAAATAAATACAATACAAATACAAATAAATACAATTCAATACATGTTAACACAGGCAGGCAAAAGCAGACCCATTCCCGTTGGTGGCACCCGTTCACGAGCATGACGCATGATCCAGCCATTGCTTCGCTCAACCATATTTGAGGGAACGTAACAACCCGCACCACACGACACCACCACAAAAACTTTAAAGAGAGCATGACATACTTAGGCTACCCATGCTAAGGCATCGAATTGAATACTAATATTAAACTACTTACTTTAAGACATGACTGAGACAAATAAAGTGGAAACACCGTGGAACAGAATACAATAAAATCATGTTACACAGGATAGTTATTACTGTCTTATGAATCACTGGAGCGAATTATATCCACGCTTTTTTATCATTTACATAGTCTTCAATTGTATAATATGCTTTTTTCATGAGAGCAGATTTAATTGATTTCTTAAACTTGTGTAGAGGCAAGTCTAAGATTGACTGTGGAATTTTATTGTAAAACGTCACGCCCATTCTCACAAATGTCTTTTGGACCCTCTTGAGGCGCAGCCCAGGAAACATGAGCCTATTTGGATTTCTACTTGGTCTATCGGACAAATCACTCTTTTTTTTGTAACTCAAAATGTTTTGTCTGACAAATATTATGTTGTTATAAATATATTGTGAAGCTACTGTAAGAATGCCTATCTCTTTAAATCTTTCTCGAAGGGAATCCCGCGGCCTCAAATTATAGATTGCGCGGATTGCCCTCTTCTGCAAAACAAAAATTTTTCCAATATCGGCTGCCTTACCCCATAGTAAGATTCCGTATGACATAATACTATGGAAATATGCAAAATAAACAATTTTTGCAGTTTCTATGTCAGTCAACTGTCGAATCTTCCTAACAGCGTAAGCAGCAGAGCTAAGTTTGCCAGCAAGCGTTGCTATATGGGTGCCCCATTGTAGCTTTGAATCCAGGGTTAACCCCAAAAACACTGTGGAGTCCTCAGTTTTCAAAGGTTCATTATTTATCTTTAAATTTTTACTGACAGTTCTCGTGTTAGGCAATAAAAACTCAACACACTTTGTTTTTTTAGCATTTAAAAGGAGATTATTTGCCGTAAACCATTCAGAAACTTGAGATAATGCATTATTTACATCGTCAAAATTGTCTTTCATCCTATCGACTTTAAAAATTAAAGACGTATCATCAGCAAATAGTACAATATCGCAAGTATTTTGGACAAAATGTGGTAAATCATTTATGTAGACCAAAAACATGAATGGACCTAGAATAGAACCCTGGGGTACACCCATTACTGAGGCTGATCCGGATGATTTTACATCATTGACACATACTCTTTGGACTCGGTTGCTGAGATAAGACGCAATGAGACTAAGTGCAAAATCTTTAATGCCATAGTGGCTCAGTTTAAGCAAAAGAGTCTCGTGATCAACGCAGTCGAATGCCTTTGACAAATCACAGAAAATACCAATGGCATTCTGTGAGACGATACCCTACTACGAGCTGATGCTATCTATTTTTAAAGAATAATAGTGTATTCTAATAGAAAAATAGTTACAATCAGGCGGGCATATTGTACCTATGCAGCGGCGCGTCCTTTTTCCTTAAAAGTTTATATTTGTGTGAACAATCACCTAAAGTAGTAGAAGTTGAACCGGTTGACAAAACGCAGTACAAACCGGATCAAATCTCAACAGGGTTGAAACTTCACAGTATGGAGTTACACTATCGGTGCATGCAGTCAAACAAATGTAAAGTAGAGCTTACAATATAAATAGCCCGTCACTGCCATCTCGCTTTGTATCTACCCAGGCCTTAGGTAGGTGCGTAGGTAGTAGGTACTTATTTAATTACCAGCCAGTAAAACTCCCAATAGTTAACTGTTATAACGGTTTTAAAAGGTAAGATGCTAATAATACGATTTTTTATTGTTTCAGGTACCTAGCTACTAATGGAATTAAATCGAAATGTGGAGAAACAATAAACATTATTTGAGGTTGGTACGTACATGATATAGGGATTTACACAACCTTAATTTGTAAGATCTTACAACCCATGATTATTGGTAGGTATCTAAGGTATTATAAATAAGGTGATGTGAGGTGCCATGATGACTTACCTACCTATGGATCCGGAACATATTCACAAGACCTAGGCGTGTAGAAGTTCCTACAAGAGACCTAAGTCTAGCAGTGAACGTCCATTGGTTAATAAATAAAAAAGAAGAAAGTTTGTAAGCTTTTAGATTCATAGTTTCAATTCTAACGATAGGTACGTAAGGTAGCTACCTCTTTGCATCTCTCCTGTACCTATACCTTGTCGTACATTAAGTATTTCCTAATAGGCGTTTCTTTAACTATAAATAATCTACAATATACCTACCAGAAGAATTGCTACATTTTCTTTTGACATCTCCATTTAAATCTTTTAAATTAAATTCATGAATTTAGTTTAAAAAAATCAAGGTCGTTAAACCTCTAAACTAAGTGCAAAACCACTAAGTACAGGGCAAGAGCATATTATGTTACTTGGTAGGTATACTTTAACTATAGGTGAAAGACATGTTATCTATGTTTTTCATATTTATATATAAAAAAGTACAAAAAGTTCCACTCATACCAAACTCTTAGGACTCAAACAAATTATTACTTGAGTAGATATTCGAAAAAGCAATCTATGCAGTCCTCGCCAATCTTCGTGGCCGCTCTGAACATAGTCACTTTTATTGGTTCTTGGATTTCTGAGCGATCTTAAAGATTAGCAAGGGCTGTGGCCACAAACTTTCTGTACATTATGCTGAAACTTCTGGGAAACCACCGCGTTAGAAATTATCCCAAAAAAACAAACTTTGTGATAAAAAGAAAGGGGTCATGACTCTAAGCGATGAGGAATACAAAAGAGAGAGAGAGAATCATTCCCAATATAATTTTCATCATATAGTCTGGAGTCAGTTATCACTTGCCGCCATCAGAGGGAGCCTCGACAATTTTTATCAGCTGATTAAATCTCGCAGCTACCCCTTTATGGTGCAGTGTTGAAGATTTCCTCTTGTTTGTTTTAGTATTCATTGCCTGATAACGCCTTGATGTTTATATGAGTTTATTGTTAGGATTTTATTTTCACATTTCGTTCAGATTACAATTGTTAGCTTTTTTTTATAAATAAGTTATGAATTTTAGATACCTTACAATCATTACGGAAGTTTGTATAAAAATACTGATTATTCGAACTGTTAGATTCATGTTAAGGTTGATCTTTTTGAAGGTAGTTAATTAAATCGATATTTGACTTGTTGAAAGCGAGGGCACGCCAATGTCGTGCCATCTTGACTTATTAGTATGTCAAAGATTAAGACTAAAGTGATTATTATTCAAAGCGCCATCTAGTGACGATGCTCTTATAAGGTTTATTGACGGTAGTCTTGTGAGTTTAATGACGGTGGTTTTATAACGTTGGTGTCATTGTTCGATGGGCGTTCCGTCATTGCTCCCCACTTGTTCGGTTGATAAAAACGAGACTCACAGCGTGTGTCGAGCTCAGTCTATCATTAGTTGTCGGTCGTCACCGCTAGTCATGAGCGGTCGGTTTAGCGTTATAGTGGTTATTCTGATGGTTCAATATTGTTATGATCAAGTGATTGGTAATAGTGCTGTTGGTGTCAATCTGGTTTGGCCTTTGAATCGCAGTTATTTGGTGAGTTTGTTCCATTCTTTAATCATGTTACGTTACTGTGATTTCCCTATAGTGTTGTTGCCCATTCGTGGCTTATAGTGGTTAAAATAGACGTTGGCTAGGTTCTTCTATCATGGTGTGTGACGTGACGGCTATGGGGAAGGTGGAGGCCGTAACTAGCCTAGGTTAGTTAGCCAAGTTTATCTAAGACGTGGAAATGTTGGGTTCCATGTTAGTTATTTAATTATTCGAATATTACCTTATTGTGAGTAGTTATTTGTATTAAGATAGTTTGATTCCCTTTATTAGTCGCTTGGCAAGTGTATCTTCACACTTTTATGAGACAATTACGATGAACGAAACTGTTCATTGCCGTAAGGTTAATAGTTAATTTTACCCGCTTCGTTAAGTATAAATACGTCAGATTTGACGCTACGAATCCAGTCTCTGCCAAAGACCCATTCGGCTATTAGATGCTCCTGCGTCTAGGTCGTTGTATTTGATTAAGGAATGGCGATAGCAATCGCATCCTAATCGAATAAATATTGCCAGTAGGTTTAAGTGGGTGTAATTGGCTAAATTATAATACTTTGATACTTTGATATTTTCGATAACTACCCTCACGTAGATGGTGGTTTGTCTGTCGTGTTGTGGTTAAATTAATTAGATGTGGGTCATGGGGCCGCTAAAGGGGCGAGTGGAGGCGGCTTTAGGTAGCATTTCCGCGTTTTAAGAGATAGGTTCTCTTAAGGCGTGATTAGTTAAAGAGTTCCAATACCCGTTTCTGGAGTGTGAGCTAACAATTCAGAAGTGGGATAGAACCACGTTGCCTTGATTTGCTCAAGTCATCTTTACAGTTGTATTGTTTTGAATGATTTGGAGTCTAGAAAATGAGTGAGAGAGTTAAATATTGAAACCAAATCTTTTGTTATTTTTGGTAAAATCTTAGAATCAATAAGATAATTTATTAGAGGTTGTATGAATAAATTGGATTAACGTTTTATCTGGTATTCCCTGATGGTAAAGTGGTAGTTTCATGATATTAAACAAAAACCGAGTCTGGTTTTGTTTGATTGGAAGAATATTAACAAGTGGAATCAGTTGTGGTTGTGTACCGCAATATTATGGTTGTGTTCCACAGTATTAGATTATTCTATTACTGCGGTTATGTAAGCCGCTTTAATGTATTTATTTACTGATTTATTTATTTATACTATTACTGCGGTTATGTATGCCGCTGTTAAAGTATTTATTGATTCATTTATTTTATATATTTATTTATTCTATTACTGCGGTTATGTATGCCGCTGTTAAAGTAATTATTAATTAATTAATTTATTTATTTTATTACTGCGTTTATATATGCCTTTACTTATTTGTATATATTTATTTGATTTATTTATTCTGTTGCTGCGGTTATGCGTGCCGTTATTAAAGTAGTTATTTATGGATCTATTTGGAGGTTTTAAGTTCAAGTTAATTCAAGTTAATTGTCGAGTTCAAGTTAATTGTCGAATTCAAGTTAATTGTCGAGTTCAAGTTAATTGTCGAATTCAAGTTAATTGTCGAGTTCAAGTTAATTGTCGAGTTCAAGTTAATTGTCGAGTTCAAGTTAATTGTTGAGTTTAAGTTAATTGTTGAGTTCAAGTTAATTGTTGAGTTCAAGTTAATTGTTGAGTTCAAGTTAATTGTTGAGTTCAAGTTAATGGTTGAGTTCAAGTTAATTGTTGAGTTCAAGTTAATTGTTGAGTTCAAGTTAATTGTTGAGTTCAAGTTAATTGTTGGGTTCAAGTTAATTGTTGGGTTCAAGTTAATTGTTGGGTTCAAGTTAATTGTTGGGTTCAAGTTAATTGTTGGGTTCAAGTTAATTGTTGGGTTCAAGTTAATTGTTGGGTTCAAGTTAATTGATGGGTTCAAGTTAATTGATGGGTTCAAGTTAATTGATGGGTTCAAGTTAATTGATGGGTTCAAGTTAATTGATGGGTTCAAGTTATTGATGGGTTCAAGTTATTGATGGGTTCAAGTTAATTGTTGGGTTCAAGTTAATTGTTGGTTTCAAATTAATTTTTGGGTTCAAATTAATTGTTCGGTTCAAGTTAATTGCTTGGTTCAAGTTAATTGTTCGGTTCAAGTTAATTGTTGGATTCAAGTTAACTGCCAAGTTAAAATTGACTATCTAGTTAAAGTTCACTATCGAATTAAAGTTGACTGTCGAGTTAAAAGTTGACTGTCGAGTTAAAAGTTGACTGTCGAGTTAAAAGTTGACTGTCGAGTTAAAAGTTGACTGTCGAGTTAAAAGTTGACTGTCGAGTTAAAAGTTGACTGTCGAGTTAAAAGTTGACTGTCGAGTTAAAAGTTGACTGTCGAGTTAAAAGTTGACGGTCGAGTTAAAAGTTGACTGTCGAGTTATAAGTTGACTGTCGAGTTAATCGAGTTAAAGTTCACTGTCGAGTTAAAGTTCACTGACGAGTTAAAGTTCACTGTCGAGTTAAAGTTCACTGTCGAGTTAAAGTTCACTGTCGAGTTAAAGTTCACTGTCGAGTTAAAGTTCGTTACCAAGTTAAAGTTCGTTACTGAGTTAAAGTCCGTTACTGAGTTAAAGTTCATTACCGAGTTAAAGTTCATTACGTACTGAATTAAAGGTAGCCGTGACTGAGGGCTAAGGTAGCCGTGACTGAGGGCTAATGTAGCCGCGACAGAGGGCTAATGTAGCCGTGACTGAGGGCTAAGGTAGCCGTGACTGAGAAGCATCCCAACACTGTGCAAGAGTGCACAAGACGCGGAACTCGAGCGCCGGACGCGGCGCTTCAGCGGCGCCTCTCTACGCATCACCTGCCTGCGCGTCGCCTGTTGATGCCAGGCGAGCCTGAGGCAGCTTCGGCTACGGGACTACTGCGCGCCATCTAACTGCGCGTCGCTTGTTGGTGTCGGGCGAGCCTGACGCAGCGCCGGCTGTGGGACTACTGCGCGCCATCTAACTGCGTGTCGCTTGTTGGTGCCGGGCGAGCCTGACGCAGCGCCGGCTGCGGGACTTCTGCGCGCCATCTGCTTGTGCGTCGCCCGTTGGTGCCGGGCGAGCCTGACGCAGCGCCGGCTGCGGGACTTCTGCGCGCCATCTGCTTGTGCGTCGCCTGTTGGTGCCGGGCGAGCACAACACTGCGGGCGAGCACAACACGCCGTGCCAGTCTTCACATCGCATATGAGAAGTTCTCTGCTAAGTACAAGCCTCTATATGTTGGTAAGAAGTTTCCAATTATACTTTTGAATGTGCTTTTGAAGATCCTAGTGATTTTCGTACATTATTATCAAATCGGGGTAGACTGATAAAAAAATGATGCAGGTAATTCAAGTACAGATTGCCGAGTTTTTACTGAAGATTGTGTTGCAAAAATTATATTTACATAACGAAGGTAGAAAATTAAATTCGGGACGTGTAGTTACTGTTTCCAAGTAAAACAAATTTGATAATGTGGCTACTGGTTATCTAACTGATCGGTTTGGTTGAGATTTTCAGTTTGTGGATAAAACCAGTTATGACATTTTAACTAAGTACTGATTCTGATGTATTACATAGAAAAGTTGACACGTGCGTACGTACCTACCGAGGATAGTTTATTTGTCTGAGTTAGTTTGTTATATCGTGAATAATATTTCAACTTACGCGGTAGTTGAATAAAGCTTTTGCTTTCGATCAAATCAGTGATAATTTCTTACATGTGTAAAAAAAGAAGTGTTTAAAGGAAAGTGCTTTTGTTATTAGAATCATTGGTTAAAGTCAGGTTAGGCCGAGCAATTAGTTGATCGATCGTGTGGTCCAGCAAAATGACGTTAAACAGTTTTGTTAATTTTTGAGGTTTGATATCGAAGGTGTCGATTACGTGATTAGTGATGAAGAGTACATTGTAGACAGACAGAACTTGTATGTTTTACCTGGAGTATTACGATTCTGTTTTTTGAAAGTTATGGTTAAATTGACAATGAGTTGCCTGTGGGATTGAATTACCAACCTGACCGAATTGTTAACTTACTTTAATCTACACATACTTATACGCACACGTGCACACGCACGCTCACACACTCACACACACTCTCACACATGCACACACACGCACTCAGCACACTAGTACAAATACATCACACATATACACACCCAAGCCCAAACATGTAGTCGCAAAATCTCGCAGATATGTTTGGTTCACTCTCTCGCTCACACACGCTCAAACACTCTCTTACACATACACACACAGCACACTTGTACAAATACATCACACGTACACACACCCAAGCCCAAACATGCAGTCGAAAATCTCGCAGATATGTTTGGTACACTCTCTCTCACACATACACACACGCACACACAGCTCACATGTATAAAAACATCGCACATAAACGCAAAACAAGCGCAAATATGCAGTCGCAAATCTGACATATTTTATTGTCTTTGGTTGTGTACCTTTTGGTGTTATTACCTTTTGGTATTATTATATTCAATAAATATTATTATAAAGAAAAGGATAACAGGAAGTGCAAGGTGCACGGCTGAAAGCGTTAGCTATGAGCGTTAGTGTTAATAATAATGAAAATAATATAGTTTTATTTCAGATCTTGAAGTGCAAAGTGCACAAAAAAAATAAACGTACACTGCTATGAGCGTGAGTGTAATGAAAACCTACACTGCTATGAGCGTGAGTGTAATATAAACCTACACTGCTATGAGCGTGAGTGTACTGTAAACCTATACTGCTATGAGCGTGAGTATAATGAAAACCTACACTGCTATGAGCGTGAGTGTAATGTAAATCTACACTGCTATGAGCGTGAGTGTACTGTAAACCTATACTGCTATGAGCGTGAGTGTACTGTAAACCTATACTGCTATGAGCGTGAGTGTACTGTAAACCTACACTGCTATGAGCGTGAGTGTAATGTAAACCTAAACTGCTATGAGCGTGAGTATAATGAAAACCTACACTGCTATGAGCGTAAATGTACTGTAAAACTACACTGCTATGAGCATAAGTGCACTCGAAGTGCACCGTAAACGTATTACTGTTGTTATTTTTGAAGTGCAAGGTGCACAATAATAATTGAAATAGTTCCAGTATATGTCAATAATTTCTTTACTTATTTTTGTTTTGTGGCGTTCGCGGGGACGCGAAAGTATCAGGATGGACGAATTGTTAGCTTTTTTTTATAAATAAGTTATGAATTTTAGATACCTTACAATCATTACGGAAGTTTGTATAAAAATACTGATTATTCGAACTGTTAGATTCATGTTAAGGTTGATCTTTTTGAAGGTAGTTAATTAAATCGATATTTGACTTGTTGAAAGCGAGGGCACGCCAATGTCGTGCCATCTTGACTTATTAGTATGTCAAAGATTAAGACTAAAGTGATTATTATTCAAAGCGCCATCTAGTGACGATGCTCTTATAAGGTTTATTGACGGTAGTCTTGTGAGTTTAATGACGGTGGTTTTATAACGTTGGTGTCATTGTTCGATGGGCGTTCCGTCATTGCTCCCCACTTGTTCGGTTGATAAAAACGAGACTCACAGCGTGTGTCGAGCTCAGTCTATCATTAGTTGTCGGTCGTCACCGCTAGTCATGAGCGGTCGGTTTAGCGTTATAGTGGTTATTCTGATGGTTCAATATTGTTATGATCAAGTGATTGGTAATAGTGCTGTTGGTGTCAATCTGGTTTGGCCTTTGAATCGCAGTTATTTGGTGAGTTTGTTCCATTCTTTAATCATGTTACGTTACTGTGATTTCCCTATAGTGTTGTTGCCCATTCGTGGCTTATAGTGGTTAAAATAGACGTTGGCTAGGTTCTTCTATCATGGTGTGTGACGTGACGGCTATGGGGAAGGTGGAGGCCGTAACTAGCCTAGGTTAGTTAGCCAAGTTTATCTAAGACGTGGAAATGTTGGGTTCCATGTTAGTTATTTAATTATTCGAATATTACCTTATTGTGAGTAGTTATTTGTATTAAGATAGTTTGATTCCCTTTATTAGTCGCTTGGCAAGTGTATCTTCACACTTTTATGAGACAATTACGATGAACGAAACTGTTCATTGCCGTAAGGTTAATAGTTAATTTTACCCGCTTCGTTAAGTATAAATACGTCAGATTTGACGCTACGAATCCAGTCTCTGCCAAAGACCCATTCGGCTATTAGATGCTCCTGCGTCTAGGTCGTTGTATTTGATTAAGGAATGGCGATAGCAATCGCATCCTAATCGAATAAATATTGCCAGTAGGTTTAAGTGGGTGTAATTGGCTAAATTATAATACTTTGATACTTTGATATTTTCGATAACTACCCTCACGTAGATGGTGGTTTGTCTGTCGTGTTGTGGTTAAATTAATTAGATGTGGGTCATGGGGCCGCTAAAGGGGCGAGTGGAGGCGGCTTTAGGTAGCATTTCCGCGTTTTAAGAGATAGGTTCTCTTAAGGCGTGATTAGTTAAAGAGTTCCAATACCCGTTTCTGGAGTGTGAGCTAACACTATAATAGGTAGGTACTGAAATGAAATGCACTTACTTACCTAATACTTACTTCGCTGGCTCAGATAACCCAAAGAGGATCTTGGCCTCCGACACCAAAAGCTGCAACTCATGCCTGTCCTAAAAATAAATTAAAAATAATCGCACTATCACATTTCGCGTTCGCATTTTATCCCGGAAAATCAAAGAGTTCCTGCGGGTTTTTAAAAACTAAATCCACGCGGACGGAATCGCGGGCATATCTACCTACCTAATCTAGTAGAGTTGTAAATAAATTTGAGATTCTGTGCTTAGACTTTGTCTCTCATTAAATGGGCAGCGCTGTTTAATGGGAAAACAGATAACGGGAAAAACAGTGTAAATTGTAGGATGATATTAGGTATTATCAAGACACCATAACTCGAGTGTCCCTATGTAAAGACATTAACGTTATCTAAAAACACTTTAATCGCCCATTAAAAATTCAAGAGAGACTTATTCTGGTATCGCATTCGTAAGTCGTCGAGTATCTTGATGTACCTGTACGAAGAAAAATCTTAATTCCACGCGAAGATTTGTTCGTTAAAGAACATGAACCATTAAGAGGTGTCTCCGGATTTACGACCAATTAAAATCTATATCGTGGAGCCAATTAAAGCTCTGTTGGTTTATTGGTATTGGATGCTGAGTTTATCGCTTTTAGATGGCAATTGAACCGGTTGCGGCTTCTCCGTTTATGGGTGTCTACAGGTAACTAACTAGCAAAGGATATTCTCAGTTGCTCCAACCTACCTACAAGAATACCGATTTACTTTAAAATGGGACTATAATAAATCTTTGGATTCCTTAAATTGGAATTTAGCAAAATCAAAAAAGAATCTAATTGGTTAAATATTCCTAGTGGTAGGTATATGTAGGTACCTTTCTACTAATTAGAAAAAAGTAAATTCTGAGTCTTGAGTAGGTCTTGAGTTTAGGTACGTCTAAGAATTAGAAAAGTACAGGAAATGGCGTTTAATGGAGATCAATTTTTCTGTAATAGCCAGTTGGGTATTTGACAAATTTTTTTTTTGTATATACCTACTTAAAATAAAGGTTTTTAATATTATAACACAATATCATCTTTCTTTTTTTTAATATATAAACTAATTTCGTTAATAAGTTAAAATAAGCTTTTAAGTTTTCTGCTAGAAAAAGAGAGCGCTATTGCAACATGATGTCACGATTCAGTAGTTAGATACACTCTCCATACAAAATTTCATTTTGGAAAGAGACAGCTAGATAGATACAGTCGCAGTAAAACAGCTTATAACTTATTTGTTTTTTGAGCGATTTATTTTCTGTTTTTACAAATGTAATTCTTACATGTTACATTTTCGTTTGAATTTAATGAATATCCACATTTTGACAAAATCAAATACCAAATTCACGCGAAGGCAGTGCACAGTAGAGAGCAGAAAATAGCTGCTAGGTCCTAGATTAATTATACATATTCTTAGTGCTAGGTAGGTCCAATTTCGAGAAAGAGATCAACCGCCGAATCCAACTCGGCTGGGCAGCGTTCGGGAAGCTTAGAGATGTCTTTTCGTCCAAAATTCCTCAGTGCCTGAAGACTAAAGTCTTCGAACAGTGCGTGTTGCCAGTGATTACTTACGGATCCGAAACATGGTCGCTAACTATGGGCCTCATAAGAAGGCTCAGGATCACTCAGCGGGCGATGGAGAGAGCTATGCTCGGAGTATCCCTGCGAGATCAAATCAGAAATGAGGAGATCCGTAGGAGAACCAAAGTCACCGACATAGCTCTGCGAGTTGCGAAACTGAAGTGGAAATGGGCGGGGCACATAGTTCGAAGAGCTGATGGTCGATGGGGTCCCAAGGTGCTGGAGTGGCGACCTCGCACCGGGAAGCGCAGTGTTGGCAGACCCCCCACTAGGTGGACAGACGACATCAAGCGAGTCGCAGGGAGCCGCTGGATTCAGGCGGCGCAAGACCGAGGCTTGTGGAGGTCCATGCAGGAGACTTATGTCCAGCAGTGGACGTCCATTAGTTGAAGAAGAAGAAGAAGATTCTTAGTGCTTGGTACTATTTGAACGCGCTTACTACACCAGCACAATTCTGTCCACAATAGGTATGCCTCGGTGCTGTTTTTCTTCTTTCTTATGAATGGTGGCTATGCAGGTCCTGGCAGAGTATTTGTAACATGATTGACCGTCACCAATCTTTTGTGCTCGCCACTACCTATCTTAAATTTCATCTCCGATCCGGAGCGAAGATGATCACTCCAATTTGTCGGTCCAATAGTTTATTAGAGGCCTTAGGGTCGCGAGCGGCTGGAATTGGGGCTCCAGACGTTCACTTTTACATCACGCCTATGACCCTGGGATGATGATGCCAGTACGTGTGTACCTACGGCACAAGCGGTCTAACATCTTAGTAAGGACATGTATGGAAGTTTGGATCCTGCGAGACGCCCACTGTTCTTAAGAGATCTCGGAGCCTTCCAATACGCGCTTCAAGCACTGGTCAAAGGGAGTTTTAGTGGATAAAAATCCCACATAACCCGAACTCTATCCCAGGTACCTTTAAAGAAGATTTCCCCATCGTTAAAAAAAAAGACTTGCGGCACTCGGGGACTGCCGCGGTAAAGCTATTGCATAGCATTTTTTATCAACTCCATCTAGCGGCTCACCGTAGAGGAGTCCCGTGTCAGGTTATTTTCGTTACGGAATTTCTGGATTCGGTCTCCACGCTGGCCCGCAATAGAAGCTATGCAATAGCTTAAAAAGATTTCTTCTCCGATAGGTAGGTACTCGTTGCCGCATGGAACAGCAGCACTTTTTGACTGGAATAAATGTAGTATATTCTCAGGGTGTACGAAATGTTTCCCTAGATGGATGTTTCTAAACTGGGGCCGTAACAGATAGTAAAGTCTAAGCAAGAGAGCTTTGTCATGCGATGGACGTCTAGCGGTTGACAAAGAACCCTTGAATGACTCTGCTGCTCCAAAAGAATTAAAGGGCAGTTTTGTCAATTGTTTATTTTGTAATTACAATAACTAAAAGTTGTGTATAGTTCACATTTTCAGTGGAAAAACTAGTCTTATTTTCCAGCCGACGCGGGATATACAATGCACATTCCCGTTAATAGTTATTTTAATAAATTACAAATGGCACTTGCGGTCCACTAGGTACCTACTCTGTAAATATGATAAAATTTTCCAAAATCCCTGAAACAATGAAACAACGAATTAAAATCGCAATCGCATTGGTAGTTAATTAAATTAATCCGCGCCATAGGCCGCCGGGGGGTCAATACAACAAATTTTCAATTACCCATACTGGTCGCAAATTCAGCTTGAATGTAAATTATTTGAACGTGTGCATTATAAATATAATTGTAGGTGGGTGTGGGCGTGGTAATGTGGACCAATGGGAGGAAGGCTTTTAAGGTGGGCGGGGCTTGGGATAAGACTGATGTTGTTCCTGCAAAGCCTTCGTCGAGGACGCTGCGTTTTACGGAATGCTACGCAGTTAGTATAGGGCTTAGTTGCGATGCGTTTTGTACAATTTGCATTTTCTTTATGCGGTCATATAACAATATAATAAAATATTTTTAATTAGATACCTTTTATTAGAAATAGAAACCAGTTGATGCCTGCGACTTGATCCACGTAGAATTAGGTTATTTAAAATCCTGCAGGATTTTAAATAACCTAATTCGTAGGTTATTTAAAATCCTGCAGGATTTTAAATAACCTAATTATAATAATATAAATTATAATTACCTAATTTGGAGGAATGCTTTGTTTTTCCAAGAAAAAAAATAATAGCTTATGTCACTCTTCAAGTCCTCAACTTTACATACCCGCAAAAATCACGTCGATCCGTTGTTCTGTTGCTACGTGATTGAAAGACAAACCAACAAACAAACACACTTTCGCTTATAGTACTTATCTACTCGTATCTACTTACTTACTTACTTGTACTTATAGTTGGCGTGACTGGTTGAACCGTGGGATCTCTTTAAGTACAGGAAAAAAATTAATCTATGTCAACCTTTTTGATAAACTCTATGTCGCGTTATCGTGAGTGCAGTTGATTGAGTCACAGGTTCGATTCCTGGTGGGTGGAATTTGAGAATAATTAACTTCCAAGTTATCTCTGGTCTGGTGGAAGGCTCCAGCCGTTTTTAGTTCCACTCTACCAGCAAAGCTTTGCCTCTATGTGATTTAATGTTCCGATAGGAACAATGCTAAGTAGAATCCTTTAGGGCTTAGGAAACTTTCCAGACTCTCCTACTTTCACCTTAAGCTGCATCACCACTTACCACTAGGGGAGATCGCTGTAATGACTTGTAGATAGAAGAATTTCCAGGATGCAAGCTATCACTGGAGTGGTTCCGTGATTAATTAAACTGTGAAAGGGTAAATAACAGTAACAAACTGATAAGATAGTTTCGCATTTTAAATACCTACCTTAAATAGGTACCTACCTAGCTGAAGCCCATGACTTTTTCCACGTGTATCTACCTACCTAATAAAAAATAAAAAAGTTAAGGGACACTTATCTATCTACCCAATCAAAACGTCACACATTCCATAAAGTGATCATAAACGCAGTAACTCAGGTGATAAAAATAAAAACTTGCTACTCGATACACATCAACAACCAACCGGGTGCTTTACACCACCAAATGAGTCATAAAATTGCCCAAATACTCCACAACAGATAAATGTATCGCCTCAAATGTCGCTCACGTCGTAAATGCATTCGTACAGACGGTTCCCTGCGACGAAAACTCTCCCATGTCAATCATTTGTGTCAAACAAAATATAAAAATCAATTTACAGCGACATTCAAACCATTATGCGGTGGGGAAACTGCTTCATTACCACTCGGGGTAACTATAAAACCACTCGTATCGGTACGGCGAATGACCTTAGTGATTTAATATACGAATATATCTCAAACCGTAATAATACTTTGTTCATTGTTAATTCGTACCACTCTGTGCCTCGCAACAATAAATTTGCGATTAGGTATACAGCAGAAATGTCTCTAGGATGATTTGTTATCAAGGGGCAGCCATTTTGGATCGGTCCCGTATTATTTACCTGGAGTGCTGGTGCACAAAGAGTTTTGCTGTCATTTAATTTCGACCACAAAGCGGATGCGAAAAAAAGGCATCTTTTTGTGACCGTGAAATGCAATTTTGCACATTCATTATTAATGCTTTCTTTATAATAACCGACAAATAACAAAGGGGACGCTAACTTTGTATAAAAATTTTGTTTTACGTATTTTTTTTTTTTTTTTTATTTATGATCCCCAATTCATATTGCTTATTGCTTCATCTAGTTAGAAATCGTTTAAAAATGATCTTCAGTACCTACTACCTACCTTGTTAAAAACAGAAAAACGCATATTGTTTCATTCTCACTTAATACCTATCCTTTTATTTTATAAAAATATGAAAAATATTCATTCATCGGCGGCCCACCTTTTTGATTAGTACGTATTAATCTTCTGAAGTGGTTTTAATTGGTTAGAACACCGCAAAGTCAGAGATGTGTGCTCGGGCCTTGAAATCGCCTCTCCGAGAAAAGCAAGCCAATATGAATTTTTTTCTTTATTTTATAACCTACTTAAAATCTTTCTTCTTTAAAAACAAATAGGTATTACAACAAAATATAAAATGATAGTACGACGTCGTATCGGCAAAGACAAAGCACCCCTCCACACTTCTTTTCATTATAACAACATAAAGGTCCATATCCCATACTTGAGTTTCAGCGGATACTTTATGTGACCATTAATATTTTTTTCGAGCTTTATTTATTGAGTTCCTCAGAAGCGGACCCAAGCAGGTGGTCCCTACTTAATCAAGACGTTACCAAAAAATGAAAAAGACTTCACTATGCTTATTATATTTTTTTGTCTGAATTATAGCTCTGTTTGCCATAAGTTATGCGTGGCAGAGCTAGGGTATCTTTTGTTTAGTTATTTATATGTGTAAGATGTAATGCGATGGGAAAGACGAATGGGTAATGAATATATCAGTAATAAAGAACGGATACCATTTCCAACCAGTTATAGAATTACCTTGCAACAAAATAACCTTCAAGCGTTATTAATGTAAAGATCGAGATTTAATATTATGTAACGTACGCTGGTAGGTAACTACCGCTTTACGACTTATTTATGGAAACAAGATAAACTGTGATAAAGAAAAAAAAATTTAAATTGCTACCTTATAATTATTTTTGTAAATTAAATTAGGTACAAGACTTACCAATAAAAAATATATTTAGATAGTACTTTAATATAGCCTCAATAGCCCAACGGTTAAAGGTGTGGACTGAAAACTGAAAGGTCGCAGGTTCGAGCCCCACCCGTTGCACTATTGTCGTACCCACTCCTAGCACAAGCTTTTCGCTTATTTGGAGGGGAGACGAGAATATAAGTCAAGTTCATCTTGACTAATATTCTTTTTTTAAATAAAAATAAAAAAATTAAATATAGCCTGAGTTAATCGAGCTAGATTTAGTACCTAATTCAAAATACTTATGTAGGTATGTAGGTATTTCGAAATAGTAACACTGTTTGAATACCTACCTAACTAAAGTAACATTTACATTTATTATATTTTAATTACATATTATGTGTTTTCCTAATATCATTAAAGATTATTTTATTTTAATTAACAAATGAATTAACTGTAATAATTCAAAATTATTTCTGAAATTAAAACTTATATAAACCTAAAACCTGATCGATATCACCCATATCAGCACGCAGATAGCGCGGCGTAGTACCTTCCTACCCAAGATGCTGGCAGCATTGCCCTTATGAATGGCCAACTAACTCTTTGGTCAAGGTAGCTGCCAGCTCTTGGATCCCTAGTAAACTCGATGACCATTTTAGATGTGAACTTTTAGAATGTGTTAAAAATTTTACGGTAGAGTAAACTGTGATGATAATATAATTGTTCATGACGGTTAAAACTCAAGATTCGAGGGTTCTGGTGAAAGAAAACACCCAAAACAAACTCAGCTGGACATTTCTTACCATCACCAATTCACCATCACATAATATCACCTTAAACTATGAGAAATGAGATATAAGTGCCTTTTAGAGCAATTCAATGCCAATTTTGATAATTTACCTAGGTATACAATATATCTACTCGTAGCACAGACAAGAAGTTTATTAAGAAAATACAATAGTAAAATTCTTACGGTTTTTGATTATGCCTATACAACTGTACCTATAGGAATATCTCCTTTTATTTTGAAATCAAAGTAATAATAATGCCATTAAAGCGTGCCGAACAAAAGCACGCCATCCCGTGTACTTGTTTTCACAGCAATAAAACGACAAACTCACAATAAATCCCACAGATTGCAACTGAGATAGTGTCTTGATTTAAGAGGCTGATCGCCGAGATTTGTGTCCGTGTACTCGTTGTTTACGAAAGTGTCTTTAAATTAAGATGCCATGCCTAGAACCTCAGAGGATATTTTCTGCCACGCCAACCCATTCGTTGTAGAATTAATTGTACGCAGTATTTCTCGAATCAAAGGTCAAAATAGAATGGAGTTTATATTAAGACTAGCTTTTGCCCGCGGCTTCGCTCACGTTGAGTTGAGGAGGAGCTGATTTAAAGCTATTTGTATGCCAAATAGCCCGATATGTCCCGTGGTTTGAGCTATGCTTTGATAGAAAAGACATTCAGTCACATTTTCCTTTTATATAACTTTTTTTTGACCGACGAAAAAAAAGGAGGAGGTTCTCAATTCGTCGCGTATATTTTTTCATAATTGACCTGCAGATAACTAAAACCTCATTTCAGAATTTAGCCTTGAAGTAGTTTAAGTGGAAAAACATTCATCGAAAAATGGAGGCTATATGTATATATACCTACTTATATAGTGAATGCTTTCAGTTTTCGCAAGCATGATCAACTGAAAATAATTAAAAAATAAGCTTTAAAAGATTGTCCTTTCTTCTAAAAAGAAAACGACTTTTACAATGTGGCTTAATTTCCACAAGCGATTAAAAAAAACAATCCCATCCAAACAAATTCGAGTGTAATCTACTCAACTATAATTCGCTAAAAAAGGCCCCTGAACTTTTATCCGGCAGAGGGCAAAGGGGCGAGGGCCAACAAAAGATAAAAGAGATATATAAGTGGCCCTCGGCAGTGCCATCAAGTCGTTACAAGAGCAGTAAAATATTTCAAATTGTGCCCAATGTCGCGGAAAACGGAAGTTACACATTTTGCCCGTTCGTCGAGATCGCCGACACGGCCTTTACGGAGAATATAATTATAATTTTACTGTGAGAGAATTCAATTCCACAACTACGATGTACCTACGTAACTACCTTCTTTCGCAATCCAATAATGATAGGTATATAATTCTATTATAATTTCACCTTACTCTCTTTCAAGGGAAGCTGGAAGTTTCTTTTTTTAGAAATAAGCTTCAGCTATATCTACTTCTTCTAATATATGTTTTTGTATTCTAATTTTTATATGTAAGTGCGTTATCTATAGGTTGCTTGTAGGTACTTAGTTTGAGTTTGATTAATTTTTTTCTAGATAAATACCTATCTAATAATAATCATAATATTTTTTTCCATAAAAAGCACTCAACAATCAAAATCAAATAAGTCGATCGCCTACAGAAAAATTACAGTGACTACGACATTGAAAAATCCGATTACAATCTTCCTTTAATTTTTTTAGTATAGGTATACCTACCAAACTAGTTGTAGTACCTACATGAACATTTTTTAATTAGTGGTAAATACATGTTTTGCAAGATTTCCCAAAAAATGTAGACAAACCTTTTGTTTGCAATTTCCCATTTTGTGGGAACAAAGCAGAACTCCAACTAGAATTTAAACTTCACAATACCAAAACAATAACGTTTATCTACTGCCCAAACACATACGCGCACATTTGATATGGTCCATATAATAGGTATAATCAAATTCATCTCTGCCCCACGGCTATTCCCATGAAATAACAATGGATTACAATTAGATGCAAATATCATCCGAGTACGCATTAACGCTTCAGAAGGGTCAGCGTTCAGTTTCCATGCAAATATGGACAGAAGCTGTTAAATTTCCCTCGTGACCAACCCGTATGAAGCGATAACTTCCATTTTGTACTTGTGGGTACATATTGAATATTAGGCACGAGTATATTTTTAGGCAGAATATTGAATGGTTAAACAGGCAAAATTAAATAAAGGAGAACATTCTTATAAGAGCTTATTAGGACCTATTCAAAATTCAAAAATTCAAAATTCAAAAATATTTATTTAATGTAGGCCAACTTGTAGCTCTTATGACACGTCATGACTCTAATGGAATGTAGATTTTGCTGAGAAGAGAGATTTTAAACTAACTTCCATTTAATTGAAGATGTAAGAATGTAAAGATAGACAGAGTGAGAGTGCAACTGGGTTTAGCACACACTCACGTTGTATCACAAGGTTTGCCCTATGTTGTTTAGTTACTGTTGACAGATACGGGTCTCCTCGTAGAATAAAAAGGTTAACCACGTGAGGAAACCTCATACCAGAGAGTTCTCCATATATTGTTCTCAAAGATGTGTGAAGTCTACTAAACTGCACTGGGCCAGCATGGTAAACTGTGGCCAGTACCTAATACAACCTTAAACAGCGATGGGTTGAAATAAATGAAAATGAAAGTAAAACTTTTTCCTTTCAAGTCTTTAGCATTCATAATGTCATATACCTACTCCAAGTTATAGTAACAGATTTTAGCTTACATATTATATACTAAAAAAGTGTATACCTACATTCAAAAATACAATTTCCCCAATGGCGGTAGTGTATCAAACACAGGGAATGCTTGCGCTTAATGGAGCGGGCGGCCGTTTCACGCACGGTCGCCGATGGACGATACAACATGGATATAGTAGTGAAGAGTATTTATTTTGCATTTTACCCCGGAGTTCGATTTGAAAAACGATGTTTTATGCATAATATAGGTAGCTCCTGTATAATATCCAATATTTTTTGCCTTTCTCTACCTATGAGCGACTTTTTAAAAAAAAATGTAATATATTGTTGTAATCCGCCAAATCAGGAAAAATATTTATTGTGTATGGCAAAATGCGCCGTTCGCGCTTTTCAACACACCTTCGTTTCTCCAAGTATAGAAGTAAAGCAGGAACAACACAACACCAACACGCAGCACCACACAAAATCTTCAAAATACACTGGTACACTATGCGGAAGGACCCACAGCAATATTATCCCAATAAAACCCCTACCATTAATGACATAGAGTCACGAACTTATTGATGAGGATACGAGGCAGATAAAGATTTGTGAGTAGGTACGTCTATTACTAATAGTATCTAATTATTTTAGCTTTCAATTATTGTTTAGTAAATAAAAACTATTTAGGTAAATAGTTATTACGTACTTACCTACAGGTTGGCAACCCAATCCAATGTCAATGAAAATCTTTTGAATTTCCAATAAAGACAAAGTTATCCGTCTGCTTAGCATAGATGGCGTTATGTGTTTCTATTTTGTTGTTAAGTCGACTAAATAAATGATTCTTACAATGAATGTGTACTACTTTTATCGTGTACCACATATCATACAGAACAATACAAAAAAACTGCGTAGTATAATAGGCCATAAATACAATTTACAATATCTTAGTACTTACTTACCTAATATGGTCTTAATAATTGCCACTACTAAATACTTCCCTACCTAATCACCAATTTTAGAATCATTATAATAACAGATAGATACTTATTCCTACTTTTAAAAAAAGTGACATCGCGTTTATTTTTTTACTTGGTCTACATAATATTAATAGTTATAGGGTAGTTTTATTCAGCATAGTAATTGTTGTAAGTTTGTAACTGACAACTTTTCCCTCACGGAAATGTTTTCAGTCAATAGCGATGCTTTCGATTTCACAAGTTTCCCATATGAACTTGTTACCATAAATTCCATATTCTTCCTAACATTATGCATGGAAATGTACTTTGGATGTTGGGGCGAAAATTATTCCAAGTAGGCGTTCCCTTTGACGTTTATGCGCTTGTTGAAGAATGTTTTATTTTCATAGCCTTCCGTAACACTGGCACGCCGAACAACTCCTGGTCCATACATTGCTAGATAAGATATCGAACTAAATTTACTTACGAATCTTTGCTCGAAGGTCTGAATAATATTCTATGCTCAAATGTTTTTATTCTGTTTGGTTGACCAATATTTACTTACTTTCCTTATCTAGAGCTAAGTAAAAACGTTTATTTATTTTCTGATAGGTATATCCAAACTATCATCCAAGCCACTGGAACGAAGAATGAATGTGCCCAAATTCCTGGCTGTTATATAATATATGTCCAATATTATCTTGATTGTTATTTATTATCTTACGTACCTAGTACCTACTTATCCTTCTCAAGAAAAAAATATTTTGTATGATGGTGCCTCTACTGAATGGCATTATTGAAATAAGGTATCCTGTCACTTAGCCATGGCAGCTTCTTTGAGGTAATGGAAAAATATTTTGCTCGCCTCGTGTGTTTTTCTTTTGTTTGAATATTTTGGTACAACTGTTTCTTATTCATGCAATATTTTGTTTTCCCGACAATAAAGTTGCCTTTCCGTCAAGTATAAAGATGTGTAGTGAACGATGTATGTGGAATCCACCAACTATAGGCAGGTACAAAAACTCGCAACACCCATCCTTGTGTCTTTTGATTTGCTTTCTTGCCTTCGGTCAAACGGAGTTTCTTTGACGTTGTATTGTACCTACCTAGCTGAATCCATATTCGAAGATATTAACAACTTACTCACACATTAACCTATAATAAATAAAGTTTTTGGGACGTAGTTCATGTACGTATATTTGAACTACAGATTTTGTATATAAAAAATAAATAAGACTTCTGCATTGTTTTACTTTACATATAAGATTTTTTTTAATGTTTTAAAAAATGAGTGCTTTAGTATTTTACAAAAAATATACCTGGGATAAGTCAATTTTATTATTCTTGTCCAAAAAAACAATAGGTATTATATAAAATATAATAAGTAATGAAGCATGCTAAATGAAGTAGACAAAGGTGGAAAATCTCTAAAATCATTTCATTGCTTAATAAAAATACTGCCCGCGATTGATGTTGGCTGGTCACGCAAACAAAGTCGACTAATGTAATGAGTTTTTAATAATAAAAGATGTTGTTTTGAATTCTTTCGTTCAAAAACTTTTAAGTTAAACAGTTTTATTTTACCATTATAAAATAATATTCATGCATGGTACAGCAGGTACCTGAGCAGGTTCAGGATTGACGACTAGGAACCTGGAGCTCCGAACTGTTGAGTTGATTCATTGCCCCTGGCGCTGTGGTGAGCGTTATGGTAAATACTCTTAACTGGGAGGTCTCGGGTTCAATTCCCGGTAGACGAAAAACGTAATTATCAATTCCAGTACATAATATAATTACACGGCGCTCACACATTCTTTGGCTGTTTTTAGCCTACGTTTGGAGCGAAACTTTGTTAGCATCTTCCGTTCTGAGCGTTTTTTTCCGAATAAGCCGACTTTCCTTTTAGTCTGCGTCTTCACTTACCGTCAGATGAAATCGCAGTCAATCTTGATGTCAATAAAAAAAACAGTTTAACTAAACAATTTATATTTATAATAGATATAAAAAGGTAGATAATGTCGGCTTTTTTCGATAAAAATATTCGAATGGGATTTTCTTGTGTGAGTTATAATTCAACGTAACACGAAATAAGATGATAACGACCTACAATCAAATTATATAAAACACATGAAAACTAACAAGGAACAGCAGTTAACGTTAGGGCGAAACAATTTACGCCCACGTATACGTAACTTACATAACGATACGCGAACCAAATACGCTTTCGGCAATAACCGGGCAACATTCTAACAATTTAATGTGGCATAAACAATACGAATACCCGTACTGGCTGGCTGTACGCGCCTCCGGCATATGTAGCCGCGTACGGGCCATATTTATTGTCTATGGTATTGTGGTGCGATCGTTACCGTATATCTGAGTGGGGGCGTGCAGAGCCGCCCGATCATGAATCCTGATACACACCAACCATTCTAATGCGAGCCTCGCGACCTATCTAACGTTACCACTACACTACCACTTTGATAGATCACTGGGATCAGTTGTACCTGGTGGTTGTTTTGGCAGTAAAAGGGTTGTTGATTGGACAGGGACACTCCTGGGCACCGATGACCCGTGCCCGTTAATGGGTTTAATCGCCGTAAGTGCGTCTGGGCGATTTATGTTTCATTTTCGATCTCGTTATGCACGCCGGATTATACTCCGTCCCTAAATTCGATGTAGCTATAATGTTTTCGGGTAGATAATATATAAGCATGTTAATTCTGTACTCTGTATATTACTTTCACTCTATAATGAAGAAGCTAATTCTGACAACTTATTCTCAGGTAGGTAATAGGTAGGTACATATTTAATTCAATGAAAGAATTTTCTTTCGTAAAACAAGAAATCTCCAACAAAGCCATTTATTCGAATTTTGTATGTTCTTATTACCTATAGGATTCGTCTAGGCCAGGTTATAAAACAGAAAAAAGACTTAAAAGATATTAAAATTATTTAATATTAATAATAGTAACAGTAGCACTCTATAGCAAATAAAAACTAAAAACGTAATACATATAACCAAAATAAATTAGGATACGAGATAATACAGGTGCTTTTATCAGAATTTAAAATAGGGATTAACACCGCAGCGCTAGGCCGGGCCGTATCGCAGCGGGCCCTGGTCGGCTTTAACCGGATTCCACCGGCTCCGACTGGATTTCACCGGATTAATCCGGATGCCCGCTGGTGTGCTTTGACGCGATATCGTATTGTTTATTTTACGTTTTAAATCGTTTACTTTTATTACTTTATTTTGTGTTAATTAACTGATCGTAAAATTGCATTTTATTGGAAACTATTTAAATTACAATTTTATTTTTATAATCCGTACTTATACTAAAACTAAAATTAACAGACATAATAATTAACAGATATATCTTCCCTATCTATTTTATTTGTAGCCCTTGAAATAAAACATTTTTATTTCTTTTTAATACTTAGGTATATACTTTTCAAAGCGATGTTAGATAGGGAGGTGATTCAAAGCCTTAACCTTAAAATAACCTAACCAAATAGCAATACGCCTGTAAAGATAACTTTCGTCGTACAACCTTTCAAAACCCCGCTACGACGTAGACGCACTACGGCGTAGTAGAACATATAATCCTTTTCGCTACAATAGCAATTTCAAACTTCCTTAGGGGCTTCGGATAATCTTTCTTTATATCGAAATGCTAGCGGGAACTACGAACATCTCTCCTGCTCTTGAACAAAGAAAAGTTCTTACGTTAGAAAAGGAGCAACGCATACGATCTAAAGAACTTTCTTTACTTGCTTCTCAATAAAGAGGGGAACGATAATGTGTATTTAGATTTTGGGTTCAAGTGTTATAATTTCCTTTTTAATTTAATTTGTAATAGCGTAGCGTCGTCGTAAAGCTTGAGGGGGCGAGAGAGAGGGGAAAAGATGCGGTAAAAATTGAGCAAAGACGTAAATGTAATTTACGAGTAAATGTCGTTAAACTGAAATTGATTTATTAATTAATTATTTAGATTTAGTATTAATTAAAACCTTACAAAAATATAAACTTTCAATTAAATTTAAGGTTTATTCTTTTATATCTTAAATAAATTAAATAACACGTGTTTGTACCTATTGAATACATAACCTAACATTTTCATTAAAATAATTATTTCATTAATTTACAGTTTCTTTACAAAATATTACAGTTAAAAAGAACAGTTTTCTTACACACTATACTAATTACAAGCAGAATAAACAATAGCAGTAATATTCTAGCTTATAAAATAAGAAGTTTTTAAAGAGAAAATGTATAAGTAGCGGCGGACTCTTAAAATAATCTATATCAATTCCCTTATTAATTTCGGGAGTGGTAAAAGCATTACTTTCATAGCTATTTTAATGGGTAATTTTCATAAACAAAGTCGGGACTCCGAGGGGTGAAGCGCGGGGCGGGGTGGCGCGGGTTCCTTTCCAAGATAGAAAACAGCTCTAGAGCTCGTATAATGGGTTTTTGGAATGGCGTCGTCCGTCTTGCCCCCCCCCCCCTCCATCCCCCTCGCCCGCCGCCTCCCCGGGGCGAGAAAGGATGAATTCTTATTTCCTCATCTCGAGGCGTCCGGTGCAAACCCTCCATGTAGATTGCCTTTTTCTCGTGGAACCTTCGTATAACATAACAATGGCTTGTTTTCAATTTTGTTTCGCCTTTTTTCCGTTTGATAATGTAATACGTAGTACGGCTAAATACGCTTTATCTGACAACACTGCTATCTTTTATTTGTCTACGTTATTTTCAGCAATCGAGACGAGATCATCTGAAATGTAATGAGGATAAGTATTAACATTTAAATGAACGCCATCATACTTATTTAGTAGTATTTTATTGTTAATAACATTATCTTCTATCTTTATTTTAGGTTAGGCCTTAATTGCGATCTCAGCTTCTATTAAGTGACGATGTAGTCTAAGCCTAACATCTACAGACCGCACTCTCTCTCAGCTCAGACTCAAGACAGAGTTAAAACGAGATAGATTTATGTCAGAGCATATTTGTGTCTAGTTCAAACCTCTATCTTGAATCTTAGTTGAGTCGCACTCTCTATAGATCTCAGCTTGATATGGAAGCGGGCTACCCTAGTAGAGGTAGGGTAGGTTTTGCTAAACCTCTTTCGGTGTCTGGGCAGCATCGTACTGGATCGCAAAATAGGCTATTTGACTGATATTTTTTATATACTTATTTTAAATAAATTTTTAAATATTATTAAGTAAGTTAGAAAGAGAGTGGGTCGATAAATAGCCACAGCCAAAGCTATCCACCGGACTAAAATATTAACAAGCGACGACTGACTGTATTTATACTTAATTATAAAACTTTACGTAATATTTTGTACCTAAGTCTCATTGTAAGCTTTTAAAGTGCAAAAAATTTTACTCAGTGGATCAGAAGATCCAATCAATGTATAAATCAATGTAGAAACATTGATTGATACGCGCAAAATCAAATAAATAAACAAGGTGCACAATACAATACATTCAAAAAATAGATATCATAAATGTATTATACAGTCAGATATTAACCAAATTTTATTTATAACAAGTTGATGCCCGCAACTTTGTTCGCGTGGATTAAGGTTTTGCGATCTAATAATAATGAACTCTCTTATTTATCTATACTCAAAAACAAAAATAAACTTAATAGCACAAAAATATATATAAAAGAGGATTTCCCTCCACATGTCCTGGAAGTCAGAAAATCATTGCAAGAGCAACTTCAAAAAGAAAGGAGTGAGGGAAAAATTGCATACCTAAAATATGACAGGCTTGTAATAAGGGACCACACTAAAACTGGTGAAAGTTCTACGCAGGGACCTTCGCGAAACCAACACTCTAATAAAAGAGGGCTAGAAAACACACCACCTCACCCAGTGGGAAATCCATCTTATTCGAGCTCCGAGTCAACAGCGAAGCACCGAACAGCGAAAAAGAACAAAACTATACGGGGAGACCAAGGTTCCATAATAAATTTTGTACAAAGAAGAGACGCAACTTCCCAACCGCCTTTGGTTAGCTCAGATGACGACTTAGTCCAATAGCAATCAGCGAAAAAGTACAACACCCACGACTCTACCACATACTCTACCGAAAAACAAAGTACCAAACACAGTATGAAACAACCTCCCCCAATATGGCCGGTCACCACGGGGGCAGTAGACTATAACCCTCCAAAACTTTTGAACAAAATATACATCGCAACCTTCAACGTGAGATCTTTGGCAAACGAAACAAGATTAATTGAATTAGAATATGCAATGCTACAGGTGAAATGGGATATTATAGGTGTCTGTGAGACCAGAAAACAAGGACACATCATAGAAGATAGGGAAAAATATCGATTGTACCTGCATGGAGAAACTAAGGGCAGAAACGGAATAGGATTTCTCGTCAAAAAACACAGCGATATCGAAATAGAGGATTTTATCGGTATTTCAGATCGCGTGGCCTTGCTCTACGCCAAAATCCGCGGAATATCTTTCACCATTGTTCAAGTATACGCGCCAACTTCAAACTCCGATGAGAACGAAATTGAAAACTTTTATGAATCACTAGAAAAAGCTCTTGAAATGGGCTCAGCTAAAACTATACTCTTAGGAGACATCAATGCGAAAATAGGAGAGCCAAAAGATGGTGAAAGACGCACAATGGGAAAGTTCGGATACGGCAAGAGAAACAAAAGAGGCGAAAGATTCATACAATTCTGTCTTCAATATAACCTCAAAATTACAAACACAATGTTTAAAAAACCACCAAAGCAGAGATGGACATGGAGATCGCCTGATAGCGCAGCTAAAAATGAAATTGATTTTATAGCAACAAACGCACCGCATATGATAGAAGACTGTAGTGTTCTCAGTAACATTAAGCACCCCAGCGATCATCGACCTGTCAGATTAAAATAAATATCAACAGCAACAAACGATCAAGGGCAAACTTCTCACAAAAACCTTTGAAAAATATCGATCCTAAAAGATACCGTACTGAACTCTCCAAACAAGAGTACGAAGACGTAGAGACAACTACAGTACAAGAATTTTATGACAAAATAGAACGAAACATTATGAAAAGTAGTAGCTCGGCAAGTATCTCTAAGAGAAATGCGAGAATGCAAAATATTATAACCGAAGAAATTATAAAACTTAAAGAACAAAAATTTGTATTAAAAAACAAAGAAAATAAAACTAGAAGAGAAAAGAAGGAGCTTAGTGAACTATACAAATCAATCCACAAGAGCATAAAAACCAATACTAAACACTACAGACTCAATATAATAGAAAACTTCCTAGGCAAAACAGGCGCAGTTAAAAAAGCATACAGGCAATTAAACAATAAGAAACAGATATTGAGTCAGCTATATAATAATACTGGATTAATAGTCACAAACCGAAATGACTTAATAAAAGTTGCCACTGACTTTTACACTAAACTCTACAAAAATGACAAGCAAATTTTACAAAATAAATATTCAACCTTTGAAAACGCAGACTCAGTACCAGACTTTATGAGAAGCGAAATAGAGCACTCAATACGGAAGCTTAAATTAGAAAAGAGCCCGGGTCCAGATGGCATAACTAACGAAATGATTATAACTGGAAAAGACACTCTTGTTTCTCCACTCACAAATCTATTTAACAAAATCCTAATAAAAGGAGAAATCCCAAAACAATGGATGTCTTCAAACATAGTCTTGCTATTCAAAAAAGGTGACCCTAATAAAATAGAAAATTATAGACCAATCAGTCTTATGTCATGCCTGTATAAATTATTCTCTATGACTCTTCTACGACGCCTCAGTAAAATTATAGATGAGAGCCAACCAGTAGAGCAAGCCGGGTTCATACGCAATTTCTCGACTATAGACCATATCCACTCCCTCAAGATGATCATAGAAAAATATAATGAGTATAATAAGCCTTTGTATCTATGCTTCATAGACTATTGTAAAGCTTTCGACTCAATATCTCACAGCTCTATATGGCAAGCTCTATCAACACAAGGAGTTAACAAACAATACATAAACCTGATAAAAACTATATATCAAGGGAGTACGGCAAGAATAGTCTTAGAAAAACCAGGCCCATGCTTCAAAATTGGAAGGGGTTGTAAACAGGGAGACCCACTCTCTCCTAAGCTTTTTATCGCAGTGCTAGAGCAGGTCTTTAGAAAAGTCAACTGGGAACACAAAGGACTAAACTTAAATGGAAAGTACCTATCACATTTAAGATTTGCCGACGACATAGTACTTTTTTCAGAAGATCCTGAGGAAATGCAACAAATGATAGACTCGTTGTGTAAAGAAAGCAAAAATGTAGGCTTGGAAGTCAACCAGGATAAAACCAAAATAATGACAAATGGGCAAAGAGTAGCAATCTCTACATCTCCTTCATCTAATAATTTAGAATATGTTGATGAGTACGTTTATTTGGGACATCTTATAAGATTTAAAACCTGTACGGACAGCGAAATACAAAGAAGAATTAAAAGCACTTGGAACAAATATTGGGCCATGAAAGAAATCTTCAAAAGTCGGCTACCTATCCATCTCAAAACTAAAGCAATGGAAGTGTGCTTACTGCCATGCCTCACCTATGCTTGTCAGACTTGGCCTCTAACAAAAACAAACATAAACAAGCTAAAAATATGTCAAAGAAAAATAGAAAGAAGCTACTTAGGGCTAAAACTAAAAGATAGAATAAAAAATACGGCAATAAGAAAAACAACACAAGCCAGGGATGTCGTCAAGAAAGTACTCCACCTCAAATGGAAATGGGCCGGTCATGTTCAGAGGGTATCAGATGAAAGATGGTCCCAAATCACAACAAACTGGTACCCTATGAATAAAAAGCGCAGGCCAGGCAGACCAGTCAAAAGGTGGAGCGACGATATTGTTAAGATAGCAGGAAAAACATGGCACAGAATTGCTAGACAAAGGAACTTATGGAAAAAGATGGAGGAGGCTTTCACCGCGGAAGGCGGTCTTTTTACATAAGGAACAAGAAGAACTACACATTACACTTACACTTACCACAGTACATGAAATATAACAAAATAATACACACACAAATTACATAATATTAGTTAAGTTAAATTTATAAAGTAGTAAAGTAATTAATATTAAGTTTTTAAATGTAAAAGGAAAATAAAGCTATTTTTATTTTTTATTTTTTTTATTTTTATTTTTTTATTTTCCGGGATAAAAAGTAGCCAATGTGTTATTCCACATAATCTATCTCTATGCCAAATTTTAGCCAAATCTGTTCAGTAGTTTTTACGTGAAAGAGTAACAAACATCCATCCATCCATCCATCCATACTTACAAACTTTCGCATTTATAATATTAGTAGTATCAAAGGAGACCAGTAGGTATGGTAATAATATATCATGCATGTTGCCATTAAAATAACTTTCAATATGTGTACATATGTAGGTCGTTACCGTAATATATTTAAAACTGCAAACTCGCTGCATTCATGAAGTGCATTGCGAGCCAAAAATACTTTGACACTGTGCCAAAACAGGCGAAATGTACCTGCATAAAGCATTTCTGATACTGTGACAACTCCCCTCCAATTTCCTGAAAACATATTTCCGATGATACTCCTAGCTTTTATCATAATGACCTTACTAGCGTAGCGGTAAGTGCGGTCTCATATGTGTGAAGTTCCGGGTTTGATTCCAGGCTGGTTGTGGAAAGAAGCTTCGGCAGTATTCTGTCAACCATACTCCGACCGAAGAGGGAATAATCTAAAATAAATAAACTCATATTATCGAATTGTAACACTGACTATTAAGAGCAAAAAATATAAAGTTATCAAAAACTTATCGCCAAACTAAATACATTTACGAATAATTATCAGTTTCCACAAATTAGTAAAACATTCGTTGGTATGCCAAAACGTTAATGACAACCAAGCAACCTTGACCCCGCTGTTCTTCTCATTCAATTGACTTCGTGTCTCTCTATAATTGGTAAGGGACTGGAACGTCTTCGGCTATTACGCAGCAATCATGGCAGTTGTCTGAAATGAGAAGCCACCCTCAGGATAAACAAGTAACGTGTGCGCGAAACTGCCGAGACGCACTGAATTCATATTTTATTTCCGTGGCCCCTTTTGTTTCTTACCATACCTATACTTACCTAACTAAAGGTGGCAATGTAGTTTGCTCGACATTTTTTTATCATTCCTTTGTTCAGCATGGCTATATCAACGCAAAAACATTCGACGGCGTAATGGTGTCGTTCGTGACGTCACTTCTATGTTTTTTCATAGTAGGTAGTTTGTCAAAGTTTGAAGGTAGATGTGACGTATCACTCTGATTGGTGTTCAATGCAATATGGCGGATTGCTGTATTTTATAGTTTTATTTTATCAAAATAAATATCAATCTCAAACAAAATAGAAAAATGAATACGTTTTGTATAATCCATGAATCCTTTTTCAGGAGAAAAATTCATAATTTTATTGATTCTTGGCTAATGTCATTATACCTATTGTATAAAATTTCGAGAATTTCGATTTCGATTTGTTCCGAGAATAACAGCCCTTAGGTATTAACGAGAATTTTTTGTTCGATTTGTTTCGATGCATGCGATTCATTTTTTTATAACAAAATATAATTGTAGGACACAAAAAAGGAATAAGCAGGTAGAGCATTTTCCTTGCGTGTGCAATATAACTAGAAGAACAAAAATGTTCTGTTACGTTTTACCATAAAAATTGCTTTTTTTATGTGTATAAATGTTTAAAGTATCGCAGGAAGCATGTGTTTTATAGGTTTTAGAGCTTGTTGTATTAAGTTTTCATTTTATTTATGGCGACGCGGGTACGAGTTTTAAAGCGTTTTTTTTAGTTATCATAACTTAATAGAAAACAGCTAGTTTAAACTTTAAGGAACCAGCTGACTTGTTAGCTGATTGGATGGACGGACGGAAGTGAAATTTTCTAATTATCGAATAAATTTCGAAATATTATAGGTAGGTTCATATGAAACATAGCGCGGTACATAGAATTGTACATATACCTACGCAGAATTACATACAGATACACACGGATTGCAACTTAAGTTTTTATAACTTAAATGTTTGCATAAATAAAATTGCTTTTCAGATTGAACTCTAAGCAATTATTTCAGCTATTTATATATTTATCCTCTACCTGCCAATACCTATACTTATCTGGAGATCTCAATAACTATCTATGTAATTGAAATAAAAAAATAAAAAAAAGCAATCGCATCCATTATTACAAAACAATCAAAGTTCCGATGTTTCATTCCCTGCTTACTTGACAATTTGGAGGTTCATAAATAAATTCAACGAAATAACAATAAAGTGGGATGTACACCGGCCGCTAGATTTATGCTTATCTCGTTGCTATAAAGGCGTATTAATGCATATAAACATATCAAGGGGAAAGGATGCCCATAAGTTTAGGAATATCGGGAAAATGCGCCGTAATCGAGACGGGTATTTATGACCATTGCTTTATGATTGCATTATTAATGATTTTTCGGTGAATGACTTCTTTGCGGTGGTTTTTGATACATATTTTTTCTTTGTGGTATTTTAAACCATGTTTACTTTAAAAATGAATCTAGTGTTAAGTGGGTCCGATGGGTCAATATAGTCATCAGTTAAACTTGTTTTTTTACTCCTGATAAGAAGTAAAAATGCAGCCTAGAAAGGATTGCACTTGCCTAGAAAATACCTATTCACTCTTTATTACAAAGTTCCAAATTTTTTAACTTTTTATTTAAGTATCTATCACGAGGAAGGAAAATGCTTAGTGTGAACCACAAAGTGGTGCAGCTGCAGAATTACCTATTCGATGCCTTATGGTTCGATAGTAGAAAGGTGACGATGAAATTATTTTTTTGCTAAAACTGTTAGTATATTTATTTAACACCTTTGTCCGCGTAGAGTTAGGTTCTGAAAAATACCATTCCGTTTTTCCTCCATAAACCTATCCCCTAGCCTATGTAACTGTTTAAGTCCTCAACTCTACCCATGCAAGTAAATAAACACATTTTAGCATTTGTAACATTTTTGAAATAAAGAATGATTTATTTAAGGATTAATACATATAACTTATACATTTAATAACTTGATAAAAATTAAAAGACACAATAATTTTTTAATTTGTCCGAAAGTTGTTTGTTGTTAAAACCTTACTATAATATAGTACACATACATCTTAAAGTACGTGAATATTATAGTAAGGATTTAGCTAAAGCAAATCCGCGGTCACCCTACACTTCCTCCCTTTCGCCGGTTCGGCGGGAAAGTTCCTGATCCGTTTCCTGTGTTTGCCATTTCACCCCGCGGCGCCCGGGGGCCCTGCTGCCTCGCAAATAACGCCGTCCCGCGGCTCTTGAATAAATCTGAAAAAGCAAAAATAAGTGCTTTAATATTTCTTACCTCCAGCTTCCTACGACAAGAAAAATATACAGAACTAGTTGTACCCGCGACTTCGTACGCGTGGATTTAGGTTTTTTAGTTCCCGCGGGAACTCTATTATTCCGGGATAAAAAACCATAATTTATCTCTGTGCCAAATTTCAGCCAAATTGGTTCAGTCGTTGCGGCGTGATTGAGTAACAAACATCCATCCATCTAAGTAATAAAAAACATCTTAAAAATTCATAAAGTTATCGGGTCTAATTATCTACTATTATTTTAAAAATTCTATTTATTTATAGTTGATGCTATTGTTGATTAACCTACCTATATCTTTTGAAAATAAAAGGATTTGTTAAGTGCAGAGAAATACACATAAAAAATACCTAAGATTTACGAATTAGTAAAGTTTATTACTTGATAACTTTGTTTATGCATCAGGATACTGCATGTAAAACTATCTACATAAAGGTTCGATAGAGCAGCTAATTTCAAATGTTAATTCAGATGTGCTCTTAAGATCTTTATTCCGTTAATAAAAATATAAGATAATTTTATCTCTCTGATTCACATATACCTTACACAATCAAAGGATGCGGTCGGTCATAAAAATTAATGGTTACAAACACTCCATTCCGATGAGAATAACTTGGAAGTAAATCTCTTAACTCGAGTCACCGCAGACTTAAGTTATGAGAATATGACAAGAACTTAATAAAGTCCTTAAGGTTTTTTTTTCCTGTTATTTCTGAAGAAGGAACCAACCTATTACGTGTATTAGTTTTGTATACCTATCTACGTAGTTACTACCTACCTACCTAACTGTATGCCCAGAGTTAGGAAATTGGCGGTTAGTCACCCCCATGCCTCTTATGTAGTAAAGCCGTCGCTCCTACACCTAATCTTTCTCCGGTCGTGTCGGATTTCCATCCCATGGGCCTATGAAAGTGAAGGAATAGAGAGTGCACTTGTGTTGGCACACACGCTTGTGCCCTTTAACATCTCCAGCGCAGATAGCTTATCTCAGAGGTTTGGCGGTCGTGACTGAATTCGATCGGGAGGACATTATTTCGTAACTATAAAAAAATGCATTACTTATCATCATCATCGTTATATACGGGTGTCTTCTCAGAATGACAAATCAATGGCTAATGACTACATCGTCTTTTTTCTTCTTTATCAACGATAGATATCTACTGCTGGACATAGGTCCCTTGCATAGACTTACATCGGTTTGTGCTGTCTATATCCAGTGGACTTTCCCTGCGACTTGTCTGTTGTCGTCGGTCCACTTGAGGTGTCTACCAACACAGCTTTTTCCGATGCGAGGTCGCTCCAGCATCTTGGGACCCCAACGACCATCACTTCTTGGAACTATAGTTCAAGTCATCGTTCATCAATTTTATTTATTAGTGACACACACACAAATACTTTATAGTGGGCGAAATCTTATAATGCTACCATCAATCTTCGTATTGCCTTTTAAAATATCAGCAAGTGTCATTAAAAGTAAATAATATTAATGTTCTGCGTCATGTAGTTTAAAATATCTCTTCTATTATTTCTACATCGACGTCTTAAATGCAATGTCGAATCCAACAATGGCGGTACGATAACCCTCAAATGGCCCGGAACTTTTTCTTAATGGTTTATTTAAAAATTACAATTTTCAAAGTTTCCTTCGTCTCGGATAAATCTCTTTTATTCGCCTTACGAGACATCTACTTTTGATCTGAATTGCTTTTATGCGATGTTTGCTTTGCTCCTCTGTGTGGGAGATTTAGTGCTGTGTTTTGCACACGTAGGGTTATTTACGTGTCTAGTTCCATTCATATTTCGAATGAATTATTTTTATAAAGCTCTATGTTATCAACATTCCAGGCTATGTAACATTTGTTTATTTTCATACTATATCTATTCAATAGGTATACTCATATGTTAAAGTTCAATCCATCAATCAACAAATTAGCAATAACTCTTGTATCTGACCTGCTATTGAAAAAAAAGTAGTAATAGACGTGGATTTCGTCTCGCTTTTGGTAGGAGGCTTTGGCTATGATTAATTTACGAACTATCAAGTACCTACCATCCTACCGTCAAAAATTAATTCCCATTTTCACGAACCATACCTATATCCGATATAGGTATGGTTCGTGAAAAATATCGTTCCCTAAATATGAGTAGCCTCCCTCTTTATATATAGATAGCCCTTAGACACTAAATACAATCCCTTACCCAATATCATTTTCACCTTTAGATGCTTCCTAAAGGTTCGTGAAAACGAAATTTAGAGACAGCGTCATCTAACTTAGCTTAGATAGCCAGTACAAGTTACGGAACGTTGGTGAAACGGGTATTAGGCGATACAATGGTGTGGTAGAAAACGATTTAGGGGTGTGAGTTTATTGTACCATCCTACCATCTTAGGTTGAAATCCATAGACCGCACACTCTCTCTGCTCGGACTCAAGATAGAATTAAAATGAGACAGATTTATGGCAAAGCATATTTGTGTCTCGTTTTAACTCTATCTTAAGTCCGAGCTAAGTCAAAGCACGTTCTATAGATCAACGTCACTTACCAATAGGTTACATCGCATTCAAGGGCTATATTATAAAAGAGATAATTTTGAATTAAAATAGTAAATTTCAGTAAAAAATAAGTTTGAATTACAAGCAAAAGCAATCTAAAACCTAAGTCAAAGTCGTTTAACTTGGATACATTTTTCCCATCGCCATAAGCGGTTTGATAGGTACAATCCTGTCGGCCCGAGTGTCGAAGTCGTCAGGGTCCTTAACAATCGCGTTTACGACGTATAAAACTTAGTCTTTATAGTCTCCCGGTATATAAACGGGGCTTTTATACCTTTTTAATTAATTGTACTGTCGTTAAAGGCCATATCAGTTTTGTCGTGATGATGCTTGGAGAATTGATGGCCTAGTGATTCAATAAAAAGATTTTGATGGGCTGACAGTTCATAAAAATCTCGTAAAACGTCCAACAAATTTGCCCGTTTGCTTATTGTATATCTTAGGAGATTGATTTCGAAGAGGTCTTATTAACTTACTTTTTTATTAAATTTAATTCTACAACTAAATAACGGACGGTCTATTTAATGGACCGTTATCTACATTGCTAGTGGACATTTATAAAGTGGAACGTTCATGGACGAATTTAAGATATCTTAGATTTTCTGCCACATTTAAATATAGTAAATCGTGCCGTCAAGCGATTTAGCGTTCCGGCACGATGGCGTGTAGAAACCATCACTTATCATCAGGTTAGATAATAATCAAGGACTTAAAAAAAATAGAATAGTATAATTAAAAAAAATAATAGTATATTACAATATTTAAATCACCATCATCACGTGTTGACCAAACTTCGTGTTAGCGGCAAAATCAGTGATACTTATCTACTTTTCAGTCAGTTTAAGCAACTGTTAAGTCGCGAATCCCGAGAAATGTGGATTCGATCTCCGTCGGCCCCGCAATTTCTGACATGTATTTCAAAACTTATTCGAATTTCAAGTGTAGGTTAACACTTTAATAAGACTAGTAAGATATAAACAACAACATCAAAACGTCGTTAAAAGCTAGATCTTGCTGCCTATGGTAATCTAATTAATAACATTTGGTTAATTATCCTAAAATGTTTCAAATTTACTACTCAATTAGCATTTTCCAAGATGATATCAACTTTATGGCAGAAATAAATAAATTAATCAGTGAATAACTCTGATATATTAATACAAAGACACTTTAATGGACCAGCCCGTGGGCGAAACTAAATATGTCTCTATTCCATTATAAATTTAATTTAATGCTAAGTTATAGGATTGTCTGAGCGCAGTATCTATTAGTCACAGCGTGAGATCGAGGTTTTGTTAGGAACCAATAACTTTGCCTGAGTAACAAAGGCCTCTCTAATAAACACTTACAAACTACGTGGCATGAATTTACATGCTTAGATGCCTACAACTGCAAAATATGTTTTCTGCAAAAAACTTATTCAATAAGGTTTCTTCTCAAATAGCGTCAACTTAGGGAGGGATCTATTAAATAATAATCAGAAAGTACCGAAACATTAAATTATTCTCTAGATCTTAAAAATCAACCCTCTAATACCGCTGACGGTATTTACGACCCGTACCAATTAATTTTTTCCCTCTTTTTACTCCGTCAACAGTAAAGAGTACAAAGTGGCCATAGACACAAATACAAGTGGCTATAAAATAAATGTAGCTGACTCAGTACGGGCTGGTGTCTCTATTGCGCATGTGCGGTACATTCCGGCACTTTTATTGATTTCAGTAGCACTAACGGTCCATAAAGCCGACGTGCCGGACTGGAGCCTTCGCTCTATGCCCCTTATTAGGTACTCACGATATCCAGTGAATACTACTTGTTAACTTTTTAAAAGCATACGTATTTTAATTCTAAAAAGTTGACTTTTAAGTTTACTCCTACTGATTTAGACTTGCTATTTCCTTAAATTCTATTTATTAGTAACATTTAGGTCTTTATGAAATATGAAACTAATTATATTGAGCTATTAGTTTTCATTCCACGTAGCAATGTATACGGTCTAATAAACGTCATTTACAGCCAATAATCACCCAACGCACGTATTTTGGGATTAACTACATAGGAAGTCGCCGATCTTAATTGCGGGCGACGATCGGGGGACGTCGCATGGTCATTACGACCGTCGGACCTGCACTACATTATTTTGTTAGTGTACTCATTTAGGAGGGTTGACTTAATGTTTCGAAACATGCGGTTGCAATTAACGGTCAAGAAGCTTCTGTTTGTTGACCAACGTTTATTTATCCGCGAAAAAAAAACTTTTTTTTTAAATTATGATTGTTACTCAGTTGATCGAATTCTATGCATTTTAAACATAAATACCTATCTGTGAGAGACTAGATTTCGCTCGCGACTTCATCCCCGTGGAGTTTGGGTTTTTAAAAAAATCCCGCGAGATAGCTTTGTTTTCCCGGGATAAAAGTTGGTCCGTTGTTGCGTGATTGAAGGACAACACAACACAAGGATGGTTGCTCACAATTTATGTTTATTAGTCTTTTGTGTGTGTCCTGGGTTCGATTCCTGGGATGGGCCAAAAGTGGGTTTTCTGACAAGAAATTCTCGGAGTTAGGAAGTTGGCGGTTTGGGTGTCTCAACACCCCCGTGCCTCGGAAAGCACGTAAAGCCATCGGTCCTGCGCCTGATCTCTCTCCGGTCGTGTCGGATTTTCCACTCATGCGGACTATGAGAGTGCGAGAATAGAGAATGCACCTGTGTTTGCGCACTCACTTGTGCACTATAATACCTCCCGCGAAGATCGCTAATCTCTGTGGAGATATTCCTCCGTGGCCGGATTCGGTCGGGAGGACATTATATATTTTTATCATCGGTTTAATACGGGCTGAGAAAAAGATCGTCAACCCTAACTAATATTTCGAGTGTAATAGTAAAAGAGAGCATTAGTGGGTGTTCGTGTAATATCGACGGAGCGACGGCTGCAGAGGTTCTATTGCGGCCTTTATTAAAAGTAAATTTGCCGCCGCAAAATGTCCACAAGCTCTGTTACGACTACAACTGACGTAACTACTTGAACTCTACAAACATTTTATTTTGTTATTTGGGAATCGTATCTCGCCATTCTTATTTGGAAGCTCATTTTTATAAAGTGACACTGAAAGGTTTAGAAAGACCAATTATTATGTACATATTTAAAGGGTTTAATAGGTACTACAACTTTTGACATTGTCGTTTTACTTACCATTCAAATACTATTTACAAATTATACTTAACATTCAGTACCGTAGGAACAATGCCTCGTTACTCCTTTCATAGTAATGATTTGAGATGAACGATTGAATAAGAACCTATTATGTGGTCACCAATCCAACGTACATAGTCGGTACTAAGGCACCTACGTGATATATCAAAGTGACCTCTTAAAATACTTATCTCAACTTAAGTGCGTTACTAGGTATAACCATACCATCTTGGAGAGTAAAAGTATAAAGTATAAAAGTGTTCGATGAACGAAATCGAATGAAACGTATCCAGTACCACGTATAGTGGGTACAATATGTCCGTAGCAAAAGTAGTGGCAGTGAAGCGATGATTTCGCTACATTTCGCGCCACCGTAACGACGCTCAGAATCGTCTTGATGGACGCTATGAATGAGCTCTCACAACATAAAGAAATCCCCTTAAAAAGGGTAGCTCTGGGGTAGAATATCAGAGCGCCGGGCATCTCAAAGTTCAACATTTTTATTTTGGAAGGCCCACTACGTGGACTTGCGACTTAAAACGCCTCCTAGGGAGAAGCTAGATACCTACAGGCGGCGCAAGATCGATACAGACGGCGCAAGATCGCATGTGGAAGGCTGTGCAAAAGATTTATGCACAGCCACAGATGGGTGTATCTACCTACAGCTGTGGATGTTAATATTTTAATTTTGGAAGGCCCACTAGGTGGACTTGCGATTTAAAACGGTTCCTAGGAAGATGCTAGATACCTACAGGTAGCGCAAGATCGATACAGACGGCGCAAGATTGCATGTGGAAGGCCGTGTAAAAGATCTATGCACAGCTGTGGATGTCTAACAGTTGATAAAAAAATGAAGTAGGTACATATTTTGAAAATATATTTATGTTGTGATTAAAGAATTTCATTTTTAAGGATTTTGGGCAAAACGCGTGAAACTCTCGCCGCTAAAAATTCTAAAATGTAATATCTTAGTTGATAATATTATAGCTACCTAACTAGTCAGGAATTTTATGCTATACTTGGTTATATACTCAAAGTCCTATACCTAAAGTAGTTTAATTAATTGAAGTCTATTGCAATAATAAATTATTTGATGGGTTTCTTACCATGTCGATTTCAGTTTATTATTATCAAACTTTTATTCGTCTTTAACCCATTTTTTATTTAGTAGGTAAAGCAAAATAATTTTAAGAGAAAAATCTCAAAAGCTTTAGATGTTGAAGGTAAAATAAGCATTGAAACCCCAAGACATGGCTTCATTTGCTAGTAAAGAGGTTTCAAATAATTACAAAACTTTGAGCACCTGTGCAAGGCAAAGTTTGCGACGTCGGGAGGAAAGCGGCTAAGCTGCGGGTGCCATTTCATTGCGCCTTAAGCTAGATATTCTGGATTTTAGGCTATTCACATGAGCTACTTCAGATCTAATTATAGTTATATTCATCTAATTAAACAAAAGTTACCTTTTATCGTCTAAGTATTAAGAATAAAAAATATTATTATACTATTAAAATGTATACAGCAATTGCAATGAATTAAGTAGGTAAGTAAACGCTACAATGTTATCTTTTGTATTCAGATATTAGCGTTTACCATTATGTTTGTTTGGAAATATGTCTCTCTTCTGACTCTATTAGGTACCTACTTATTATAACTGTAGCATAAAAATATATTGTACTTACTACAATGTACATTAAGAATTTGGGGGTTAATAAAACTTGGTCTGTCCTACCTGTTTGAAAACTTCTAAGCAGATAAAAATTTCCATGTGGTTTCCACAGGTAAATTGAGAATAACTTGGCGTAACATGTAGGTTGTACATACCCAAGTAAAACAACTATGAGTCCTGTTATTTCTAGGTACAATCACAGAATAAGAACATTACTTAATCTACCTAGTAAGTAGCAAGCCATGCTAATCGCTTTGGACAAAAAAATGATTTTACCTTCAGACAATTTTTATTAGAAAGTCGAGTCATGTCCAACCCAACATTATAAATAAACAAGCAGATAAACATACCCAGTTTACAACCACGGCTAGGTTAACAATGGCAAAAGAAGCAAAAATATCCTCTTGCTTCGCAGTAAATCTGCAAAGTTGCCGTCGCAGCGTATATCTGACCTCCCTCACGCTGCGAGGGGAGTAAACAAAACAAGTTTTTTCCTCGGATGAATAAATAAGACAAGGGTCGTCTTCAGAGGGGCTATCCCCACTTGTATAACTGTCTGATTTGAATGTTTTAATCCTTTGAAATAACACGGTCTCAGCTGGAAATTTCGTTGAATAATTGGTGAAAGCCGAGGCTTTATCGTCTAATTTCAAATTGCTTTTAGCTGCCATAAAGGCGATACAAATGAGAATTTATATTATGGCACAAAATCCACTAATTTGGCACCCCGTGTTCTTACTTCTCAAAAATTTACTTAGGAGTAACTACCTACTTATGTATAAAATTATTTACTGCGGGTAAATGAAAGTATCTAAATTGTTTGTGTACAAATTATTTATGATAGTAATTATTTTATGTTGACAAATGAATCTCGACTAAAAAAATCGAAACTTGACTGCGTAAAAATTGAATTTTAAATAAAAACTGAAACGGGAAAAACAAGGCCAAGTAATCTAAAGTTCTGTTAAATAATTTTGACTTGAAAGTCGAGACCCATTATAGGGAAGGTTTGAACCGATCTAGATTTTTGATGGGTCCCGGCTGTTTAATTAAACCACCGGGAACCCCAACGTCCATCAGCTCTTCGAACTATGTACCGCGGACATTTCCACTTCAGTTTCGCAACTCGCTGAACTGTCTCGGTGACTTTAGTTCTCCTACGCATCTCCTGATATAATTACCTCATTCAATAATTTTAGGGAAAAAAATGTCATTCTCTGTGTTTTCGGAATTCGACAATCCCGTGACGCGGGATCTTTCCAATGACCCCGAGCGATGAAACTAACGAGCCGGGGTATCAACAAAAGAGCAATAAGATATGCTGGGAAACTAGTGTGGGTCCCCGGGGGCCCGTCCCGCCCGCGCCGGTATCGCCTTTCGGGCTCAAGGAAATGTGTTTTCCACGATTCGCTTCGATAAATACTGCAAAAGAAATATTCACTTGGATCAAACACAGGTTTCCCCTGAACTCTTTAAAATAAAAATGTACTGCGATTTTTAATATTTTTTGCTATGTCCACTTCAAAATAAAATCTCTTGGATGGTAAACTTTTATAGTGCTCATTTTCTCAATTTCTGCGTGATGTTAGTTTGTCACTAGATTTTTTAATATTTCCTAATATTATTCTCTTTTATTTATGATATTTTTGCTATTTTTGTGATATACCTGTTACGAAAATATAAAGCTTTATTTATTCATTCTGTAAACTTAAGCTACACAAGCACAGCTTATCTCTAAGGAAGACTTTTCTTCCCAAAGCTGATATTGCGGAAGTAGGATACTTTGAAAAATGCTGACATTTTACAGCAAAAAATTAAAAAATTAAATAAATAATTTACAAAAATTTACATAGGTAGGTACACATCAGGTTTCCTATTCTAGTAGGGTAAATATAAATAAAGGTACCTTTAGGATACACCTTCCATTCAAAATGAAGCAATAGTTTTCAGAGGATAAAATGTATAATTGCCCTATCCCGGGACCAAGCAACACGTCACCGGGATAGCCGCGTATATCCCGGTAATTGGAGCGCAACCGGGGATTCCACTTTCTTTATTGCAAATAAAGTAGTCCCGCACTGCTGTTATTCTTGTGTGTCGGCGCAATTTAAAAGAGATTACGAGCCTATACTTTCATTTTAGCTATTTCATAAACAGAATGTCAGAGAGATGAAAAGACTGTAGGTATATATCTAGCTTTTGCCCGCGATTTCGTCGTCGTTCGGAATTAAAAAAAATCTTAATCTACGCGGACGAAGTCGCGGCATCATCTAGTACCTATATTACAAATATCTAAGGCTCCACATATAATGATCTTTCGAAAGCAGTCTATGAACATAGTAAGAACACGATACCCAAGTCTGCCAACAATAAAATAGGTTAGGCGATTTTCAGGAACTAACTAATGTCTAAAATAAAATAGGTAGGTACCTACTAGGTACAACTACGTGTCTCTAAATTAAAGATCTGTGTAATAAAAGATTCTCCAAAATAAACGATTTTATGATAAGTTTATAGCCTCAATAGCCTAACACAAGCTTTCCGCTTATTTGGAGGAGATAGGAGGATATTAGTCAACTTCAGGTTAGCTAATATACTTTAAAAAAAAATGTTTAAAAGTTATTCTAGTTTCGACCGTAAAAATATAAGCATTCTGTTTAATATTTTTATCAAGCAGCTAGCAATTATTTTACAATGAATACATCTAGGTACCTACTAGGTACTATAATTATACTTGAATCGTTTCTTTTGTAACTTAAACCCACAGATTGGAAGCTAAATTTACTGGTCGCACTTGCGATCGTTCTCATTACGAAAAGTGTTTGAAAACGGTTCCTAATGTGCTCCTTGGTTTTAATGGGGACTTTAATTTTATTAAAGAAAACAACTTTTTTCAAACCTCGAAATCTATTCGACTTGTATTTTGTTAAATAGTTACATGTTTGCATCTATACATATAGTCATGTTCTATCCCATTTTAAAATGTAAATACATAGGTATTATTATCCTATCCTATTAATATTATAAATGGGTGGTTGTATGGATGGATGATTGTTTGTCAATCACGCCGCAACGATTGAACCTGAACTGAAGGATTTTCGGGTACAAATATTTAAATTTGCATCCGAAAATCCTTAATGTTGATTATATTAGAAGCTTTGTGGTTATTTTTTTCATAACCACTCAGAAAATGTAATATATTTATTACATTTAACAAAATTAACATATAATTATTAAAATCGATAATTATTAATAATTTTCAATTTTTGCCGTAACATCCACCTCAACGCCAGACGGTATCTAATATCCCCATAAGGCTGGCTGCATTGCCTTTTTGGATGCACGTACTTATTTTTTGTCCAAAGTAATAAATTATAAAATAATTATACAGAAAATGGTGATGCTAAAGTTTAACTTACATAAATATTTTTAATATTTATATAACATTCAATTTTTATTAGAGTATTGATTCAGTTATTAAAGCTCATTATGAGATTATTCAAACATGTTACTTCAACGATTGCCTAAATAATGTAGATAGTTACGAATAAATAAGGAAATTGCTTAGACTATTTTTTGAAAGAGCTTCCCTTGCGCAAAGATATGTTGGCAGTCAACCAATATTTTTGTAGCAAAGCTAACCAGAAACTGTTCCGTCGGCATCCAGTAGACTGAATAATTGCCTGCAGTTTTCCCCCTTTCTTTGTTCCCTTTTGGAATTCTCTTTGTTTTGGAGCTATTCTATGATTCTTTTATACTTACTTTATTATCCCGTTCTCATTCTTCCTTGCAAGCTTCTTGTTTGAAGTTAATTAATTAACTAGTTAAAATACTTGGGGTGACCTATATCGATGATTGCGGATTTTTTCTATTTTATGTTTTGAGAAACAAAAACTAATAACAAAGCTCCACCATATACCTACTTTTTAAATTAAAATTAAAAATTAAAACAAAAGTAGTTTGTATGAAACCCACAGACCCCACAGTGCACAGCACATCCCTCTTATACCTACTACTTACGTCTTGTAGACATTGAAATAATATCCACTTAATTTGATAAATGTTTCAATAAACCATCGTAAAAAATACTAATCTTTTCTCCATAACAAAGGAAAACATAACTCGTTGAAACAACATCGAATCTGCGTTAAAAAAGGTAAGGTGAAATTTATTTGTAATGACCGCCTTACAACAGAGCTGATATTACAAGAAAATACACTCTACGCCACAGAAATCCGAGAGAGTTCCTACAAGCGGCTCCATAGAAATGCTGGCAAGGGATTTTGAGACCGAGGCGGTCGAAAAGGAACAAGTCAGCTGCCATAGTTCGTTCCAAGACGAAGCGGTTAGGGACTAAAAGACCGCGGCTTTCTCATATAGAGTTGTCAAGGGCGGGGTTTCGTGATGAATTGGAAACATTGTAAGCGGGAGGGGGAGAGGGGAGACTTTTTTGAGGGGAGTTCGGGGAGAAAAGGGTGCGCGGGTTCGGGGGGTTGATTAATGGCCCGCGCTAAAGGGAGCCATGTTCATTATACCGACGGAACGATGTGTTACTTGCCTACTAATATATTTTGCTCTCGGTGGCTTTGGGATCGTACCGGGTATGTTATTAGTTCATTATTTTAGGCATTTTTATTTCTTCCGGAGATGAAAAATGACATCTCACTGATTACGGGACGCATACAAAAATAGGTTATAGATATTCGACGTTTTTTGAGGCGGCGTCGAGTGATATTTTAAGATTGGACACTAATTGAGTTTATAGCTCTATCACAAAATGTAATGGGACCGTTAACGAATTTTTTGTTTATAAAATAAGCATTTTAAAATGTTCCAATTAGGGTATAAATGGTAGTTTAGCTTCTTTCCTACCTTATAACTATTTTATCCAATCTGGATCAGTTTAAGCCCGGTATTTAAATTGATTTTGAATTAAACTTGAAATAAATTTTATCTTTAAAACTTACATTAAATCTATTATACGTTTTGATGGTAAATACCTACTGCATTCTTGATTTTTGTGAAATTTTAACCTATTTTATATACATGGGTAGGTAGGTACCCATTAGGTATATTATATTGTACCTAGGTCATAATAAACAATTATCATCGTTTCATAGTGAAAAAAAAACTTCTTTTTAGTATTTACCTAGTAAGTATGTAAACGAGATAGAACTGTCGCTTATGTAGTTATGTACCTAAATACCTAAATTGGTAATTGATTGGTATATAGTGGCATGATCTTTTATTTAACTTTGTTACTATGAAGCTGTTTATTCATTAATATGTGATCAAAAGAACTTACGTTAAGTTCGATCAATACCTACTATACCTACTATGAGTCGATTTATTCTGAAAATTTATATTCAATGGGTCATTAAATAATTTTCATTTTCTTAATGAGCTGTCAAGGCTGTCATCTAAATGTAAAACGAAGCTGCCCATGGAACTTATGTAGGAATGAAGTTTTTAAAATCTATATAGGTACTAGGTACTAAGAAGATGTTTAAGTAGCAAGGTTAAGTAGCGACTAGTGGCAGTGCGACAAAATTAGTTTTTTCTTTATGAAATGCTTGTGTGTTATCATAATATTATTTAGGTGTACTTTTTATCTAAAGGGCTCGATTATTCCGTAACGTTGGCTGACACAAATTCGCATAGCACCAAAACGTTAAACAATATCACATCATTATCGCGTGTACGCACGCCCGCTAAGCATAACATTAAGCAAACAACACAGTATCCAACTTGAGTATTCCATTCGCACGCCGCGCTTAAAACAGAAACAATGGCCCCATTAAAAATCAGCTCTCGGATATTTTCCAGCGTATCCCGTAGCTGACATAAATCCAAAGCTTTCCGCCAAAGCTATTTCCAAAGGAGCCTTTTCTATTCCGAACCGTGCACCCGTTTTTCTTAGACTCCCATTATAAGGCGTGGAGCCCGCTAGCCCCAGGGTTGCTAACGCTGCTCTTTCCCTTTACATAAGACATTTAAGATGCAGGGAAGCCACTTTACAAACTTATAGCATTTTACTTTGTTATTTGTTTTTACTGATAAAAAACTTATTTTGCTACTAGCTTTTGACCGACATATTAATTTCTCAAGTGGCAATACTAAATTCTCCACTAACGATACCATCAACTAAACAGATGGGTTGTTGCATCTATCTGGTCTTATTTAGGTTTAGATTCATTGGACAGTCTCGATAAGGAGTTCTTATAGACAGTGGCCAATGCGGAAACGAGATCATAGGACTAGAAGTCAAACTGATTAGTTTCTGATGATGAAGCAGGATTTTAGGCAATGGTTTCCACCTTTTGTCCCACGGTTAAAATCTTTTAATTTACACGGATTAAAATCTTTTAATTTATACGAATTAAAATCATTTAATTTACACTTGTTACCAATAATCAATAGCTTCAAGGGGTTCATTATTATCCAAGTCCTGAACTGACTTTCCGATTTATGTATTTAATTCAAGCAATAACATAATTCTTTAAAATAAAACATAAAAGCATTTTATTTATAAGAACATACAACAAAATTAAACTTAAATGAATAACTTAAATAAATTAAAACTACTACTACATATAAATAAAACATCTTTAGGTAGGTATACATAATTCACCCTAATCTACATTATATTATGTATACAAAGTTTTCTGTTATAATCACATAAGAACATTTTGATCTCAAAAGCTCGTTATTTCGGATTTAAGAAAAGTTGGCAGCCCTATCTTACCACCCCATGCCACCCCCAAAAGTAGAGGTTAAGTCGACGTATAGGCCGTTATGAAAGTTTATAAGTAAAATGGATGATAATTATACAAGCGAAGGAATAGGGCGTGTTTTTAAATGATATTACCTTCGCGAAAGAGTTTTCGGAGCGCCTTTAAATTGCACTGAATTGTGATTGATCTCAGAAAAAACGGGATATGATAAATAATTTTTGGTTTTATTTTAAATAAGTAATTTATGTCACCAATGAGTAGGTAATTTATGTAACGTCCTGCTAATCTCTAAATTTTCAGTTAGGTACATATGTTTTGAGTAATTAAATATCTCTCGCTTTAAGGGTAGGTTCAGGAAACCATTGTGGGGAAACCTGTAGTAGGTATAGGTTCTAAAAGGTGTCTGAAGTTTGTCAATCCGCCCTTGACCACCCTTCTCATTCGGCGGGGACCAGCGATGATGAGAAGAAACTATCACGAGAAGACATTTTATTGTAAACCTTATTACAAGTTGCAGGAAACGTTCTATTGGTCGTTGTAGGTGTAGACTGACATCGCATACATTCAGCATATTAAAGAGTACAGACGGATTATGCAGAACAGACTAGACACATAAGACAGACGCACCTGAGTATAACCACGGCAAAGTTCGCAGCACGCCGACTCTATTTACATGTAAATACTTTGAAAAAGTAATTTGAGCGCGGCGTCTCCGCACCGCCCTCGAGATTGCGAAAAGGCGCATTAACCGTCTTCCAGGTGATGCATGATAACTGTTATAGCCGAATATAATTTTCTCAGGCCCGCAGCGCCCCCTTAATCCCCGCAAAAAGCCTTCGGAATTATTCCTAAAGATATTTACGGTTTCGTGAATAAATAAAATTATGAGAGTATACAGGGATCTAACTAAGTCGACTCCGGTTTGTTTATTATTATGCCTATATTAAGTTGTTTATCTTTATAATGGCCGGCGAGAGTTATACGGGTCGAGGCGATTTATGCCGTGCGGGATAAGGCTTCGTGGATAAAAAGGAGGAATGTCGGGACTCGGCTCTGATGCCACGCTGAGATTGGATTTTTAAATTTAGATGTGATATTATTCTTTCTCATTCTTTTTTGTCAAGAGGCGCGAGGATATTATGTGTAATTTTTACATAAAAAATACCTTTCAGTATACCTACCCATATCCTTTCGTATTCCATACTTTTTAAAATTACAATGAAACTTATAAATAGCTTAATAATTAAATGATTATTGGTATTGAATGATGCTTAGAATTCCAGCTGCACTGAACAACTAGACTGATTTCATAAGTACCTACCAGCTACCTATATAAGATGTATTTGAATTTGAATGGAAATCGGGGAACAACGTCTTCCTAAAGGCGCTTGAAGATATGTATAACCCTGCCTGATAGGGTGACCTGTGTGTTGTTATCTGATCGTCAACATCGTAATGGAGAAGAAGAAAGGCTGTTTTTTTGCCCTCTAATGAAATGAAATGAAATGAAATGAAATTTATTTGCTGAATATGAGTACATAGTAAGGTGTTAAACAATATTAAATATTTTAGTTCCTTCATATTCTACTAAATAGCATGCAAATATTTAAAATGCTCATCAAAACATCTCAATGATGAGCTCAATTAATTGAGAACTAATTAGAAAAAAAAAAAAACAAATGTCAATGTAATGTAAGCCGCGAGCAAAACTAAAAAGTCGCGGGCAACTCCCTGGTATATTTCCTATTTTTTTAAAATGCTAGGTGTACTACTATATGTTTGATTCTTTCGTGACGGAGCCAAAACTGCAAGCTAAATAGCCTCACTACAAATAAATACAGTTCTTACTAAGTGCTTAGTATTTTTTGAGATCCGTCAATAGGTGGTCGGCAATGAAAAAACTTATTCTTTTCGAACATTCAAAAAACATACAAAAAATATTGCACAAAAACAGCATTTGCGCAATCACTTATTCTACAGAATAATAAACAAAGAAGGGGTGACAATGACCAGAGCCTTTTAAACCCCTTTATTTCTCTCGCAAGAAAAACAACCCTTCCATTCAGAACGTCTTTTGTTACACTAGAATCCGTTACTCTGACGCAATGCTTTATGCTTCATTCCTAGGAAATGAGTTTAGGACTTAAACAATAGAAACAAAACAAGCCCATTTTGACTGTTGTGTAATTTATTTGAACACAGGTAAAAAGGAACGGTACCTACCGACTATAAAAATTGTCTCTGCATAATATTTTTAAGAAGAAAAATATGTTAAAAAAACGAATAATTTTGAATTACTGGTAGGTATTTATTTCTGTGTATAGATAAGTAGACGGGACATAGAACATGGTTAGATAGACAATATTTATCTTGTGAGCAGATAACCGTTTAGTGAGAAATTACGTGAGTGAGTGAACATACTTACATACATACATACAATATACCTACAACTACATACTTAAACTGCTAAAATCATACCCTCCCTTTTGGCTTTCAAGATAACAAGATGAGCAGCACAATTAAATTTAAGTTTCGATGAGTTAGATATAAAAAGAATAATAAAAAAAAATCTTTTCGTCAATCACTCGTCACATCTCCCAAAGTGAGAGAAGTCGTAAAGTTGAGTGCAATGACCTCATTGCAGACCCTACCCAAGGTCGAGCTAGTAAAATGTTTATGGTCTATAAAAGCTCGTCTGCAGCACTCTGCAGTGTGTTTGTGTGTCAAGGACTCCAGACAAATTCTATTGCCCGTTTTGACGATAATATTTACAGCTGACAACCCTTCTGTCGTCGGGTGTTTGATTTTACAGATGTTTTAAAACTATTCAATTCGTAAATGAGGCGAGAAGGTTGAAGAACTTTTTTTATTCAGTTTTTTGACTTGGAATGTTTTGTGTTAGAGATAGGTAGAAAGGCTGCAAGTGATTTTTAAGGGCAAATAAAATTTGTTTAAGACGAAGGGTCCGGATCGTTCAATAAAATCGCAGCAGTTCTCAAAGAAAAGCAATATCGGATCCGCGAGTGGCTAATGACAATTTGATGCCGACGGAGTGCCGCGCTCGTAAAAATTCACTAGAAATGATCCCATTTTGATTAAAAAATCACGCGATCTCACCCTTAACGTGTACAAAAGGAGACTTCCGAATGATTTAAAAGTTTTAATAACGAAATTCAAGTGAAATGACATTATACTTTCAAATTAGGAGTGAAAATTTAATTTAAAAGAGAGACAACTCGACGCCCGAGGGGCGAATGGGATCCTCTATCGTAAAAATGTACAAGCTCTTCTTTCACTGAGTTTCTTTTCAGACTGCAAAATTTATGCCGCCTAAATCTCTCCGAGGAAAATTAGAAGGGCCCTGTATTTATTAAAGGAGATGGTTTTGCACTCGTTAGAGGAATTTTAATCGTCAAAGTTTTCCTTATGAATGCGGCGTTCGGTCTGACTCTCGAGTTATCTTTTATTAGATTTTAGGGCTTTTAATTAGTGTCGTTGAATGTGCGCGAATGAAATCTTAAACGCACAGACTTTGAAATATTTTTGGTCAAACTTTTTGTAGATTAAATACCTAGAGTATTATGAGTAGATACTACCTAGCGAAAAAAGTCCATTTAATTGTTAAAAAATGTGAAAACCGATTAACGATACGTAGGTAGATGCTAAATAATGATGAATGACAGATTTACCTACTACCATTATTATGATTTACCAGATTGACCTACCTACTGATTGTACTGATTACATTACTTTGATTGGTTCGATTGGATACATTAACTAAATTCAAGTTAATTTGAAAACTTACAGTAGGTATAGGTACCCAGCTCATTAAATTATACCTCGCTTCTTCATATACGTTTCCGTGCATCCATTATTTATTATTATAATTACCTACACTAATATTTATTTTAGAGATGAAAAAATTTGAAGCATTCGGTATGCTTTGTCTTCAATTTTAATGATATACCTACAGCGTAACCTCCTTGAATACATCGAATATCTTTCTAGAACCTATATGCAACAGATAAGAAGCTTCAAAAGTATAATTTTTAATTACAATCAATCTACAACACCCACAGCAACAAACAAAGCAAAAACCAAGGGGATGACACGTATTATAGTAATATATTCTTGCATTATAATGCGGCGGCTGCAAAAACCACACACTCAAAGCATTCCCGTGTATCGCTAATTAAAATACGCTGTCGCCGAAACTGCGGTCCCATTACACTGCATTATTTTCACCTTATGAAATTCAAATTCATTCCAATATCTTTGTTTACACTGGTTTAACTTTTTCTAGCTGAAAGTACTTGTTTTACCAACTTTAACTTAAATAATAAACTTATAGAACGAGTTCATACTATGCCTAAGCAGTTTGTTGGTTAGTGTGGGATATAATGAGAATTTAAGCGCCTTTTGGTTTTCCGTCTTTTACGAAAACTGTGAAAACAACCCTCTCCAGTTCCCCAACTACCTATTCATTATTTATCCATGCAAAAAATAACGTCACGTTGCTGCGTAATTGAAGGACAACCCAACAAACACGTTCGCATTTATATACAAGGATTCAAAAAGGAAGCACTGCGAAATGGTTCTACTGCTAAGATAAAGTCGAGATGCCTCGATCGTATGTTTAACCGTTTTACGAACTGTTTAATGAGCAGTTTCAAAAATTTACCAGCTTGGCTTCTGTCGCCGCTAAGCCATTTGCCAACCGTTCGCCTATAAAATTGACACAAGTCGGGTCATAAAGATTACTACAAGAGTGTTACGAGCACTTTTATTGCCCTTTTTAAAAGGCCATCTCGGGTTCTGTTGAGACAGTAATATAACACCTTATAGAAACAGTCTATCATTTACACATTAAGTTTGATATTTTTTTTATAAAATAACGAATATTCCGGTCATTTTAAGATTTGCAATTGTGTTTTTACGTGTTTGAATTTTTTTTTATTTTTTTATTTTCATCGAGCAAACGAGCAGGCGGGTCACCTGATGTTAAGTGATTACCGCCGCCCAAGAACATTTGTAGCACCTGAAGCACCACCAATGCATTGCCGGCTTTTCAGGAATTTTCAATTGATTTTTAACCGACTTCCAAAAAGGAGGAGGTTATCAATTCGGCCGGTATCTTTTTTTTTTTTGATCTGTTAAAGGGCTACGACCGTGACCGACTGCCTAGAATAGCCACTTATGCCACATCATCATCAACTTAATCATCATCTGGCCTAAGCTTAATTGAAAGGTTTCGGCCAAGGTTAATTTGTATAAAAATATAAATGTAGGTAGATACGGGTGGAAACTTAATACAGTTTTTTAAGTTGTTTAAATCGCAATAAAGGCATTTATGTAACATAAAACTCTTTTTAATGAATTAAAATTGTCATTACGACACCGTAAAACTACCTAAATACACAAACATTAATGTCTCATGAAATATAATTAAATTGCCTTTTGTATGACCTTTTATTCATAATTCCGTTGCTTTAATGTTTAATTAACTGTCAAGAACGCGATTTAATATTATAATTTTGTTACAAATCGAACCTGGATCCCGTTTATGATCAATAAACATAATTTATAGAGACATTCGAAGTTGTAACTTGCTCATATTCGTATGATCATGTCATCTGACGACCATTTTAATATTATTTATTGATATTTGTCAAAAATACTAAAGATCAGCCAGGTCTACCTAACTTCTGTTCTTTCACTAAATTATTCATAGATTCTCAAACCATCGTCGGTCCAACACAGCTAGACCACAGCTAAAAAAAAAACGAGTGTTAATGAATAATAATAATATAAAAATAAGAAAAAGTTTTAGACCTAAAAGTTGCTAGAAAAGAAATAGTAGCAGTTAATAGAATATAATTAAAATAAATTTAAAAAAAAAACCATAGCTAGATACAGTTCTTCTCTCGAATGGAAAGGTTTTAGGCCATAGTTAGCTCGCTGGCCAAGTGTGGATCAGCAGAATTCACACACCATTGAAAAAAGTATGGGTTCGAGAACCTTCAGGTTTCCTCACATATTTTCTTTCACAAGTAAGTAGGTAATATTTAATTTAAGCCTCAATAACTGAAAGGTCGCAGGTTCGAGTCCTACCTGTTACACTATTGTCGTACCCACTGCTAGCACAAGCTTTCCGCTTATTTGGAGGGGATAGGAGGATATTAGTCAACTTCAGCATGGCTAATGTTCTTTTTAAAAAAACAAAAATTACTAGAACTCACATAACTCCGAAAGGTCAAAATCATATATCTTCATATAGGTCGAAAAGTAGGGCGAGGTCTTAACCACTTTGTCGTAGTGTATTAAATTATCTCGTCATAAATAAATAATTTCAGTACAGATACGTATTCACATGAATACGTATCTATACTGAAATTCAAGGAAGGAGTCAAGTCATGAATAAATGGCCACCTTTTAACAGCTCCAATAAATAACAGATCTCAGTGCGTATCCCTACATATTTGTTATGTACACTAAGAGCTTTATTATCAGTTATCAAACACATCACCGTGTGCGGGCTTAGCAATAGGTAGAGCCGCCATAACGAATGGCTACGGCCAGATTAGGGCACCTTTTAACGTATTAAATCCAAACTTATCGGTCGGGCTGTCGACGATGTGACCCCGGGTCACTCTTATCAGGAACACCACTCAGGGTTCAGGGATAAATGAACAGGGCATACCCGTTTGAGGTTTATTTTTGAAGTATCTACCCAATAGTTAGGCGTTAAGGATGTATCTGCCTATGTACCTATCTTATTTCCTTTATTACCTTTCTTTTTCTGTAGTTTAAACAACTGATCTTACCTTAGGTATTGTATAATAATTATAATTTTGATATAATTTTAGTTCGTAACCCTTATAAGTAAAAAGAGAAACAAAATAACAATTGTTATTTATTTAGTATTTTATTAATGTTTGTATTTTATTCATTTTTATTCATATTGGTATTCATTATCAGTCTTCAGATAAAAAAGTTCCAAATTATAAAAATATCAGTAGGTAGATACTTGTTTACTGTCTATTATAGTAAAACTAGCTTGTTTAGGTTAATAATAAATTAATTTATTAACTCATTGCTTTTAAAATCAATCATTTTAAAATAATATTGTGTACTTCAATATTCAAATAAAAACAAAGGAAACTGAAACGCCATCGCGGTGTGGGTTGCGTGGTTCGTATCAAAATCACTTTGTTACGAGTACCTAGCGCGTCGAAGCCTTCTTGACCACGTAGTTCGGGAAAGCGAAACTAGATGGCATTATTGGTAGTAATTTAAGGTGGAAAATAATATATGTATAACAATACATATAACAATATGTACATTTAGATTTTTATTTTTAAGATTTTGTAAAATTAATATCAACTAACCAGAAATAGAATTAAAGTAATTGGTTGCCTTAAATTTGGTACATTTTAGATTTTAGTTACTTATACATTACCTATCTAGTACATAAGTAAACACTGTAGGTAAATACCTACAGATACCTTCATAACTAAATGTATCTAAGAAATAATATTATGTAGATAAAAAGATAGAAAATCTAATATGCTTAAATAATAATTCATTATAAATAGAAGTGTTTGATTTCCAAACTATTACCTAGGTAGGTATTTACAGAAAAATTATAAATGGTAGGTACTTCCAAAGAGTACTTCACAGGTTTATTAAGACGAAACTACTCTGTTGATTTAACAACAAAACTAGAAAATAGAAAAGTGTTTTCGAATTCACGATATCGAGAATCCGACGGCATCTACTCTAGTAGGGTGGTTTCGGGGGTTACGCGACCGGGGTCAGTTAGCCGACCACTAACAGGTCCTACGGCATTAAAACGAAAATAATAAGAATTCTATTCTTCTTTTCCAAATGTAATTCACTTAAGTAAAGAGGGGGATAGACCTATTAGTTTTACCTACAATAGTTGGCAGCTTTGTGTTTACCCGAAAGCAAACAAATCTTAGTTCAATCCGCCGCTCATACTTTCGGCGCGTACACGTTCCCAAAACAACGAAAAAAATAGTGAGTAAGTGAAGCGTTCTAGGTAAGTAGATCGTGATGTATTTATTTGAGTCAATTTTTTAATGTTCTATTAAGTGGATATATATATGTTTTACGTTATTTGTACATTTATTACATGTAATATACAAAATCAGGTAAAAAAATTGAATGGTCGCTAACTGAAATTGGAATTATCCAATAACTTCAGTTGGCGACCACCTGGCCGCCAATAGACATTTAGAAAGAAAAACATTTATTTTTATTTTTTATAGACTACAAATCTAATTCGGAATTTAATCACTTTCAATTTAATTTGTTTATTTTTATCCGTGTATCTTTTAGTTTACGACCACCAAATTATTATTATAAAACATCTTAAAATGTATGGGTATCAAGTGGTCGCCAACTAAAAATGAGCAAATTAATATGTGGGTTTACGACCATTTGCAATCACTACTTATAATCTTATCTGTTTTTTGCATAATGTAGGTGTTTAATATATAAAATTTTCATTACAGATGTCCTCCACAAACCGTATTAGAAAATAACACCGGCTTATTCCCAAAGAGATCTGGAATGTGCTTTAAAAATATAAGAGAAGGAGGACACGGTATTAGAAAAAAATGTAAAATGTATAACATCCCGAGATCTGATGATCTGATGATTTGATTCTAAACTTTTGTAATTGTTGTTTAAAGTGATATTTTTAATTTTGTACTTGTGTAGGAAAATGTATTATACTTGCTAAGATTCATTTAAGCTTAAGCTTGAATATTAAAGTGTACCTTTGATCTCATGAAAAAATGTGTTTTAATAATTTATTAAATGTATGAATAATAAAGCATGAATAATAATTATTTTTTAAACATTAACACGTTCATATTTTTTATTTTTAATTAATCAAATTTAGTTTTCCCTAGCAAATCGAGAGGTCGCCAACTAGATAAGGGGGCAGTCGTCAACTAGCAAAAGTGGTCGCCAACTAGCATTTCACATAGTTTTTAAGATTTATTCAATTTAAAATGTTTTCACAACTGTAATTCTTATTTTTTTACTTTTAAATATAACTTGACAATATCTAGGACCCCGTCATATAACTTTAATACATGTGCTATGGGTGCAACATACTTAAATATTGACGTAAAGTTGAATATCCCGCTAATCGGTCGCCAACCGGCGAAATCACCCTAGTCAATCCGCTAAGAATTCAATGTTGACTCTATCGATTAGGTAATGACCTGAATTAATTACCAATGTGATCCAAAATTTGAAGATCAAAGATATCATCCAGACTAATTGTAATAATCCGTGTCAGTGAATAATTAATCAATTCACATATTATTGAAATTGCAATGTTTTTTTTTTTTAAATGATGCCCATTCACACTTAAGGTACACAAGTTATAGTTAGTTGGAAAAATGGAAACCGGAAGGGCGGAATTTCCTTCCGGTTTTTTGCGGTGCGTATTTGGAACGAGGAAGCAAAGCGCTTATAATGGAATTTCTACCACGTAGCGGTATAGATCCATGCTATGCCTTGCAATTTGTTTTCCCAATCAGTAAACACTTTACAAAGTAGGTAGGTATGTTACCTACATACCTACCTTGTACAGTACCTATACCTACATATGTAGATATACCTTGTACCTACAGTACCTACATATGTAGATATGTAAATGACATACCTACCAGGATTTGTGCGATCTTCAAACTGTACCTTGTACATATAGGTTAATACTTATTATAAATGTGGAAAAAAATAAACAAGTCTTTTTCAAGTACATAGCTACTAGCTATTCTCAGAGAGTTCCACTATAGTCAAGTACGAAACACTTTGATATTTAAACAATTGAGTGCTTGTGACATATTTTATGCCAGATGTGGTCGTATCTCTCTTTAAAAAGTACTTATTCCGTTTTCATAAAAAATAAACTTAAGTATTAGATAAATAAATAGACGTTTACAGTTGCACGAAATAAAATTCACTGCTAGTTCTGCATAATAATTCACCTCGTAACATTTAACCACTACATGCTACAGCTTTTTTATATGTAATTAAACGAAAAACCTACCCCAACAAGAAATATCAACCATTAAAAAACACTAAGCATAAACAATAATACGCTCATTTCTTCCACTTAACACCGACTGAACGCCCCTATACAGTCGCCATTTCACATCATTGCTAAATTGGTACCACATAAATCGTACTGTTTAATTTAATCAACGCCCGCGTAATTCGTCTGTATGTCTGTGCATCACCAATAAATACAGACCCTTGGGTATTGAACCTTTCGCCTGTACGGATTGATATCATCAAAGGGTCGCGGCCATAGCGTGTCTCATGTGACGCTGGTTCAGAAATTTATAATTATTGAATTACGTGGGAGCACATTCGCTGGCACGAAAAAATTCACACTTGCGTTGATGGACACGATAAAAAAAACAACTGAAATATTTATATGGAATTTTGTTTTAGGAGTGAAAGTAAAATTAATGCAGCAAGATTATTCGATCATTATTTCACTAAAAAAATACTCTCACTTTTAACTAAATTATACGTATTTTTATAGTATAATAAATACGTATTGTTTAGTAATTATGAATTGGATTTATAATATAAATAATATACCTACTAAAGAATAATAATTAATTATTATTCTTACAGAGTTATAAATTATACTTCATTTATAACTCTGTAATGACGTAACAGGCTACTATAGGTGCTTAGGTAGGTATAATAGGTATATACTTACCTATTTGTTAGGACTTAGCAGTGGCGTGCACAGGATGTACCTACTACAGGGTAGGCAGATGATACAAAATGGAAAAAATCTTCGGTGCGAATTTAAAAAAACTTAAGGGTAGGCATTGTACAAATTATAAAAAGCCTACCTTAAGTTTTTATAACTTGTACTGGCGATTTTCTCCATTTTATATCATTTTTCCGCATTATGCCTACCCTCTGTGCACGCCACTGGGACTTAGCGCATTTTATTACTCGTTACTAAATTACTTTTAGGATATTTAACACCTGCCTGATATTGACGTTAAACAACAATAAAATTTTGTTATCAAAGTTATAAACTTAAGCCGTAAGTACCATGCAAAGCTATACTAAGTAACCCACCGAAACTCGGATCGTTTCTCAAACTTTACAATTATGTTACAACTTCCAAGTAACAACTTAATTTTTAAATCGTAAAACTTAATAAAAATTCTTACTGGTCATTATTTTGAAGGATAGAGAAATGAATTTTCATAACAACAATACTTACATTAGAATTTCAAATTAAAAATGGCGTCGTATCAGTAGGGTGACTCCCTCCCGTCCACGTGATGCCGTCGGAAGTCCAATATTATTTATTGCCCGGTTTTATAATTTATTTGTTTTTTTTTCACATTATAGCTTCCTATGAGCATTATACACGACTACTGTTGATTGCTACATTCAAATTACTACATTAATCTGATTGTTGTAATTTGTTTGATTGCTTATTCATTTGCTGGCTGCAATGAATTATTATTACAAAAATGTTTTGATAAATCGTAGTAAACTAGTAGGTAAGTATATTTTACATAGTTACTTACCACTTACCTACTATATAACAATAAGTTAGTCTTTGTTGCCTCAATAAAGGACTATATTATCGGTACCTATTATATAAAAAATAATTGAAAAATAATTAAAAATAATAATATCTTTCAGAATGGCAAATATTTTTAAAATTAGGAGATTTACCATCCAAAGTTAAAGTTTACTTAACTGACGAATAATTGACAGAATGCTAAACTGTTAATTAGTTGGCTAAAAATCTTACATTTAAATACTACTCGGCGATTGTTATTCCAAGGGAATATTTGAAACTGAATTTTAAGTTAAGAAAACAAACCGAAAATCAGTTTGAAAGAAATGATTTTTCTTGAAATACAGGCAGTAATGTCTTTCGTATACAATTGAAAGAGTAAATAAAGCCACTAAGGCAACAAAGGGACGTTTCGAATGTTAGATAATGAGCGTGGCTAGCGACGAGGAACGAAATGTGGCAGGGAGTCTGATATTTCCGCGCCATTTCGCACATTGTTGATACCCTACACTGCGTCACGGGCGCTCAGCGGGGATGGAGTGTTATAGACACCACACTAAATACAACAAATATTATGTATATCAACGTAGATAGGTATATCTTACCGCTTTATTTGAGTTTAAGGTATCTACTTAAGGATTAATTTTTGTATCAATCCATGCTAGGTATACATATATGAAAAAAGCATATTAGCTAAGGGATTCTATTTCTATTATGTTTAAGGATATTATTATTTATTTTGTGATAAGTGATAACCATCTGCCTGAATCCAATTACAGTACCTAACTACATACCCATACGAAAAGGGTTTAATGGTTTAGCATATATGTAATAATAAGCCTTTGCAATTTTGTATTTCACATTAACTGAACAGTTTATAAAATATTCAAAGGATGTAGCACGAAAGATTTATTTAGAACAATAATTTTCAAGTCCTGGCTCAGCGGGAGGGAGTGTGTGTGTGAAAAATTGCCAATTACGCAAGTATGTAATGAACTTGATGTATTTTGTTGGGGAAATGAGATTTTAAATTGTGAAATTGAGCCCCTATTAAAATAATCTTCGACTGAACCTCCGTAGTATACTTATATTTTGCACACCTTCCATCATTATGTAATTACAATGCAATCTTATAGGTAGGTAAGGGCCTACTTCTCAATTACCAGGTGATCTTTAATCGATGACTAAATTTTTGATGTTATAACAGATTTTTAAATTTTTACTTTATTCCAAGAAGTAAGTTATATATTTTTATGTTGTATATCTTGCAATAAGATCTGTTATGCTTGCCTACCTTTACTTATCAATCACTAGCTGATGCCCGCGCCTTCGTCTGCGTCGATTTAGCTTTTAAACCCCGAGGGAACTCTTTGACTTTCCCGAGTAAAAAGTAGGCTAAGTAGGTATGTCACTTTCCAAGTCCTCAACTGAACCTATGTTTAAATGTTTATATATTTGTATGGTGATAATAATTTAAAAAAAAATGTAAAACCACGTGGAGCTCTGCTGCGGCGTGATTGAAGGACAAATCAACAAACAAACACATTGTTGCAGTTATAATAATTTGCAGTTTAATTTGCAGTAAAACATATTATGTATCTACCTATTACTAAGTAGGTATAACATTGATTAATGACGACTGAAATTTCTCTAGATAAGACACATTCCATAAAATTCAATACATTAACCAAACACCGAAATCTATAAAAGTTCAAAATGCTTTACAATGAATGCTTAGAAATACCTACTTTATTTTTTGGTAGTCACCTACTTAATGTAGCTATTTGGGTAACAATTGTAGCGAAAGTTTTGATTGGACAAAGTCACGGAATAATAAAAATTGTCATAGAATAAGCTGAGCGAAGCGAATCCCGAACATATTTTATCGTGACGATATCTACGCCGTAAAAATGTCATCGGCCGCTCGACGCTCGGCGCTTATCGCTTGCCGGCAAACAGATTTGAAGCGTCGGCAGAAAAACTTTGAAGAATTATCTATTTTTCATAGCCAGCAACTCTTTCATGTCCACAAGTTCTTTTATGATTCATGAAATTAAATCTTTCAAGCTCATAAGTAAATTCAGTGCTAGCTAGATTTTGTAAAAAAATTTTTGTGGTTCTACAGTTAAATTTCATATACTATTTGAGTGTCTATTACCTACAAACAAGTTTGTATGTTCGGGTTTTATTCTAGGTATTTGTATTTGAGAGAGTCCAAAACTGAAATCGAAACATCCTGAGGTCGCTGACCTCTAATAAAATCTTGATAGCGTAACGACTGAAAACTAAAAGGTCTAACCCCGCCTGATTCTCTATTGTCCATTTCTAACACTAACTTTACGTCTCATTGGATGAAAAAGAGTAGGTATTACTATTCATATTTGATAAATAATACATTCTTCCATTAAAAAAAAAGACGTGTGGCACTCGGGGACTGCCGCGGTAAAGCTATTGTATAGCATTTTTTATCAACGCCATCTAGCGGTGAGAGGAGTCTTGTGTCAGGTTATTTTCGTTACGGAATTTCTGGATTCGGTCTCCACGCTCAAGGCCCGCGATAGAAGCTATGCAATAGCTTAAAAAATTAATGCACATTATTTTGCCGACATAAAAAGCTACAGGAATCTCAGTTCTACATTACCTACGCAGGAATTTCAAACTGTGATATTATCTGTAGGTAAGTATTTACAACCAAGGTTAAAGATAGATGACTACCTCCACATGAAGCCCTTTGGGCGATAAGAATGCCTGTGTATCGCCACCTCGGATCTAGCAGTACCTATACCTACCTAAAAATGACAGCTTTGCTGCTCTAGTCGTAGTCTACAGCTAGGTACAGTTTGCAAAAAATAAGTGTATAATTGATATTATACACTTATTTTTACTTTTGTGTTATTTTTTCAAATCTTGCTCCATATTTTGAATTTCTTCTTCTTTCATTTTCAACCGATAGACGTCCAGGTCCACAGTTGGACAAAGGTCTCTTGATCTGCTTTGACAATAGTCTCCATGGTAAGTAATTTCTAAATGATTAAATTCGAAGAAAACATAGCAACAGCCTAAATGTATGCAAGAAAAGAGTGCTAGTGCAACTTGCTACGGAATAAATTCCAATAGATTTGTTACGGTAATATCTAGTCGGTAAAAATGTCAACGAGATGCTCGTCGCCCATTCCTTACCTACCGCATGCCGATACCGCCGGCGCTTTTGGGGAAACGAAAATATTGAAGTTTCAAATTGATTTTTATAGGCTGATTATGTACGTGACCTGTAAAGTTTATTTGATGAAATTTATCTTTAAGTAGAAGAAGAAGTTTCTTTTCTTGTCAACCCTGAAATAAACTTGTCAAAAAGTCAAAAAGAAGATGAGGTAGTTTAACCTCAATTTTAAAGGCTTATATCGTTTTGGATCATCATTATTTATTTATTTACTGTTTCTGTTTCTTACGAATCAAATAATCATTGATACGAAGCAAAGATAAAATTGAAACATAGAAACAGAAACATTAGAGTCCTGGAAAACAAAAGTTTTATGAATATAGTACTATGGCACAGCTAGTTAAGCCAGCGCAGCTCCATACATTTCATTGTTCAGTATCTTTTGAGCTAGGCACAGATAAGCGAACAAAGCGTTCAGCGGAGCGATGCTGGTTGTTTATCGCGAGAACAGAAATATATCTGCGTTGTAAAAATGTCAACGTGCTACGTTCATCCCGCGCTGGATAGCGCTACTGGATTTGAATACACAAAGGAATTAGAGGAACATGTTCTTTGATTGAAAATATTTTTATAACTCGTCTTCTCAGCTATAGGACTACACCTACTATTTGGGAGTCACGAGTACGAACCCGGGCAGGCAGCTCTGAATTTCGGAGTTAGTAGGTAATTAAGTAAATATCACGTGTTTTAACGGTGAAGAAAAACAACTTGAGGAAACCTGCACGCCTCAAAGTGCAGGGTTCCTCACGATGTGCTCCAAGTGTGTGAAGTCTGCCAATTTCCTTTTTTTTTTCATTGGGCCAGCGTGGTGGACTATGGCCTATAAGCATTGTCTGAGAGACCTGCGCTCAGTAGTTTATGCAATCAATAAATGAATTTGAATTTGAATTAGAGACCCGTTGGGTGCTGGTGATGGTGAACTCATTATCTCAACCCATCACCGGTCCCCACTGGGCATACATGGTTCATCTCAGAATGAGAAAGGATTATAGTCGGTTGCATCATAGATCAATGCAGCTTTATAAAGCAAGATTCGATTGTTTCATCTACTATTCTACATACCTAAGTAGGTACCTACGGTACCTACCTATAACTCAAAAAGTATGGTTAAATAAAAGACGGTTAGTCAGGAGCTACCTAAATATATTTATCTTGGTATAGGAATTTTGCGTCAGTTCTAATAATTTGTATTAATAAGTATATTATTTACGTACTAATATATTACATATAAGCATATGTTTGAATTAAAATCAAATAAAATTTACATAATTTCCAGTTTAAGGACAAGAAATAGATAAATTGCTTTTTACCAAAACTTTATATTCAAGCGCTATCGAATTACCTATCGCATGAAAAAATGTTACGGCAACAGCCCGACAACCACCAAAATATATCGAGATAGAACGGTTATCACCATTGTGTTATTAATGATTCAAACGTGCCTATTTCTAGTTTCATCCAAAAATAGGCCCGTTCGGGATTAAACCAGAAATAAGCATAAACACAATATATATAAACATTAATCATTTTGTTCGTGTTTCTGTCCGTGTATCTGTTGTTTGAAAATATCGTTTGTGAAACACTTCTTTGTTAAAGAACTCTTCTGTTATTTGGTTCCTATTCTGGGAATAAATTTTGCACTTTTGTTTCAATTAGGAACACTATAGTAATAAGAATTATCGAAAAAGTAGAGCCATTAGTGTATTAAATTGTTTTTCACTGTCACATTTATTGTGATTTCATAGTTTTAAATACTTAATTATAATTTATAGCATTTCCTACAAATGCGGGACCAAGACCATTTATCGTACTAATTCCGCCTTCTTAATCAAATTACGCCTTCGAGTGCACTTTCGAATTAAAATGCATGAACTAATTACTAGAGGGCGTGCGCGAATTGAAATAAACTAATTACAACCGCCGACCAATTACAACCACTGATTTATCAGTACTGTGTGATCAAATAATTAAAAATATGCCCACTGGTACGAGTAGGGACACCATTTATTCTAATTTACTTGAAATATTCCCGATTTTCAGGATGCTGTTCTGCCCTCCTTACGAAAAGTGCAATAACTCGGGTTTTGGGCCTCACAGACTTTCAACTCTATTTATATGTGTGTTAGGCTAAAAGTCTTTGAGGCCCAAAACCCGAGTTATTGCACTTTTCGTAAGGAGGGCAGTGTTGTTGGCACGTTCAAAACACGCTTTGTTTTTTATCCGACCACCGAGTTCACACTTTGTCTTTACTCTACAATCAACGTAGTACGGATTCGGAGTGGTTATCTGCTCGTCAGCGTCGAAGTTTGGGATAAATCTACTTTTTAAAGGCCACGAAATATATAACAAAAGATCTCTCTTAAAACAAGAAGAGTTGTCACATTGCTTGTACTACTACTACATTACTACATACTAGAAAATTGAAAATAATAATATTTTTTATCGCAGATTAAAAAACTACTTAATAAATAAATGCTATTATACTACTAAAGAATACTTAAATGAAAATATGTAAAAAAAAAAAAAAACATGCGTGGCCATCCGCAGTATGCTCATCAAATAGAATAATTAATATATGTACTACTTATTATATTTTATGTTATAATTTATGTTATTAATAATAATTAATGTAGTTACCTACTGCATGTTGTGTTGCTGTGCCCTAACGGGGTTTTCAAATGATGCATTGTTCAAAATTATATTGTGAATATTGTAAATTTGGAAAGCAATAAATAAATAAATACTAAATACTAAATACTATTATGAAAGTGCTGCGGTCAAGCTCATAGCCGCACATCAAATCCCACTCAATCACCCAAGGGCCATGTATCACCAGTACAGTTTTTTATCGATCCCAAAGTCAGCGATGATTGGAGTCGTAATTAACCTATTGAAGCAAAGGACGCTGAAAGTATTAAGTACCTAAGACTTCGCAAGGCAGCAAGACTTATAAGATCTGCAGCCCTAGTGTTCGTAAGGCAGCAAGACTTTTAAGTTCTGCAGCCCTAGTGTAACTTTTTAAGTTTACGTCAACATTGTGTACATGTATATCGAACGGAAAAGGTTTCAAAATACCTCAGTTCTTTTCTAAATGACAGATTTACGCAAAGTTTAATGTATTTTTTGAAAATTTACACTAGACATACTGGGGTCTGTCCCGCTTTACCAAGTGAGCTGGCAACACTAGGTATGCAGTTGTTATTGTTGTAAATTGTAAACGTCCGTATTCAATTTGCGAAATGCAACGAAACGCGTCGGGCCAATGCGTACGGAGCAATAGCTTGTGGATTTACTACTAGGCGAGTGTAATTCATAAATTCGTGCTCCACTATTTACTGCTTGTCCTGGAACGTTCGTTACCACAACGCGGCAACGCTGCGGGCAGTTGTCCCCAATTTTTGATAAATCTGGTTCATAAATACTGTACTCCCGATAATACTGCGAACAGATGCATATTTTAATAATAAATCATTTAATTAAAATGGCAAATCTTGTTTCATTGCATCCTTAATAATATTATAAACTACATAGATGATGCCCGCGACTTCGTCCCCGTGGATAAATGTTTTCTGTTTGTTCCCGCGGAACTCTTTAATTTTCTGGAGTAATATGTAGTTTAAATCCTGGGTAATTTATATCTTTATTCCAAAACAGCCAAATTAGTTCATTCATAGTGGCTTGAAGAAGTAACTAACATATACAACTAACTAACACACACTTACAACTTTCAACTTTATAATTTTAGTAGGATAGGAAGTAAAATGCGAAAGTATATTTGTTTATGGTTTGTCCCTCAATCACGAAGCAACGGAGCAACGGAACGAAGTCATTTTTGCATGGGTGCTTATATTTGTAGACCTCAAGGTAGAGTAGGTAACATGGCTGCTTTTTATTGTAACATTTTAATTTTATACTACTTAAACTACCTTATAATATCTAGAAATCGTCAAAATGAGCCAAACCTACTGTTTACCTCACACGAATATATAGCCAATTAGCCAGTTAGCCACTCTCACTTTTTTATATAAACGTATGTGCACACACAGTAAACGTTATAAGGAAGCATCAATCATGTGGGTCAGCGAAGGCTATAAATAAATGGCTACTATAACTTTTCACCTCTGGTACATGTTTACGAGTCGTATACTAATTGACGTCACGGTGAGCGACGACGCGCTGCCCAACGAACCCGCTACGAACGTATTTACGACTGGTGCATCCTATATTTTTCCTAAAGGCATTAATGCGTGATGCGCGAATTGATATATGCACCTACACAGAGATCGAGATGAAATGAATAAGTGCTCGGGTGCCTCCTTTAAATCGCTTGGCTGCGAGTAAGTGGCCATGTTTAAGTTAATTCACATGTAATACACTGTCAGGGTTATTTTGAACTCTATGGATGTAAATATATAGACCAGTCTTTCTCTGTATTGTATTTTTCATTTCCGAGAGATGTGACCCCTTTACCTTAATCGAATAATGTAGGAGGAGGTAGAAGTTTTCTTTGTATAATAATTAAATTACATACTTAGGTACATATTAAATATTGCCTGTCACAAAATTATTTCACAAAACTTAAACCAATTCAATATATTTATTGACAAAACTTTAACCAATTGTCATACCTATTTTACGAGCGAGTAGCAATTCGTACAAGCTTTAATGAAGCACGAAGGATATGAGCCCCCCGATTCAGACCCTTCCGATAGCTTATTTATCGATCGATTCGGTTTGTTACCGCACGATAACATATATTTTCAATTCGTAAATGCTCTTGCAATCGAATGTATCTTGTCGATGTCGATAACGTAGTCGATACCGAATCGTATCCTCAAACCAAACGCTCTGAATCACACGACAATTTTTTTTTATACGAGATCGATATCTAACCGTATCGACACGGTATGTTATCGAACAGGTCTGAATCGCCCCCGTCAAGTGTTATGGACTGATAAATATATATATACTTACTGATAAATATATATTTATTCATAAAACTTTAACCAATTGTTATACCTATTTTATGAGCGAGTAGCAACTCGTACAAGCTGTTCGTCAATGTAAATGAAGCACGAAGGATATCTCAAGTGTTATGGACTGAAGTCGTGGTGCAACAGAGTTGGATCAGTCCGCCCGCAGCCTCCGGGGCGTTGAACCTCCTTTATTAATCACGCTACTGCAATCAGCAGATCACACTTCACTTGGTACCCACTGATAAATACGAATATTTATTCAGCTTTCCCTTTTTCTTTTGTCTGCCATATCTTCCAAATTATAGTTTAACTAGCATTAATTAGGGTAATCGACTCTAGCGGGGATCTAAGAGCTGGCAGGTACCTTGGCCAAAGGATTAGTTGCCCATCCAAAAGGAGCAATGCTGCCAGCATCTTAGGTACCTACTATGACGATGCGGTGACTTCGATAAGGTTTTAGTATCTATTATTTATTTATTTCTTCATACATTTACTTCAGTCGCATTTATCATACCTACTAATAGATCCTCTGAACCCACATATCTGTTAATAATAAAACTGTTTTTCAGACAGAGCGCTTAGAAAATGCAGTGATGAAAATAATTTTAATACAAAATTTCATACTTATTTCGTTTAAAAATACCGATATATATATGATATTTAACGTTATCTTCATTTTAACAAGTACCTAACTGTAAAAATATGTCATAAATAAGTACCTTTAAAGCGAACACATAAATTCGCCTTCAAGAAGGTCGTACGCAAAAAAGAGAGCCAACCAGATGTCGCGCGTAAAAACTTCAATATGCGAACATTGATCAAGAGGCACAATCGCGAGGCCACAATAAAACCATGTTTGTACGCGCAAAAATAATTACCCTTCACAAATGCCAATTAATTTTTATCATTCGCGAGCACGTCATTGCACGCTCGTAGTTAAAAGGTGCGAGGAATTTGATTCTGCATTTTATGCTTCAAGTCGCAGAATACAGAACAACTTCAAGTATCAATATGGCGGGTATGTCTAGAGGCGTAATCGTTGCAATTAAGCTTGTCATGGGTCCCCCTGCTGGCCCATATTCGCAATGACCGAAATATGCGTCGCTACGATGCAATTCTACAGAATACATAACTTGGTAGGTAACACAATATGAGAATTTGGTATTTGACTAAGTTTTTTTAATTTACTTAAATAAAGGTTTTTAATATTATAACACAATTCATTTGTTTCTTTTTTTAATATCTTAACTAGTCTCGATTCCTGTTAGGAAAAGAGAGGTGCAGGTAGTTTCTAGGTCTGTAATATAACCCTAACACAATTTAGTTGTTGTAGAGGTATGAAAACCGGCATCTACACCTTTTTTATCTTCATACCTAACCATCGCTTCTGTCTACGCGTTCGTGTATGAAAATGTGTATACCAGTAGGGTTAGTATATGTAGATTTAATTCGATTAATCGTATTCGTATTCGAGGACATTAGCGTCAAAGTAAAATGAATTATAATTGTATTGAATGAGAGCACAATTTCGTGTATGCAAGCTTATACGTTTACGTATACGGAGAGTTTATAATCAAAGCGTATACGGATATACTCCAAATTAAAATCGGCTATACTGAATTTGTGACTTTAAATCAATATACTTAGGGTTAAAATTACTTTGACGCTAATGTCCTCGAATACGAATACGATCAACCGAATTAAATCTTATACTAACCCCGCATGTTGTAATATTGTAATATCGAGCATAACTTTACGTAGATCGATGAAAATTAACGATTTCACGGACGTGCTAAAATATTTCAAAGGCTATAAACATTATTGAAGCATCAAGAATCAAGATTTACATCTTGAGCCTTTACTTTAATTGTATAATGGCGTAATTGAAACACAGTTTCCATTATACATAATATGATTTGCTTAGTAAAGCTCTAGGTGCTTAGCTTTACAATTTTGTAATTGAGTTAAGCCATTTCCATGCTAAGTACCTACCTCTAAAATGCTCTAAGTTACCTAGGTAACTCTAAACGTTGTCTGCAAAGTTTAGTGTTGCGGTATAACTTGCGAACCGCGACAATGAGCTAAAGGGCAAGTTTGGAAGTTGGAGCTCGAAACCTTTTGAAATTAGGAACACTGAGTTGAGATTGTGAGAAAGGGCAATTATAGAAGAATCGAATAATAGGTAGGTACCCTAAGGTATCATTATCTCTCGACGTTCACTGTTACTATACGGTTTGCCTGCAAAAGAAGTAGGCAGTAGGCACATTGCGAAGGGCTATGACAAAGGCGCAAGAAGTTAGCAGTGTGATTCCAATACTCTCGCACAGCTGCAAAGGCCTGTACAACTTCTAATAGATACCTATATCTATACGTTGGCTTAACGCACTTGGGGAATGCATCTTCTGAACGTTATTCCTTGAAGTCCACACTTTAGCCGGACACCTGGTGTGTAATAAGTATTAAAAGGTACTGACGAAATTCGCGAACAGCCTTTACGTGTTGCCTTGCAGGTAGCACTCGCGGGATGCGCTGGATCGCCCAATGTGAACAGGAAGCTTTAAACAGCTTTTCAGTGAAAAGGTGTCTTTATATTAACACGCCCATACGAATTATACCGCAGCGAAGCAACTACGTATTTCGAATTTCGGAAAACGCTCTCAGTGGCCGACATAAACAACACGGGTGCTTCAAACTTATTTGCATTTACACGGCCCGAGTAATTGCACTGCGCTTCGGGGAAAACTTTAATTAAACTAAGTGCCTTAAACACAAGTATATAAGACTTAAGGACTTAATAAGGAAACTTTAAATAGTAAATTACCTTATATAGAACTTTATACTTTGAAATTATCTCGCCGGGTAATATAGTTTAAGACGACACTTAGCATAGCAACGCGTTGTCTTGTGTTAACAAGACAACGCGTTAACACAAGACGCGTTGTGTGTCTGGGTATATATAAAAAATATATATACCCAGGTAATTATGCATTTCCTATAAACGGGGTAATCACTGAAAATTGAGTTTAGTAGTTACTATACCTTAAATGCAATCTCACATTACATCACACTAATATTGTAAAGGTGAAAGTTTGTACGTGTAGGTATGTTTGTTACTTCTTCACGCCATAATGAATGAACCGATATGGCTGAAATTTGGATTGGAGTTAGCTCATACCCAGAATTAACACGGGGTACATTTTATCCCGGAAAATTAAAGAGTTCCCGTGGGAATTAAAAACTTTAATCCACGCAGAAGAAGTCGCGGGCATCGTCTGAACTAGTTAGTTTATTGTGTAGATCTAATAGACCTAAGCCAGTTATAGGTAGGTATAGATTTACCTTTCTCCATTCTACATTATTAAATCAGTAAGATTACTACATTTTTTTTTTGCTTCAAGCTGAAGTTGACTAATATCCTCCTATCCCCTCCCAATAAGCGAAAAGCTTGTGCTAGGAGTGGGTACGACAATAGTGCAACGGGTGGGATTCGAACCTGCGACCATTCAGGTTTCAGTCAGTTGGGCTATTGAGACTTAAAACATTAAAAACTATACAGACAGTAGGTATACTGTACCTACTGACTTAAAACTATAACTTTCAGCAAGTGTAACTTAGTTTTTTTCCTTCAATGAGTCCCTCTGATATCTATATTTCAGGGCCTTTAAAACACATGCTAAGCTTACTTTATCTTTCCATGATTCATTTTAGATTGTATCATTACTTCAACATTTATACAATAAAGTTGTATAGGTAAAAGATCTAACGAAAATAATTTTATTTAACATAGAAATAATAAATAATATCTTTTATCAGTTATGTACCTACTAACTTCTATGTAATAGATAATAATTAACTTTATTTTGTTGTTAGACACACAAATGGTTCCTTATCACAAGATACTGTTTAAAAAGCAATAAATAATCAACTTTATCAATTGATTTATTCGATCAATTGGACATAAATAAATATACACTTACTGATAAACCGATTTGTTTTATGAATTGAGCTATCGCATTGAAGGCCATAGCTAATTGATGATCCTCACTTAAATGGGAAGCTGGGTTCATTGTGTCTTACTTTACCACGTTTTCTTCTGTTTTAATTGATGGATATCTACTTAGTAGGTAATACAACTTTTTAATGTTATTGTTTAACTTTAGTGCATATTAGTCCATAAAATGTTGCATCTAGTTCTGACTATGTGAGAAGATTTTTTGGTTATAGTTAATTATCTGCGTCTTGTAATTACTAACTGGTGGCCGTAATTACCTATCTATACTAGGATATCTAGATTATCTATAGAAGTATTCTAAAGTAATTTACCCCTCATTTTTTGTAGTTGCATAATACAGCAACATTGTCAACAGTTTATAGAATTATAAGACTCTTATTTCTAATAAATAAATAATTAATTAGTGGAAAATCATACTCTTATATCTTTCTAACTAAATTATACAAATTACAAAATTAACATATTCAATGTACCTACCTATCTACTAATACTAATTATCTGATGACCTTAAATAAATTACCTAGTAAATAAGATACAATAAATTGTTCTCCATATTTCAGGCTTTCCTAGTCATTTTATGTTCATTTCTGATTAGCTTCTATAACTCTGATGTATGAACGTATTTACGAGGGCAGGGACGCAAATTGAAAATTACGACTTTTAACGCTTTACTCCGCGACACGAATGTTGCATTATTGCACTAAGTAGATTTGCAGATTTATTATATCCGTAGGAAACCTAATTGAAATTTAAACCAAAGAGCTACGAACAAGAGCTACGTACCTACGACAAATGTAATGACAAACTATTGACGACTGTAATGACTAACTGTTGACGACTGTAATGACTAACTGTTGATAATTATAGATAAACGTAGAAAATAATTATATATATGAGATATTAAAGGCAGGTACTAAAATAAAATGTAGGTAAGTTTAAGGTGCCCACACATAGAATAGAATAGTTTTTTTTAAATTCAAATAAACTTTTGTCTCCGCAAGCAACAATTCTATCATCATCAAATTTATTTGCGAATTTATAATTTCTAGATTGTCTCTGATCTGGTCTGGTGGGAGGCTTTAGCCGCGGCTAGTTAACTCCCTACCGTCAAAGAGGTGAAGCCAAGCGATTTAGTGTTACGGTACGATGGCGTGTAGAAACCGATTAGTTAAGGGTATGAGTACCTGCACTGCAATACTCCTTCCAAGTTAGCCTGCTACCATCTTAGACTTTCCCCCAGGTGAGATTGATTGACTATCCTGTCATGGAATAAAAAAAACATAGATTAATTTAATAGACAAGCCTCCGTGCCGTTATAGAAAATAGAAATTGCGTAGATCCATATGCGGCACATTTGGCCAACAACGTGTGTGGTCTCTTAAAGATTTCCACATTATGTAGGTAGGTATAGGTAGGTTATGATAAACGTATACTAAACGTACATAAACGTATATACTATGATGATAGTAGGTACATAATGCTATCAGGCAAAATGTTATGGAATGGTCGTAGAACTTTTAATAAGCAGATAAAAACTACCTACCCGTGAATTGTATACAACAGTTATTATCGTTACGTTACCAGTGAATCAGGCCTTATATTTCTAAGTTACAAAATTAAATGGATACTTTGAAACAAGAAAATGCGTGGAAACAGCCATACAACTATTATATTTCTGTAGGCTTAGAAATAACAACAATTATTAAGGGACATTGTGAGTTGACTTCACAAAACATAGGCCTGTAATGTAGTAGGCCGTTGTTCTTGAAAAATAAAAGACTGGGTAAGTGTGGGTTGAACTTACACATTTTGGTTCTTTGGCCAAAAGATTTTTTTGTCATTGATATTAGAAACATTGCTTGATAGTAGCAAATAATGTATTACGACACTTCTGTACCTATAATATAGCATCGTGACTGACAGACAACGAACAGCCTAAAGCCCAAAGAGCCGTGCCTTAAATGAACTTTTTGAGGAAACCTGTATGCTTGAGAATTCTCCATAATATGTATTTCCAAAGGTGTGTAGAGTCTGCCAATTGACATTTGGTCAAAGTAGTGGACTATGGCTCATAACCCTAACCCGTGCTCTGTATACCTACTGAACTATGATGCCTTGAATGCAAGAGTGTAAAAAGAGGGGTTTTTCTGAAATTACACCCCTAAAGGGGAGTAAAAGGATTTTAACATTCGTAGGTATGAACATACATTTTTAAACCTTTAGTCTAAAACTCTAAACCAATGTCAGAATATATGTTCTTGCTATGCTTCTTCCATACTATACTTAGGTGCATCCATTTTCCCGACAATTACACAATTTGTATGAAAATGGGAAGTATCGAGTGTAAATACAACGAATAAAAAGATAACCCAGGGCCATGACGATTAAAGGGAACCCTAAAAATGGATCAATGTTAAAAATTCTCTCACGTTCCCACGTGCTGCTACCATTCAAGGTTAGATCGGCGAGATAAAAGCGAACAAACTCTTAATTTTTTTTTTTTTTTCAAAAGTTGGCAGCCGACAGGTGACCACCAGCTCAGGTCATGACGGCGGGACGTGGTATCCGTCACAACAGCCCATTTTGATCTTCAATCGTAGAAAATTTTTCTTTATTTTTAGGTACAACTACCTGCCTACTTCTAGTTTTTTTTTTTGTTTCTCACTTTTCCTTATTTGCTCTATTTGCATCAGTTTTAAACATAATTGCAGTGCAGTTTCTATGTTAAGTTAGGTTAGTGTTGCAAACCTATCTATTTTTATTTTATTTACGTATGTAGGTACCTACTACTTCTAGTTTACTCTTTCTCACACTGAATAGGGTGACTTCGCCGGTTACGCGACCAGGGTCAGTTACGCGACCACTAACAGGACCTACGGCATTAAAACGAAAATAATAAGAATTCTATTCTTCTTTTCCAAATGAAATTCACTTAAGTAAAGAGGGGGATAGACCTATTAGTTTTACCTACAATAGTTGGCAGCTTTGTGTTTACCCGAAAGCAAACAAATCTTAGTTCAATCCGCCGCTCATACTTTCGGCGCGTACACGTTCCCAAAACAACGAAAAAAATAGTGAGTAAGAGATGCGTTCGAGGTAAGTAGATCGCGATGTATTTATTTGAGTCAATTTTTTAATGTTCTATTAAGTGGATATATATATGTTTTACGTTATTTGTACATTTATTACATGTAATATACAAAATCAGGTAAAAAAATTGAATGGTCGCTAACTGAAATTGGAATTAGCCAATAACTTCAGTTGGCGACCACCTGGCCGCCAATAGACATTTAGAAAGAAAAACATTTATTTTTATTTTTTATAGACTACAAATCTAATTCGTAATTTAATCACTTTCAATTTAATTTGTTTATTTTTATCCGTGTATCTTTTAGTTTACGACCACCAAATTATTATTATAAAACATCTTAAAATGTATGGGTATCAAGTGGTCGCCAACTAAAAATGAGCAAATTAATATGTGGGTTTACGACCATTTGCAATCACTACTTATAATCTTCTCTGTTTTTTGCATAATGTAGGTGTTTAATATATAATATTTTCATTACAGATGTCCTCCACAAGCCGTATTAGAAAATAACACCGGCTTATTCCCAAAGAGATCTGGAATGTGCTTTAAAAATATAAGAGAAGGAGGACACGGTATTAGAAAGAAATGTAAAATGTATAACATCCCGAGATCTGATGATCTGATGATTTGATTCTAAACTTTTGTAATTGTTGTTTAAAGTGATATTTTTAATTTTGTACTTGTGTAGGAAAATGTATTATACTTGCTAAGATTCATTTAAGCTTAAGCTTGAATATTAAAGTGTACCTTTGATCTCATGAAAAAATGTGTTTTAATAATTTATTATAATGTATGAATAATAAAGCATGAATAATAATTATTTTTTAAACATTAACACGTTCATATTTTTTATTTTTAATTAATCAAATTTAGTTTTCCCTAGCAAATCGAGAGGTCGCCAACTAGATAAGGGGGCAGTCGTCAACTAGCAAAAGTGGTCGCCAACTAGCATTTCACATAGTTTTTAAGATTTATTCAATTTAAAATGTTTTCACAACTGTAATTCTTATTTTTTTACTTTTAAATATAACTTGACAATATCTAGGACCCCGTCATATAACTTTAATACATGTGCTATGGGTGCAACATACTTAAATATTGCCGTAAAGTTGAATATCCCGCTAATCGGTCGCCAACCGGCGAAATCACCCTATACCGTCTAATAAAAATTAAGATATACCAAAAAAAATATGGGGTTTAAATGACGGCTTATTGTGAAGGCCGTGACAAAACATTTTTAATATTTAATGCATAAATTATATTATACCTACCCGTATTTCTGCTTATTGTGAAGGCCGTGACAAAACATTTTTAATATTTAATGCATAAATTATATTAAAATAAAATAGAAATGTTAAGAGAGAATAAAATACTTATATGAAAAGGCAAAAAAATGAGGTTTAATTTTACCCTTTCAAGTAAATAAATATTCTTGGTTTGCTTCAAAACCTTTGATCTAAACTGCTTCGTCATCATCGGATAAAATTGTACCCGATACCATAAGTATTTAAAAAAAAAGGTTTACGCGTGTGAGACTAAGGTACCTACGCGCACATAAAAGTTCTAAGTGTGAAATAATATGCAGAACTTATTAAAATAGAAGACCAAGTACAGGAAGAGCAATCAAGAGCGCAGTATAACGAAACACGTGCCTACATGAAGCCCATATAAATTCCACAAGTTTCATTTAACCATATGTGTATGGTCTAAGTTACACACTTAACAATCTTTTGAGAACATTTGCTGCTAATGAAAACTTATAAGGTATCTTTGATGTAACTTATAACACGACTTTGATTGACTCGATAAGATTCAGAACTGATAGGCCTAGCTAGAATATCTAAAATGGTTTAAATAAAAATATTTAAAAGAATCTCATACAAATACGTGTTATAAATCTTAAGATGCCTGCTTTTGTTGTCTGCAATAATAAACCAATGAAATAATATCAAAAATCTTGTTTTTAACATTTAATAAACTGTCCAGTCTTCCCTGAATGTCCCGGTTATTCGATTTAGCGCAATATATATCCACCTACTACCTATAATGGTCTAAGGACTCTAAGGGCCATATTGACGTAGGACGTAGACGAAAATTCCCTAGAGTGGCTGGTCCCTTGTGCTGCGAAGTCGCATCTGCACGATTTTTTTACGCCTGTTAGATGATTCAATATAAATTTTACTCTAATTTAAATAATTTTCCTAATTCACGATTTTTATAGGATTCTATCAATTAGAGAATCAAATAAGTAGAGGTATACATTACTGAAATGCAACCGCTACATCTTATGATTTGCACCAAAATATAGCTGTAGTATGCACGGGCGTCCACACATCATGAATGTTCAAGGCAAGCAGATCAAAGCGCAAGCAGAACATATTAATTTGATGCGTTTTAACTGAGCACAAAGAAGGTCAAATGATATTTTTACGACGTGCGAAACTTCTTTGTCACCACGACTTTATTGGCGGTCCTGTCTTGTCCTTGTACGGTATCATTTTAACGCAATAATAACTGTAGTGGATAAAAGGCATCAAATAGTTCTTAGGACATCCTTTGTAAATAAACCTAAAGATATGATGATTCACAATAACTTGTGTGTTAATAAAAAAATATTTTGATCAATTTGTGTCAACTAAGGAATAAAAAACTCTTCATCACTTTGCTCTATAAATAAATAATTTATAGAGATGAAGATTTTTTCCTGGTCTCTTTGGATTCCACACTACGCATAAAATTCAAATTTTTATTAGAGACAGCAACCAATTATAATAATTATAGGTAACACTAACAGCACAGCAGTCTTCGTTTACTCAGCATTCAAACCCAAAACTTGCAAAAAAATTAACCTTGCTCTCTAATAAAATCGCGCGCGATTTTCCACTTGATTTGTCCCTGCCCTTATGATAATGTTGTTATCCGTTTATTGATCTTACTCCTATATAATATTATTCATTGGAGCTAAGTAAACATTTATGCTAATGCTAGTTACGCTTGAACGAATCTCAGTAAACATGATAATACGTAACTACAACATAATTACTGTAATGGATATCGTACAGAGCTCATAAGCATAATACTTATTACTTTTATGTTAGCTTTTGTTTGAACCATTTTATTAATAAGAAATATTTCACATACTTAGAAATAACAAAGAGGGGGTGAGGACTCTTAGATATCACGGAGGCAGCGTGTTACCAAGCGCTGAAAAATAAACAACAATCTTATTGTAGCTCTACGGTTTAGTCATATCTACTCGTAAATGTAAGGCGTGACTTAAAGACTATCTAGTAAGAGAGGAGTGTAGAGTGTAGACTTACCTACTTTTAAGTAGTCAAGCATACTACAGTCTACAATGCTCAAGTGAAGTGACGTCCACGATCGCTCTGTCAGTTGCCAGACGTATGCAAGTGCAAAGAAGATCACACACAGACTTACATTCTTTTACATTTACTGATTTAGGTATAAAGTAATAAGTATAAAATCTAAAATGTAAAAATATAAAAGAAGTATTTTATAATTTTACCATATCTACATTCTACTTTCTATTGCTTATCATTGCATACAAGTGCTAATAGCCTATATGTACGTCAGTGACGTTTATAACAGTTTACACCTTATATTCATGTAGGTACAAACTATTGAGCATGGAGATGGAGACGATCAAGCCGATCTCAAAAACCTATTTAAGGTTACTTAGGTATACGTAGATATAGAATAAATTGAAGTTAGTTCTAGAAGATAATTATATCTACATACTTAACTGTAAATTTTTCATTGCATTGCATTATATTCGCTGCAGATGTATTTTTTGCACCTTCATCCACCACCACCAGGACTGTAATAAATATCTCTAGTTAGATATTCCTACCTAGATACATTTCTTATATGCTTAGGTCATAACGTATCTACAAAGTTTCAAGTAAAAACTTGGAATAATATTGGGTTAGGTACAATGTAAAAGCCTTTTTACACGTTCCGATTGCCGTAGTCGACGCCTCAGTACCTAGATTTAAATTGGAGACCTACCCAGCGTCGACTACTAGGCAACAGGTGGTGTGTAACTGTGTTGATATATATAACAATCATCAAATTTCGTAAGTAGCAGCGTAATTTCAATGTCCATCCGTTTCGCAACCGGGTACCTACCTATCTGGCACCAAATAATCGCCAACCCGAACGTGTGAACAGGCTCTAAAGGGAATATCGAATTACAATGACATAAATATTACTGCGTGGTGAAATTGTTCCACCTGCCTTGACGTGGCCGCATTATTATAAAGTTAAACGACTACATGAATTTACAGCGGACTTTTTGAAATAATTTCCTTTACAGATTGTTATAATAAATATTTTTATAAAAGTTATATGTACGTAAAACTACCTTCTACTACTACTACTGAGGTATCTCAGTCCTCAATAATACTTCCTGCGTAGGTAGGTATATAAAATACTAACTTTTGCCCGCGACTTCGTCCGCTTAGAGTTAGTTTTCAAAAATTCCGCAAAAACCCCTTTATGTTCCCGGAATAAAAGGTATCCACTCTCTATGTCTAGGTAAAGATATGTCACTCTCTGTTTTTTATTGGGTAGGTACCTATTTAGGAATATGAGCAAAAAAAGCAAGTTGGTCCTGCTGTTGTTGATACGATAATACACTATTACACTCGCATTAATAAGTACCTACCATAGATTAGATAATTTTCTATATATATAAAATTCAAAGTCCTGACTGACTGACTGACTGACTGACTGACTGACTGACTGACTGAGATATCAACGCACAGCCTAAACTACTGAAGTTAGAAACTTGAAATTTTTATAGTTGGTTCCTTTTATGACGTAGACACTAAGAAAGGATTATTGGAAATTCCACCCCTAAGGGGTTTAAATAGGGGATGGAAGTTTATATGAAACTCCGTCATTTTTCAAGCTGTTTCCATCAAAGTTGGTATTTGAGCTTTCAGTTAAAAATAAAGAAGTACGTGTGTCACAGTTTTTTAAAAATTCCACCGCGAAACCTAATTTCACGCGGACGAAGTCGCGGGGGCAAAAGCTAGTTAGACATACGACGCAGATCTGTCCAAAGCCTTAGATAGTGTTTACGTTGATTCAAATCTACGGAGGTAACGTATTTGTATAATGTATCGATTCAGCACCTAAGCCCAGGCTCGGCCGGCTTATACGAATATTATTCATCCTCGTAGTCGCCACGCAAAAGGCTCGGCATGACGCCCGGATAAGCTCACGGATGAATACATTTAAATAGTAAATGCGACACTATGGGAGATTTAGTACGGAATAATGTAGCGGGTACATAAGTTCCATTACTCACGGTTGTAACTTGTGGTGGGGTATAAATATGGCGGGTACGGACACGTAAGGCTTGGGCAGATATAGATACATATACAGTGAATAGTGGCCGAGGCAAAATAGCAGAACGTCCCACTGGAAGCTTGTAAGACTTTAAATCCCTTACAAAGAATTGCATAATATTTTATCCTCCATGGAGACATCCGTCAATGGCGGACCTAGCTACTGTTAGTTATTGCTACAGCTCGCTGTTGAGAGTTGACCCCTTTCCAGTAATAACATAATATATAGGATTATTATTGAATACGGCCTATAGAAAATGCATAATGCAACTGACCAAGTGCAAAGGCATTTGATTTAGGTATATTCTTCCATTCAAAGTTAATCCTACACCCTACTTTTAATATTCGATTCTTCGCGATAGACAAGTGCCATACGTAACATTTCAACAACAGAAGCGCTGATCCTACGAGCGTTCGGTAGTGTGAATTCCTTATAACAAACTATGGTAAAACTTCGTAACAGACACGTGTTGACAGATCCCCTACTAGGTGGTCTGACATCAGACGACTTGCTGTACAAGCCTGTGGAAGTCCATGCAAGAGACTTTTGTCCAACTGTGGGCATCTATCGCGTGATAATAAAGAAGATTGACTAACAGCCACGTTGGTTACTTTCCTACCCGTCGCGTATCGATGTCGCGACACGTTGTGTTTATCCAGGCCCTAAATATGGCGGGTACAGAGTTACAGACAGGGCTTAGAGTTGCGTTGGCCATAACTCTCGCACACAAAGGGTTTGTTAGTAGAAGTTATGAAGTACTACCTTTTGCCCACGCAGGCAGACCTGCTCACAATAGGAGACGCCTAGCGGCGAGATTAACTAGTCTGTTGGAAAGTCCATTATAATAATATTTTCTTATTTCTCTCTGATTAATTTTCACTAATTTTTAACTTGGTAGGTAGGTAGTATCTAGTCTAGCCTAAAGCCTAAAGTTCCTTTATAGTTTAAAAAAGAAACAACATGTTTTTATAAATTTTTGAACATTTTTCTATTGGATTAAAGCTTAAAAGTCTAAGAATAAAACTTAAAAGTCTAAGTTAATGCTAAATATGTTAAACAAATCTTTGAAAAATAGATTACTGGTTTTCAATTCCTACTGTTAAAACTAGCCCCACAAACGGGGTAAGTTGTAATTTGTAACACTCGTCAAACACTTTTTTTTCTAAGCCATTTTTACAAGAATTCGTAACAGGTTTGATCAAAATTTTATTAGAAATCGATAGATAGATCTTTTTACATAAGTAGGTACATAATTTTCAAGTGGATTTTAGTGATATACTCATAAGTAGATACAATTAAGTTTATGTACCTACCTAATAGTGAAACATAATGAGAATTTTGTCAGCCATCCAATACCTATCAGAATTCTATAAGGTCATTCATTTAATATACGATGTCGCCTCCAAGCCAAATTACCGTCGATACTACCAATGGGTATACCATACCCATAAAATATAATATAAGTAAATACCTAATTGTAAACATGCGAAACATTTTACAAAGATAAGATACACTCAAAATGCACTGTGACCAACATTACATATTAATTTATTCGTCAGTTAATATACATGTACCTACCTAAATGAAGATGGTATTATTCTCTACCTACTTTACAAATCATGAAAATTACACCTTTTATGGAAATTTTCAATAGATAAATTTCAATAGATAGGTAGGTACATAGCATACCAAAGGTTGTACTCAATGCATACATAAATAAGTGATTCATGATGTGTTTTTCATTAACCGCATTAAGGTTAAATTTGCATAAAATGCATGCCTCGCATTTCTTACATAGGCTTTGGGTCATATTAACCGAATTTTTAGGTCAGTAGATTCTGTGATGGTTGCTAAGTATGTATCTAGGTTCCTTTTCTTAGGTAGGTACCTACTCTTAGTACTAATTTCATGAATGAAGTATTTACATATGAAATACTTCTCAACATATTAGGTTTAATATTAGTATACTTCATGCTTTGTCCTCGAGATTAGCATCTCTATTAATATTTCATTAATTTTCTTTATTAATATTTTATTAATTATCTAATTAATTATCTTTATTAATATTTTATTAATTATTTCTTTGTCCGAAGAGATTAGCATGCTAATCTCTTCGGACAAAGCCTTCGTATAATTATGATAGAACTTCACGTACCTACAGGTAAGTTCGTTTAATCATTAAATATACCTACCTACTTAACAGTTTTAGAACAGCTACGAACACGTTCGTTTAATTGATTGCTTAATTATAATATAATAAATTATTACTTAATCATAATATAATAAAAATAAATAAACGCTATATAATAATAATATTATCTTTTATATTATCCTAATTAAGTTGCGAAGCTAATTTTAAACCGTTACTGTACCCATACCCATACTAGGTAGGTAGGTAACTAATAAAGTTTCTCTTCAAGTCACGATTTCGATAGATTATAGTTATTTTAATGAGTGTGAAATTAACTGATTCACGTCATGTTCTACCTAGTTGTTAGACGTCTTAATTACAACAATGAATAATGCAAACGGGAACGCGTTTTATAGCAAATTTGCATATCAAGTGCATTACATCGGCATGTAACAAGGATTTTACTGTCTACCTGTTAGCTTAGTGGCTAATAGGCGTGACAACTTTCTGTTATAGCAGGTATGTAGGATAGAAGGAGGAGAAAGCTCGAACATAAAGTGAAATGACAAATATGACGTGCTGCAACTCATCATTCGAGGCACGTTCAAAGCAAAAGAAAAGAAAGAAAGAAACGTTTATTTTATTATTTTAATTGTGCCACACATCACCCAATAGGTATACCTAGATTAGGTTATCTAGATTAGGTTCTAGGTGAAAAGGCAGGCGAAGGCATGGACGAAGAAGAATATCTTGGCTCAAAAATCTTTAGGTCATCAGAGCTGCAGTAAACAAGCTTAAACAGTAAAGCTTGTCAACCTCCGCTAGGAGACGGCACTATAGAAGAAGATGTAGCAAAAGAAAGAGGGAAAGGAGAAAGAGGGCCAAATATTAAGATCTTGACCTCCTGGAGAGATCAAGAATGTCCGGGAAGGCGGTGCCTTCCTTGCGCGACACCAGGATCAGATAAGCCTAACAGCAAATGGTAGATTTCCAGGGTCAATACCAAGATATGGAATAAAGGCGTCCTCAAACTCCAGCTCCAAGTCCAACTCCAGAAATTCCAGCCATCCGAACCGAAGTCCCAATCATAATTTACGAATTGTTTCTTTTTTCAATTCCAAAGTTAAATATAGGTAAAATAATTATTTTAAATACAGTGAGTAATAATATTCCTACGCAAAAAAAGTTGTTTCTGAAGCCTTTAAAATCATTAATTGATGAATGGCACTGAAGATATTCATCTTTCGGTGTTCGTCTTTCAACTTGTATCTCCAAAATCTTATTAAATTGCAACACTATACGTCTTGAAAACCGTATAATTTGCATGAAAATTATTAAATCGGAACGTTGTAAATAGTGTGTGATGAGGGACCAACTCAAGAACATCCTGTGTATGACCCTATCAGAGTCTTAACCAAATTGATTTTTATTGGGGTCAAAACTGTTTCGCAACAATAAATAATGCCGTTCAAGGCGTACACCCCGTTATGTCTGCAAAACTTGATGCGGTTGTTTTAAAAGAGGTGAAAATATTCGAGAAATTTCGATAGCGTGCTTGCCTCCATTGATTCATTGTGCAAGTTTCCCTTCAGGGCTGCACATGACAAGCCTCAGACGATTTATGGGTACCTACTGTATAATCACGAAAATATAATAAGGCAAGGCCTACTTAAATAAATATTAAGGTAGGTCGTGAATGAAACACGAAAATACATGGCACATCCGGTGCAATAATGTCAAAAATGCTAAAATTGGCAAAATGAGTTCTTGATCACAAATGATGTCAAACATGCGTCTACATTCGGTGCAATAATATTACAAATATGTAATACTGTTGCATACATCTGGTGCAACAATATTACAAATCCGGTGCAACTAGGTATATCACAAATATGTGATAACTACTGTTAAATACGTACATCTGGTGCAACAATATCACAAATGTGTGATATTGTTGCTCCGGATGTAGACGCATTGTTTGACATCATTAAATGTGACACAAATCACAAATTTTGTGATCAAGAATTCATTCTACCAATTTTAGCATTTATGATGTTATCACACCCGATGATAATTATTCAAGTGAGTACCTATAAATTTCGTAGATCCAGATGTTGAAAAGTGTAATCTCAAGATCAAAAATTATTATCTTTATGCTTTGTCTTTATGTAACGTCTAGAACTCAATACCAAAGAAGGTTGAAAAATTAAACAAACTTCAAAAAAATCGTCATGAATAGAAAATAATCATTACATAGGTACAAAGAAGCTACGTAATCTTCTTTTTGCAATTTTCCATAATCGACGCAAATTACATGACCCATACAATGGTGGCCATGGTATATTTTATAATTGATTACGTATATGGAACCCGTCGACGTTGGCATCTTATTGATTAATGTATGAATTTTACACTGTCGCCTTACACTCTCACGTTACCCATAGCAAGTAACTACGTCCTTTGTCCTACGTCCATTGTCTTTAAGATCAGCAATAAATTGTGCGTCTTAAAAAGGTGCAACCTATTTTCATTCTTGAAATATCCAGCCCCACCGCTTTTTGTGAACACTGGTAAGTAATTACAAATTAAAAAGAGGTAGCAGTTCGAAATTGTTTTGAAATAAAAAGTGACGATGGATCGAACAGCTCGAAAGGACAAAAATTATGTCTTTTCAATATAACAAAGTAAGCAGGTATACCATACTTTAACCGTAATAATGATTAACAATCCTTACTAATATTATAAATGAGAAAATTTGTTTGTTTGTTGGTTTGTCCTTCAATAATGCTGCAACAAAGCAACTGATCGACGTGACTTTTTGCATGGGTAATGGCCTAATGGGCATAGTTGATAATACCGGGAGAGTAGGTACATAGGCTTTTATTAATAATTGTTTTTCCTTGCGTCGATACATACCTAAAGGCAAATACCTTACCTAAGGGTCACAGTAAAACATTCGGTGGCACGTCAGATTTAGATTAATATAAATTCCGAGCTTAATTATCAAGCTTAAGTAGTTAATCTAAGTGATTAATTAAATGTTTGCCACTAGCTTTGACCTTAATATGCTATTTTTTATCATCAACCAGTCGAGAAGGTCAGAATAAGGCCAGAATAATTTTACGTTAAGGGAGAGGATAGACTGGCTACTTTTAACGCAGCGCACTGTTTTCACATTCGAGGGCTTCTGCAAGAAATCTCTTCCTTAGAGATAAGCTGGTCTTGTGTACGTCCCTTAAATCTTTGTTTTAGTTTTTTCTTTTCTGGTACTAAATTAATAAATAAAAATAAATAAATAAAATTAAACTTATAGCCCAATCAGGGTTTTCGAAATGTTGTATGATTAACAAACCTTCGTTGCAAGTTCGTGTTGAATTAATCGGCTGGGTAAGTGTAGGAAGACCTTATTATGCTCGGGACCCGGCGAGCTTTTAAACACTACTAAATTACACCGGCCCCACTTTATAGCATAACTAAGTAAACCAGCTTCTGACAACGCGCCAATTCAATTTTAAGGCCTCGTCATACTTGACGCGAAGCGGCAGCGACGCGTGATGGCAGTACACACAAACACGCATACACACACACACACACACCCACACACACACGCACGCACTGGATTCAGGAGTTACACATTTTTTTAATATACCTACTATATAGGTACTAGCGCTTGACAGCAATTTATTTTATTAATTTATTTATTTGTATTTTTTATGTATAGGGAATTACAAGACAAAAACATATATTAGAAGAAGTAGACATAGGTGAAGTTTATCTCTAAAAAAAGAAATTTCTTCCAACTTCCCTTGAAAGTAGGTAAGTAAGGTGAAATTATAGATGATATAGGTCAACCAGTCGAGAATTAACCTTAATTTACCTCATAGTAATTAAAAATGAACCCTAAAGATGAAGTGCGCTTGCCTATTCAATCTTGACTTAACGTCTGACTGCGACGACGAACTGTAGCAGCAACTCCAAGCACCTTAAAATAGCTCGAATTCTAGGTAGGTAATACACGAAATTGTATGAAGCACGTAAAAATGCGAAGCGTGAACCTTCACTATATAGCCAGAATAGTTCACTATCTAATGGGGATCTAGACCAACTAACCTAGGAAGACCAACGCTGCGTTTCCTAATGCGAGGCCGCTATAGGCACCTTGAGAGCTCAAAGCCGCCCGCTGAGTAACCCTGAGCCTTCCTCTGAGGTCAAAGTAAAACGAACATATTTTTGAACTGTTATTCATCACGGGAAATTATCTCACTAAAAGGAAAATGTAGGATGATTAACAAAAAATGTTAGAATTATTTTGCTGTAACCCGCAACAGAAAAAATCTGTATGGTCAAACATGCAGTTATAAGCTAAGCACCGCTTACCTCCCCAACCAAGCAAGAAAGCAAAGTTCCCAAGCAAGCAATGCCACCACCACTCACATGCACCACCACACAAGACTTTTATACTACTCTCGACGCACGTTTCGCCCCGACACCGGAGCCATGAGGTTGTAAACTTATTTGAACAATTAATAATTTATCAGTGGAAATTATCTAACTAAAAGGAAAATGTAGGATCAGGTTGTAAACTTAACTAACGTAGTATTCCTATGTAATGTATAAGTGCTGAAAAAACAAAGGGTAAGGGTAAGAGTTACCACCCTCTAACAACCCGAGAATTTTTTTCTCCGCGTCTACAGGTGCTGGACTTTAAAACAAAAGTATAACTACAAACTATTAACACATTATGGCTAAAAATAAAAATCATACTAGGTGTCGAGCAATTAGTTTAATGCATAAAAAACTACAAATGGCCGCCATAAAAAATTAAAACAAGGGAATATTTCAAACACAACCCATAAAAACGATTCGCGACGGGCATATTATATTATGGTTGCCATTCCAATGGCGCAACGTTGAACCGTTAGCTAATTTTTTATCGATTCATATAATATAATCAACGAATAAAATTATAATAAAATTATCGCACAGGTCGTTTGTGTCGGTGCTATAACCACATTTATGTAAGAAAATTCGGCAATAAAGATAATTTATTATTATTAGAAAAAAAAAACCTAAGTAGGTAATTGTACATAATTTTATGAATATTTAATAGAAACATCTGCGTTGGTTTTATACTAATGCTTTAAATTAAGATAATTCTTTTATTTGGGACCCGTCCAGGCTTCGCTCGGTATTAGTATTTATCTAAGTATAGGCAAAAAACAAAGAAAAATCTGTTGATTAGCTTGTACCAAAGTTCACAGGATCTACGGCTGGTAAATCTGTAGATTGCCTGATTTCATTGAAATCGATCCAATGTTTTTAGAATCCATACACACATACACACGTCGATGTTTATTATATATATTTAATAAGATTGGCCATTTATATTTTTTCTTGGTATCCTTAAACTTCGGAGCCTCCGTTCCAGATAATAAAATATAAGGCCTTAATAGTGCAACGGTGAGGGCGCGGACTGACAACCGAAAGATCGCTGGTTCTAACCCCACCCTATAATTTGTTGCACCTTCTTTTAGTGCCTACAAGCTTTACGGTTAGTTATTAGCTTAATTGGAGGGGAAATAAAAGTATCAGTCTTGTAAAGTATGGCTAATAAGTAAGTCTATTCTTGTTGTAAAAAAAGAATAGGATCAGAAAAGTGAATTTATTCGACATCGTAAGGTCATGGCAAAATATCGTCTTCCACTTTCAGTAAGGGATGATTTATATTAGACCGTGCCTGACACAATCAAAGTTTTATAGGTAATTGGTTAAATAAAATACAATGTGTTTGGTTGGATCAGCTAAATTAAAAGCATTAAATTTTAATATCGGGCTCATTGTTTCGCAATTCACGCGTGCAGTGCTACAATTACATAACATTATTATTAATTAGAATGAACTTTTCGAATGAAAAATGCCTCAAATCGTTTTACATAGTAAAACCACGGAAAATCAACTCCAAATAAAAAGGAATCGACTAATTCGTTTATACCTACCTGCCTATCAGATGGATTATAAATTCACAGTCTACAAAAACGTCCGTCGACGCCTGCGATAGATAAGAAAACCTTCGACGGAATGAAAAACTGGTTTTGTGAACGCAAATCGAAAAAGTATCGTAACTAACTAATATAATTCGTCAGCCAGTCACTCGCACTATGTACCTACCTGGGGCCCAAGTCTGCTATTGCAATTGTAGTTACATTGTCTATCAATGACATGACAATTGTTATTTTTAGCAATTGTCATGTCATTGATAGACAATTGAACCCCTGGGCCCCAAGTCAAATTGCTAAAAGTAGCAATTGGGATGTCATTGATAGGCAATGTAACTGTAATGTAACTACAATTGCAATAGCAGACTTGGGCCCCTGCTCGTATTTACGTTGCAAAGTATATAATAAATATATTATATGTAAAAATTATTGACATATAATAAATTAGGTATATGTAGGTACTATGTAAATTATTATACATAAAAATTATTGATATAATATAAAAAAGACGTGTGGCACTCGGGGACTGCCGCGGTAAAGCTATTGCATAGCAATTTTTATCAATGCCATCTAGCGGTGAGAGGAGTACCGTGTCAGGTTATTTTCGTTACGGAATTTCTGGATTCGGTCTCCACGCTCAAGGCCCGCGATAGAAGCTATGCAATAGCTTAATAAATGCAGTAAAAAAAGTATAATGCAGAATAAGTTTAATAAATGCTAAATCAGCAATTATGGTTTCATTTTTCGCCGTTTTATTTCAGGAAAAGTTAGGTGAAACATGAAATTTAAGATGATGATATCCATTACGTCCTACTCTCATGAAACGCTTCAGTTCAACGTTTCTGAAACGAACGGCTTAGGTATGGAACGCACTTCCAACTTCTGTGTTCCTTCAAGACAAGAGTGAACAGGCATTTTCTAGGCAAGCGCGCTCCAACCTAGACCTCATTAATGATTTCCATCATTGATTGTCGTCAAGCGCAAGCCTATCTCATAATAAAAAAAATATGCTGATCCATAAAGTTACCTAATAGGTTTGTAGATCGGAATTCATGACGCAATACCCATGAGTTCATTTTTAACTGAACTAAATATTTGACTAGTATGAAATTTATCATCTAATAAAATTATACTTACGAGTACAATTATTATTACAAGCGAACTAGATATAAAGGCGAGTGCAGGCATTCGTAGTTCCAGCACGCGGTTTGTATAAATCGCACTTCGGATTCCAAGACGCATTAAATCATGACACTACCAGATACAGTGCGCGTTATCAATTAGAACTACTTGGCAATTTTACAGTTATGCCCCGCTAAATATAGAAACTTTGAAATTTTTCTTTCGTTAAAGCGTTCTAAGGTTGAAAGTTGATTAACATTTTCTGTCGATAGGTGCAGATTGAGTTTGTCGAACGGATTGTTCGCTCGAAGCACGTAGCGCGTAATAAATAAAGGTTGAGAGTTAGTACTCGCCGTGAGCACAGCCTGTTCCTTATCTGTCCAACAGTGTATACCTAGACTAAGTAACCTTAAACCGCTCTTTGATCTTGGCAGTGGTTCCTTAAAAGTAGGTGTTGCTCGCTCTATGTTATTTATTATTGCAACAGTTTAGCATAGAAGTAGCTATAAAACTTTCAGAAACCGCATTAGATATTCTTTGGTATATTAGCTACCTATCTACGTAAGACCGGAGATATCTAATAACATTCATAAAACAATAGTCTTTGCTGCAATATAGTCGAATGTGAAAATCGAAGTTCTTATTTAATTTCAATGCAGTTTCCACCACCTTTTAGAAAGTTTCACACGAGTACTGTTTATTTAGGTACCGATCCTCTTCTTCCTTATTACTCGACTTCCAAAAAAGGAGGAGGTTCTCAATTCATTGGCATCTTTTTTTTTAGTTTTTGTTTTGTAGGTAAGTGTTCCCCGATTACTCGAAGACGCCTGGACTGATTTGGAAAATTCTGTTTTTAGTGGTCCCATAGTCATCAGGTCAGGATCTGATGATGGGATCCTGGAGAAATCAAGGGAACTCTTCCAATTTTATAGGCAATTGATATACTTTGTAGTGGCATTTGAAGTCGGATTTGTAAAAAGAATTTGTACGTTTAAATTATTTGTCGATAGACGTCCACAGCTGGACAAAGGTCTCTTGCATGGACTTTCACAGGCTAAGGTCCGAGCAGCTTCTTGCGGTTCTTCTGATGTCGTTGGTCCTAGTGTCACCACTCTAGCAGCTTGCGACTTTTATTATGTAAATATAATGGTTAAGAATAGATACCTACCTAACCAAATAAAAAACAAAAAGCACTTTGTAAAAGTTTATTTGAATAAAAAATTTGTATTATAGTATTTGTATTATAGTATTTTGTAAAAGTGTATTTCTATTTATGTTATAGTCGGGATGATTCAGCTAGAGTAGGTAATACATACTAATAGAAGAATTAAGAATTATGTTTAACGTCTGAGTAACTTTGCTTATTCCAAAGATATCCTTGCAGTTTTCCCAAGACAATATTTTAGAAAAATCTCTGAGAAAACTTATATATCTACATTACTTTTAATGGATTCGTGACCATTCTTATTTTCGTGTACATCCCATTTTCGATTTTATTAGAATAGGGACAAAGTTGAAATTTAGTTGGGGGGAAGTTTGGCAAGCGACGGGGTGCCAGGCAGGGGCTGATTTATATTGGAGCAATGCAGTGGAGTAGTGTGCAGTTAGTATTGATTTCCATTCGCCCCTCCCCCCTGCATCTCACCTCACGCACAATGGCATAAGGCCAAGTGACTATAAAAATATTTTAAAAAGCTAGTAGTACCTACCTCTACCTATGTAGTAAACAAATTAATTATTATTAGGTACCTCTAAAATTCGAAGAAGGGCGTGGTAAGCAATTATGATAAGAGGTAATTATCTATATACCTATATATAAAATTCAAAGCCCTGACTGACTGACTGACTGAGATATCAACGCACAGCCTAAACTACTGAAGTGAGAAACTTGAAATTTTTACAGTTGGTTCCTTTTATGACGTAGGCGCACACTAAGAAAGGATTATTGGAAATTCGACCCCTAAGGGGTTTAAATAGGGGATGGAAGTTTATATGAAACTCCGTCATTTTTCAAGCTGTTTCCATCAAAGTTGGTATTTGAGCTTTCAGTTAAAAATAAAAAAGTACGTGTGTCACAGTTTTTGAAAATTCCACCCCAAAATCTAATTCCACGCGGACGAAGTCGCGGGGGCAAAAGCTAGTAGGTATAAATATAGAATGATCCTAGTTATAGGCGTCGCATCTCCACAGATGATCTGCTCAAATCTTTCCGGCGTCTGGTAAATAAAGAGCTGACGCTTATTTAGCCTTACTTCTAAGCCATCATTATATCATCATTGCCTTGGGCACCACACCAATTGTAGCATAACTAGGTATATAAGGTAGGTATATAATATACACGGTGAAATTTTATTCCCCGTAAACCCTGAAGGAGGTGAATGTGCTCATGAAACTGAACAACTTTCCCCAAGGAACATAGGTCAAAATATGAAAAAAAATTTTGGACCTCCCATAGTAAATCAATCAGCTGATCGTCAATTTTGTATGGAATTTCAAAACTCTTCCGCAGTCGGAAAAATATTCAACTAACTCTTATAAAGCAAAGAATTCAATAAATCACCAGATCTCTTCAGCTAAAAGCAGCAAAACATGATTCAAGTGGATTCGTCGAGTAGAGGCGATTTACATGAGCCATATCAGTGTGATGTATGCGCGGCCTCGACCAACCGACACACTGCCGCCCGGTTCAACGACCGACATTTCGGTTATGATACCGGGGGCTGCGTATACACTGGTGTATACACAGCTGATGTTTTTCCGGAATAAGAAAAAGCTTAAAAGATCCCGTGCTTAAGTTACTAATATTAAACATATTGCATACCTAGGTACTGTACGTTTTCTGTATGGTACCTATACTGATAATAATATACACAACCAAAATATACAGTTGCATGCAGGTGTTAAAGCAAAAAAAAAATTGTTAATATAAGGGCTTTTACAGCAACATATACGCAGCATATATGCAATGTACGCTTAATACCTTTCTTACTTATATAACTGACAACTGTAGGGGTAAGCAGAAATATTATTCTCAGACTTATTTATTTTTCCTTAATTGTTCTTGGCATTTTAGAAGATAAATGATCCAATTAAAATGGGTTAAAGTAAAGTACATTGATTTTTTTCTTAATATATTATTTGCTACTCTCAAATTGACACTAATCATACGACTGAAATACGCTGTCACAATTGAAACCTTCCTGAATTTTCTGAAAGTGCACAATTGCTCTAACAAACTTAACCTCAAACTTGTTATGTAAATTGCTATGTACATACTTACCTATTAGTTACACGAGTTATTTGTGTAGCCTTCACATAATACCCTATGCAGCTTTTCCAAATAAAACATGATTTATGACTGTTAAATATTTTCGTTTACATTTGTTTACAAAAACGAAAACGAATCATACCTACCAGCCATTTATCTTAGCCTTTAAATTATGAAATTTAAATAAAACACACATTTAAAAGGTCAAGATAGTATATTTGCGAGCCCCATAAATTGGAAATCTCAATTGGTTTTAAGCTTTCAAGAATATATACGAGCTTAAGCTCAAGCTTTCAACATTCGACTTAAATTATTCCAAGTAAAGCCATCCGAGTAACTGGGAATCGATTTATTTTTAAGGAAGAGAAAGCGCGATGAGTGTCGAGATAGGGTACATCCGTGAATGTAGGACTAAACAAAGAGCCGGCTGCATAATTTTTCGAGGAAAGAATCATTTTTTTAGAGATGAAACTGTTGGTTCGGAGTTGCAGGGCATATTACGACGAGAAATAGTGAATGGATAGCATAATAGATAAGCATAAATAGCATAAATAAGTACGAAATATACATATACCCAATCTCTTGGTAAATTGGTAAACCATCTAACATGGCGCGGGATCGCACGGTGACCACGCTCATAAGATCCATACAAAAATATCGGTTTGGTCGTCAAAAGACTGACGTCACAGCCCGATGGACGGACTATTGGTAAGCCAATGCTGTGCTGGATAGACGGAGTTGGCTAAAATAACTAAACTGTCGGATTGAAAAACTGGAGCATATACACACAGCACTAGAAAAATCTGTGACAATTTTTTGTGAGCCTACCATTAGTTAATAGCACCGATGATAACGATGAAAATTCAAAAAAAAAAAAAGAAATCGGTAATTTTGTTATACCTATTTCATTTTCATTTTTTCATTTCCTACTCGTTCTTCCCATAAACTATCTATACCTACTAATTTAATTTACTTAATACCTAATGAAAATAACTTCCGTTCTTTTTGTTGGTCTCTCTGTCTATAATAATGAGCAATAGGTACTTATACCATCCGAAAACATTAACTCTTATCAATTAATAACACTAAAATCGAAAGTAAATTTTGATTGATTTCTTGTTCGAAAAGAAATTTTTATAGGTATTAAGTAAAGGTAGAGTAAAGGTAAAGGTAGGTAGAAATCTCTTCCAATTTTCCTTGAAAGTTACTCAACTTGAGTTAATCCCACAGTCTATCTAATGTAAACGATATAATAGTAAATGGTATGATGGCGAAATAAATATACGTCGCGTGAGACACCGGATTCTTATCGTGTATTCCGAAGATTTATTCGAGGCTTTCGAGTGACGATTTATCGAGTTACAAGAAACCCGTTCCGTGTGTACCTACTTAGCTTAGTAAATAATGCCCCACCGAAATTAATGGCGTTCTCTTTCTTTAAATAGATGACTAAATACCAAAGCTCACGTTATATCAGTTACCAAGCCTTGTTTATATTGGATGGCTTACGTAATCTAAGCTTTTGGCTCCATTAAGACAGAAAAGCCCTTACTAATGTTATGTTGTGCTGGGTTTTAAATCCTGCGGTGTGATTCATTAATTGTTGTTAGTGTAACAAGTTAAATAAATTCATGAAGAATCCACCTAGAAAGGTAATACCTTACTTCATTATTTGTAATTGCTTTTTGAAGTTGAAATAAGGATTCCATTGGTAGACAATAGTACCTACCTAACATTTTATATGGATGGCAATCTACAAAAAAATCTACGAAATTATGTACCTATTTACTTAATAGCCTGAGTTTGAAGGTATTTATCTATAGATAGGTAACTACCTTTTTTACCTTACTTAGATACCTAGTTTTTTATGACTGTTTATTGTCTAACTAAATACAACTCACTATTTTGCATTCGACAAAAAGTTAGACTTTGCAAAACAGAGCCGAGGCATGTGGTAACAATCTGTTTTATTCAATATTTTCAACAATCTTCTGTTTTGTGTTTTGTTGAGTTTATCTAAAACATTAAACAGACTGCATTGATTCGATACAATTAATGCGATTTCTATTTAAATATAGCTTTTCTTAATACACAGCATAAAAGTTCGCAATTAAGATCCTACATTCGATTTTACTCGTAGTGTTAACTGTACCTACTTTAATATATTCTGTGACTGTACCTAACTACGTACGAGAACGTTTCTACTCTTCTAACTCTTCAGCCTAAGGCTCGTCGGGTTCAAACAAAGAAGACACGACGATAATAATTACATATAAGCAGTTACCTATCAAACATAATTACGTAATTTCTCCATTCAATAGGTAGGTACCTATATGTATTTACATCATCTTAAAGCTCTTTTCCGTATTGTTCATATTATGTATAATAGGTACCTACTCTTACACGAGCACATTTTACTCACTGACACCAAAGCTTACTTATATAGCACAGATAATGTTCAATACAAAGATCGGGTACAACACCGAAATCCACTTACCCCTTACGGTGGAGCCTGTACACGTTAGCTGTTTACAAGAAGGGCTCAATTTATTTATTCGTTCATTAAGCGAGGTGGGGGATCGCTGCGAGAGCTGAATTTTAGGATAATGGCTGTATGGTGTACTTATAGACACAGTTAAATGAACATTTAGGCGCCTGCGGCTTCGATACTGTTACCTATACATACCTATACCTATACTCGTCTACCTACCCAGTGGGACCAATAAAGCTGCCACTCTTACCTACCTTACCTAATTCAAATAATGGTGTAGGTAACATGAAACATCTACTAGTAAGTCACCTTATTTTCCCAATATTTATATCAGCCTAAACTTTTTTTATTAATAGACTAGGGCTTGAATGTAATCTCACCTGATGGTAAGTGAAAATGCAATCTGAGATGAAGCGCGCTTGCCTAGATGCTTATTCACTCTTGATTTAAAGGTAAGTACCTACATAAATTAAAGTTAGTTTGAAAAACCGGAAGTGCATTCCAAATTTTTGCGGTACCTACGTACCTATAACGAACTATTTTTTAATTCTAGAAAAAGAAAGAGATTCCAAATGCAAAGCGTTTATTATTATTTTATACACAGCTATTAAACAAAACGGTAAAATATCATGTTCAAGATCAGTTTTGAACGTAGGTATGGTCAAATCCGCGAATCGTACCAAATTTCTAAAACTATAAAAGTAACCTATAACAAATTAGTTAATTCACCAAAACGCGAACACGAAAGGTTAACGAGAGAAAAAACGTGAGAATCGAGGTGATTCGATCCGGTGTAGCGTAATCGCCTAGTTAAAATTAAATCGCCTCTCGAAACAAACGTTATAAAACAAATCGTACGAGAACCACATCACGTATAACGCTCACTACTAACTTCACACTTCCACAGGCTAATAAAACTAAGAACATGTCTCGAGCATAATAGCTGGCGGTATAAATTCCTATTACAAGCCTCGTGTAGTCTGTGGCCGTTCACAAATTGACGACTATAAAATAGTATGGAGCTTTATTGGCCTCTCACACAAAAACATTAGAATATCGAATTTAGCATGTAATTCAATAATGGTGTCCAAAGACCGGCGGCACTAACAGTCTAGGTTAAACTATTATGTATAATCATCAATTCGTTACACTGAGATCAAACTTTTGCTGAGAAATCTTCAAAATAATAGGATGTTAGGAAGTGTTAGTAGTATGCAATTTGCTAAAGTGTCGATGGGGACTTTCGATAACTGTTTTAAATCTATTCAGAGTGTATAGTGTTTAACGGTTTAACTATCTGTTATTTTGCACGTAAAATTAAATCTTTTAAATACACCGCTAAAAGAAACGGTACAAATAGCGAAATTTTGCAACAAAAACACACGTGAATAGTTCGGGTGTAAGCACTTTTTACGTATAATTTTTGTATAATTTCAAGCAGGTATCTCCTCTATAGCACAATTTTCAAAGAAAAACGATGTGAAATCAAGAGGAATACCGCGACAAAACGTCTTCGTACGTTGTTTACGCTTAAGTGAGCCTAGTTTTTTTCATCAAATCTTCTCTTCCACGTTAACGCGCAACCATCTTAGAATGTACCTACCTACCACAATTTACCGCCAAGAGAGGTGGGATAGGAAAAAAAATTGTTATAGAATGTGTATGGAAGCAAGCAAATGTTATCTTCTCCTAACAGCAACCTTATAATCCTTTTAAAAGTACCTACTCGTGCTTTCGAAGCGATAGTTACACTTCCAAAGTATTTGTTAGTAAAGACATCTCCTTTACGGTAATGTTCGATTTTCTATTAAACTTGAAAGCGTTCCTCGTCCCACATTCTTATCTCGAATGTTCTACGACATATTTTTCCAAAGTTTCCCGGCGCGAGCTTTCAGGCTGCCGCGTATAAAGCTCTATTCACACATGGCGGGAGATAAGGCAGCTTTCACACCATTAAGCCGCGCGCTGGAGCCCGGGGCTTTTCCAGATTAGATTATACACTCGATTTATGACGTCATTAAAGCTTTGATAATTACTCGGGACAGGCTGCGTAGGCGAGACGCGGGCGGGGGGTTGGGGAGTGCGAAGTCAGGAGGGAAAGGGGGTGCTTGTACTGTTTGATTGGATTCCTGGTACTGCGAGGGTTAAGGGATTAAAGTTATGGAGATTAGTTCACCGCCCGCGGGCGCTCACTTCGTTTATGTTAAAAGGCCTATAGAGATGTGAGCGGATAAGAGATTGCTTATTGCCAATTGTGATAGCGAGGCAGCTTTTAATTTCGTTTCGCGCACGATCGTATGTAAATAAAGGTCTGATTGGCTCGGGGCAGCAATAATTGCGTGTCTACGGTATCGCGCAATGTATCTTCCACTGCTGCTAGTTGAATCACTGCTTCAAATTGCACGTATTAGTTTGAAAATATCAGAACAATAATCGCAATAAAAACAGTATTAGTATTATTTTAATCGAACATAGGCGATTATATTAGTACTTACCACATCTAATAAAAAATACGTATTGCAATCGATTTCCCGCTGCTAGTAACAGGACATTATACAAGCTTTAATGGTCATAATGTCGCTTGTAAAAGAGGCAATTTTCCGATGCATTGATTGTGTTATGAAATATATTATGCATTTTCCCGCAAACAAAGCGTTTGAGACAACTTCCTGTAAAACCCCTCGTCTATTATGCATAGCCTTAGTCGCTCTGAGTAAAGTAAGCGCGAAATTGTTTCCTACATAATACCTGCGGATATTGTTACTTTAAATAAAAGTTTAGTTTTATAAGTAGCATATGGGCGTAAGAGATTGTAGACTGCAACCCTTTATTACCTTCCTTCTTACCTCTACATACTTGGTAAAGAACTTTGAAAATATCTGTGGTGTAAATGGGTGATACAGGTATTTTAGTAAAGAAGACACTTCAATAAGTTTGTCATAATAACCTAACCGGATATTTCTTTAGTGTAGATGTCAATATTTTTTTATGAAAAACGTACTTACTCTACCTAGGTAAGTAGATATGTATGTAGTTATGCACTTACCTAATATTACTATATACTTATACTTTATACTGTATACTTTTTATGAATAATTATTTTACAGCTTTCTAACATTACGCAAGAAGTATATAAGGGGATTTTAAACGCGTCCTAGTCTGAGAAGAGCCCATGGCAAATTCTTTTTAATTAGTATCAACATCTTACAATATTGCATCCTTAGTTTAACTAAGTTACTTAAACCTTTAAATGATTTTAGACTTTTGACACATTATTTTCAAAAAAAAAAAAAACTGTCAGAACGTCTTTTTTACTCAGCGATGTAAAATAGGTCCTCAGTAGGTATTAAAACTATCAATAAAAAACATTAGTCGCAAAATAGTCGACGCATGACCTAATTTATCCTCTAATACCCAAACCCTTCAAACATCCATTAGCAAATTCTCTAAATATTTTCTGACAAGTTGTACAGTTTGTTAGGCAAAGCTATTTTAGGCAGGAACGGGCCATCAGGGCCCGACATCGTCCGCGAATGGCCCTTCAATTAAGTGTAATGAGCCGTTCAGCATACTCTTACCTACCCATTTGTGTAGCTTGTATAACACAGGTTAGTCTTAGCTTTCCATGTTAGCCTGGTATCTAATATAATCAAAATATAATGATAGTGGTTCAGACTATTGACTTCTTTTCGGGAGGGAGGGGGATCCATGAGGATCTACCTCACCTCTCATTTTTCGGGGTCATTTAGTGCGTTCAAATAAATAATCGAAAAATAAATCTAAGGTGTTTTCATCAAATGGAAAAAAGGTTTTCTAGCAAAAGTACCTATTACATATTTTGTACTTCGGGCTCTGGAAGGCTCTGAAAGACTCCTTGATCCTATCGCACATATTCAAAGAATTTATGGCAAGCATGAGACAAACTTTAAATAGATATTGCGGCTGTAGGTGTAGTCATACCAGAACTACATCCTTCGAATAGATTATTCTAATCACCGATATTCAGCACGGAAGTGTGAGCCTAACGCGTTTTGCAAAGGATTGAAATCATATTTCAGAGGAGGCGTCCATTAGGGTCGATTAGAGGGCCCATAAAGGGTCCATTAAAAGTGACGCGTATCATAAGTTCAGGCGCATTTGGCAACTGTATTGTGATCCCGATACGTCGAACAAACGCGTAATAATGATGGCCAATAGTACTCCGCTTACGGTCTACGGCATTAGACCTAGCCTGCACTGGGAAAACAAATCACGCGAATTTTTTCGCGCGGTAAAAGAATCTGAAGATAGGTACACATTTCACGCGGTTTTTAAATCGCAAGTGCGGGTATCTCCATATGATTGTAAGTGTTACATAATTGCGAAAAAAAAATCGCGCGGATTTTTTTTCCAAGATATAATGCCTGTGTCACTCTCCAGATCCTCACTTATTCCCACAAAAAAAGGATAAACCAACATAATACCGACATACTTTATAGTATAAGTAAGGATGGAATATTATGCCCAATAGAGTAGACTAATAGCTAGTAACATATAGTTTCTACCTATGATGTGACTGATATGTATACCTAGATCACAGCTACAAAAGCCTATTTAAAAAATATTCACTATAACAGAATATTTATTATAAGAGATTTGTAATCCATATATTATGTAAAGTTCTATAGCTTATTAAAACGAAGCAAAGAAGCTTAGTTATTTTGCTGCTTGATATTAAAACCGGATTTCGGAATATAAAATTATGTGTTACAGAAAATAAATGTTATAGTAGGTAGCGGTGTCTGAATTTATTACGAACACCAAACAAAAATTAGTCGCTGGTGGCAAATTATTACCTATTCAACGAAAAATAAGATTAGATATAATTATTCTGACTAAGCAAATGTTTTTGCAATAGATGTTTAAAAATATAGATGTGATCTTTTAGTGACGGTCATATACCTAATAATGTGATAGGATAGGATAACCTGAGGATATTGTTTTTGTTTTGAGGTATTGTTATTGCTTTTTTAAGCACACATTGACATAGGCATATTATGTTGAACTACTTGGCTTATATTTTACAGCTTGTATCTAGTATAATTGTAGTTATCACAAAAAAATTCATACATATATGAATCAAACTGGTATGATCACCGGTATGACCCTAATGCTGTCAGGATGAAAAGTTACTCTAAAAAAAAAATGACAATGACTGCAAAAACGCTTAAGTGCTTTTGGTGCTTTTAATTAATAGTTACTGACTTTATCGTAAAGCTATATCTGCTGCTTGGATCGTCTGCAATAACAAGGCCCAATGCAAAGTGCGTAACAGGAAATAGAATGGTGCTGGTGCTACCGATAGAGGCCAGTCAAAATAGGCGATAATTATGAAATGTGGCGCCGATTGTCGCTCCATTAGGCGGCTTTGTGGCCCTGGCCACTACGTGCGCTTCTAGATATGCAAATGTATTGTACGTGAAAATTATTTACTTACGATTTATGTGATCTGCCTAGCCTACCCGTTATTTTGTACCTCCCATTGACTGAAAGCTTAGAGAAAGACAACGCGCTGCAGCAGCGATGACGTCAACCTTATTATTTTAATCGGAGTCTACCTATTGCAATTTTGAGTTGTAGGTAGGTACAACGGTAGGCGCCGTAAAGAGTTGATTTAAATTACAATCGTGAATCGTGATCGGGTTTCTGTACCTACATATAATATAAAGAAGTAAGTAGGTAAGATATTCTACATTGAAAAATGGTTGCTTTAATATTCCTCTAAGTCCTCTTTGTTTATAAAATTTTTACTGAAAGAGTCTGAAGTGTGCTATAATAGGTAGGTAACTTAAAGATAACCTGAAATTGTGAATTTCTGAAATTTTTAAAAAAGAATTGTTAGAGTAAGTTTTACTTACCTATGCTAAGCGCTGATGCTAAGACTTTCAGTAAAGATAAAAAATATGTGGATATCTAAAATTTACTAAACAATACACTGCAAGTTGCAAGGTTAGAGAGGTCGAGGAAGACCTAGCAGTCGATGGAAGAGTGGAGTGGAGAGGGACACGAGGATGTATGACAGTGGCGTGCACACAGGGTAGGCATAATGCGGAAAAATGATATAAAATGGAGAAAATCGCCAGTACGAGTTATAAAAACTTAAGGGTAGGCTTTTTATAATTTGTACAATGCCTACCCTTAAGTTTTTTTTAAATTCGCACCGAAGATTTTTTCCATTTTGTATCATCTGCCTACCCTGTAAGTACATCTGTGCACGCCACTGTGTATGAGGGTTCAGAGTAGGAATGAAATCACTTCAAATCACCATAGATTGAGAAAACTTGGCCAATACAAGGCCATCCTGGGCCTGTAAAGCTTGATGCTTATATTGACGATAAATACACACTTAAACATCACACTGAGTATCGAGAAATCATAGAGGTAGTACCGCACACTACCAACAAATATCTTGAACTGCTTTGAAAGACACCGTTAAACTTTCTTGCAAAAATATTTATTGTTATACGAATATGTCCACTGACCATAACTCACCTGTAAACATCTATGACAATACATTCATAACAATAATTATTAGCTGCATTGTACAAACTTGGGCCAAACAATGAGAGAAAGACTTTCTTTATCGACGCCTAAGGTGTAATTATAGTCTCAGCTTTGTTTTTTAACAAGCCTAATAGCCCGGAACACCTTTTAGCGTTGTAACGCTTACAGCAAGGTACGTTTTAGTGGTTTACGGTGCAATAAAAATGTACGGACAAGGCCAAACATTGCGGGATTCCTGCAATTTATAGTTAACGCATAAAGAAAGGTGTTTTAAAGTAACGTTTCACAAAAATATCGCATTTATTCCGCTTTTCAAGGACATCCGTGATCCATCCTATTGCGCAAGTTAACCCATTTAAAAACTTGCTTCAAAACACCGGGCTTCTTTGTTCGAACCGTAAGGGTTATTTTTTTTTTCTTTTTAATAAAAAGTTTTTAGCTTTTTTAGGCGCTGGGCATCTTCTGCGAACGCGGCGCGATACAAAAGATTAAACCGTTTTGTTTTCGTGGATTCTTTGTTTTATTTTTTTAAGATAAATATACGTTTAGGCTATTGTGTTAGAAGAGAAGCTTGTAGTGAGAATTTTAGTCACGAAAAAATCCTTCAAGTGTACACTCGGTTTTATGTACATATCTATCGTGCTTTATATTAGATTCACAGTTAGATAAATGAAATAATGAAGCGATAAAATTATGTGCAGTGTCATAAAACTTGTAAGATTAAATCGAAAGAAGACTATAGTGGAATTATAAACTAACAAAGCATCGTAGTATCTATATGAAACAAAATAGGTATGTAAAATTTTATTTTTATTTATTCCCATAATGCATCTCTTTCCTGAAAGAAAATCTTCCTTTTCATTACTTAAAGTTACCTTGGTCCTACATACATCGGTGTTTTTATTGCATAGTAGGTAGGTACAATAAGTGACACCTAGGTACCCATGTTTATGATATAAACACTTATGTGAAACCTCAATAGCGTATGTCGCAATGGTTCAATGGCGGATTATAAGCCAAAAGATCGCTGGTTCAAACCTTTATTGCACTATTGTCGTACCTACCATGACAAGATTTAGTTGGATTAAAATGTAATACTAGTTATGTCCAGCATGGGTAGGTATTAGGTAGTTATTCTAGGTAGGTAATTACCTACTTTACCTTTTTTTAGTCTATAGGTTCTTTATTCTAAGTTAGGGGTATGGGTTGAATGTACGCTGCCATACCCCTTCCAAGTTAGCCCGCTACCGTCTTAGACTTCATCGTCACTTCCCGTTAGGTGAGGTCGCAGGTAAAGACTATATCTATTTTTGTCTTCGAATTAAAAAAAAAAAGTTCAAATTGTATACATATCTACCTACGTTGGAAAATTCGATATTACAGAAGTATAAGTCACCCAAAACTCTTCCATAACTCCTTGGGTATTTATTGGAATAGATTTCAGATTTTCATAACAAGTTCCAGGCGATTAGCATAAAGCCTAGGTATAAGTCACCAAAGTAATTCTATTATTAGCATAAAATACCCTTTCTATATTCATAGAAGACTAAGGCAAGACAAAAAAGCTTCCAAGCTAACGTCATAGGAGACAAGATGGCTGCATTCCAAAGTACCATCTCGCTTACCTCCTTAACAAAATGCACCTTATCGTCCTAGAAATACGGGCTACGAGAGATCCGTATGGGATATCAGAAGCAGTAACTCAAGTCGTGTCCTGAGATACCGGCCCCCGCGCCCTCCCACCCAAACTTTATACCACATAACTCACAATCGAATAAATTATTGCTATCTCAGTCTTTAAATTATTGCCGTCTTGTTCTCGCCCCAGCTTTTTCTAGTCACGGTGATACCTATTTATAGTGGAATGAACGCATTAATCGATCCGCGATAAATGATTTATTGTGCACCGATGCTGTATTATTTATTTAAGAGATTTAAACGCGCAAGAAAGTGTTCCGATACTTTATGGTACAATAAATATCGTTTTCTTGGATTGATATCCCGAACTGTACCTACCTATGTATGGAGCTGATTTTAGTTTATGGAGCAGTTAACCGCCTAATAAAGTCACATAGACACTTGCTGGTAGGTACCGATAAAAATATGTAGGAGGAAAAGGTGACTGACTGACTGACTACCATCCGCTATCATCTTAGACTGCATCGTCACTTACCATCAGGTGAGATCGCAGTCAAGGACAACAAGGTCATCGAATAAAAAAAAAATTTAAAGGAAAATTGCTAACGTACCTACCTACCTCAAACTCCTACTTTATATATTTAGTTTCGAAGTTTATATATCATTCAATCACACGGATCCGAGCTAAGTGCTAAAGAGGCTCGAGTTTTTTTTTTCCGAACGTGAGTGGGCACTGACGATACCGAAGAGTTTTTATCTCCACGTGATGTATACTCTGTCACGACTGTGGGATGAACGTGACTGAAATACAAGGCGATTTATTTCTGTTTTAAAACACTGTTCTTAAATTACTTTTAAAATTGATACGCCCTTTCGAATATACAGTAAGAACGATTAGATATCTCCCGTGTACAAGCTCCAACGTAAAACCTCGTAAGTTTTCCTGGACAAAATAAACGTGGAGTGTAAAGAGGTTGTCTTATATTCGAACAACACGCCACAGAGTAAATATACCGTCAGTACGTCGCCCTACGGAGTCGTTAGGAATAGTTGTGACTTCGCGAGTTATGGTCGCCGTAAAAGGATGTATCTGCGTCGACAAGGGACGATAAAACTACAGACCCGCGAACTTTCAACACGGAAACTAGATTTTGTTCGCGTGTAGATCGCTATCTTTGTTAGAAGGATACCTTCTCCAACTAACTCTCTTTCATCAGAATTTAGGTACTTCCCTAGCCTCTGCCTAGCTACTGACAAGATTATTCTTTCACCTTTTCTTTTTCCCATATTATGTACCTATACCTACCTAATCTTTAAATATTATAAAACAAAGTAGCTCGTCCGAGTTTGTCTGTCTGTGTGCGGTAATCTCAAAAACTAGGTACCTAGTGTAGAGATTCTCATTTGGTTTTCACCAATGGATGGCCTAAATCTGCACATCATGTTTAGTTAGGTTTAGGTTTTAGGTGTTGTTTGAACTAATTTATGATAACTGCCGATTAAGTCTAACATCTGTTTCAATTTAGGTAGGTAGGTACATGTCTCTTTTTATACATATACCTATACCTACTATATCATAGGGTGCATAGTTACCTACCTACTTAGAGTTATAGAGGACAACTGTTGTTTTATTATTGCAAATATAGCATTATTCTGAAGTGACTTACGACAAATAATCCTTTAAAATATGTAGTAGTTATTCAATCAAATAACTCACTGCGTCCCTTCAAGAATCAACGACGCAAATGTAAAGCAATCACATGCGCCGGAGCAGTTAATTCAGCGACACTTAAAACTGCACACAAGAGTCTCAAAATATTTAAAAAGAAAAATGAGTTATGTTTATCGGGAGATAGAGCTCAAAATTGTTTATCAGCGATTGGCAGATACACTGTTTTAAGTGAAACAAATCACGGATTTATAAGACACTGAACGATGTGTAGAATATTGTTTTCGGTCCTGACATTCATGTTTAATGTCTTTGTTGCGGTGAGACTCCAGCGAGGAATTGTTGAAACAATGTCGGTTGTCCCCTACTGTGGCCATTTCTGTCCTAGATACCCATTATATCTGTCGAAGAATATATCTAGATAGGTGCCTCGAAGGTAGGTATGCACTTATTTACAACTCTATCTTGCTTGGTCTGAGAATATTTTATATCTATATTATAATCTAGTAGGTATCTACATAAAGTAGCGATCTATTTTCTTTTGGGTTTTTAGATATTTTAGAAAGTTTGAATCGTTAATAATTAGGTACCTACCTTTCTTTTCCAATAGGTACCTATACTAATTTCCTACCCAGTAGGTAGGTATTTGAGTAGCTGAGACTGGAAGTTTCAGCCTGAAATCTAAAGGTCGCACACTCACTCAGCTTAGACTCAAGATAAAGTTAAATTTCGTCTAACATTAATATAAGTCAATGGTTTTATCGCAAAAACAGACCGATGAAATAATTAGTAGGGGAAACCTGTACGAGATGATCCGTTGGGGCAAGATGATCCTTTTCAATTGTGGCGAAACTATAAACGCCCTCTAGTTGCAAACTTTAGTAAAACATACCTCCTTACACCCGCTCGCCCTAGTTAATTGGTAAGGGCGACATGAGCACCCAATAAATTTTTACGAAAAAAAATAAAAAATTGAGTTCGATGATCTAAGGTAAGGTCGACTTTAAGCTTAGCTTATTTTTAAAATCGGCAGTCTATTGCAATGACTGTTGTATTTGCGGCTTTTTATAATGCTCAATTTTGTTTTTTGATTGGCCTAGTAACAATCGTAAGCTTATAGTTTATGTTATCGCATATAAACGAAAATTTCGAATTTGGGGCAAGATGATCCGTTGCATACTGTACAAGATGATCCGTGTGGATAATCTTATATCATACGCAGTGTACATTGTATATCTCTTGTTTTTACTTCTATTATAAATTAGCTTTACATAAATTAGATTGCAATATCGTTTTGATGGTGATTTCGGAGACGAGGTACGAAACTTCTGTTAATAGAACATTGATGTCGGTCTTCTTTTTTAAAATCCTATTATTACATTTATTGTTATAGATTATGCCAGCCAAGTGCGAGTTAGACTCACACACGAAAGGTTCCTTACCATCGTACAAGATTTATCACCAGCTATTATTAAAATCGAGCAAAAACAAAAGTTTTTTGTATGGAGACTTTCTTAATTTTTAACTTATTTTTTTTAATATTGATTTTTTTATAGCGGCAATACAATATAATACATTCTGTGAGATTTTCAAGTATCTAGCTATGAAGGTTCATGAGATTGCAGCTCGCTTACAAACAGACAGACTACCAGACAGCGGAGGCTTAGTAATAGGGTCCCGTTGGCACCCTTTAGGTACGTAACCTTAAAAACGCCTCGTGATGATTGTTCAGAAGCGGCTATGCTTAAAGCCTTGGAGGATATGAATGCTGGTATGCCAAAAAACAAATAGAAAACAGGTATGATTCCTAGGATCATCTTGGACATAAGGGTGTACAAGATGATCCTTTGGTAGGGTTTTAAAAAAGTGAAATATTTCAATAAAATATAAATAAATTCCAAATTATAAGTATACAGATATAAAGACAGATAAATTTGCCCTCAGTAAATGCTTAAATATCTGCATTGAAGTTAATATTCTTTAAATTACGAGCTTTCTCCCTTAAGGGGATCATCTCGTACAGGTTTCCCCTATCTTAAGACATATTTGACGATATTGACCATAATAAAACAGTACCTCATAAAGAACCCATGGAAAACCTAACATCTAGGAAGGTATTTACAATCCTCAAGCTATTTAATACCTTCACAAAATGTTCCGACTACCAATAAAAATAGATGTTTTCCTTGTATAGCTATATGCAAAGGAGGTCAACCACTACATCTAGTATCGAAAAATAATCTCACCTAAACTTGTGGGATTGGAGAGCACATCGTAAAACCTGTCCTATATGAACCGTAGGCGATAAATGATGAAGTGTTAAATAATAAGCCACCGCACACTCGTAAAACAAAGATTAACATACAGTTACGGCTGTAAATAGCCTATTACTTTGATTTTTACGACTAAATAATCGTAAAAGAACCCTGCCAACGCTACCAAGTTGAGAAGTGAGATAGAATACACTGAGCTTTGAGAAGGTTTCCTTCACCCGAATTCGAGCGGATTTTTATCGCGGACAATGCAAACGGGAGGCAGTTTTGATGCACTTTTATTTAACGACGCACTCGTAACATAAAACGCTGAACGTCTCAACAACGGTTACGAGCCTATCAGAGGGAAAAGGACAGCACCACATCCGTGGGGTCGGTCTTTTTCGTGAGCGTCAGATGAACTGTGGTCTGTGGATTCATAGGAGTTTATTTTAGTTAGGTTCCTGTGAAGTTAGTGAACACCTAATGGTTCACAAAGGGCAATGCCACCGTCTGGGCTATTACTTTGCTTGCTGTTACTTATACAGAGATCGGTTGAATATAATTCAAGTCATGAATACTATTAAGTACCTACTTGCCTATAACTTAACTACCCAAGCAGTGATGGTAGATGTACGAAGGAAATGTCTCATAGTTAATAGGTACCTAAATGTCTTAGGTATATCTCAGGCTTCATCCGCGTAACCTCTTGCCTTCAATCTCTCCTGTGAGCATGAGTTTTTTTTTTCTAATTTCTATACCACTCGCGTCTTTTCTTGCTATACCTACCTACCTACTTCATTTTCCTACTTAGATATCATAATCCATTTTACCTTAATTTTCTTAAAAGGTAAACGAACTGTTTCTCGCAGAAAGGCGTAAGCGACACGCTAAGCACAGCGAGTAGGACATTTTTACTGCACTGGAAAAATAGATTATATTTATCCGAGCAGTTTTTTGCAGAGGGTCGATGACGGAGTCTATAGATACCTACCACGTCATTTATACTTATTTATACACGGTGAAATTTTATTCCCCGTAAACCCTGAAGGAGGTGAATGTGCTCATGAAACTGAACAACTTTCCCCACGGAACATAGGTCGAAATATGAAAAAAAAAAAAATTGGACCCTCCATACAAAACTGACGATTAGCGATTGATTTACCTACCTACTATGGGAGGTCCAAAATTTTTTTTCATATTTCGACCTATGTTCCTTGGGGAAAGTTGTTCAGTTTCATGGGCACATTCACCTCCTTCAGGGTTTACGGGGAATAAAATTTCACCGTGTATATTCTGTGCCTAAACGCCTAGCCTTCTATATCTTCCTTTAAATTCTCCCAATTAAACAATACAGTGTTTAACACACTGTATTCAACACAGTGACCCATCTAGATGTGTACCAGCCACTGACCTCTATTTTAATCTATGCTTAACACTAGACTTGCTGTCCCTATACAAATGACAGCCTAAATTATGTAAAAATTTAAAACGCCACTTTTGACATAATAACATAACTTACCTAACCATTTGCAATATGTATTACCTATTAGTTCCAGAGACACTCGTATCTGATTAGTGCTTACAGCGCCAAAATGGCGTCAATCAAGTAGGTCAAAAAAAGAAATGACAGCAGCAAGTCCAGTGTTAATCATCGATTTAATATAGAAGTCAATGCTACCAGCTGATACGTGGGTATCTACGCTTAAAGCTCACTTTATAGTTCCAAAGCTCATTTTGGTTTTTGGCCAAACCGAAACGCCCGGCCCGTTTGCGCTCTCAATTGCCCATCCTTATTAAATTTATACTAGACACAGTTAAATTTCAGTTGTTTAATTACTCGGAATTTCGGGTGAGGCAAACCGCGAATGGCCCGTACGCTCCGGGCTCGACCAAATGAAGTGGTCACTGTTTAATATCCCTACCTATAATGTACCTACCAAATATGCAGAAGGATCTGACCTGCCAAGTTCTAAAAACACCTTATAGTTTCCTTGTTGCATCTTAAGTTAATACCTACTAGTAAGGAAATTATTAACTATGAAAATATGGAACTACCATAGCTTCTTAAATAACTATCGTTTATTTCTTTCTACTCTATTTTTGCTCGCGACTTCGTCTGCGTAGAATTAGGTTTTTAAAACTCCCGTAGGACTGATCTGTGCTATCCGAGATAAAAAATGGCCTATGCCACTCTTCAAGTCCTAAATTATATGCAATATGCAAAAATCCGTTGCTGCGTGGTAGGACAAACAAACAAATAAATACACATTCGCATCCGTAATATGATTTCTACATAATATTATTATTGCCTCGTGTAACAACTTGCAACCCTATAGGTAACGCCCTGTAGGCAACCCTCTAGATATACCTACTCTGTACATCATAGTTATCTAGACTACCTACGTGATTCAAAAAAATAGAGAGTGCAATATAATTTTAATAGACTAATCGAGCGAATAAAATCAAACTTACCCCTTCACTTACCCACATAAATTAAAGTAACAAAAACTTTTTTACCATCGACCACACCTGACCTACCAAAAAACTAATTAAATTAATAACTAACTAAATTAATCGAAAACCTTAATCTGTAGAATATTACCTAGGCATCTACTATAAATTGTAAACTATTTTTCGTCAGCTGTCTAAAAGGTAAACAAGCGAGTTCTCGCAGAAAGGTGTAAGCGACAGGTATCACCACAGTTCAGGACATTCTTACTACAATGACAATGGCACTTTAAAAGTGAAAACCCATACTTACATACTAAAGAAATTCGTAAGTGCCAGGCTACTATTGTCGGTTACGCTTTTCTCCGAAAAATTTACCTTTTAAAATAACTAAGAAAATACTTAGATTAATTGTAATACTATTCGTCCTTTTATAAAAAAATTGTTTCAGTAAATGGATAATATTTAACCTGTAACACGTAAAAATCTAGAAATAACAATCAGCTTTTTAATTGAACAGTGGAGCCGAGATTGGAGCGAACGCGGGGTAAACGTCGTGAATCGCCCGATAATAATGAAAGTGATGGCTGTGACGCCATCAGTGTATGAAGCGGCCGTTTCGGCTACATAAACAGCCCGTATAACGCGAAAATGACCTCTAATATCCACTCTATTTCAATACCATAACGTCGAAAACAGCTTGGACTAAGTGCCGCGTATACAGGACGTCCTAAAGCTCTCCCTCTATTGGTGACGGGAGGGGATTGCGCTTGGCTTACATAGCGTTCCAAAATGGCCGACGCGTCACACGACTGTTTTGTTGCAAATACAATGTGGAGTGTGGACGTGGGACGGTGCGCTTGAGTCACGAAATAAAAAACTTTTGGATAAAGTCAACCAATACAATTTTGTAGGTATTTAACTATTTATAAAAATTTAACCTTATTTAATGCAAAGTTTGTTCTACTCGATGTGTGTTGATAATTATTTGGCATACACTTTTAAACTTGATATATTTATATTTTTTAAATTCAAATAACGTAATCATTTTTGGCTTTATTTAAGGATTATAAATAATATATGTATATTGTAGTAAACGCTGTTGATTACCAATAAATAAATAAATATTTTAGGATAGGTAGCCGCTGCGAACCACATGCACATCTCAGCTTATATTAGGTATATTTTCTGTAACTATCTATGTATCTACTACTTTTAGGTATATACTATGCTCAATTTTCTATTCAAAATCAAAATAATAATAGGTATCCCGGAAAAGTTAATTTTAAAACAAATATTTTCTATGATATTATGTATGTTTTAAACTAGTGTATCAACATAGCTTATGTTGGTACATTAGTTTCCACTTAGGTAGGTATCTAGGTATAGAATCACCTCGGTGCCTATTTGTCACAAATTTTTTATCAGGTAAGTAATTAGGAAAAGTTTTATGCCAAAAACGATCGGTATTTATTAAGATGTTGATGATGATGATGCCCGCGACTTCGTCCACGTGGATTAAGGTTTTTTGATTCCCGCGGGCACTGTTTCATTTACTTACCTGGATAAAAAGTAGCCTATGTGTTAATCCAGGTTATAATCTATCTCATTCCACATTTCAGCCAAATCCTCCAGTGCAGTTTTTGCTTGAGAAAGTAACAATACACAAACACACACACACACACGTACAAAGTTTAACCTTTATCATATTAGTGTGATGTGATGTGATAGGTATCTACCTAGTAGGTATAAATTAATGTATATAAAGGTAGATTCAAAAAGGTCATCTGATGATCAAGCTATATAAATAAATTCAAAAATATGCTAAATAAAGTTAAATGTTGACTAGTAGTTAATTTAAAAAAAAGCCTTGAATGTACCTACTGAATTTTTCAGCAAAGACTTAACTATGTATTATGGTTAGTATTAGAATATTTATTAGCTTAACTACTATTAGTTATAGCCATTCCTCACATTTTTAGATAGGTATCATATTTTACCCCAGAAAAAACAAAATAATCTGTTTCAGCTAAAATATATTAAATTATTTTTTTAAACTGTGAAATATTAGACTAAAATATACCTAAATATATTTCTTAGGTTTTAGGTTTAGTCATTAATATAATCATATTTTTGTATTCATAATTAGATTAACAGATAGAATAATAATTATATTTGCCCAAAAACTAAAAACATATCGTCATGATCGTAGAACAATGACGGATTTGCAAAAAGTCCAAAAATGACCCTTTGGCATGTTTGGACATTTAATTAACAATTTTCATTTTTTTACTATTTTAAAAGAGAACCATTTTAATGGATATATGTGAAACTTCATTGCTACAGATTTTTTATTTAAAAAGTTATGAAAACTAAACTTCGGAAATTATTTCAAATGGCTGTAGGTACCAACCTATTGTAAAGTTGATAAAATGCAGATCCATCGTTGTTCTACGGTCATCATGGTATTTGCCATTTGGCTTGGTATATAACAAAAATATATTTTAGGAAAATCATGCTTAAAACGAGTCGCCATGTAAGCCCGGCAAACAGAGGCGGGGGCGCTCAGATATTTTCAGCCGCTTCCCGCGCGGACCGGCGCCGACTGTGCTGTTTCTTTTGCCTTTTTCGACATCACCTTTTATACTGATAACTATAGCTTTATGGTCTTAGAAACTTTTCGGATAGATTTTTTATTTTTCCTCCCTGAATTTGGTGAAAGCACAATTTTGTTTTTTACGTAAAAATCAATTCGGAAGTGTAGGTAGGTCTGTCACCTATAATAACACACACTAACATTTTTTTGTGCTAGTTTCTCTATCATTTATTTTTCTCTAAAATCTATGATTATTTCTCAACTTATTTGAAACGGTAAATAAATCGCAGAAATCTTTTAGGTAAAAACGCGTAACCGACGAACATATAGTCGGGCGCTTACGCTTATGTTCTTAAGTTAGTTATTTTATCTAGGTACTAGTTGTACGGTTCTATTTTTATTAAAGCGCTAAGAACGCTCTATAGCATGATTATGATACTGCGTCGCTTACGACTTTCTGCGAGAAACTACTTGTGTACGTTTTGAAAACTACCTAAAGAAAAAGCCTGGAGTCTGCTCAGACTCAAGCCAGAGTTAAAACGAGACGGACTTATGTCAGGGCATATTTGTGTTTCGATTTAACTTAAAAGAAAATCTTTGTTTGCAATTTGGAATTGAAATGCCGCAGCAAACCTTATCGAAAGTAGAGCAAATGGATGGAATGGCATTCCAAACCAGTGGTAGATTCATTTGACGATTCGAAAGCACTTCGTAAAAGTTTATTTGAATAAATAATTATTCTATTCTATTCTCAATGACTAAACCGGAATCACAGTAGGTGGCTAAGCCATCAGCTAAATAGCTAACGTTTAATTGGCATACCACACGACACTTAATAAAACAATCACGCGATTGGATTCTGTCGATGTGAAAACTGGAAACAAACAGTACCTACCTACCTACCTACAAGAAAAACTCGCAAGAGAAATACCTACTCGGATATATGAGATCTAACTGGATGCCAAGTTCTATCCAAGACCAACCTATCTAGACCTCATCAATACTAAACATCATAGACTGTCATCAAGCTCAAGCCCACCTATCTCATTATAAAAAAAGACGTGTGGCACTCGGGAACTGCCGCGGTAAAGCTATTGCATAGCATTTTTTATCAACGCCATCTAGCGGTGAGAGGAGTCCCGTGTCAGGTTATTTTCGTTACGGAATTTCTGGATTCGGTCTCCACGCTCAAGGCCCGCGATAGAAGCTATGCAATAGCTTAAAAAAGATCTTTAAATCATAGCTTTTGTCATACGGAACGTTCTTCTGTTGCTTTTTAAAAGCATAGAAATGTACCTACTTACCTTTTTGTTAACTTGGCAAGTAGGTGATTAGTAGGTACCTACTGCACCTACCTAGTGCGTTTTTGCATTTTGAAAATTGTTCACTTTGGACACTGTTCTCAATTTACATGCTAATTAACAGCTATTAGTGCCACAGAATTAGGCCTTCTAACTGTTAAAAAAATCTTTGCATTTGACGACCTCCCTGGCACAGTGGTGAGCGCTGTGGCCTTATAACTGGGAGGTCTCGGGTTCGATTCCCGGCGGGGGCAATTTAGGAATTTATAATTTCTAAATTGTCTCTGGTCTGGTCTGGTGGGAGGCTTTGGCCGTGGTTAGTTACCACCCTACAGTCAAAGACGTGCCGCCAAGCGATTTAGTGTTCCGGCACGATGGCGTGTAGAAACTGATTAGGGGTATGGGTCGAACTTACACTGCTATACCCCTTCCAAGTTAGCCCGCTATCATCTTAGACTGCATCGTCACTTACCATCAGGTGAGATCGCAGTCAAGGGCTATCTCGTCATCGAATAAAAAAAAAAAACATTGCATCATTGATGTGCTATTTGCAGTTAGACATTGAAATGCGGCACACCTAATCGATGGTAGATCGAAATGACTAAACCGGAATCACGGTAGGTGGCTAAATAAGAATACGTATGACGTGAGCCAAGTAACGTAACTTATATAACCGGCATACCACGCGGCACTCAATAAAACAATCACGCGACGGGCCCCGTCTCGGTGTGAAAACAAACAGTGCGCGGGAGTTGAATGCTAACACGCAGCGGCGCCCGCGCACGCGCAGCCGATGCCTCGATATCCGTCGAAACGTTTATTTTTATTTACACTTCTATTTTATCTCCGGGTTTCAGGACCGTGAGGATGGAAAAACGAGCCTTAGTGATGACGCTGGATGATCGGTTTGTGTTACTTTTTAGTCTTTGCTTTATCGGTTTACTTACCTATCTATAATAACAGAACTATATACACGGTGAAATTTCATTGGTTGTACTCCCTGAAAGAGGTGAATGTGCTCATGAAACTGAACAACTTTCCCCAAGGAACATAGGTCGAAATATGAAAAAAAAAAAATTTGGACCTCCCATAGTAAATCAATCAGCTGATCGTCAAGTTTGTATGGAGGGTCCAATTTTTTTTTTCATATTTTGACCTATGTTCCCTGGGGAAAGTTGTTCAGTTTCATGAGCACATTCACCTCTTTCAGGGAGTACAACCATTAAAATTTCAACCGGTATAAGCCTCAATAGCTCAACGGTTATAGGTGCGGACTGAAAACTGAAAGGTCGCACATTCAAACCCCACCCGTTGCTCTATTGTCGTACCCACTCCTAGTACAAGCTTTTCGCTTATTTGGAGGGGAGAGGAGAAGATAAATCATGTTCAGCTTGGGTAATATTATATTCTTTATAAAGAGAAAAAAACCTTACTTTAATAAATAATGGAGTTTTAAAAAGTTGATCATACTTGATAGAATTAGATTTAATATTGAGTTAGTACATAATATACAGGGATGTGACGTCACGTTTTCAATTTTTCTAGGTATAATTTTGGACCTATGTCATAGAGATACATAATTTTTTCCTCTTCCTCCCCCCACCCATTAGAGAAAGAGAAATATCTTTCTTTGTTTGCTGTAACCCCTTCCATTATTGCTAGGGATTGATGGTAGGAGGTTTTCTAGGGGTAATAATGGGGTGGGTAGGTACCTAGATGCTTTCCCATACGGTCGATACGGTAAAATATCTACTAACCTACTTTGCATTGAACCTTTGAAACCCTACGATCACTAATAAATTAGCAATTGACCACAACGATAGTCTTAATATTATAAATAAAGAAGATAAGTAGCATTAGGACACTGTTTGTTTAGGAACTTGTAGAATAAGCGATAGGCACTTTACGAGTTTACTTGATTATACCTAAATAAGGGTACAATAGCCTATTTGGCACGCCACGGTTATCAGTGTAAGCGAAAATGGCTTTTTGTATCGGCACCTTTGTGTATATATGTCCTATATGTATAACCGAGTAGGTATATAACCAATAAATGCTCTAAAATCGGCACAGAATACATTAGGTATAATATCATTTCTATAAGAAAATCAATGTCTTTGTAGCTTTTGCATTACATTTTATAAGTTGTGGTTTAGCAAAAACCGCATTAAAATCCTGAATATTTTCCCTTGATAGGTAAACTATTTAGTTTACCTATCTAGCTTTATATTTATATAGCTAGATAGTAGGTAAATAGGTATCTATGCATTGGAAAATACCTAACAAATAAATCACTGTGGCTATAAAATGTAATTGCGTAGTCAAAGTATCAATAAAAACCTAATCGAAGAATATTTTTCTGACCTTTGACGTTGTAATCTTACAGCGGAGAGAAAACTGAAAAGGTAAACAAACTATAGGTACCTATCTACCTACTCAGCTAGAAGGTATCTATTTAACATTTTCGGGACTAATTACTCCAAATAACGTAAGGAATAAATAGGCTTTATTCCTTTATAACCAAAGGAAAACAATTTGTGTTGATAGAAAATCAATGGGTTACAGGTACCTATCTATACCTACTTACAAATAAAATGTAAATAGGTACCTACCTAAAGGCATGCCAAAAAAGATTTGTCTATTATGCATTAGCTTCCCAAATGCTTATATCTCTAAATAAAGAACGAGCCCAGTAACCGAAATAGAATTCAATTCCAAAGAATTTTATTTTACCAAACCGAACATGTCAAACTAACCTAACCTATGGATGCTGACGAAATATAAATGCGTGAAAATATTTATTTCAACGAGCTCCGCCCAATTAAACAAAAGCTCTAGAAGCGCCGACACTAAGGTGATTCTTTTCTGAAGCTGGGTTCACTGAGGAGGATGGTGGGTCAAGTTACAGTGGTGGTTTTGTGCGTGGGTTAGCGTTCACCGTCGGCGGGGAAACGGTGCACGTGATTCTGAATTTAAATTGCCCAATCAATTTTTAATTTCGTTGCAGTAACAAGCAGTAACTACACTGGCCGGTGTGGCATGTGTTTATAATTTATAGGGTAAGGATGCCGAATATGAGATGGTTGCCAAATATGAGATAGTTAGGTTTTGGCGAAACTAATCGCCGCAGCTATTTGGCGATACTGTCACCAGAAGCCGCGTGGCAACAGACTGAAACATGTGTTGGTGCTTCCCAGTTCGAGGCGAAGTCAGGTTGTGTACGTGCGGATTTTTACGAAACCACAAAACCCGATTTTTGACACCAAATATTGACGAGGTATATTACAACTTTATAGTCACACTAAATGATTTAAATTTACAGTCATTGTATCAGTTATATGATTAATTTTACAATGCATTTGCAGTTTAGTTGTATTTTCTTCGTCAAGAAATAATAGGCAGCCTAGTTTTTAAATTTGGATGTTTCCCTAATATGAGACACGTGGGGGCTCCTTAAATGAGATATCTCATATTAGGATGTATAGAAATACGACTATTTAAAAACCTCTTTTTCTAGATGCCATCGATCAAGGAAGTCCTAGGACCACGGTGCCATAATACGGGCCGTGAGTGCATTGCGAAGCAAACAAATATGTTACCTAATAGCATCAAAACTTTCGATGTTCCTAAGAGTATCCTAGAACGTTATGTCAAAAAAAATGCTAATGCAGAAGTATTTGTCAAGGTTCTTGGGAAGACCTCCAGCTTTTTGTGACTATTTAGAAGCAAAAATAGAAAAATATTGTAAGTTGGACTAACGATTTTATGGGTTACATCTACATCTGAAGAACATCAAGCACTTGGCACAAGCACATAATAATATATTATTAAGTTGTTACTAAAACCTTTTTATTTAGTAGTAAGATGTTGTAGATTAATAAATATCGCCAATAAAAAGTTTTTTTGAATTGATTTCTTTCCTTTTTCTTTAAATCTATACTATCTCATATTAAAACCCCTTGGTATCTCATAATAGGAGACCATTTCCCTGAGACGTAATTTCTGACTTTTCTAATATTATCTGATATAACAAAAAATCTATTATACCTAGCACTAAACGGTCTTTCAAGGATAAACTTCATTAAATACTTATCGAATATAAGTAATTTTCATAGTCATTAGTGCAATAATATATTTTTTATGGCCGAATATGTAAATGGTATCTCATATTCGGCATCTTTACCCTATTGATTCAGATTTCAGCATAATAATGATAAAACGAACCGGTGGTAGAGTCATGACGTGTTATAAGAGTTACAAGTTGGCCAATAAATAATTTTGAATTTTGAATTTTTGAATTTTAATATGTATTTTAATATAAGCGCGTTCAATATTGAATCGGCTAAGCGCGAGTCGGACTCGCTCACCAAGACATGTTCCGTAAGTACGAGTAAGGTATCTTGGGAGTTGGAAGTAAACGTATAATAATATTAAATTGATTTTAATAGAATTTGGTAAATAATACTTTGACGCTTAGTGAGATTTTTGTTAGAGATCGATTATTAAGGAACTGTGCGAATTAGGTAGAAACATCATTTATTATTTTTTCTCTTGACAATATTACGTACCTATATCACAAACTTCTATCAACATTAATTACCTACATATTTGACATATTTCGCATTGTAAATGGCGCCCCCCTAAGGGGGCAGAATACATTTTTGGTCATTTTTCAGTCACCGAGACACGGAGCCGAAACACACGGACTAACTCGACTTACAAACAGTTTGTTTTTTAACATTTCAGTAGGTACGGAACCCTAAAAATAAAAGCTAGGCAGCAGATTACCGTAGGCAATTTAGTCTGCTTGTAACAAATTATTTCGAAATTATAGAAGTCGGTTAAGGATGCTTCAATTTCGATTAAGCACCTATATATTTATGACTAAGAATAGTTATAGATTTATTATGAACATACACCCCAAAAAAATATTTTCAGAAATATATGGGGAGATAGGGGCTAGTTGCATAAGTAGAATTTTTGATAAGCTCATATTTTTCAGTAGGGAACCAAAGTACAATGTAAACAATTTTATTAATGAATATTTAGTCAAAAGTTTATCTCCCTATAACTATATGGATATTGAAAAGCCTAAATATGCAACTTTTATAGCATAAGAAGATAAAATAGTATAGTACCTAACGACTACCTATTACATATTATATTTGATTTTCGCTTCTTAGGTATCTGATCCATCTATAACGTTGTTATAAATAGGTAAATACCTATATAAGAGTAAATAAAAATAACAGTAGCAAACTAAATTAATAGAAAAAGGTTCACCTATAGGCCCTTTGTACATTAGCTATTATTACCCAAACTTAGCCAGCACAGAGTTTAGATGGATATGCACAGATATATCTGAGCATCTAATAGGTTGTGATTAGCATTAGGTGTAGATTAATCGTTTTATAAACACATTATTGTGATAAAACTAATTTATTCCAAGTAATTTCAAAAACCCAAACATCCAAACTTACGTCTCATCTGTTCAGATGGGAGTAAAAGAGATAAACATACATCAATTGGCTTAAATCGACCCAGTTCCGTAATGGCGGATGCTTAGAACACAATTTCAAACAAAAATAATAGAAATAATTATTAAATGAACAAACCACATTCACACTTTCCACTAGTATTAACATAAAATTAAACTTAAACTGTAAATATTATCAAAAAGAGCTTTTATTTCCAAAAATTGTATTTATAAAGACGCACAATAATATTAGTCGTTCGTCACTGTGAAAGCAACGGTCGCCATATCGGAATCTGGTTAGCCAGGGACGTACTCTGTCTAATATTTATTTCATTTTAACATTTACTAAAAAAAACAATAAGCACATGGTTTGTATATTTTAAAGAATGAAAAGATTGATGTTCTAAATTATTTACTAGCCTGTCTGCGACTTTGTCCGCGTGGAGTAAGATTTTTCAATATCCCGCAGTAATTCTTTGCTTTTCTGGGGTAAAAAGTAGCCTTTATCATTTTCCATACTATACCCATGAAAATCACATCAATCCGTTATTCCCTTGTGTATGGTTGAAGGACAAACCATCAATGTAACAAACAAACACACATTCTAATTTAACATATTATATTATTAGTACTTTCGCACTTTACGCAATATCTGCCAAGTTGCCTTAAAATAGAGAATCATGTAAGAATATATTCAAAAAATTATGTATAAGTAACTAATGATACTACATATCTTGCTTATGTTAAGGAATAGATGATGAGAAGTTAAATTGATATCTAGCTTAGTTTGAGATATAAGCAATATAAAAAAAAAATTATACAAACAGCAGTGTGTTTGAAAAGCGGGTGAAATATGTAACCTAAAGAAATTTATAAGCGAAAAAATAAATAAATGCGGACTTGGTTTCATAGGTTTAATTTTGATAGAAACGTGTTTTTTGGTTGCTAAGAACTAAAATTTTAAGTTTTGTTTGGTTCATTATAGTAATACATTTAAATGCTAATATATAATATGTACATAAAATTTAATTATGTTTTTTTAAGTAGGTATACACATTGTGGTTAAATTCATTACAATTATGTACCTTTAAAATAAAATTTTGGTATAACACATCTAATAAAATTGTAATTCACTAGATAAGCCCGCGACTTCGTTCAAGTGAAGTAAATTATTTTGATACCTGCGGGAAAACTTTATTTTTCCAGCATGAAATTGTGCCTATGCATTAATCCTAGGAATGAGCTGTCTCCATTCCAAATTTTAGCTAAATTGATTAAGTAATTCATTGAGATGTGAACAAACATCCTTACATACATCCATCCATCTATCCACTCATCCATGCATTTATCCACACAAACTTTCGTATTTATAATATTAAGTAGGATGATGAGTTTATCACAAAATCCAATAATTACAGAATACGCGCTTGTAATAAATGGTGACATCGATGTTTTGAATTTAATTTACTTTTTATTTTATTATTTACTTTGTTTTAATTTAGATTTTAGTTTATTTTATAAATTGTTTAGTTATTAATTAGGTTTAATTAATGTAATGTTTTTTAAATTTTCAATTAAATGCCTTCGATAATCAAAGATTTTAATAAACTCATATAAGTGCATTATAATTAATATCAACATTAGTACAATATTAATAAAAAATCTTGATAGAATGTTTTTATCTTTTAAATTGCGTTTAATGTGGATAAAAATTATGTCAATTACGTCCCTGTATAGTACGCTCCGCCCATTACAAGCAACAAAAGTCGACAGCGGCGTTCCTTCAAAACATCTCGTTTGGAGGCCATTTTGACGACCGAGTGGGAGAGAGATAGCTCTACTAAGCCGTATCGCTATTAATGTATGTGCGTGAATGAGACCATTATGCAACGTTAGTGTCGTTTTAATGTAGCAGGGAATAGCAAAGTGTGGGGACAGTTTATTTTGTACACACGAGTGAGCATCGCGGTGTCAGAATAACACGCGATCCTTAGCAGATCACAATAGTATTATTATAATTTAGAATTTAGTTAGGTACCTATATAAGACGTTTGAAGAACTTAGGTGGGTAATTAACATAATATTTTATTTGTGCTCATTATAAATATTTGATTTTCTTTTACTTCTTACTTTTCTAAGCAGGATATATTCCTTTTTTCAATAGAACCCAAGTTACCTACTCAGATTTTGTTTATTTAAATATTCCTATAGTCACAGATATCCCACCTCTGGGCCTATAGTATTAACTATATATTACTTATTTACACTGAATGTCAAACTTAATTTATAAAATACTTTTATGCACAGGTATTTATTCGGTATTTATTGTCTACCTAATACTTACCGTAGGACCTTCTAATCTCTTCTGTGTTGAAAAATATACCTAAATCAACTTTTTTGTTCTGCCGCTATTCTATTTTCTTTAAACTAGAAAAGTTAGTTTAAAGTACTTGTTTATGCTGACCCATCTCAAAATCTCACCCTGTGTTGGTGAAAAAAAAAGATTTCAATTTTATTAAATAAATTGAAGAAATTCTCTTTAAAGAAAATTTCAAATCATCCTAAATGGAAATGAAGTGTTTGAGTGGCTCATATCAACCCGTTGCGAAATCTTACTAAACCCTCAAATCCGCATTTACGACACCTCCATTCATTTGAGCACCGAAACGACTCGTAAAACTTCCAGTTCGAACCGCTATCAAATGACGTCACTCTGACGTTGCGGTCCCGACCACCGCAGCTAGATGGCGCTTAACCCAGCCACTCTAAGCATGCTCGTAAAAATAAATTTTATTGTTATGACGAAAATAAAACGCTTGTCGTCAATTTAAACATCATTTTACTGTGTAATAAGATTTATTTTACGATTAACAAGTGTCTTGATGAATTTATATAGCCGAATGATGAATAAAGTAATAAAATCCACTTTTATGATCATGTTATCGTCGTTCTATTGGCAGTTTGCTTTGGGTTACATGTGATAAAAGTGTAATAAATGTGAATCATGGTACAAAACAGTTATAACTGTCTCATTATTTTTTGATAAGATATCCATGCCTCACAGTAATTATTATTGTTAAGTTTTGCATACTTAATGCTATTTTTAGAACTTTATCTTTTATGCGCGTAGGAATGTTTTGATTCTGTCTTGGGAACAATTTAATCAGTTTTTTATTTTTATATTTACTTAGTAAACCTGATAGACATTTCATTTAATAATTAATTAGTGCGAATATACCAAAATAATTAGGAAGTTGCGATGGTTGGTAACAAAGTTGCAAGTTGGTGCAGTAGCTAAATACTTCCTGATATTGTCACTAGATGGCAGTAATCTGAAAAATTATGATTTTAGAGACAATTAAAATATTAATTGAACAGTTAAAATAGAATTCAAAAAATCTTTTAAGTGGGTAAATAGACTTATGTTATTGTTGCTATAAAATGGTGGGTAGATATCTACATAAGAAGTAAGATTAGTTTTAGTCCCGAGGTCTACTTAATCCGCCGTTCACACATCTAATAACAGACCAACTACTCAACTAGCATAGTTTGTCTGTAATGCCCCTTATCCTAATAGGTAGGTACGCACTATTAATTTTATTATTGAGAGTTCATATCGGTGACACTGCGCTGGTTTGGAAATTCGAAGAAGATGGGAGTGGTTCGTGCTGTATTAAAGGCTTAGAATCTTCTTTATTAATCGGAAGACGGATATAGATCTCTTGCATCGATCTTTAAACTTGCGCCCGCCTGTATCTAGCGGCTCCCTGCAACTCCACCTTCACCTCGTGGAGGTGGAATTCCAGGTTGCCCCTCCAGCACCTTGGAACCCAACGACCATTATTCATCGAACTACCTACTTAGATAGATATATGATGAGCTATATCTAGTACCTCTGATAGATAGTAGGTACCTAGCATAGAAAAATTTGGGTCAAATTCTTTTATTCATTTCATGTAGGCACCTAGGCAATCATGTGGCTTCTAGGCGATTGGCACACGGCACCACGCAACGCTGCGGAAGGCGGTGAAGCGGATCTTACGTTTTGTATGGGCTTGTATGTAGGTACTTACTCTGTCGATGAGCAGAGATCGTCTGTAAGCAGAAAGTCAGCAATTGCTCTTTTCAAACAAGCGTTAAGATATAACACTATGTAGCCTTGATCGATGTACCTACCTACCGACTAATTTTTGTTCTGGACTATGCAGATATGATGGTCTCAATAGGCTGTCTTGGCTGACATGACATACATAGTACATAAGTACATATAGGTTTCGTCACGTAAAAAGAACGCTGACCGTTTACCTGCGCACTAAGCGATTTATGGATAAAATCGGTGGGTTAAAGTTTATTATATTATTATTATTATATTATTAAAGGTATTCGGAAGTAATAAGTAGCTAATAAAGAACCTAATATGATTCTACAATAGTCTAGTGCGTTACAATAGTCTAGTGCGTACAATAGTTGCTCAGCGTAGAGGTGATGCTTCGGATAATACTTACCTACATATAATCAACTAACTGGAGAAATGCTCCTTAACTTGTAACACCAAGTAGGTATTTCTTCAGTTACCTAGTCGATTATATGGAGCATCACCCTAGTAGGTAAGTGTGTATATCATAATATGTAGGTAGGTATGTCATCCAAGAGGACATATTGGGCATGTTATTTTTTCCTTTCAATATTATCTAGATTAGTATTAGCTGGCTTATTAAACTAAGGTAAAGGTATTGCTACGTAATAAAAGTTCTTGAGGTTTATTTTATAGCCGATTAATTCATTGAACAAATGCCAAGGTGACTGCCAACTTCCAAAACATGGAGTCATGAAACTAATAATACCCCCTAAATACCTACCTGCTTACATACCTCGTATCCTTAGTAGGCACATAACATAATAATTCAATGCTCGTATCTAAAAATCTAATCTTTAAATCATTTTGCTGTAAATACCTAAGTACCTAAGCCAAAATGGAAAACTCTCACACTTCCCTACGTTACTTACGTAGGGAAGTGTGAAAAGTTCCTAAACCTAAGCCAGGGTAGCCATTTCAAACCAAGGTTCATAATAGGCATCTGACTACCTGTCCTAGGATAGTATACAATGTGTAATGAAACTCCAAAATAATACTGAAGGAGGTGAATGTGTTCATAAAACTGAACAACTTTCCCCAAGAAACATAGGTCAAAATGTGAAAAAAACCGTGGACCTCCCATTGACGATCAGCTGATTGATTTACTATGGGAGGTAAATTTTTTTTTTTCGTATTTCGATCTAGGTTCCTTGGGGAAAGTTGTTCAGTTTCATGAGCACATTCACCTCCTTCAGTATTATTTTGGAGTTCCATTACAAGTTGTAGAGTTCGCATTGAATACCTGCGTAAGCGGAAGAAATTGTTAATGTCTTAAATATTCCCGTGTCATAAACAAGTTGCCTCTGGAAGAGTAGGTATATCGGACTATAAAGTAAGGGAAAAGAGGGTGCACTTATGTTTGCCCGAACACTTTATAGGTTTGCAAAATAACATCTACCTATCATCGAAATTCGGTCAGGAGGTATACCTACCTATATTATTATCATAAACGGGTTCCTGAATTGGGCTCCAACTACATAGGTACCTATCAATAAATGATAACAAGAATGTATACAGTGAACTGAAAATTTTCGCCAAAGACTCAATAACCACAACGACTTGGCAATAAATCGGTCCGGTATAATAAATACCTCATACGTAAGTCATAACAGTCTATTACCTACGGGAGCACTGATTGATATCAATCATAATGTGGCCTGCAATAAACCCATGAGGCTCGATAAAAAGAAAATTATAGTCATAAACCTTACCAGTCGAGTGTGAGCAGACAACTAGACGCTACGTTTACAACGCTCCACATTGTGAAATTTTTCCCAAAATCGGACATCTCTTTTTTATGATACTAATCGAAACTTTAAGCTTTTTTTAATGCTAGAGTAGAACACCCAGAAGTTAATTCTGTTTAGAACCGGAGTTATAATTTTTTAAATTTTTTTTTATGGTTACCAGAAAAAAACTAAGAAATGCTGTAACTTTCTATGTAACAAAAGTTTTTAAGTTTCAATTATAGCATGCTATAAAATCAATTAAGTGCTATTTTTGGAAACATATAATTAATTTCTAAGTGAACAATAAAGGAAGATATGTTTTTTTTTTAACTAATTTTGAAATTATTTTTTTTCTCATCTTTGTATAAATATTAGCATCTAATTTTCACATATTGTATTTATTAGTGCTATGTTAACCCGCCTGTATAATATCAGATACGTAACACTTAGGACCTCGGAGTTATTGAATTTTAAAAATTTCATTTTATGCAACTCAATAATAATCCCTGAAAAACATAACCCTCCGTTTTCACAGTCGGATAAAAATTCTTTCTTTCAGCCATTTTTTTAGAATTTTCTCTCGTACATTTGTAATTAAGATCTTTGTGACAACCCTAATATCATAGAAATTGTAAAATCTCATATCTCCAATGTCCTCATAGATTTCTGTGTGATTTTTTTTACTAGTAACAATACAGTTACGAGGTATGTTTTCAGATAGATATCTACTGCTAATCGTAAATGGTTTATGAGAAAAAAAATAAAATGTAAAAATCACAAAATTAAGAATAATTACTTTATTATTAATACTAAAATTATTTTGTTTAGCTTATAAAATGCCCTGTATATAATGCCACTTTGCCCTATAAATAATTGTATAAATATCATATGCAATTCTTTTATTTCGCCTTTTTCTGAAAATACAGAATTTTCTAAAAAAAAAATATTACTCCGAGGTCCTAAGTGTTACGTATCTGATATTATACAGGCGGGTTAACATAGCACTAATAAATACAATATGTGAAAATTAGATGCTAATATCTATACAAAGATGAGAAAAAAATTAATTTCAAAATCAGTTAAAAAAAAACATATCTTCCTTTATTGTTCACTTAGAAATTAATTATATGTTTCCAAAAATAGCACTTAATTGATTTTATAGCATGCTATAATTGAAACTTGAAAACTTTCGTTACGTAGAAAGTTACAGCATTTCTTAGTTTTTTTCTGGTAACCATAAAAAAAATTTAAAAAAATTATAACTCCGGTTCTAAACAGAATTAACTTCTGGGTGTTCTACTCTAGCATTAAAAAAAGCTTAAAGTTTCGATTAGTATCATAAAAAAGGGATGTCCGATTTTGGGAAAAATTTCACAATGTGCGCTCGTATCATCGATGGAGCTTGACCATAGAGATGCAAAACTCATAAATTAGGCGCCAAAAAACGCCCTAACGCAACTATACTTAATGGAACTGTTTTTTCTTCTACTTCTTTTTCTTTATCCACCGATAGACATAGGTCCATTGCTGGACATAGGTCTCTTGCATGGACTTCCACAGGCCTCGGTTTTGCGCCACCGGAATCCAATGGCTAATTGCGACTCGTTTGATGTCGTCCGTCCACCTAGTGGGGGGTCTGCCAACACTGCGCTTCCCGGTGCGGGGTTACCACTCCAGCCGTATCCTGAATGCATCAAGCATTCACGTCATATTATGATAGGTAATTAAACATGGTAATTAATAATATAACTATAGGTAGAGTAGGTAGGTACTCCTCAATATAGCAATGTCAATTTATAGAATGAAAAAACTAAAAGATCCTTTTAGACACCACTCAAGTTCCACCACCGTTCTGCAGGACATCATCACCTCTAGGTTCATGGCATCTCTCTGCGATGAAGATATAAACTATCAACGACTCCTTTATCGCTATTAACCGGGTGATACTTTAAACAAGTCAATAATGGTTCAATAAATGTCTAAAGAGCGGCATAATAACAAACCACGTGCGTCCGCCGGCTGCCTTCATAAAGTTTCGAATTTATATCGAGGTTTAGCCCCGGAGGCGTATACGAAATAATCTGAGCGGTGTTTACTGAGAGTTCTACAAACGGCGCAATTCACGTGACGTTTACGAGCGTTCAAGTGGTAGTAAAAATCGTGTTTACGAGCCTCGGAGGGCACGCGCGGTGCGCGGGCGCCGCCGCCCGCCACGCGAAACCCAGCTGCAGCCCTAGTGTGAGTCTGCACAGCTCGACGACGACGGTCATAGCTACACACTCACACATACTAGAAGCACACAGCTCGATACACACTCACACGTACTCGAAGGCGTTGAGAACCTAACGTGCTGAAATAGCGATACTACCCCGAGAAATGCATTGTTTAAAAGTCCTAATAGCTATATCGATGATCTTTAGCGAATCGCTTGCAGCCGCTGGATACAAGCGGCACAAGATCGTGTTCTGTGGCAATCTTTGCAAGAGACCTGTATCCAGTTGTGACATATCGGTCCAGATGATCACGACGACGACTAGGTACCAACGTTGAAAGGTTTCATGTTTCATTTCGATATACTGTGACTTTAAAATATTAAATTGAACTTAACTACCTGGTTTTAAGGTTCACGTTCGTATTGGCATTGATCTACTGCCTAAGTCCCAAGCGATTTTGTAAGCTAGCCAAGCTTTGTAACAATGTCAACTACAGTAGTCAACTACAGTAGTTGACCAAGCAAAGAAAACGAATAGAAAACTGACGTCACTCGTTCGAATTGCGGGTATGAACAGCAAACGAATAAGTACGACTGGCCAATGGCCATCTCGTAAGTAGAAATCAGCATCACTAAGTAAAAGCAAATCTTGGTCGATACTTACTCGATCAACGTTGTCGAAACATGCAAGCTCGTACTAAGCCTAGTGTCGCCTGCTTGAATGCGAATGAGGCTTCCAGCCTTGCCGCTCATTGAGCTTTGCCTTTATTTACCGATAACTGAGTGATAACCTATTGATTTGGGGCTTTAGTGTTAATCAACACCTACTTACTTACCTAACGTAGCGTTTATAGGTACTCATTTTACTTAAAATTTTTGGATTGCGTATTCACATGATAATTTCAAATTTTTAGGTAGGTAAGTAGGTAGATAATGTTTTAAAATACAAATAATATCTTTGATGTCGATAAGTTTTCAGGATTTGAATAGGTACCTAATAAAGTACTACCTACTTACGTAGATATATAGTAGGTACTTCTCATCTTGTAACGAAAATCTTACATCTGCTGAAACAGATTTATTAATTTTCTTCGGTATTTTTAATTTCATAGATATCCATGTGTACAAAAAACCTTATTACCCTATAAACCCTTCTCGGAAAACTGTAGCCTTTCAGATATTTATAATACAGGTGCTGCCATCTAGCGATAGAGAAATAAAGCACAAATCCCATGAAAAGTTTCTTTATTATTTTTCAACTCGGTTACACGTAATTGTGTAATGTTTTTATCAAAATAAATGCAAATCACTGAAAATAATTAAAAAATGTACTGAGTACTTCATTAGCATTTAATTTACGCAACTCGTCTCTACATTTTTTAGTTGATATGACGGTATAAGAGATCTGTATCATTTTTTTAAAGATTGTACTTACCTACCTAGATTTTAATTTATTGATTGTAAACCTACATGTTCCACATTCTGAAAATGAACTCATGTTTATGGACACAGAAAATAAGTTTCTATTGACTTTTTCGTTTCCAACTGGAGTAGAGAGTAGAGACGAAATTCTAATTAGAATATTTAGGTATTGATAAAAGGTAGGTATAATAATACTTGTTAGCCAATTATAGGCACACACTTGACTATCACACCTGATGGAAAGTGATGATGTAGTCTAAGGTGTAACGCCTAGTAAATGCCTAGGTAGTCACTCTTGTTAAAGATACCCAAATGGTAGGTACGTGTTAGGAAACACAGATCTCGTTAGAGCGTTCCAGACTCTAGCCATGTGAATCAGGAAAGAAGACTTTAAAACGCTTGGTGCGCGTAGATGGAATATCAACCGACGTAGGGATGGTCCTAGGTATATTTTAAAATAAGAGAAGGTTCTGGTAACACGTACTTATCTCTCACTCTCTGCGATGATCTCCTGATTGCTGAGGGTCGTGACTTTTTCCATTGATCAGCTCCGGATAGAAAAGTTTGAGAAAGCGCACAATTTTAGTTTGGAAGCTACAACAAAATAAGCAGGCACCTATATCTAACTCTTATAGAAAATTCGTAAACTCGATAAAAGCAAGTTTCAAGACATTAACCACTTCTGTAGCTAAGAACTGCAAAAGGGACATCTGGGAGGTGCTGCTGTGTTCACGGTAGGTAGCTTTCATTTTTTTTCCACTTCCAAGTTAAGTAGGTAGTTCTTGGCTTAGAGATCGCATCTCAAGTGGTAGTAGTGGTGTAAAATCTACGATGCAAGCGGGCTAGTTAGGGTTAGTTCTGACATCTAAATAATTTTATATGGTACGCTGTAGACAGCTTCTCACTGGAACCCTAATGTACTTATAACCTCAATAGCCCAACGGTTAAAGGTGCGGACTGAAAACTGAAATATCGCAGGTTCGATTCCTATCCATTGCACTATTGTCGTACCTACTACTATTGTCGATTCTAACACAAGCTTAACGCTTGTTTGGAGGGGAGAGAAGAATATAAAACAAGTTCAGCGTGGTTAATATTTTGTTTAAAAAAGTCCTTTGGCGCGTCTTTAGCTAGGTAGGTAGATATCGGAAACATACGGTAGCTGAAAGGATCTGACATTGTTTTAAGATGAACTAGTAAGAATCCAGTCCTAATTAAACCTACTTAATCGGTAAAACAAAGCTCTCAAAAAGCGTCATCCCTTTGCTTTTGAGCTCAAGCAGTGTCGTGACTCCTGAATTTGTTAGCGTGCATGTCTTTACCTATTCACCAATTTGTTTCAGCACTTGTGTCGGTACTTATTCGGTGAACGTGAAACTTCTAATTTTTTTATTTTATTTTAATAAAATATTAGTATTTACTTACTAATATATTAGATACCTATGTAATTCTTACTAATCAAGTCCAACATAGGTCTTACTCATTCGTCCTAACGCCTTCCTAAGCCGATACCAAAGTCTCAGAAGGCGTCCTTAAGATGTTGCCCCCAGATTTCTTCGGGCCCTAGATTCAACCCTGCTGGCAGAGCTTGCTAGCAGGCCGGAAAAACTCAACCCTGCTGGCAGGGCTTGCTAGTAGGCCGGATATACTCAACCCTGCTGGCAGAGCTTGCTAGCAGGCCGGATAGACTCAATCCAGCTGGCCGAGCTTGCTATAGCAGGCCGGAAAAATTGTGCTGCTTGCTAAACTAGGACTTTTTGGAATTGTGAATCTAGGACCTTAACAACAATCAACTAAGAAAATATTTTACGTAGGTACCTATCTGTAGCGTATGGACCCTTCGGGTAGAGAAAGCTCTACCTACTTACATAAATAAAATAGCCAATGTCTAGATACAAGTTTCTGAAAAATGCGTGTTTTTTAGATACAGTAGGTACCTATATTGTCATGGCATGGCAGCAGGTTTGCAGATAAAGTAAAGATTTTATAAATCCACCATTTTTTGCGTATATTTTGGATCAAAGATCGTTGATGATTTGCTAGTTATATTTATTCGCTGTCCAGATACAAATAGATTGTTTTAGTAACACACCTATGAAAACTGGAAGTCCGTCATTTTTACGTTCCTTTCTTTCAGATTCTGGACGAAAGAGAAAGTTTATTCAAAAATTGTGGATGTTTTGCTACTTAGCGGGACGAATTGAATAAAATACGGGTTTCAGGTAGCTTTAATAATGGATAACCATTAGGAAATTACTTAGCCATTATTTTGATTTTGCAAAGAATTTACCTAAGTGGACCTATGGTCTACTCATATAAAATTTTAAGCATTTAAATTGTATATCTTTATAAGGTAAGGTGTTTTTATTTTAATTGCCGATTTTTTTTTGAAAATTATATTTACCTAATTAGTAGATAAGTCTTAATTAATAAGTTATTTCTCTATTAGAAATATTATCTACCTAGCTTCCAAATACCTATGCCACATAATAAACATTTTTTTATTCAGCCGTTATATTTTTGTAAAGTAGCCGCCCAACCCTTTTTATGCGTAAATATTTGTTTAAAGAGGCTACAATAAAAATACGAGCGTGTCGCTGGGCCCGTACACCGCTCCAAGAGCCATTCATTCGTTTGATGACTTCATTTGGACGCGCGAACTGAGTGCTCTCGCGATAATGCACTATTGTTTACCCTTCGATAGTGCGTCTTCCACTGCACGCGCCACACTGAGACAGAGAGAGACAGCTATACATATCGCGGCTCTGCCTACGCAATACGTGTCCACAAATACAACCCGTCCCATTCCAACGTACGCCTCCGCGCCGCGAGCGACAGTAACAGACACTCTACCCGTATAAAACAGGTAGTAGAAGAAATAATAATCATCTTTACGACTTCTCACTCTATTCAGCACCTTGTTACGATACTGCGCGCTCATTGTACCCGACCGAGAGTGGTTGTAAAATCTTTTCTTTACTGGCCCGTTTCACTAATTGTACGTTTATGAGTTTACGACTTTGCGGCTTTACTTTTCAGTAGCTAAGTCATTATTGGCCTTTTGTAGGTGTTATTTTTTGCTTGTTGACTCAGTGAGCAGAGTTAAGACGATTCCAAGTACTGTTAAGTGCCACTTGGGAATTTAAAAGTTTGTTGTCAATATTTTTGGTATTTTTGACGTTTATGCTCGAGTAAGGCTATTGAAGTCCGTGGGCGGGCGGTGTTCAGGAACGTAGAGTTCAACAGCGTTCGGTGGCGGTACAGCTTCAGGCTGGCACGTGGTTCAGGAGGAGTGATAAGCGAGGGAAAAGAGCGTGACTGATAATATTTATAGTGATTAGCGAAAAGGGGACGGAACAATCGCCAGTGTCGGTATCGCAGGCGGCGCGCGGGGCGGCGCGCGTGGCCTCTGCGACTCCGGCCGCTTAGTAGACTGCGTGAGCCCAGTCGCGCCGGTCGCTCCCGGCTCATAGTCGCCCGCTCTGCTATCGCGACTGCAAACTTCACACGCGACACACGCCTCCACCACATGTCCACTCCGATCTGAACCGAACACTCAGACACTCGCACGTGACGCGAAGTGACGCCCCGTGCCGGCAGACAAGACACACGGGAACGTTTAAAAACTCGTAAAACCGCGGCACGTGCTCCACAGTCGTAAAATAATCGTAAAAAGTAAACACAAGTCGACCGGCCTTTATCGCCGATGAAACACATTATGACGGTCGGGTGACGTTTAATAGGCAATAAAATTAATAAAGTTAATTTACAATCGCCTATTCGGAGTGACGTTCGTTATCACGGCGCGCGGGGCCGCGATGACATAAGTGTTCCCCAGTGACGTCAGTGCCGGTGATCAGAATGAACTCCTACTTCGAGCAGGGCGGGTTCTACGGCGCCCACGGCGTGCACCAGGGCGGCGGCGGCGGCGACCAGTACCGCGGGTTCCCGCTCGGGCTGACGTACGCGCAGCCGCACGCGCTGCACCAGCCGCGGCCGCAGGACTCGCCGTACGACGCGTCCGTGGCGGCGGCCTGCAAGATCTACGCGGGCGAGCAGCAGTACGCCAAGGCCGACTGCTCCAAACCCGGCGGCGAGCAGCAGAACGGCTACGGCGGCAAGGAGGGCTGGGGCTCGAGCCTCGGAGCGCTCGTGCGGCCGGCCGCGTGCACGCCCGAGGCGCGGTACAGCGAGTCCTCGAGTCCGGGGCGAGGCCTGCCGTGGGGGAACCAGTGCGCGCTGCCCGGAGCCGCGGCCTCGGCGCAACCTGTCCAGCACCAGCCCACCAACCACACATTTTACCCTTGGATGGCCATAGCAGGTAAGTCTACATTTATTATCTCATCAGATATCCATCAAATCAAGAGTGCATTGGCATCTTCTTGGTGAGCGCGCTCCATCTCAGGCTGCATCTTAACTCAACATGAGGTGAGATTGCAGTCAAGTGCTAGACTAGGCTAATATTTAAAAAAAAAAAGATATAAAACTTCCCTAAACCACCGCCGAAAACTTTAACAAAAAATTAAAAACCGTTTTAATAACATCTTAAATTATCAATAGAATAGAAATCGTTATTTATTCATAGCAAGCGAAAAGATATTAATTAACGGTAAATCGAAATGACCATAGAGTTGCTTATCTACTTGTACGAAAGCTCTAAAATGACGCTCATCCCATCAGAAACCTCATTTATTTTATTAAAGAACTCAAAAATATTTAATACTTAATAAATTGTATACAAATTGTATGGGATATGCTAATTGATACTGAGTTTTATAGCCAGAAATTTTTGAATTCCCATAGGATCGGTGTTTCTAATAAGATGCCAGCAAGAACGGAACGCAGGTAGCGAGTTGGCTCGCAGCTAAAGTACCAATAAAAATCACATAAAACGAACGACCCTCGTTAACACCTTATTAGTGTGACATATTTGAGTGTCATTCAAACTTTATTGTGATCTAATAAAATTCAGTAGTTTATTATGGATGAATTGATTAGAATGAATGGATAAAATAATAGTTTAATTATGTCAAGATAACGGATTATAAATTTAAATCAAAATCTTCTAACGAGTTTTATAATAAAATTAGTATGCAATTGGTACATATTTATTTGGTATTGCATATCCGTTTGAATAATATCATGTTATTGTACAGCTTTATTTTTTTTCATTCAGGTTTGCTAATTTGTATCTAAGTAAAAATTTATTTCGTAAATTGTGTATCTATGTAAAATCGATATAAAAATCTGTCCTTATTTTTGATAATATTATAATCACTTAACTATAGTTACTAAATGATTTCATAAATATTTTTTCGTCTCAGTGCTCCATAGGCAAACCACACTCTTGCTAAGTGAACTTACTAAAAATACTGACTCAAATTTTAACAAACTATTGAAAGAAGAAGGTCCTTTTCAGTCAGGAATATTGTAAAAAACATTGCTTTACATTATGTTTACTTTAAAGATATATGCAAAAGTAATAAAATAAGCTTTCGCGCCACCATATAGAGTTTGTTTTGTACTGTCAAATAACATCAAGCTCAAATGAATTTCTGAAGTCCTAATTTTTGCTTCTCTATTTTATAACAGAATACGAACGTAGGTCAATTTGTCAATGTAATATCGAAAAATAACATCATGTGTAGGTATTGTATTGTGCCAAAAAGCTTATTATTCCTTCGCATTATGTCATGACAGATCATTTTCAGAACAGATAAACATTTTCTTGCGGCTGCAAGATATTTATTAGCATTAATTTTATTAATTTATTAATACAATATTTTATTATTAAACTTATAAATATTTGTCTGGTGATTTTACGAAAATATTTTTACTATTTTCTGCATTTGTAGCATGGTAGTACAGATCGCAGTATCTCTGATTTTTTAGTTACCCTATTGTTCAGTTCAGTATCAGTTTTATGTGACTTAGTTGCGACGAACCTATGATAAATGACGACTTCTCTGGCGCAATGGTTAGCGCTGTAGACTCATAACTGATAGATCTCGGGTTCGATTCCCGGCGGAGGCAATTTGAGAATTTATAATTTCTAAATTGTCTCTTATCTGGTCTAGCTTTGGTCGTAGCTTGTTACCACCCTTCCGTCAAGGATGATTTAACGATTTAGCGTTCCGGTACGATGGCGTGTAGAAACAGATTAGGGGTATGGGTTGAATATACACTGCCATACACTTTCCAAATAAGCCCGCTACCATCTAAGACTGCATATTCATTTACCATCAGGTGAAATTGCAGTCAAAGACTATATTGTCATTCAATAGAAAAAAGTGTTTCCTGCGATCAGTAAATTAAGGAGTTGTTTCAATATAAGTTAAATTATTTACTACCTATTGCCAAAATAAATTTATTTTAATGATAGATAATAATTATCTCTAAGTGGATATAGTCCGATTAAGGTGCCAGGTTGCAAATCAGGTGGCTCCCTACCGTGTTTTTTAAATATTTTTTGGTGGTCACAAAGTCACTTTGCAAGGTGTCGAAGACTATAGGATCTAAAACCTAACCATGGAGGTTTTTGCCAAAAATTTGGCACACTTTTTACCTCGGAATATAACGGGACATTACAGAGAACGTACCCACGAGATTAACTATTTTATTATACTATTAACACGAAATTAAAAAAAATCTATGTGTGCAAAGTCGAAGGCATCAACTAGTTCTACTTATCCTATTAATATTATAATTGCGAAAGTTTGCATGTATGGATGGATGGATTGTTGTATTTTTACTCAATCACGCCGCAATAACTGAACCGATTTGGCACAGAGATAGATTACAGTCTGGAATAACACATAGGTTATTTTTTATCCCGGAAAATAAGAGAGTTTCCGTGGGAATTAAAAAACCTCAATTCACGCGAACGAAGTCGCCGGTATCGACTAGTGTTGTCATAAAATTGACGGATGTACGGTTGTACCTAAGCACGTATGCTACCAGATCAGTCCCGGTGCAGCATTTTAGAGCTCCCCGTAGCGGCAGCGCGCGCGCCGGCCGCCCGCCCGGGGTCAATGGCCCGATCTAGTTTGGGCGCATTATTATTAACTTCGGTTTCAAATGCTGGCTAACATACAACCACAACTTGCCTAGGTATTTGATGAACTTGACATTAAAAGAAAGAACTTAAGACTGCTTCCAAATTTTTTTTTTAATTGGATACATTTAATGTGAAATTAGTACCTACCTAATGTCACAAAATAAAATCCGTTATATCGTCAAATCAATAAAAAAAATTTGTTCAAAAAGATCATCTCTGGTTGCCCCCGGGCCAAACGTTTTTTTTAATAGGTAAGTACATAATGTGAAATGAGTAATGACACAAAATAAAAAAAAGACAAAAAAATCTGTACACGTTACATCGTCAAACCAATAAACAAAATTTTAGTCAAAAAGACCACCTCTGGTTGCCCCCGGTACGCTTACGCTTGACAACTATCACACCTGATGGAAAGTGATGATGTAAATAGTGTATGATGGTGCCCATTAACCTCGCAGCATTGCCGTGTTGTAAGGCGATTGACAACCTTTGGACCAGGCCCCAGAGCGTGTATTGCGATACACGCTCTGGGGCCTGGTCCCTTAAACCCCCTTTCCCTTAAACGACGGCCGATGTCGCGCCAAATTCCTTAGCCTCTACACTTCATTAGCTTCTAAGTTAATAATATAAACGTTAAAATTCTTGTCACAAAACCGACTTCAAACGCTACTAACAAGTAGGTAGGTATATCAATTGTGCCTATAAAATTTGAAGAGTTCCTTCGATTTCTCCAGGATCCCATCATCAGATCCTGATTTGATGACTATGGCACCACCTGGGAAGTAGGTAGGTATACCCTTTCAAACAAAAAAATAATTTTCCGAATCGGTCCAGGCGTCTTCGAGTAATCGGGGAACATGCATAAAAAAAAGATTTCGATGAATTGAGAACCTCCACCTTTTTTGCAAGTCGGTTAAAAAAAAGAGTTTTACATCATAAATGAAGTAGGAACTTATTCAAAGCGGCAATGGCCGAGTGGTTAAAACTGTTTCAGTTCACCAGTAGTTCACCAGTTCACCAGTAGTTCACCAGTAGTTCACCAGTTCACCAGTTTGGGCAGGCGAAGGGTTGAGATGAATATAATTGAAAATGAAGTGCCCGTTTAGCTCACATAGCAGTACCTAAGTAGTAAGTAGATACCACCTATGACCCAAAAACACGTTTTTAATATTTTTTTCTGTCTGTTTGTTTGAACGGGCTAATATTTGGAAAGGCTGAAACGATTTCGAAGGAATTTTAGGAGCATGTAGAGCTTTACGCAAGGTGTAACAAGGCTACAAGCTTTGATTATATACTACACTACAAGTTATACCGGAAATATTTAGGGTTCCTTTGTAAAAAAAAACTGTTTAAATATTATCGACAATCGCGCTTACTTGAAAAGGTACAGCGATAGCTTGTATCCTGATTCCCGAACTCTGGCATAGGCTTGCGTAGCATATTTGGCTTTAAGAAGCAAAAGCTAGTTTGATCATAAACGAGCAAGGCAAGCGCGCTCCAACCTAGACCTCATCAGCACTGATTGTCGTCAAGCGCAAGCCTATTTCGGATTAAAAAAAATCTACCTTACTCTTTTTATACAATGATGCTTTACCTACTCTGTCAATCCTATCTACCTATCAAACTTCAGTACATGAACATCAATCTTTATTTGCACCTTGCTAAGTACCTATTTATCTTACTGGAAACTAAAATATCTTATTGGTTAAAGGCATTTTTAGCATTTTATTCAGTAACTTGATTCATGATACCGTTTACCACATAATTAAAGTTGAATTATGGCATTAAACATTTTGTTTTTAATTAATTGAAAAGTAAAGCTGCTGATAAAAAAGGAGAACTAACTTCTTTTTCTCGTAATTAAAGCTAGAAATTCTAATTGGAATGATTTATTATTAGATTTGTAAGTTATATAATGTTGTATAATAAATTGCTTAAATTCAATTCAATGTGTAATATACCTACCTAATTATTCTGAAGTTAAAAAAGAAGAATAATAAATTGCTGTCTACCAATATGTGATTTAGGTTTAAGAAAAATTTAAATATGTATGAAAAACACATACCAAAGGTACAGTACAAACGCATACGTACAGTATACAGCATAATATAACTATACAAACCTACCTATAAAAATGTAGTTATATGTATATTTGTTTGTTATAGTACATTTCTGATTTATTACTACGGAACACTTTCTTATGCATATTTAGAAGCGCACTTGACTTGTTTTTTTTTTTGGAAAATTTTGAAAGGTTGTTATCCTTAGGTACTAATATTAAGTATTTCTATCTAAATGCGAAAGTATGTTTGTTTGTTGTGTGCGTGTTGATTTTTTGTTTTCAATCACGCCGCAGCAAAACTTATTCTCGACTTGATTTTTTTGCATTGCTATAGCTAGTTGAAGAGAGTACAGGCTACTTTAAAAACTCCCGCAAAAAACAAATGTTTTTTGTGGGATATAGTTATAAAAAACTCACGTGGACGAAGTAATGATCAAAAGCTTGAGGATACTAATAGGTACGAACTCGTGAGCTACCTTGAACTTAATGAAATCAGGTGATCCCATGAATTTAATATGGTAACACCGTCCATTCGGTACTTACGTGTAATTAACGCGGCGCGCGTGTGGTCCCGATACTCATAACTCATGCGACTTGATAAAATTAAAGTAATACGGCCTAAAAAAATAAACCTAACCAAAAAATAAGTAGTCGGTCTGTCGGCCATATTTCACTCCGGTTCACGCAACGCGGGCCGCGAAAACAATACAAGGACGTGGCCAGCCGATGCCCATGTGGTCCGTATGAGATCCTGTCCTAATAACTCGTTGTCTGAACTCGAAGCAATCTCGCTTTCAAATTTTGTTTCGATTCGATTCCGACGTGTGTTTTGGATAATTGGTAGTTGCGTACCTACCTGTATCGAGGAAATGAATTTTGGAGCAGGAAAAATAAAAACCAGGCAAGTGCGAGTTGGACTCGCACACGAAGGGTTCCGCACCATAGTAACAACGATTCTTAAGTATGAGCGAAAACGCTTTATTTTTTAAATTTTTTTTTAAACCTTACCAATTATGGTTCATGAGATACAGGATGGACGGACGGACGGACAGCAGAGAATGGAACCCTAAAAAACGTCCTACTATATTCTTACCTACCTAAATATTAGGTTGGGTTTTTTCACTTTTCAGGTAAGTAGGAGTTTCAGTACATAATTCAGACTTTTATGAGTACCTTCCTAATTTAGAGAGAATAGGATAGCCGTATTACAAGCATGTGTGATTTTCTAAGTTACTCCTATTTTAGTAGGTAATTAAACGTCTTGCTCTGAACAGTCGAGAGGCGAGAGAAGAGTGTGTACATTGTTGAAGTTTAAAGAAAAAGTATTCAGTTGAGACTGGCCCGAATTCTTTGCTGGAGAGCTCAGTGGGAACGTACCTATCTACCTACCTGCACGATAATGCGTATGTAGGTTCTGTGTAGGTAAGTTTAGTAGGTATGGTCGCGGTCTAAAAATGTTTATCAGTTTTCATAGTAGATTCTATATCACATTGCGTGCAATAAGGTCTATAACGCCATAGAATATCGAAAGCATATCGACTGTCAGGCATAGACGTGTGCATGTAATTATGAATCTTAAGGTGGTAAACGTTTTCAGACCGCGACTGTACATACAAGTAGGTATATTTTATTTAACATTTGCAACTTTAGTTGCGTAAGGAAGTATCCATTGTACGGTTTCTTTTTTTTTTCTATGAATAAAAAACAATGAATTCAATTATGAATAGTAATATAATAATACCTAATTATGAATGCAACAGTTACCTACCTATACCTACTCTAAGCTACTCTACCTTAAATTTGTAAATCTTTTGCATTTTATTAATACCTACATAATTTAATTATTGTTTGAGCGTTACAAAAATGAATAATCCTTTAAATGTAGAAAATAATAAAATGTGTCGGTGTAATTATTTTGTTGAGAAAAAAGCAAAATGTAGTTCCTTATAAATCACCCGTCTGAAATTGTTTGCATACAAGCAGCGTTTTAGGGTTCTCTCAGAATTTTTGTTGCGTAACTTATTGGTTTATTTTTAGGGACTACAAATATTCTTGGTATGAGACACGAGTGTGTTGCAACTGTTAACATCTAAAGGTTACCTACCTACCCATTGTACCTGAGATAACCTTTGAGAAAAATAACGAATTTTAATTGCCAACTAGATGGTATTACATAAGAAACTAATTGTTTTACGTTGTAGTACAGACTTATTATATTTCATGCACTGTGGCCTTTTATGGCAATGTTATCTCATAGTTCGTTTGTTAATTTTTTCCGGAACTCTATCTCGAGCGCCGTAAAAAGAGCTTATGTCTATAGTTTGATGTTGGATGAACTCTAAACAGAAATGTAAGGAAAAAGACAAATGGAACAAGGAAAAGATGAGAATGAAAGTGAATTAAGAATATTTGCAGGTATTGAAATAAAGCTGCCTCTTATGATTGGATTACATTATTTATTATTTTCAACATTATTTATTAAGTAGGTCTTACGTAAAATATAGAAAATTAATTAGGTTCTTTGGTTGTTGGGTGTAATGGTAGGCAATGTGGGGCACGAAATACTTACATACTTAGTCCAAAAGTATTGTAGATTTCTTCAGGATTATTAATTTTCCAATTAACTACCTACACATAACTTACATTGCTTATTCTGAACACTTATGTCGTCAGGTTGTAATTATTTAAATAAGTAATTTTTACTTTGTTAATATTTGTCTCTTTGTGCTTTGATTTGTTAATATTTTAAGAAGTCGCTATTGTCCCGTCCTGAGATTTACGTAAGTGATGTTTAATTCGCCTACAGTTATGGGGCTACATTTGTATAATATGTATATTGATTATTATTTAGTACGGAACCCGATGACTCTATTTTCAGATCTTACAAGAGCGAATAATTAACGAGATGACTACCGAGGTACAAAATGGACGTTAATTTCATGATGCAGTTAAAATGCAATATAATTAGTGGAATTAGGTAGATACGTACAATTAAACAAAAGGTTGTTAGGTAACTGGTGTTATTGTACCCGTAGATATAATTTTTGCGCATTGGCTTTTAATAATTAATTAATTAAGTTGGTAGGGAGGTACCTATTATCTAAGGTGAGAAAGGTGAGAGTTTATAAAACCTATTGAGATAGGTACATCAACAATATTAATGTTGATGTTTCTCATTAGGCGTAGTAACCGATGTGTCGATTCTCTAAAAATGATTGCGTCAGTGTTACAATCGTAATGACCTCCTACGAAAACGTCTACAACCGAATTAGCATCATTATGTTTTGGACCCGTCATTCTGAACACTAGAAGTCTTGTCCACTCTCCAGAGAAAGACTTATTTTAATTCACTAACCGTAGCTAAACGAAATCAGACGACTCGTTCACACAATTTAAATATTATGAAATAAAATATTATTTTTCATCCCACGAACTTTTCAAGCCAGCTCTACAACCTGCGTCTAACCTTACCTTACCCTGACCCTATAATTTCTAAACAGGTTCCAAAATTGGCGACTGATTTTCGCTCGGGGCGAAATATTTTAAATGCTCCTTTATTAAAGGAGAAATGAGATATTGTAATCACTACCTAGTTGCTCACTTCAAGGTAGGTACATGCGTCCTGCTTGTTATTGTATTTTTTTATCAATTGGAACTCATGAGCAATTAATTCTTAATACTTTTGTTTATGGTTGCAATGCCATGTCCAGCTTGGCAAACTTGCCTGTGGTGGAGGCGCCACTGTCTATTCAATATTTACGGGTCAGCAGAGTCGATTCTGGTAGTTCCGAATTTCGCCACACGCAGAAATAAGCTTGTCAAAGTATAAGTAGAACATAGGAAAAGAAGTAGGTAGGTACCTAACTTGTTCCTTACTTATATTACAAATGCGAAAGTATACCTATTTGTTTGTTGCTTTGTCCTTCAATCACGCAGTGACGGATCGACGCGATTTTTTTGCTGGGGTACCTATACCTAGTTGAGAATTTGGAAATTGAGTGAAAATAGAGGTTTCCCGCGGGACTTTTAAAACTAGATAGGTATGTCATGGCGATGTTTCTGATCAGTAAAATATTGCATTTTAATTTGACGGCGTAATAAAGACCGAAAAAACATACATAATACTTAGGTAGGACATTTAACAGAAATTATTACTTATTATATTATAGCTAATTTTTAGAGCGATTTGAAAATCTCGTGTATCATTGAGAATAAGTTCACAATCAAAGATGAGAACTTATTTTTGACGGACACATTTTGACGACCTACAGCCTACAGCACATTATGTAGTAGGTAGGTAGTTACCTACGTTACTGATTAAAGCTCAAGCCGATTCATAATTTAAACATGTTCTTGTATTTCATTTATAATTCTAAATACCGATACCTACTTAAAAAAACAGTAGCTATAAGATAATAAACCTACTTCGATAGCATAATTTACCAAAGTCCAAGGCCTCAAAATGGCCGGCGGTGTTCTCTAGTAATTTGTAAGTAGAGCCTTTACCCAATCTTTTGAGTAATGGCCGGCCTCCAATTATTTAAAACGTGCGATAATGCGGTTGAACCTTGAACGAAAGCTGCCTTCGAACAAGTCGATCCGAAAAGGTTTTACCCCACTAGGACGATGCCTTCAAAGTGCAAAGTTACAGACGATGAACATAATTCCATTAGCATTCCAGTATCTCATCAAGCACTTGTTTGCTACTGGAGTAGTGAGTACAATAGTCATACAGTTCAACACTAAAATTAGCATCCTAGAAAAACACATACCTACATAGATATCATGAAAAACAGAGGATCTAGGCTGTCAAAACATGAAACATACAATTTCAGACACTAATAAAATGATGGCGCTATGAACTTATCAGTAAGATTATACTTAGATACATAGTCACAAAGTATCTAAGTATTCAATTGTCATTAGGTACTTATCACTACTTAGTCCTCTGCATGTCCTATCTAGATTCAAATATACCTGCCGACTACACAAGCAAAAAGTCTCTGACACGAGCCACTTTTGTATAAACTGTGTCTAAGATATAAATCCAATGCTTATAGACAACAATACTAACCTTATCGTGTGTATTAAGAGTGACGTCTGGAAATAAGTTGTTACTAAAAGTCGATTAGCATTGAATAGTTACTATGTCTGTGGGAAATAGTCATACATGAGCAACAGTGTTTCAAGAATTGATGGAAAAAAATGTGTTGACGACCACAAGATCACAAGTTATGTACCAAACGGCTGTTTGGCAAAGTTGGTTAAATTTTGTTATGCTGTCAAATTTTGACAAGTTAATTTGAGAATTTACAAGAAAAGTACCTACCTACAACCCCTACAGGTAAAGTAAAACTAGCCTATATTTTCATTCGACTTTCATTAAGGGCTAGGTGATTCTGCAAGAAGGTTTATTAAGTGTTCAATGTCGATGTCAATGATTTAATTCATCAAATTTGCTGAAAAATCATTTGAAAAATTTAGCTTTGGTAGTAGGTATGAGATAATTCTTGTATTTTAAAATCTAAATAAATGAATAATTATTATGATGATTTTATTTCTACAGGTTTACAAGAGACAATCATAGTTGGTAGCAGATAATATTAATGTAGACATATAACTGCTATTATTTATAGTAATTATAATAATATATTCTTGTAATAGGTATTTATTGGAAAATTATATGAAAATATTGTAATTTTTTAGATTACAAATGCTTAATATATTATTGCATACTAACAGTTAAAGTTATAAATCTAGCTCCAGAATAAAACATATTATTAGGTTGGTAGTTGGTATATTGCAGCTACTGACGCAAGATTGACTCATGGCGCCCGTCTTGAAGAGTGCTCTACTTTATGTTATCGACGTGATTCGAATGTAAATTATTTCAAGTTTACATTTACATATCTTTTTATGTAGTCTATGCTAGAGTTACCTATTCCATCGTAATTTTTAATTAATTTACACAGTAAAATAAGTAAAGAAACTGTTTCAAATTAATTAAGCCTACTTACTTGCTGCCAAGTTTATAAAATAGCTGAGATATTTCACATACCTAGTGAACTGAATGTTGTTGAAATTATTTTTCTGTTTTATTATCTTTAATTTATCTACTAAATTACCGACATCATTATACCTAAATGAGTTTTACGTCAAAATTTTTTTTATGTTTTTTGTCTGCTATTATTCCTCGTAATAGTTCTTAAGTAGGAACATTTACAACAAAAACGGCCTTGAGCAACTGAGTTCATAAAGAATGCTGCGTACTCAATAGTTCCTAATGGTACCCCAAATTGGCTCGTCCGCACCGCACACAATCAAAACAAACACCGAATACACACAAAAATAACGACATAATAGCCCCGTAACAGTCGCAAGGCATAAACTAATAATGGGGGAGATATGTTTTATGACTTTCAAGTTTTGAATACGCTTAGTTTTTTGAGTTTTAGTGAGGCTAGAATCGTGTAAGAGTGAACACGTTTCATCATATTATTTAGAAGAGTTTCTCTATAATTAATGAATAAAGCATAAAATATATTAATTAGTTCGGTGCAGTGGAAAGATTGACGGGTCGAAGCGCAGGGGAGGGCGGTCTGCACGTTGTTTCCCGCCTGTGCGCTCGCCGACGGCCATTTTGGATAAGGATCGATCATAGGTGTGCAGCTGTGAAGTGATAAACATGAGGTTGTCTTAGTGTGCGTACTTTCTTTTTGTGTGCGACGAAAGCTCGCGATCTCCGGGACTCACGCGCAGCGCTGCAAGAAAGACATAATATTATATTTTAATTATTTTATTTAAGTATAATAACTATATGGCATCTATCTACTTAATTTCATATTTTCACACTTAGGTTATATTTTTGTAGTAGGTAAATCAGAAAAAAATTACGCACTTTGCGATACAAAATAATATAATCAATGATCGAAATACATGCCATTTTCTTGTTCTTAATCTTCTTTATCAATCGTTAGATAGACGTCCATTGCTGGACATATATGTCTCTTGTATAGACTTCCACATGTCTCGGTCTTGCGTTGCATTGTTATTGTGCCATTGTCTAAACTAAATTCTCTAGGTAAAATTTAATGTTTACATTTTAAAAGTATAGCTTAATGCCCAGTAGGTCTTATAATAGTTACCACTTACAACTCAGATGTAGAGCTGTAAAAACTTTAGGTAGAGCGTTAGTAGATATTCAGAGTTACAATAGATAGATATTTATACATATTTTAAAAAAGGATAACCAACCACAAAACACTGCTTGTACCGTAGAGACGAGTAAATTGATGGTTCGATCGCCGCCGCCGTACCGTCTGCAAAAAAATCGATTCACATTAAATAATTACCCACCGAAACGAAGCAACATAGATCTCGCCTAAAAACTTAACTGTATCTAAGTAGATAATGCCCCGTATGAAGATCAATGAAACCAAGCCCGGCTGGGAAGAGGTCAGGTTATTACGCGTTGCATTGGAAATCATCGGTTACGTACAACCGAACCGTGACTTTCTCCAGTAATCTTACAATTGTTTCGATTCCACTCTTTGTTTGCTGAGAACTTGTATCGATTTTTGTTTTTCCGCTTTAGTGCTCCGTGCCGTATTGGAAGTGAGTCTGGATGCCAATCACTATTTGTATTTAGAAAGAAAAGCATTTATTTATACACGCATGACACAGTTAAAGAGATCAGACGTACGTAAGACAAAACAATAAATATGTGTGGTCCCAAAGTGGACTGACTCCATTCAGCAATATGCTATCCCTGTGGAGAAAGCACAGGCATAGCGCTGGTCTTCCGTGGATCCAGAGATTTCTAAAGATAGATAAATAGAAGAGACATAAATAGTAGTATAAATAAGTAGTTAATATTTGTAGCCAGATACTTACACAGGTATCTAGGTAGGATATATTTTATCAAAATATATCTAATTTTCAGAGAATAATATGTATTTTTGTTGCCGCTATAACAACAAATAATAAAAATAAATTAAAAATTGAAGGGGCCCCTACTAGAAACTTTTTTTAGCCGTTTTTTGATACGGAACCTTTCGTATGTGAGTCTTAATCGCATACCTTTTATTTTACATAGTTGGTAGACATTTTCTTTTTCAATCAATAAGTAATAATACTTAATAAATAATTTTAAAAATAAAATACAATGTCGTCAAATGTGTTGTTCTTATTTATCATAGGTAGGTAGTTTGTTGAGTTGGTTGTATGTAAAAAAACATGCTCGTAAAATCAATTATTATGCGGACAGTTCTGTTGTAGGTACGTCGATGGAAAAATTTATCAAAGTGCCATTTAAGTTGCAATTGCAGTGTGATATCTACCAATTATTAAAGATATATTATACCTAACGTGTAACGTCTACGTGGGTCTACCTATAGGTAGATAAATAGGTATTATTATGCAGTCGAAGTTGGTCGGTCGGTCCGCCCGAGGGATGTTATATTAGGTTATTTGACCATATGGAGCGAGCTAAATATTCACTAACTTTTCTTCTCTTTCTTCTTTTTCAACCGATTTTTTTTTCTAGACGGCCACTGCTGGACTAAGGTCTCTTGCATGGACTTCCACAGGATTCGGTCTTGCAGCACCTATATCCACTTAGTGGGGGTCTACCAACACTGCGCTTTCCTAATAATATAACTTCTAACTTTCACAATCATTTTTTTCTCTCCTAATTCTGAGCACCAGAATGGTGTTCAATACAATTTACAATCAAGCCTAGCTTAGTTGACTAATTAGTAATAATTAAAAATTTAATTTGACCTAAACTTATAAATTACTATCGTATATACTAAGAGATTGTACAAGGACGCATCTTAGTCGTTGTTCATGTGTTCTTTCAGGCAGTACCTACTTCCAAACATTTAATTTATTTATAAGATTTTTTATTACAAGAGAAACTATCCTGCATGCAAACTGAAACATCCTATTATTTTTCCATACCCATTACCTACCTACCCATGCATAAAGTAATAACCTAATACACTTCTTAACTTTGCACAATCTATTTTTTTGCAAATCTTCCCTAAAAATCAGCGAGCAATCTGCTTCCACGGATAATATGCTACTAATTACACCTATAGTTCCAGTCATACAAAGGGCAGACAGCGTAATTATGAATAATTCATAATCTCTGATTACGCTAATTTTTACAGTAATCAGCAGACTCTCAATTTAAATACATGTATTATAATTTTTCATATTTAAAAAAAAACAATGTTATACTGCATATAAAATTATACCTGTGCATTCGTTATCGTCATACATTTAGCAATTTATCTTTTGCTCGTTTGTATAAAAATCGCTTGTATTCAAGTAATTTAAACTTAAAGTGTCATTGAACATTTAATTAACCATTACTTATGCACAAAGTCATGAATGAAATGTTTAACGTGTAGTTTAAAATGCCTGAAGGTATCGTTAGATAACTTACATGCTTATATTGCAGATTAGATACCTACCTACAGGAGTCATTGTCACTGGAAACAAGCCAAGTGATAACTTGCGGACTTGTGTTCAATGCACTTACGAGTACATTGAGTGATTCCAATTTCTCTATAGAAGCACTTACTTAATCATCAAACCTGGGCAAATAAAATCAGCTTAGTCTGAAAAATCTAATACTCACAACTCAAAATTCTAATTTTCTATGTCAGAACTGATAGGTAGCTCAAATTCACACATACCCAGGTCATTAAATTACCTATGTCAAATGTACCTATCTAAAAGCGCAATAGTTAAGTTACATTATTTTTTATTTAAATACAAAATACCCTCAGTTATTTTCCCTTGAGTTAAGTTATTGAAAATATTATAGTCTGACTCCTTTACACTACCACAAGTAATACTTTAAAAGCGATCATTGAACCCATAATACCTACCTATTATAATAATATAATAGGTACCTACCTACATTGTTGTTCTTTATTATCTTTTTTACTAGGTATTAATCAATTACTTATTTATTTTAAACCAGCGACAGTAGCTTTGCTTCGGTGCAATTTACTATGAAAACTATGGTTATGACAACATGTGAAAGCAGAACTGGACTTTACATTTTTTTTTTATTGAAAATTTTATACAATTAGACCATCCAAACCGACTTTTCTGGTGAATTCAATTTTTTTTTATAATAAAATTACGAACACAACTAAAAAAAATACCGTTTGACGTCGATGTGGACGCAGTTATTTAGAGTTGTTTTGAATATTAGATATCTTATATTGTAGTGAATAAATCAATGGCATTATCAGAAAAAAAAAAAACAAATTGATTTTTATTTATACTTATAGGTAAACCTACTCGTATAGCTTACAATCTTAGCATTGCGTGGTTAGCAAGCCCTACCGGCCCGCTTGAAGACTGCGCCAATTAATAATTTTGCACGATCCACCACTCTACAGCCGCCGACAGAATTTGTGAAAACAAAACTTTTGTATGCAATCCTTAAATATGAAAATATGCGATACTGTGTCTGTCACCTGGTTTGTTCTTCAATCAAAAATCAACGGAGCAACGGATCGACCTGATTTTGTATGGGTAAGGATCTACATATTACATTTGAAGACTTGGAGAGTGAAATAGGCTACCTATCCTCCCGTAGAACAAGAGGGTTCGCTAAGGATTTTTAAGAATCCACACGGATGAAGTCGCGGGTATCAGCTAGTTAGGAAATAATATTCTAAATAACTTGGAATTTTAATATTTAGTCAGTATTTATTTTTAAATACTTATTTTATTAAAGTAGGTATATAAGTCTACCTTATATCTCGCATCACATGCAACATGTTACCAAAACTACTAACCATACCTTTCGAACATTGTGCTTTCACAAAACCTAACAGAAGTTGAACATCTTTTGAAAGTTGTGCGTAGAGTTACCTATTACATTACACATTATGTAGATAGATTTTTGTTTTATCTATCGTGGGCTTTAAAATGGTTAAATTAAAATGGGGCATAAAGTTGTAATGGAACCTAATTAAAGTGGCATTAAACTGTTTATTTTGTGCTTGACATACATTGTATAAAAAAATACGCTGTAAATTAGAAGTGAAACATGTCGTTTTATAAAATTGCTCCAACCGCCAACTAATTCAACCGAGCCCCTAACCCGTTTCAAGTAAACTATTAAACCATATTTAATTTCACATAAACAGTGCATGGCAACATACACCTCGTATAAATAACTCAGCCACCACCTTTACAATCGAAGCAAAAATCTTGCTATCAACAAACAAAATTAATTTCTATTCTATTCGCTTTAGTTCCAGTTTTCAGGAGCAAAATAATACAAGCTTTTCCTGTCTCCTAAACTTTTGATGGACCCTTTGGCTTAGGATATAATAGTAGATTGTTACACAAGGGACGTAAGTAAGCTATTACAGAACAAGATCCAATTTGGCGCCAGTGCGAGCGCAGCTCGCATAGGGCGCTAATGGATCGCGTGCACCCGAGATATTTAGTCACACGAGCGAGCGCAGCGAGCGAGGGTGAATATAGTTCGAGGGTGTAATAGCTACTTGCAACCGAGGTAAGCATTCTACTTTATATCATTCTTGCGAGGTAACTTTGGACTTATCCGGCAAAAGGTTTTGCATCATTTGTTCTGCTTCAAGCAAACAAAAATCAGGCTCTCCTCCTTTTTCATCATCTGATGAAGTGCTTGACATTGTTGTAAATAACTTAAATCCCTTTACGAACAAACTTCACTTCAAATGAAATGCCGCCATTTCCATTTTTTTTTCGTAAATAGTTTTCCATTTTTTTTTTTACGGCTCTGAGTTCCAAGTAGTTTTGCATAGTTTGAAATGTATGGAAATTAAATGCCGCCATGTTCAGTGTTTTTTTTTTTCACTAAAAAGTTTTCTTACCATTTTATAAGAAAAGAGATTGTTTACCAAGGAGTTTTGCATAGCTTGAACTGTAATGTGATCATTACAATTAAAGCATAGTGCGACGTAATGTTGCCTTGAATTGCAAACACCAACTTACAAGGAGACTTTCCACCATAGTAATCCCTAGTTACTGAGCAAGTATGATATAAAGACAGTTATCGCATAGCACTTGAAATATTTTATGATGTTCTAGAATTATTGCCTTGACGTAAGGGGTTTCGTGCCGAAACTAACGTTTTACAGTACAATGTGTCTTCTTTTTAAACTAAGTCGGGCAATTCGTGTTAATTTTCCTAGGACTTACGAGTATCAACAAGCTTTCGTTATATTCATTTTGAAATATGTATGGGAGCGGTGATAGCTTAGTGGCTAAGAATATCAGCTTCCATTTCGGGAGGCCCGGAGTTCGATTCCACGCACAAATCTCTGAAATATGAGTTGAAAGGCCCCCGCGACCGCACTACAATATGTAAACTTAAAATAATTTAGGTATACATATGTAATTGATTTCAAAAACATTTTCACTTCATTTTTAATTCCATTAGGTTAAATATAACAAAAGTTAGGGTATTAACAAAATCATAAAACTATAAAGGAGTTGTCCCAAAATGGTTTTTTATTATTGAGTGTAATTAACCAGAATGATTTTAATATAGTTCGATAGAGATCCAAAAAGGCTTCTATCTAAATAATTTACCGATTTTTTAAAGACCCCGATTTGGAGAAAATATTTTTTTTTGTTTTGATGCATTTATGGACCTTTGCTTGTGATTACGCACCGATTAAAAAAAAAACTTCAAAAATATTATTTGTCTAGGTAACTTGTCAATGTCAGGCGTATGTCAGGTGATTGTCAGGACTGTCAAAAGTGACAATTATAATGACGTTTTTGAACTTTTGGCATTTAAATGACATTAAAGTGACAGTAACAGGTGTCAGATTCAATTATTTCTAGATAAGAAAATGTTTTTAATGTTGCCATCCATCGAAAAATATTTTCTACAAACAATATTTTTCTTTATTAATTAAAAAAAAATGGGGGTTTCTAAAATTATTATTTAAATGGCGTTTAATTTTATATTTTTTTCTCTTTCATGTGATAGCAGTTTGGTTCTGGTTAATAGACACTCAGAATAAAAAACCACCCTCCATACTAAACTGGGACATGTCCTTTTGGGCGACCTTAAAATAGCGACTCTATCGTTATTTAGTAGCTACTAAGGTCATATTTATAATTTAAAATAATATATTTCATAGTATAAATAAAGTAAGTGTATATAAATTCTCGGCATGTATTCGTAGGTTCTTAAAGATAATAACCTTGCTACAAATATACTTAGTAGGTAGGTATGCGTACTTATATACGAAGAATTATTTTCCTTTCCGTTTAAAAACAATACATGTTATCGCGTTTATGGATAAATATAAGTTTTAACCGATCGCATGTGAGTTCACGAACCTCAGTATAATCAGTTTTATTGTACGTTTGCTACTTTTTAATTATTCTTAGTCAATCACACAGCGCGTTATGGCCCGTGTCGAATCTGTTTGATCCGTCACGGCAGCCTCGGATCCGACATAACGATCAATAAACTTTATCACACCATTTCGGTAGGAATCCGATAATTATCCACCAATAAAATTTTATAGACGATTCAGTTGTTAGCGCTTTATGGTCTAGTACCTACCTATCTAACTACCTATTGGTGAAAGTTCGAATAACATTTTTGTTTCTTTTTTATGGCATTTTTTTTTATTCACTCTAAACATATTATGAGTGAGAATTATTATTGTTTTATTGTTAAACAGTTTATTCCAATAATGTTGAATTGGTTGGGAATTGTTACGAGCGTTCCAAAAATTGAAATATTAACACAGCGGTAACAGAAAGCTTGCGCTGGCGCCGATGTCAGTGATGTATGGGGCCCCACCACATACAAAACTAATAAACCCTTCTAATATAATTGGAGACATGAGTAAATATATCCGTCTCGTTCTAACTTAAAATTTTGTCATCTACCTGTAAAGAAAATTTGCTGATCTAACTATTCAACAACTAACACGAAAAGACAATACAGATTAAGTAGGTACATGTAATATTATTTACTAACATGAAATTATAAATGCGATGCGTGAAAAAACATTTGAAATTAATATCTAATCAAAATCCATCTATCCAAGAGAAGATAATGTTAGTAAAAATAACGACACAACTAAACTACGCAATATGAAAAATGAATAGGTAGTTTTTTTAGTTGCAATAGAATCGTAAATAACCTTGATAGAGTTTGTTACAATCACGGCCAAGAAAGAGACGACAATGTTAATCAAGGTTCTTCCTTATCTTAGAACAGCTGTGTAAAACAGTGAACAAAGTTGGAAACGGCCGAAAGCCTAACTCAACTTAAACGATACATGCGGGTAAAAAAAGACGTTTCTATTATAGGGTCCGTTTTTTCATCGCGGCCGATGGCCAGGAACACGGCAGTAAATTATAATTTATGAACCCACAGGACAACCAAATTAAGTTATCCACCATTCCCTATCAATGCCGGCTCTCTTTTAGATCGTAATTATTGAAGCGGTGTAGTGCCGGTCAGAAATTCGTATGTAACGGACGTACGAAAACAGTCCAGTTCCATACTTTGTGAGCCGGTGCAAGTTGTGAGAGGAATTCCAGTGTTCGTTATGCAAGTGGCGTCAACTCTTGAAGGCGTCGTGACTCGTGACCTACCACAGTTCAATTTGACAGCGCAGCGGCGCGGCAAAGAGCTTCGACCGTGCGATGCGAGCCACGTATTGCCAATTTACGCGCCATAATCAGGAACTTTGACAGCTGTGGACAAGTTGTAGATAGTTTTTAAACCGATCGAACTACTATCTCGCTGAAAAAGGTTCCAATACTAACGCCGGCATTACACGTACCGTGTAAGTTTCCACTTAAGAAGAGGGATTTGCTTTTACTTTTCGCACGCCTCTCGGGAGATGTGTTTAGCTGTCAGCGCACGAATGTTAGAATAAACGGCGTTCACGCAGAATTATAATAAGAGTTTCCCCTCCATTGCACTAAGGCTGGCGATACATAAAACATTACGCTGCCCGCCGTCATGTTTACAACGGAAAATACGGCTGCGCTCTGTGTGTTAAGTGCAGTTTTATAATGTGTTTTAAATTAGCCATCACTACATAGTATAAAACAAAGTCGCTTTTTCTGTCCCTATTTCCCCTTGGTCGCTTAAATCTTTAAAACTACGCAACGGATTTTGATGCGGTTTTTTTTAATAGATAGAGTGATTTAAGAGGAAGGTTTATATGTATAATAATATCCTTTAAATAGTGGAGAAATACTGTTATTTTTGAGTTTTCTAAAGTGATGTCGTAAATAATTACATTTTTTCCGCTTACATTGCAAACGCAGGCTGAACCCTACGAGATTTATCAAAATAATGTACTAAGTATTGTACACATTGAAAAGGTCTACAGAAAACTCCGCGATGGTATATGTCTATATCTTATAGATATCCCACAATAACGTTTTTTTGTCATTTACTTTTTACGACAAATAATGGCTAATTTTCGAAGCGATTTTAACCAATACAGCATTAATCCTTATTTAATTAAATACCTTAAATACATTGTTGATTTAATATAGATCTATATGGCCCTTTACAGCATATGATTTAAATGAATATTTTCGAAGATATTACAGATTTAAAAATTGCGGGACTTAGCGCTTGCGGCGATTCCGGCTGGCCGGGGCGGTGGGAGTGTGCCTATAAAATTATTGTCTAACTAGCGGACGCCCGCGACTTCGTCCGCGTTCCTACATCACCACAGTTTAGGTTGGCAGAACCCCTTCAGCATCAGGATTGAGGAGTTGGGTCCTGGAATTTAACGATGTAGCCTTTATTTGGTCCCTACAATAACTATTCATAATCAACAGTTTCTAAATCCCCACAGTTTAGGGGAGCAGTACCCCTGCAGCATCAGGATTCAGGAGTTGGAACCCGAATTTTTTATGGGACCATCTCGCAAAGTTTTTATGTCGATTAAAAAAAGATTCACGCAAATCGGTTAAGAAATCACGGAGACATTGATATGCAGAGGTAGAAAAACACAACTCCTTCTCCTCCTTTTTCGAAAGTCGGTTAAAAAAGTATACGTTGCCCGATAATATCAGCTATCTACCAGTGAAAGTCCCGTCAAAATCGGTCCAGCCGTTCCCGAGATTAGCGGTAACAAACAGACAGACAGACAAACAGACAGACAGACAAAAATTTTAAAAATTGTTTTCTTGGTATAAGTATCGTATTTATTTTCGTATGCAGTTAGTAAAAAGCTGTTCTTTTGATAGTACAAACAGACACTTCAATTTTATTTTACAAGAAAGCTGTGAACGTTGTATATAAAGACAATCTGTAATATATTAATTGTTGTATAAATAGAATAAATAGGTAAAAATGTAAAAAGTAAATAAGTAAGATTGTAGTGTATGAATTTAGATATTAAAAAATAGCAGGAAATCTTCATGGTATAGGGAAAGAAACTAAAAACTAAAAACGCGTGCAGGCCACGGGCAGTAATGAATAAATCAAATTGTTTTGATTGATTTTAATCATTTTATCAGTGAATGACATAGGCTATATATTTTACTAGCTTTAAACCGCGGCTTCGCTCATGTTAGGTTCGATTTTTTAACCCCCTATTTAACCCTCTTGGGGTTGAAATTTTCCAAAATCCTTTCTTAGCGGATGTCTACGTCCTAACAGCTACCTGTATGCCAAATTTCAGCTCAATCGGTCCATTGGTTAGAGCTGTGCGTTGATAGATCAGTCAGTCAGTCAGTCAGTCAGTCAGTCAGTCACCTTTGCCTTTTATATATTTAGAAGATACCCGTGCGAAGCCGGATCGGGCCGCTAGTTAAGATATAAAATTGAATTACTGGAACTGTTTTGAAGTGCAATTTTAAAGTATGAGGTACGTGATTCGGCGGACAAATGAGATAGCTTGTTATTGCCGATATTATACCTATAACTACGCGTATGTATCTATATTTTTAGTGTATGTGTAAAATGTGTCAGTGTTTTTAAGAGGTCAGGGACCGGGAAGTTTATGAATGCGAGCTCACGAAGCCGGCGCGCCGCGAAAATGTGTCTCCTCTGTACAAACATAGTCTTTAGCGCGTTGAGTTAGGGCGCCGTTATGGCCTAGACTAGCGTAATTGTTAAAAACTATCACAAAAATTGCTTATTTATTTAACAATAGAGTTTCCTCTTTATTTCTATGTGGACTAAAGTAATGAACTACTTCTATTAGAACTACTCCTAGTCCTCATTTTTTCATTTACAAAGCTACCTAGGTAGATACTTAAGTTATAAGCTTACCTTTCAATTACCTATCTGATGACTAAATTTTGTAAAGGTACCCATAATGTTGCTCCCACATAGCAGTTAAATAACATCATATAACATGATAAAACGTTTTAGCTAGGCATGTAGGTACTCGTAAGTAACTGTTACATTTTATTAGATTTGGTTAATTTCCCCATACTAGTAAAAACTTTCTAATACATTATAGCCTATAGGTATAACATCAGATAACATTTTGTAACAATTAATTTCAAAGTTATAATTTGCTATTGTGTTATAAAAACTGTACAACATTTATTATAAAACGATGTTAAATGACATGGTAAACAATTTATAATTTAATAGGTAGGTAAATCTTACCAATATTATGTTGTAAAATGTTATCTAACAGATGTTATACAACAATTCATAATTGCTGTGTGGGAGACCATAGGACATTGTTTAACGAATTTAATTGATGTTTTAATAGTCAGTTTGTACGAGTAAGTAGGTGAGTGTAACAATAATAATTTAGCTAACTACTGGGAAAAAAGTCTCTAGTCAACGATTGAGCTAATCGAGCTAATCAGTTGTATTAGGTAGTGAGAATGAGCCGAATTATCAACTTACCGACTCTACATTAAATCGGGAAATACTACTCAAATAAACTGTACATATAATATGTGTGACTAATTTTAAAATATTTCCATAAAGATAAATGAACCTATTTATTGCTACGTTTACAGACTACCTACTAGCGAAATGATTGTTTTAATATATGCAAATGAATACAATATGCACACAATAAAACTTCAAATAAGATGTACCTATAACACGACACCGGCTTATCGTTCCAACTGTTTATTTCGCACGCATAAACATAGCATTCCAGTGGTTAGCGAAAATAAACGTTGTTATATTAAGCTGGACACTCATTGACTGTATTATAACCTCGGTCAAATTCAAAATTATTTACCTATTTCATGTAGGCGAACTTGTAGCTCTTATGACACGTCTAGATTCTACCACCGGTTCGGAATACAGATTCTGCTGAGAAGAGCCGGCAAGACTCAGAAGTTGCTCTTTTCATAACAAAATATTACAAATGTACCTATAGCTGTAGGTCACTTTATTTTCAGAATCTAAGCGTCTTGTATTTTCTATTGAGAAGTTCGATGGTAATGTAGTCTGAACAAAAGGAAAAAATATTTTGATAGAGCATTTTTAATAGTTGCCGTACAGAAAGAAAACTTGAGCTTCGTTTTATTCGTTAGTTGCCAAGGCGATAGGTAGTAGTTAGTGTGCGCCTAGCACTATAAGGAATTTCTAACGTAGGTATTGGCTTTAGATTCCTGACTACGCTGAATGTGTATCTATAGAGTCATTAATATTTATAATATTCAATTATTTGGAACATATGAATTTTTATGTAAATCTTTAAAATTTCATATTGTAGGTTAAAAAATTATAAAATGTTGGTAAACCTAGCTATACCTAATACAAATAGTGTTCTGTAGTCATTACAACACAATTTAGAAAAAATTATATTATTTTATTCAAATAACTAATCAAAAATTATTCGATCAATCAGGTTCGATACTAGGTCCTTACCTAGTACCAAAAATTACGATCTTCACATTATATAGTTCTTGCAATTCACGAGGGCGCGTGGCTCATGGTTGTGTGTGTGTCGTACCTACCTGAATAAGTGTGATCGAGAACTTGCTTGTGTCTGACCGTTCTAACTTAGGCTCCTGACAGGCACGCACACTTACACAATGTGTATGTACACGACGTAACCACAAGGAGAGCCCACACCTCGTGATTTTTTTTTGCAAAAATTGCAAGAACTCTACCTAAACCTACCACATTTTAATCGGTTGAGGAGTTAGAAAATAAAGTAGCTTAATATTTTCCGGTACGTAGATAGATACATACCTACCTTAGTTGTTCACATGTTACCTGCTTAGGTAAAGGTATAGATTGCCTACCTACTTATTATTTCGCTGCAATACGTTTTCCAGTCCATATAGGTACCTACATATTTGTTGCAGTCGGTAAATTATACGTCAGACTTTTAGTTACCATTAAAACAATAGCTTTTATAACTTAGTGTGGATGTGGTTGGACAACTAATGAACCTAAGTACCTTTCTATAGAGATAACTTCCTACTTTAGTTTAAGCTACTTACTAAATAAATATATCTAGATTATATTATATTATTTTTTTATAATTAATCGTCCAAGTGGCGATACAGATTTTTTGAAAATTAGTGGAAAGTTTTTTTTGGGATACAAAGTAGACACTTTTCAAGTCTTCAGCATGGTTCAGCTTTATAGCTTAGCTCTGTTGTAGTGTAACTAGAGGACATACCAACAGACAAAACAAAACTACCTGCACTTGCTAAAGTCACACGTGTATTTATAAAAATCCGTGACAAGTTGATTATTTTCCGGGATAAAAAGTATACCATGTCCGTCTCAATGCGGGCTCTCTCCGTACCGGGTTTATTCAAGATCCTTACTGATATCTCAGATATTATTCTCTATCTCTATGGCTATCGAAAGTTGCTAAGAAATTCGGATTTGAAAGTTCTTAGGGGTCCCAGACGCCACATCGAAATTCACAACATCGAAGCTCGAACACGTTACATCTTATAATACAAACTTGACTAGAAAAAAGAGTTGAGTTTTAGGGCGCTTCTTAATGAATTGTAAATCAAAGTTAAGGCAAAAGTTCTAGTAAGTAGTAGGACTTGGGCAATTGTGGAGGGCGAGGGCGGCGACCCCGCCATTCCGGCCCACTGACCTCACTAAACACTAATCGACCCTGACATCTATAAATATGATTTTAATGCCTTTTTGTCAAAGGAATCATAGAGTTTTTTTTAATATTGATTTTGGTCTCTTCTCAGCAGAATCTCCTCAGAGACTATTTGGTACTAAAGAGCTGTAATTTGACAAGGTTATGCATATTAATTACATAATAAGTATACTTAACCATTACTTAGCCAAGTTTCAAGTTAATAATAATAATCCTATGGCAACTTGAATTGAATTCAAGTTGTCGATTAGGTATTTTTGCTGTTTCAAGTAGTGGGTATAGTTCATAAGTTTCATAAGTTTAAATGAACCTAGATTGCTTACGTAGGTTAGCTATTTCCCGAACATATTGTAAAAAAGCTTTTTCCAAATCCTAAAAGTGTTTGACGAAAACACGAACAAAATTAATAGCCAACATAACTTAGGTTAATCAATGTTCCTACAAGCAATCAGATTCCTGTTATATTATACGTCTCTACATAGAATCTTAAACTATATTTCAAGCGAATAAAGTTTATTTTCCTTTAAAAGTTTATCTCGACGATGGGGTTTTAAGGCACTTCAACATTGCAACGTAATTTTAATAAATTAATGAAAACAAGCAATTTAAATAAATTAGCAGTAAAATCAGGCGAAAATACTTCGATTCACACCAAATAATTGACCTAAAGAAGTGTTTAAATAGACGTTCAAGTACTAATAATATAATAATTGGTTTTAAAAATAAATATTCATTAGTTTTTAAATTTTAATATTATATCAAGATGTAATGAATAATTATTCATTACATCATAATTCGGTTAATTATAATTAATTGCGGTCATCAATCAAATAATCTTATGATATGTAGCCCGTTGCGCGAAATTTTTGTAATTTTCCATGTGATGATAGAGTTTTTTAGTTAGAGCAAAATATTTAACGCTTTAAATTATAGCAGTCCTACTAATAAAATTTATACAATGCTTATAGGTTGACGGGCGAGTACCTACCTACTGTGTCATCGGGGCCTGAGTTTTTCTTTCTTTTCTTTTTTTTTTCTTTTTTTTTTCTTTTTTTTTTTCTTTTTTTTTTACCTGTAAGTACCTAATACCTTTTAGTTTGTACCTAATATGTATCTATATTATTTCAGACTTCATTTTAGTTATCTGGTGCATTCCTCAGAATGTCACTCATCTCGTACAAGTCATCTTACATCATCTGTGTACAAGTCAACTAACCTACCTACATCCCCATACATTGTATTAGGTATACTGTGCTCGATAAACATGCTGCAAATAGCATCAACAGCGTCTAACTACATTATGTTTTATATAAAATTATGTTTAATGTGTCATTAACTAATCATCATTAAGCCACTTAATAAGCTGTCATTTATACGTAAACTAGGTTCTGATAAAGAGTTTAACTGGCTCTGGGAGTGAACTTTTTATACTAAGGAGATCCCTAAGCAATGATTAAAGACTGAGTGAGGCATTAACTTAGTTATCGATTATCATATTTTTAATCATTATAATATTTTGTTCAAAGCCATAATATTATGTGTACGAAGCCGTATATGCTCATAAAATTTTAGATACAACATTGGTGGCAAATGAGGAGGAAATTACTGTCACTAAGGAGATATCGCGTGGGCCTAAAGGTCCTGATTCTGTATTTAAGTGCAAAGCCTACCTTTCGATCGCTCAGTAGCGTCTGAATTAAGATAATGTTTACACCTGCCTGTGTACAGACGTCACAATGCGACCTTATAGCCGTAATACGATGTCTTTACGACTCTACAACGGCCATCCGAAAGAGTTGGATTTTATTTTATTAACTTTACGATCGTTTGAGGTGTCGATGTTATTAAAAAGTATAATCTTTTTATTGAATGAATTGTTATAATATTTATGAACAAAAACATTTTCATTCAGTGTTTAAAAAATAATATTCATTGAAGTCATGTTGGAGTATTTTGATGTAACTAAATTGCATTCAAACTTACAGTCCTTATATAAAAAATGTACAACATAATAAATAAATAGCATTCAATATTTTTAACCGACATCAAATAAAGAGAAGGTTCTCAATTCTAGATAAACAGTCTACTTTTTTAGGGTTCCGTACCCAAAGGGTGCCAATGTGAACCTATTATAAGCCGCTGTGCGTCCGTCCGTTCATCCATTTGTGTCAGTGGGCTGTATCTCATGAACCGTAATAGTAGATACATAAAATTTTCACAGAATGTGTATTTCTACTGCCGCTATAACAATAACAACATGATAAAAATAAAATAATTTTTTTCGGCTTTTTTTGCTCGACCTTAACAATCGCTGCTACGATGGTACGGAACCCTTCCTGTGTGAGTCTCCTTCGCACTTGGCCGATAATTTTCATTTTCATTGCTTTCCATCAGTTCGGTCGCTATCCTCTTGCGCGACGTCTGTTCGCTGCGTCCCTTTCTTTTTATTACGGTTCTGTTTACAACGTAGGTACTTTATAGGATCAGCTGCTTGATTACGTCACTAGGTAGGTACAGATGTTCGAATTGGTATTTTAGGGAAATTCCGTATTCATTAAACCCTGTCTAGTTTAACGGCAATAGAATGCGTGGGGTAAAGTATCAGGTACCATTTTGATTCAAATTCACGCTGTAAGTTTTCAATTTTACGACCAGTGTTGGAATAAATAAAGTGGACCTGCCTATTAACAAAACCAGAGACAAATTAAGCTATGATGTTTTTTTAACAGTATAGCAGGTACATCCGGCTTTGTGCGACCATAAACTTTCGTTACGGTACGGAGTCATTTAAATATTGTAATTTGTGCAATAAAATTGTTCAGAATTCGGACCTAAAACATGCGGTCAGAAACGTAACAAAGATTTAAATAGCCAGGTACAAATCTATTATCTATCTTGTTCTGTTGAAAACTTAACTGTTTTGCTATTCACTGGAAACGTTGCGTAATTATTAACGGTTGTGCATATTTGTCGCTATTCAGTGGACAGTTTTTTAGACATTCATAGGCAGTTCGAAGAATTTATTTTTACCTTTTAGAGCTGCTCCGTGCTTGGCAGGTAATTGGAGATGTGACGTCATTAAGGTTTTTTTTTAAAATTGGTAACACTCCAATAACAGTTTAATTTGAAACTGCGTTGAGGAAGCTCGTTTCCTGTCATTTAAAAATCGAGTTTAATGTATTTAAGTTAAATTAGAAAGATGTCTTTAAATTGGAGCAATTTTTTTAATCGTCATTTTTTTTTCTATTCAAGCCTATCCAGGCTAATTATACATATATTGATGAAAGATGATTTATATTTCCGGCGCGTTAAGGAAATCGAGCCTTAGGTATTAGTCGCCGAATACGTATTTTGCATTACCACTTGTAAATCGATAAATTTCAAAATTTTGTATCCACAGCGTGTTTAAGTCTCATCGATAAATGATCGCCGTATGCAAATGAATTAGTTTAGAGAAGAACCGCATTAAGACTTATGCACACGGCGTATTTTCTTCGCGCAGACACCGCTTACAGCACGCTTTCAGTGCAAATGCAACAAAGCATTGCAGTGCGAAAGAGCGGATGTCACTTTGTTGATATAAACGCGTGACTGAATTTTGGACGTCAATCGGCAAAGCTTTCTGGCTGCGACTGACGCGTCGGTGGTTTGCGTTTGTGTCGCATCATCTGCGCGTACAAAATACGCCGTGTGCATAGACTCTTATGGATGTTGTAAAGGCAGGTGCGATACGTTCGTTGTATAGTTTAAAATAATCTTATCATTCAATATTTTTTTAACTATTTTATAAACTTTTATTGCGTAATTTAAAGTCCATTAACGTCGTTTTAGATTAGAATTATCTCCTCCTTTTTTGCCGTAATGTTATGTAACGTGCATTTTGTGCTAACTCGTATAAGTGATAGTCAATGTAATATACAATTTTTATTATATTCTTTAATATATTAGTTATAAGTATGAGAATTTAATACAACATTTATTGTTATAAGAGTTGGTTTTGTATTAGGTACCTACTTTTTATTAATAAATAAAAAATATTAATAATAGTAACATTATACATAATTAAAATCAAGCTAACAACAGAGCTGTAGATAGACGATTTTTCGCATGGGTATTATTGGGTAAGTAGGTAGGTAATACATGAGGACCTGGGTAGCGATAAGGTCTAATTTTTATCCCGGAAAAACAAAATGTCCCCGCGGGATCTTTAAAACCTAACGCCACGCGGACGAAGTCGTGTTAGAAAGCCATTGATAGACTTTCTTAAACTCTCTAAAAGATTTAAGAAAATAGGCATTTTAATATATTTTTGATATTAGTACTGTGATATTAGTACTAATAACTATTGTTAGTAAGAAATCGTCCTAAGAATAATTGTTTCGAAACTGCTTCGACCGCTGCGCTGCCTGATTCTGCCCTTTGTAGATATTCTATGAATGCGAACAACCTACATTATAGTGAATGATTAACAAGCATAACCGGGTTTAAACGTAGTACTCACGTAAGCAATTTAAAATTTTGTACACTCAAATTAAATGGGTAAATAATATTATCATTTCTAAATGGTGACATTTCATAAAGGTAGTAACGTTGACAAAAAAAAAATGGAATATAGTTTGTAGGTATATCAATGCTCTATAGAATAGGTACCTAGTTTGTATATCAGTTCAGCTCTAAAGAGTACCTACCCACTTGGCTTGAAAACTAAAGAGCGCACTCTTACTTTTCTCAGACCTAATGCTGAGTAAAAACGGGGAGATTTAAAAGAAAATTTTTGGAAAATCCACCGCAATTCACCGCAGTCGGAATTTTTTTATTAAAAAAAAAGCAATATTTTGCTGTAATCCGTCAAAGCAAAAAAAAAAAAAAAAAACAAAAAAAATCTGTATGGCATTACACGCTGCCCGCGCTGTACAACGTCGTTTCTCCAGAATAGAAGAAACACAACACCTCATCCTCAGGAGATATTGATCCACAGTGCACATTTGCAAAGATTCAATATGTGGAAAATTTTATGTTATTTTTGTATGAAAATATTAATTTCCTTTCAATTTCGTGCGAAAATTAGTAGGGGCGAGTCGTTAGTATTTTATAATTTTTTATGAAAGTAAAAAGGATACGATAACCCGCACCCGCCGATCCCGTTCCTTGGGCGCCTCATGCGGCCGTGGGGTCGCCCTGACCGCGTGTTATTGAATCGCGACAGTCGTTGCACGTCATAAATCTCAAGTCGCGTCGCTCCATTGTTCCCGCTGATGTCAAAGATCAGCAATTTGCCATTGTTATGCTTGGGGCTTTACCTCATACTACATTAGTATGCGAGCATAATTAAAACTTGCATTTAAGACCAACTTTTCGGTCTAGTTTCTCGTTTTAAACCATTAAGCTCCCCATAAAACATGATCTTAAAGATATTAAATAATTAAAATGCATAAAAACGACATCCTGTGTTAGATCGTTGTATTTGAATGCTATGTTTATTTCTGTATAACGTACTATTATTAATCGGTATTATTGCATTCATGTTCAAATAATATCAATATAATTTAGTGCATCTAGTCAGGAATCAGGATGTCTTTAAAAATAGTATGTAGAATATAAAACTATCACATACTTAACTAGCAAAAATCGGATAGCAAAGGTCCTACCTATCTACTTAACTAGTGCTTATTACGACGATATAAGTAAAGATTGGAAGTTTGGATTGCAGGTGACAGTATTCAGTTTTAAAAATCCGTGGTAGTGAGTGCATTATCAGGCCATTATTTCACTTTAAGAATTCGGGAATCTTGATAAATAATTTATGGAATATTAAAATACAACCGCCTTTTAGTGCAGCCATAAATAATCTTAATATAAGCACTAGGTAGTTAAACACAGCGTCAATTTGCGAGATCTTCGTATAGTCCGTTAACTTGTTCTTGAGGCCCGAAGGCAGAAGTCGTTCAATAGCGTTGGTATACAAGTATTGAATGCAACATTGTGAACATGAGAAATATTAAAACCATATTTAAGTTAGCAAGAAGCAGTCGAACCTGAGAACAGATTTGACAAAGTTTTTTTTCACCAAAATTATGTATTTGGTCGTATTTAGGTAGGTACTAGGTATCTAGGTTCTAAACTTAAAACAGTCCCCTAGAGAGTGTTTTTAGAGTTCCGTACCAGAAGGCAACCAACCGGGACCCTATGACGAAGCCTTCGCTGTTCGTTTGAACGCGGGCTGTATCTCGTGATCTGTAATGGGTAGAGAGTTGAAATTTTCATAAAATGTGTATTTCTATTGCCGCTGTCACAAAAAATTATAAAAATAAAAATTAATTAAAAATTAAATTCCTACTAGAAACGTGTTTTTTTCGGCGTTTTTTGGTACGGAATCCTTCATATGCGAGTTCGACTCGCATTTGACCGATTATTTATTTATAGTTTTTTTGTATACCTAGTTTAGTTATAGTTTTTAGTTCATAATAGCTGGCTTGTAATAGTTTCCTTTTCGCCTAACGTTTCGAGAATTAGTTGTCACATTAATAGGTACCTAATAATAATTGGTTCAAAAAATAAATTCCTCATTCGTATGTAGGTACAATGTATAGAATATCTATCTATTGCTATTATGAGTGATACCTCGTAAATATTATAACAACAGAGCAGGAACAGCGTGTGTTTGCGGCTGAAATATCGACCGACCAAATTGTTACAAGTTCAAGGACCCAATAAAAAGTAAGTACCCACGTGGCGTGGCTAAGCGACCTATTAGACGTGATGATAATTAGTCACAATAATGTAAGATACTAGTTGTTTACGATTGTAAATGTTTCCAGTTTCTTGCACTGTGGTCTGTGGTATTTAAGTTTGGAAGACACAAACCGGTAGCTGGGTCTGTAAATTATGTATCTCAAGGTCAACTAAATGATCGGCACATGACAACGTAAAAAAATCTTGGGGAACTTAGATAAAGTAATAATATGTCACTAACATTTCATTGGTATTATTATTTTATATTTTTGATATTTACACACATGGAAATAGTATAAAATTATACTAATAAGCATTCTTGATACTATAGACAAAAACTAGTTTATCGCGCTAAACATTCATTGTAATATGCTAATCGCCTATAAGTGTCTTCGTATAGGGTAATTCCGGGGGAGATGGCCGTACGGGAGAGATGGCCAATCGATAAAAAATCGACTATTAGGCAATCGATGACACTAATATCAATTTGGTATGCTTCGTTGCGCGACCGGCGACAAGTGTCAGTGAGTTTTTGTCAAAAAAATAAACGGAAAGGTAAGTAAATTCCATGTTTTTGTTTGATTACACCTTTAATATAAGGCAAGAGGTTATCATATTACGTGGTCGCAAAAAGATTTCACGATATTTGCATGTTTTAGTACAGTTATTGTAAAGTAATTAAGTTTCCACGCATTCTAACCTATAAATTATGAATCATAGCGGCGTGTTTCTTCTTTAAATCATATGGACATTTCTCCTGGATAATCGGGATAGATGGCCTATTATTTTCAGGGCGAGTTACCATATAATATTTTAGATTCAAGTCTGTTAGAAAACGCAAAGCCATTCGAAGGATCTCAGACAGTAGCTGTAAAGAAGTTCCTCTGCCACTTTGCGATACTTCCGAAAGTGAGAACGAAGACAAAGAAGAAGATTACTGTAGAGGCTGTGGAAAAAATTATCATAAGACCCAACTCGTCCAAGACTGGCTGCAATGTATTATTTGTATGTCCTGGACATTTGAAAATTGTACGGAGTTTGAGGACATATGCTCCGACTGCTGCAATAAGAAAAAGAAGAAGTTCGAATGACGTAAGGGCAAAGAGAAAGGGAAAAAGAGTACTGGCTATCTCTCCCCGACTCCTATGGCCATCTTAAACGGACAGTCTGGGAGAGATGGCCAGTCGTAAGTTTTTTGTTTCATGCCTGATTGATTACTTTTCTTTATTTTAAGACTGATTATTGTTAACATTTGATAAGAAATATAATTAAAGTTTCGTTTGTGATTAAAATAATCGTTTGATTTATTATAATTCGTTGACAATCAGTCCTCAAAGTTAATAGGGCCATCTCCCCCGGACTTACCCTAATTAAGAATAAAATTATCATTTTTATTAATTTATGAATTTCCTTTTAAGGTGTATTGTAGGTAGGCGCAGCGATGCGTGCTTGTTAAAACCCATAGAGCTAGGTACACACATGAAATTGTATCCAATAAAGATTTTTTTTCCAGCGTAGTTAGTTCTGAAGTTAATTTGAAATCGCATTGTAGGGTAGGATTTGTTTTAAGTTTTATGAATTTCTACGAGTCCAAAGAAAGATCCTTTCACCGAAGCAAAGGTCCAAGGCAAAAACTTTACCCTAGTCTCTAAAAAGTCACTGAAAGTCTCTAAGGACTTTTAGCACCTACTAGCAAAGCTTTCTATGTAGAAACATTATTAAAGAATCAAGGTAGGTACCTACCACAATTGGCAATGAATTTATTAAAAAATATTGAAATTTTGTTTTTCACCTGCCTAAGTAGATGCCCTCGTCTATACGTCTAGGGCTTATAAAAGTCAACTCGTAATTCGTATGCAATAACCTATTTTCTGCCCTTGTGTCACAATGTATTTGCCGTGTGTGGTCGGACGTTTAGATAATAGTAGGTTCATAATAATTATCATCTATATTTTATTTACGTTCTATAATTATATTAATAAGGATAATTATCCTAGGTGTGTGTACGCACCTTAATTATTTTGTACTATTATACATTTTGTAGCACTATTTATTTATAAATGAGCAATTTAATAGATATCGCTGTACCTTTTACGTGCCATTAATTAATTATTTTATAAATTCTTATCAAAGAGTTCTGCTTACTATTTCTTAATTGCAATTAAATTGAATAATTTCATCAATTTTCTCTATTCTCTAGATATGAGAGATAAAGCAGTGTGACGATTCACCATGCAACTTAAACGTAAAAATATTTGCTGTTTTGGGGGCTTTTTTAAATAATAATTTTGTAAACTTAAATGTAGATAGATTACAAACTTATACATGGTACCTATAGGTAGATAATGTACATTACAGACCCTATGTTTGTAATTTTGTATAATATTATTTGTAATATTTAACGGTTTCGTCTAAAAATCCTTAAGAATAGTGCGGCCTATAGGAAGTAGGAACTCGGTTATATAGTGCTTTTTACGATCCGAATTGCTTTTTGATTACAATCTAAAATTCTTACCGCAAGAAACTGTAATGATACAGTAATAAAATAAATATTACGACTTAATTAAGCTGTTTCTGGCTCTTAACTCAACGAATATGAATACACAAGAATATTTTTGGCTGTAAATTATTTTATGCTCCTAATTAGTAAAGAGCAATAAAATATTTATGTTACATCGGCTTAAGACGGTACTCTAGTCCCAAGGAATTTGAAAAATAGGTATTTGAAGAAAATATCGCCGTCGCGCTGCGCCCGACCAACAGGAGTTATCCATGTGTACGAGTAGTGTATTTGTGTGCGCGAGCCCTCGCCCCTCCCATGCCCGTAACATTCACCCGCCGGCCGCCTGCGGGTGAATAAATATATTTTGAAACTTTGAATCGGATGATGCTTTACTATTGATACTGAGCCCAAAACAATTTTTTTTTTAATTTTTCGTCTGTCTGTATTTTGGCCGCGCATCACACTGAAACTACTGGACGGATTTAAATGAAACTTGGCATGATTTAAGTTCATACTACGAGGTAAAATATAAGATACTTTTTATCCCGAAATTCAGCACGGTTCCCTTGGGAGAGGGGATGAAAGTGAAAATGTGTATTTCATTGTAATTCATTAACGTGTACTCCGATTTCATTCATTCATTTTTTATTAGAAAGAACATACTGCAATGATTGTTCTGTAATTATTTCAAGGTCGTCAGTTTAGTAGTTCAGAAATTATAGACTTCACAATGCTCAGTAATAGGTCCAAATAACTTGAACCCCGTTACGTACAGGAAACTTTGAATGTACGGCTCATTTTAAGCTGGCATAACACACTATCGTAAACCATAATGGATAGCCCTATATTGAACCGACCTTCAAAAAGGAGGAGGTTATCAATTCGGTCGATATCTTTTTTTTTCTATGTAGGTATGTCCACCGATTACTCCGGGGTTTCTGGACCGATTCACGCGATTTTTTTTTAATGGGCCCTTAAAAATTTTTACCTTCAACTCCTCAAACTTGATGCTGCAGGGGTACTTTCTCCCTAAAAGCTTTAGGAACTGTCGTTTACGAATTGGTATGCTTGCTACTAGATCATAGAGCTCCAGGTCATCCTCCTCAATCCTGTAGGGTGATATCATTTTTTTCTAAACTGAATAGTTTGCGCGAGAGACACTTCCAAAGTGGTAAAATGTGTGTCCCCCCCTGTAACTTCTAAAATAAGAGAATGATAAAACTAAAAAAAATATATGATGTACATTACCATGCAAACTTCCACCGAAAATTAGTTTGAACGAGATCTAGTAAGTAGTTTTTTTTAATACGTCATAAATCGTAAAGCGCAATTGCTGCTACGGAACCCTTCATGGGCGAGTCCGACTCGCATTTGGCCGCTTTTTACTAACTGCATACGAAAGTAAATACGGTACTTATACCAAGACAAAAATTTTTAAAATTGTTGTCTGTCTGTCTGTTTGTTGCCACTAATCTCGGGACTGGCCGAACCGATTTTGACGGGACTTTCACTGGTAGATAGCTGATATTATCGGGCATCGTATAGGCTACTTTTTTAACCGACTTTCGAAAAAGGAGGAGGAGTTGTGTTTTTCTACCTCTGTATATCGATGTCTCCGTGATTTCTTAACCGATTTGCGTGAATCTTTTTATAATCGACACAAAAACTTTGCGAGATGGTCCCATAAGAACTTCGGGTTCCGACTCTTCAATCCTGATGCTGCAGGGGTACTGCTTCCCTAAACTGTGGGGATTTAGGAATTGTTGATTATTATGAATAGTTATTGTAGGGACCAAGTAAAGACATCGTTAAATTCCAGGATCGAACTCCTTAATCCTGATGCTGAAGGGGTTCTGCCAACCTAAACTGTGGTGATTTAGGAACGCAGATGAAGTCATGGGTGTCCGCTAGTAATAAATAAAATAATCATTGTATTAGTGTAAATATCGACATCAGAGTACATCACTAGAGTATCGATAAAAATATCGACAATTGTCACTTCCCTATTAGTGTACATGTAAGCCTTACCCTCCCTCACCTCCACCCTACCCCCGTAAAGTACGAAAGGGACAACTGCAGCTCGGGCTGATTTTTACCTACAAAAACCTTGACCAAAAGACGTTTCGTATTCTGCTGTTTCCTTCTTCAAAACTGGACAAATCTCAAATATTCTTATATCAAAATTTAGAGGAAGAGTATATCTATGCTTCTATGTTTTTCTTTTTTGTTAAAAACTTATCAAATTTGTCTGATAGTCGTTTGAACATGACGGTAAAATCGAGGGTTTTTTTCGGGTTTTTGGATTGTCATATCTTTTTTAATGATAATGTTTTGGAAAAAAGAAAAACATAGAGGCACGTATTAATTAGACCTAGATTTTTTGGAAAAAAATCATTGCTCTAGAGGCATTATCCACGAAGAAAACAGCAGAATACGTTTGTATGGAGAAAGGCCCACTAGAGTACCCTCTTAAGTTAATATTTTAATTTCACACAACTTGTAAGGTAGGTGAAGGGATTAACATGGCGAAACATAATTTGTAAGTTGTGCGTTGTAAAACTTAAATAAGCATATTTTATTACGGCATAAATATATTTTTCTGTGCCATTTAGTTTTTAATTGTGGTTTGACGTTTATTTTCTAGAAAATTCACTAAGCTCATAGGTAGGTAGGGTAGATATTGAAGAACGTGCAGTGAAAATTAATTACTCGGTAGCGGTCTGACCGACCCCATAATTTGAAATCGACAAGATATTAACAAGTGGTAAACAAGGGTTAGACTATTGCCATTTATTTTTTAATTGTGGTTTGACGTTTATTTTCTAGAAAATCCACTAAGCTCATAGGTAGGTAGGTGTTGAAGAACGTGCAGTGAAAATTAATTACGCGGTAGGCGGTCAGAACGACCCCATAATTTGAAATTGACAAGATATTAACAAGTGGTAAACAAGGGTTAGACTAGACAAATACCCATTCTATTATCCGTTGTAGGTTGTAGCTTACGCAATGTTCTTGCCATGAGTAATGTCGCTTGCCTGCCTCTGGGTCTCAGCGACCGGATGTACTGGAAACGTTTATTGTTACCACTGCATCCTTAACACTTAATAAAATGCGGGAAGTAAGCCTTGAATATTATAGCATCTATGCGAAATTTAAAATGGTTTGCTACTTACGGAGAATTTTTAATTCAATCGCTTGTATTTGTCACTTTTATTGGAATACTAGCTGATGCCCGCGACCTCTTCCGCGTGAATTTAGTTTTTAATAACTCGCGGGAAAAAGTAGCCGATGTCACTTTCCAGGTTCTCAACTACATCCGTGCAAAAATCAAGTCGATCCATACCTTTTGCATCGGACACTTTTGCATCCTTACTAATGTTATGAATGTGATTGTTTGTTGGTTTCTTCCTTCAATCACGTAACACGTGATTTTTTGCATGGCCCCAATCCTCAACTATACCAGTTTAGGATTGAGGACTATATTTATATCCAGAAAAAACAGAGGGTTTCAGCTGGATTTTTAAAAACTCAACTCCACGCGGACGATGTGGGGGCCAAAAGCTAGTTTATGATTATATAACTGGTGTAGACGCAAAACGTATAGGGTCCTTGAACTGAAATGAGCACTATAACTTTAGAGTTTGACTCAGATACTAGTATGCACTAGATAGGTGAGATAGTGAAGTTTCGCGCTTATAAAATAAAAGGCGCTTGCTTGCAGACTGCAGCCAAATATTCGGTCAATGTCATAACGCACCTATCAGATAATTTACCGGCCTACAAACCCTCTGAGCCATGCTTTGTTATTACGAGTGGGTCAATAGTGTAGATTGTTAATCTGTCTGTGGCCCATGTCATTTGTATGCATCATTGCTGCTGTGAAATATGTATCTATCTACTACATATCGTACCCTTATTGCAAAAACCGATTATCTGCACCAAAATTTGAGCGAAAAGTTTTTGAGTTATAAGCATTTGAAACTTTAACGACTTAAAAATTAGTTATAATGATGTCCATTTTTAAACAATAATAATTTTTATAAACAAGAAACTATTCAAGAAATGTTAAGTAGGTTAATAATTGAAAAAAACTTACTATTTTTTCAACAAAAAGAAGAAAATAATCGGTAAGGAGCTCACTTAGTTAGTTTTTCCTGAATGTAGAAAAACTACCAAATTTTCAAATTTACCGTTCTGGTAGCTCTAATGGCATTTTTTATTTAATCACTTGTTTTGAATAGTAATAATCATCAAGACAAAAATCGTTTTAGTTCAACTTTAGCCAGTACAGGTGTAAAATAAATATCTTTAGTCGCTTTTGGCTGAAGGTAAAGTAGATTTCATTTAACTTTGTACGTACTAACTGCAGCGCCCTATGGTTTTACCCGAGGAGTTCCCGTTCCCGTGGGAAATGGGCAAGCCTACATTATTTCTTATAATCTCAGCTATCTTTAAAAGAAAGTTTCGTTGAAATCGGTCCAGCCGTTCTAGAGATTAGCTCATTTAAATAAAAAAACTATTTCGTTTTATTATATTAGAATAACTAGCTGTGCCTTGCGGTTTCACCTACATTTGTCCCGTTCCCGTAGGAATTTAGGGAAACACTATAACTGTAAACTTTCCTCTCGAATCCCTCTATCTACTGATGAAAACTGAATTAAAATCCGTTGCGTAGTTTAAAAGATCTACGCGTACATAAAGAGGGCCAGACAGCGGGAATCGATTTTGTTTTATACTATGTAAAGATAACATATACAGCAGAGCTAAGTTTGCCCGCAAGCGTTGCTATATGGGTGCCCCATTGTAGCTTTGAATCCAGGGTTAATCCCAAGAACACTTTGGAGTCCTCAGTTTTCAAAGGTTCATTATTAATCTTTAAATTTTTACTGACAGTTCTCGGGTTAGGTAATAAAAACTCAACACACTTTGTTTTTTTAGTATTTAAAAGTAGATTATTTGCCGTAAACCATTCAGAAACTTGAGATAATGCATTATTTACATCGTCAAAATTGTCTTTTATCCTATCGACTTTAAAATTCAAAGACGTATCATCAGCAAATAGTACAATATCGCAAGTATTGTGGACAAAATGTGGTAAATCATTTATGTAGACCAAAAACATGAATGGACCTAGAATAGAACCCTGGGGTACACCCATTACTGAGGCTGATCCGGATGATTTTACATCATTGACACATACTCTTTGGACTCGTTCACTGAGATAAGACGCAATGAGACTAAGTGCAAAATCTTTAATGCCATAGTGGCTCAGTTTAAGCAAAAGTGTCTCGTGATCAACGCATTCGAATGCCTTTGACGACAAATCACAGAAAATACCAATGGCACTCTGTGAGTTCTCCCATACATCGAATATGTGTTGTAACAGCCTTGCGGCTGCATCGGTTGTTGATCGACCCTTTGTAAAACCATACTGCTCAGTGTGTAGGATTTTATTTAAATTAAAGTGTAAAGGCAGTTGGTTGAGCATTATTTTTCCGAATATCTTGCTGAGAGTTGGCAAAATTGAAATTGGCCTGTAGTTATTCGGGTCACTTTTGCTTCCCGATTTAAAAAGCGGTATTAGCTTACTACATTTCATAAGGTCTGAAAAAGATCCAGAATCTACTGATTTATTAAAAATTAAAGCAAGATATGGCGCAATAATATCAATTATGTTATGAATTATTTTAACTGATATCCCCCATAGATCTGCTGTTTTCTTATTTTGTAAAGATTTAAATGTTTTGACTATGTCATATGGGGTAACGTGTTCAAACCTAAATAACTTATTGCACTCAGAGACATTGCTCCTTAGAAGACGATAGACTTCTGCTGGCGAGGAATTCAGAGAACTGGTTGTAGTAATTGGAATATTTTTGAAAAAGTTCTCAAATGTATTTACAATTACTGTATCGGAGTTAATTACATGATTATCACTTTTAAGCTCCAATTTATTATTATTATGTACCTTATGTTTACTCATTTCATCGCCGATGATGTCCCATGCTGTTTTAATTTTATTATCAGAATTGGCAATTTTTTGTTTTATGTGAAGTGACTTTGCTTGTATGCACACATTTTCAAACAATTTAGAATAGTTTCTTACATATTCAATAAACGCGGGGGAATAATTATATTTTTTTCTGCATATAGGTCAAACAGCTTATTTCTACTTTTATAGATTCCGGCAGTTGGCCAGTTACTAAACTTAAGATCTTTAGACAGTCTTTTCTCTATCACCTTAAAGATAGAGTTATATTGTGAGCTTAACAAATCAAAAAACTTTAGATTTGTGAAGATGTTCAAAAACCCTCGTAGCCCAGTTATACAGTAAAAGTGAACTTAAGTTCTTTTACCTGAAATAATTTTAACAAAATATTGAGTTCATTATTCTGCAAAAAGCAACTAATGTTGTTTAGTTCGTATTTCTTTTTAGATACATCAGCAATTTCTAGTATATTAATAAAAGCTGAAACCTGTTAACGCAGGTTAACATGTATTAACAGAATAATATTGACATAATGATAAATCAAGCAACTACATCTGAAAAGTATTATAATACAATACATTGTTTTTGTGGTATAGATTTATAAATCTAAATTATTTAAATGAGTTTAGTTCTTTTTTTAAGAAGGTAATTAAATCATACCTGTAGGTAGTTGCTTTTAACTCTAGCTATCTCCGTAAAAAAGCGTCGTAGCAGACAATGGGTTTTACCTACAGCTTCGCCGTGAGTTGAGGAGTCGATTGATATATTTAACCTAATTTTGGTATAAAAATGCAGATAATCGGTTTTTGCAATAAGGGTACGATAGACTACACTTTAATAGGTATACACTGTGTGTACCTACGTATTATATAGGTACGGTTAGGTCCTGAAATGAAAGGTGTTGAGACACTTTAAAGACATGTCACACGACGCTAAAAGTTTTATCTGTGATTTTATTTTAATTATTTTCCAAAATGTTACTAAGTGAGTAAGAATGCAATACTCCATGCTATTATACCGCAATGTGTCTTATACCTATAAGCCAATATTCAAATAATTTTCGTGACCTCATTCTTACTCAAAAATTAGTTAGAAGTTCTTGCAATTCACGAGGGCACGTGAGCTTCACTTGTGGTTACGTTGTGTACATGCACATTGCGTAAGTGTGCGTGCCTGTCAGGCGCGAGCAATCTCTCGCTCACACTTATACAGATACGACACACACATCCATGAGCCACGCGCCCTCGTGAAATGAAAGAACTATGTCTACTTATTAACTGGACCTACGAAGTTTTGTTACGGTTGTTAACTTGAATGTAGAGTGTCTTGTCTAGCGTCGTCGTCGTTTATATTACGTAGTGTAAACTTGGCCTAAGTTGGATCTATTGTAAGTTTTCAAGGGTTGAAATGAAATACACAATAAAAGGAAAAATTTTATAGCGCGATGTAACAGTTGTTCTCTCCCACGAAGCGACGAGACAAAATATTTGCTATAACTCTTTATGTGAAATGTAATTGTTGTTTTATACACTATACATCTGGAGATTTTTGTAAGTGAAAATGTTGTTTATACCTACTTGTTTAAACGTAATGTTTTTAAATAGATAGGTAACTACATAATTATGTAGATTGCCTCTTTACAAAATCTAGAATGATTTATGCTTTATGTAAGTTTTGTCCTACAATAAAGAACATTATTTTGTTTCTAATTAATTATTATTATTAGATAATTATTATTGGTCACAGGTGTATTGCGAATTTAGGTGCCTACTTAATTTTAAGTAGATTAAGATATTTATTAATTTTAAACAGCTGTTGTTCTATTGTTTATGATAATGTTACGACTTACGAGTAATTTTTATGAAAATAAACATTTTTATTCTGCTGTGTTTTCAATTCAAACCCCTGTGTCAATAACAATTTAAATAGCTATTAAAAGAAAACACGGAAAATTCTTGGAATACCCTGTGTAACAAAATTATGTTACATTTATTGCAAAAGAAATAGTTAGGTACCATGAAACTACAACGCATAGAACAGTAGTTTCTAACAATATTCATAATTAGGCTTATAACAACCAATGAATGTGTGAGTGCCATGTAATTATTTTTTGTACCCTACTGATAATTACGTTTTTGATGGTTATTGTGATGAATTATGACATTCTTTCACAGCACATTACGTTATTTTTGAATAATTTTCTGCGAGCTCGTCGTACTAAATAACGCGATAGTGCGGAGTCGGCCTTTAAAAAGGCTAACTAAAAGTAGCTTACGGCGTCGACTATTGCACTTCTTACGTTGTATAGTTCGATGTTAGTTACATTAAGTAATATAAAATACGTGGTTAAAGTTACCCAGAAATTATTTTACTACTTCTCCATTACCGAATATCATGTGCGTACAATATTGGTCATATTAATGTCTTTATAACTGGATAGCGTGCTTCAGAGCAGTATGGGATCACGCGCGTCCTGAGAATTACCTATTTTCTGATATTATCAATTACCTTTTCTAAGGTTCCCACGATTCGGACTATTTACTGAAGTGGGTTTCAACGATTAATTGGAGCAAAAATTCCATGTCTAAAGTTGATTTGGTTGTTTTTTTAGTGTTTTATTCCAACTGATTATTGAGGTATTGGAACGGTGATAGCCTAGTACCTACCTAGGTATATTAGTCTAGTCTTTGGCCTCATTTTCAGGAGGTTTGGGTCGATCTACGATTTGACTGACATAAAGATGCTTGTGCTTGAACTGTGAAGGAAAACATGAGAAGCCTGCACACGTAAGAGTTCTCTATAATGTTCTCAAAAGTGTATGAAGTCTTCCAATCCACACTTGGCCAGCTGGTAGGTAGACTATGGGATAAACTTTTTTACTAAGAGTAGGTAGGTACATAGATTCGTACCTACGTAGTAGTGGGATGCCGATGGGTAAGTCACTATAGTCTGATTTTTAATTGCGTGGAATTCTGACGTATCTTAATGTTACCAGAGATTAAAAAAATCCCACAAAAAAGATATCAAATTTAAACATAGAAAAATAAATATCAATTGCCGCACATAGATATTTATGACAAATGCCTGACAGATAGTTTGGGGTAAAATCGAACTACAGGTGGTAATACTGTTTTTCATACAAATAACTCGCTCGATTTATAAAATGACAAGTGTCAGAATTCCACCGAATTAAAAATCAGACTTTAGGTAGTTAAGAATACTGAAATAGATAGAAAAAAAAAGAAAACTCTGAAAAGTGAGAAGGATTGAACCAGTGACCCCCTGAAATGGAGACCACACTCCTAACCACTAGGCTATCACTGATCTCCTGAGTTAGATACGGTAACCTAAAAGGGTTCTTAATAATGCCTATGTTTAAAAAAGCAAAGTAAAAGGAAAGGCTTCCAAACAGACAACAGAGGCAAAATGCGGTACGTTCTGATGCCGACCTTGCTGTGGCCATAAATTTACCAGTTGACACGCAAATCTCTACTAACCGCACATGATTTATAACTTACAACGAAAACGAACAATTTGCTCGTAATCGTGTCTCATAGTGATAGTTCTGGATCATTTCGTAATTTCGTAATAGAATGCGGCTGAATTAAATTGTTTTGCTTGTTTTTCAAAACGGGATTAGCTTTTTCGAACACGGTGGCAAGTTGCTGTGCACATAGGTAGGTAGGATATCTAACTACATTTTTATATTTTTTATCATCTTACTCAAGAGCCTCAAGCACATGAGTAAATAACGGAACAGAAACGTTATCTTTAACAAACTTGCTGTGATGTGTCTCTACCTACTACAAGGTTTTTAAAAATCACGCTGGATTTATTTGATTAAAAAGTAGTCTGATGTTGAGATCTATATAACGTGCTCTGACTCAGCTCAGACTCAAGATAGAGGTTAAAACGAGACACAAAATGCTCTGATATAAATCTGTCTCGTTTTAACTCTGTCTTGAGTCTGAGCTGAGTGAGAGTGCGGTCTATAGATTTCAACCTGTGTGCTCAACTGTACTCACTACCCATGCATAAAATCACGTCGGTCTGAAGCTCTGTTGAGATGTGATTGAAGGACTAACTATCAAACAAACAAACAAAAATATTTTCGCATTTATAATATTAGTAGGGGGTGGTAAAGATAAAAAAACTACCAAAATAGGTATAAATAATTTTGCACGTTTAACAAAGTTATACCTCTGTTACATTGTTTATTTACTCGTGTGCTTCAAGTGAACCTGGACATTTTTATATATGCATGAGTAGAAATTAAATCAATGATAATATAGATTTTTTTTCTGACATCGAAGTAAAGAACTGTTCTCTTAACACTGTTAAGTTTAGCATACAGAACGATATTAATAATCAAGTTCATTTAGACATTGGTAAGATATTTAAATTAATGAAAAATTTGCCTAATTTGCTAATTTGTAATTCATGCATAAATAATTGTTGTGAGATAGATAAGTATACTTAATTAACTATTTATAGTCAAAATATTTCGTCATTAATTTTATCGTTATAGTAAACAATATAATTATAATTAATTACACATACTAAATATGTATGTATAATTATTTGGTTTTATAATTTTTTGATTTTGAACTCTATGAATGATGGATGGATTGAAGCATTATTATAGCTTTAACAAAAATTGGAGACTTAATTTTTTGTGTTAAAAAATAAATAGATTTTCGTGGCTGCTGTTGCCTGCTGGACAGTGTTTGCCTACTTGACTACTACTTAGGATAAAGATCAGATATTTATACGTACTGTAAGTACTCCACTATTCCATAATAAAATCAATGGTAGTGTAAAATTGGCTCTGCTCTATTGGTCTACGTATTTGCCAAACGTTTGGGCTTTGGATGCAAACGAAATAACCTACTACCTACGAATTGCTTGTAAGCAGACGGTATCTACCAACATAGTTGGCACATGTATTGGCCCATATGTAGAACCAATATAAACGCAGCAGGCAGTCGTGCGCAGGCGCCGCTGTACAAGGTCCCTATTGGCCTGAAGCGGGGGCTGTCTATCTGGAAATAACGAGCCCACACCGTTCGCTATTATAATTTAATTGAGGTGAATAAATTGCTAAGTGATGCGCGAAACGGATGCAACGGGCAGTTGTCAATATAATCATCTAACAATTACCGATAAGTAAGAAAAAAAATGTGCATTTTCAATGAGTAATCGATACCTGATGGAACATGAATTTCGCAAACATTTATGCGCAACCGTCTGCGCAAAATTTTCCAGCGCTTCGCAGCCAAATAACAGGGCAACCTACCTAAATATTTGATAACCACGTTTGTCTAGTGGCTAGCTTGTTCGCTGCGGATGACGCTGTCCTGGGTTCGCTTCCCGCGTCGGGCAAGCCCCCTAGGCATTGTTTTTTTGGCCCGGTGTGACCCATGATAACTGAGATCACGTCTCTCCTTAGAGAACAATGTATTAAAAAAAAAAGCTCAATTCACAGCTAAACACATAAAAATATTATGACAATTAGATTAGTTCGATGCATATTGTAAACAAATGAATTTAAGACAAAGACCACGTAGCTGTTAACTAAGTCACATTATTGAAAGCATAGTAGACTCCAATATAGGTGACGGTGCTAAGAACAGAGAATTTATCAATGCAGCAAGCGCAAAGCGAGTAGTTTATTCGCATTAAATCATACCAGTCATAAATCGCGCAAACCCGTTCCGCAGCTTATCAAAACAATACACAGACACACTTCCAACTGCATGGCGAAAAACGTCTTCCACGCGGCCTTCAGCAAGCCATTCATCCAACCTATTACGTAAAGAACAAGACCTATATTCCATTGACACATATATTGCACTTTATACCTTACGGAAATGAGCAGGAGATCATTTCAAAATTAAGCCTCAAGAGTATGATAAATTTTCATAAATCAGACATTATTTATTGGAGTATGGACTTTAAGGTGTTGCCAATCGGTTTATTTCGGTTTTATAGGATTTGTTGACTTAGGACGTTTGCGTATTAGAAATTTATGGAATAAACCGAATATTGAATCCCGCTCGCTATTTCAAATTACGGGCGATGGTAAAAAAGATTATTATGGCGTCATTGTGGCCAGGTATCGGAAATATTATGTTGAAATTATTATTTTAATAATGGAGGTCATCATCTACCTACTAGACTAGATAGTGTTCCTTCATATCAATCTAATCGCCGGCGCATTATTGGGCATTTCGAATTAGGAGAGTTTAGGTCCTAAACTCTCCTAATTTGAAATGCCCAATAATGCCCAACGTTGGCCAGGTGCGGATTGGAGGCCTTCACATACTTCGGAGAACATTATAAAGCACGCTCAGGTAGCTCAAAACGCACATAATCCCGAGAAGACAGATATGCATGCCTGAGATCAAACACCAAGCCCTCGGTAAAGGAGGCTGAAGTACCACCAGGCTAATCGCTCTAGATTAGATGGTAAGAAGAACGAACGAACGAAAGATTAAATTTTAACTAAACAGCTTTGGATATGAATCTAATCCAAAGTATCTTAGAAATCGCAAGCTATTCCACAAGTAAAACGTGAGAGAAATGAAAATACCGGGGCGTGTGCAACATGCCAGAATGTTGATAAAAAACAACACCGCATTGACGGAAATTTTTATCAATATAACTGTGGAAAAGCCAGTGTTTTATGCATGGTTAAGTAATCTACGTCATCGGTTACGTCATTCAAACAGTAGATACAAGATCTCACGATGCTATCGAACACTTTCCCCGCATATCGAACTTTCACTTATTCATAATTAAACGAAAACTAATACTTAATAAACGAAGTTTCAAATAAATTCACAATACTAATTAAAATAAACAGTTATTGCGCTCTATCATCATTCAAACGCACGTTTTCATTTAGTTGAAATAACATTTTATTTTATCGTCCATGCAGAGTTAATAATCAGTTCAATCGGTATTGTAGTGTTTTACACAATAATAATGAACAATTAAAATATTAAGAACACTTCTATAATTAAATTAAAATAAATCGAATACCTCATCAATGTTAATGTAGCGCGGCATAGTGTTGCCTATAGGGATGACCAAACTAATTCTTTAGCCAAGGTTCTTTGACCAGTTCTTGGATCTCCGATAGACTCGATGACCTTTTTTGAATGAAAAAGAACTCCCGAGCTCCGCGGCCCCAGGGTCTCCATTCCAAAGGGCACAAATGTTAAACTACCATCAAGGTTTTCAAACTTGCGTCTCTTGGCCTGTCCGGAGCTCAGCCCGCCATAGAGGAGGTCGCCTGTAAGTGGTATGCAGCTAAGGTGACTGCACAGATGGCATCCGAAACAAGTGACCTTCCTATCCTCCATGGAAGTAGCATCATACCATCAGGTCTCTTACCATCGCTAATTTGCTACGCGCCAAGCCAATAGGTTCTTATATAGCTGGCATATAAGCGGTAGCACGAGATCTACGGATGATGTCGTTGAGGGAAGTATGGCAAGAGAAAGAACCAGAGCTTCTCGAACAGCAGAATACATGGTGAGTGATGACCGTAGGCATCGTCACCGCAGTGGCATCGATGAAGCCAAGCCTAGGACCGACCACCAGTGAAAGAGTAGTGTAGTCTAACTTGGTCTAATTGTTTAGCAGAAGGGTAAACAAAAAAATATACCTAGTCCCTAGGTATATGTATGTACCTACTATATAATTTTTTTCGCATAATTAATTCTACTAATATTATAAATGCGAAAGTTTGTGAGGATGGATGATGGGATGGATGTTTATTACACCTTCACGCCACAACTAAAGAACCGATTTGGCTGTTGGAATGGAAATAGCTCTTACCTAAGATTTACATATAGGCCACATTTTACCCCGAAAAATTAAAGAGGTTCCGTGGGAATTAAAAACCTTCATCAACCGGACGAAGTCGCGGGCACTATCTCCATGTAGTTTTCGATAAATTATTATTATGCGAGTTTAAAAATGAGATGCCTGACGCCGCGCCGCCCCGTGCGGTGTTCGCATCGCGGCCAGCATCGGACCACCGCGATACTTGATCCTTTGACATCGCCCTGCAAAAAAGAACAGGATGGAAACACATTGAAATCAACTTTTAATTTTTAACTTATTTATAATACCTTTAAATTTACAGAGAGTTGTCATATTACTAGAGCAGCATTGAATCGCTAAATGGACCATAACCTCGTCCGCATGGAGTTAAAGTTCGTTCCAGGAAACTTTTTGTTTTTCTGGATAAAATGTAGCCTATGTAGTGACATAGGCTTGCATTGCATAAGTATAGTTGACGACCTGAAGAGTGCTTCAGGTCCTCAACTATACTTATGCAATAAATCACGTTGATCCGTTGCTCCGTTGCGTGTTTGAGGGATAAACCAACAAACAGACATGCTTTCGCTTTTCGCACCTTTACCTTTGTGGTTTCAATTTTGTTGAACTTCTTTGTAATTAGGTATAAGGTGGAAGTTGTGGCACTTTTAAGGCTAGCTGCATATTATCGGAAAATTGTTTGTCAGTAAAACTTTCTGTTTCTCGCAGAGAGATAGGGTTCTGGCCAAATTCTGTTAATACGGAATACTTAAGCTAGTGCGCTCTAAAGTCAGCCTTCCTTAGGCGAATGATTTATGAGATTCATAATTCATGTATTAATTTTTGAATATGGTACAGTCAAGTTGGTAGGTACCTACATACAAAACTTCGATGCTCATATCCTACCACAGTGTGGCAGTGTGGTTAAAATATTATACAATACAAATATCCGCTACTCCATAGTCGAACTCGGTGATATTTCCAGACCCAGCACGTTCATTAAACCGCTCAATGTGGTAATTCAAATGCCTGGTTACAATCCCATTAACGCGGTTATCTACGAAAGGGTCTTCCTTTTTTATAATTATTTACAGAACATTAAGACAATCTAGATTTAAGCTTTTGCATTTTTCATACTTTCGTAAATATGGGGTGTAGAAATGAGCTGATCATTTTCAAAGTCTAACATAAATTTTTAAACATGGAACAATAAATCAGCGCTGCTGTTGTCTGGCGGAATTGGAAGTAATGTAAACCTAGCTACAATGGTATAAATTATAAAAGGATGTGTTAGCGATATATTGAGATAGTAAAGATTAATGTAGGTATTGAAGGTGGTTTGATAAAATTAGTAGTAGGTAGTTTGACTTTGTTGACAACGTAGGCGCCGGTCTGGTGCCGCGCCGTTAGTATAAATACAGCGCTTTGGACGTTATTAGTTCAGTCTCTTCCAGAGACTCATACGGCTATTGGATGCTCCCGCGTCTAGGTCGTTGTATTTGATTGACGGGTGGTGATAGCAATCACGCCCTAATCGAATATATATTACCCGTAGGTTTAGATGAGTGTATTTGATTAAATACCTACTTAGATATGTGTGATAGTTACCCTCACGTTCAGATGGTGGTTTGTCTGACGTGTTGTGGTTAAATAGGTTAGATGTGAGGACAGGGGCCGTTATAGGGGCGGTTGGAGACGGCTTTAGGTAGGGTTTCAGTGTTTTTTTTTTGTGAGTTGATATCAGAAGTGGGATGAACACGTTCACAGTTCAATATTATTGTCCAAATAAAGTTTTTGTAAGTTTAAAATCAGTCAAATTAAAACGTGAGAAATTGCTTATTTGGATCATTAGATAAAGTCAGGTTAGACCGAGCAGTGATAAAAAAAAAAGAAAAGGGTTAATGAGGAATATTGCATCATGGACATTGACATTTTGTGTTGCACAGTTTAAGTAATGAATAAATGAATTTGAATGAAGAACGTCACATTGGATTGCGAGCGCCCGAGCTTGAGAACGAACACTTAAGTGAGCTAAATGTTCTTTAAGTGCAAGTGGTTTTCAATATGACACATCTGTCTCCTAAGTTTGGCAAGTTCCCTTAGGTGGGATGGTCATGTTGAATGAGTTCCGGGGTCGCATGATGGACAGTTTTCACCAACTTTCAACGATGACACATCTGTCTCCTAAGTTTGGCTAGTTCCCTTAGGTGGGATGGTCATGTTGATTGAATTCTGGGGTCGCATGATGAAATATTCCGATGAGTGTAGAATGATTGATGAGACTCGTGGTGTGCCCGGGGCGGTCACCATGTAGGATGGCCGTGTTAGCGATATATTGAGATAGTAAAGATTAATGTAGGTATTGAAGGTGGTTTGATAAAATTAGTAGTAGGTAGTTTGACTTTGTTGACAACGTAGGCGCCGGTCTGGTGCCGCGCCGTTAGTATAAATACAGCGCTTTGGACGTTATTAGTTCAGTCTCTTCCAGAGACTCATACGGCTATTGGATGCTCCCGCGTCTAGGTCGTTGTATTTGATTGACGGGTGGTGATAGCAATCACGCCCTAATCGAATATATATTACCCGTAGGTTTAGATGAGTGTATTTGATTAAATACCTACTTAGATATGTGTGATAGTTACCCTCACGTTCAGATGGTGGTTTGTCTGACGTGTTGTGGTTAAATAGGTTAGATGTGAGGACAGGGGCCGTTATAGGGGCGGTTGGAGACGGCTTTAGGTAGGGTTTCAGTGTTTTTTTTTTGTGAGTTGATAGATGGAAAAACAACTACTGAATTGGTTAAAGTCTGTACGTTTTGTAAAATTTGTATTGTACCCTATTTTAACAACTTTTTACCTACCTGCAAATAAATGATTTGAATTGAAAATGAGTGACTTTGAACAAAACATCACATAGTGGAGTGGTGATCTCACACCGGATCAATAGCGCAGTGTGGATATACTCCCACTATAGGCACCGTTTATGAACCGTTGGTCCGGGGACCACACCACTTGACTCCGTAGGTGTACGTTGCGCTTTATACGCAGCTTTTGCCCGCGGCTTCGCTCACGTTAAGTTCAACTTTTCAAACCTCAATTTTATCCCCTTAGGCGTTGAATTTTTCAAAAATCCTTAGCAGATGCCTACGTCATAATGGCTATCTATGTATATGCCGTTTCCAGCCCAATCTAGTGGTTTGAGCTGTGCGTTGATAGATCAGTCAATCAGACATTCAGTCAGTCAGTCCTTTTCCCTTTATTGAATATGGATTAAGACGTCGACACTGCTGCAAACTGCAAGTATAGCCAAGTTGCATCAAAAGCATCCTTCCTAAACCGCTGTCTTGGTGCATGTGTAAGCGCCTTTATTCCTTAAAAAGAAATTCCCACCTACCGAAAGTGTTCCTCGATCCCCAACAAGGAGTTACCTACCTACCGACAACAAAGGGCGGCTATCTCCCATCTGCATGCAAGCGGACAGACGGACGAACGGCAATATTTTGCGCAATTACGCCGATCGTAATCTGCGCCACAGATACAAGGCTCGCATGCATCCCGTCACTCCCGCTATGAATTACGATTACACGTGTAATTATATAGCGGATTTTTTTTTAATTGGGCTTAATGCAAAATATCTGAAAAACATTGACGGATCGCAAAGACGCGATAATTCGCGTATCGATGGTTATTAATTTTAATCTTGTATCTAAAGCAACGTTCATGATGGTCAGAAATATATGGTGGTAGATACAGTAGGTACTGTCGTTCGATTAGTTACTAATGGGCTATGAAAATTAAAAATCCTAACTTTAGTTCTGAGCAAAAAACGTTAGAATTGATGTCTTTGAAACTCTAGCGTTGTAGTAGATATAAGTAGGTAACTTTTCAAGACTTGAATTGTACCTACTCACCAATGTGGATAAAAGTAGAAAAAAAACGCACTGTTTAAATTTTAATACACAGTCTCGAAATTAAGAAAACGACGTACTTAACTGTGAACCTATGTGGTCTCTGTATCTCAGCAACTAGGTAGGTATACCTAAAAGATACAAAAACAACCTCGACAGATCTATAGAGAAAAAGATCATCTTTCGCGTAGTAGCCTAAGTTCCTAATATTGACTTGGAGAGTCACATAGGCTACCTTATATCTCGGAAAAATCTATTTTTCAGAGGGATTTTAAACGGGATAACTCCATACGGTCGAAGCCGCGGGCACAAGCAATAATATAACTCAATGTTCCATTATTGTCCTCTTCAGTCTTTTAGAAATAAGTAGCCATAAACTACTACTAACAGTGTGACCACCGCCCTTACATTGAAAACAATTTATTATTACGAATATTTCAAGCAAATAAATAACTTTTATTAAAATATCATAATACTATCAGTTCGTAAATCCACTGGTATAGATTCAGCTACAAGAGTAATTAGATGCAAACAATATGACAGAAAGAGATAACAATACATATAGCGCGTTGGTATGATACAACACAAACCAGTTTCGGGTGTACCGTTGGCATGTAAACTGTAAAATATTTTAAATTAAAGTCTAAACTTGAACTTAGATAAAATTTAATCTTGAAACATTTGAATAGATAACAGTTTTCTAGTTGGATAAGTGTACATGCTAATTAGAATACCTTATTTAAGTATGAAATTATTCTAAGTAGGTACTTATCTTTTTCTCAAAAGTTCCCTTCTATTTAGGTATGTCCAGTATGTAGGTTAGTATTACTTTATGATAAAGTCTATATATTTTTTTAATTTGATGCCAACTTCTACATCGTCAAGTAACGTTTAACTGAGGATTAAATTTATGTTCCGCCATATTTTTTTTTTCTAAAAAGCTGTCAAACCATCAAAATTCGTCGTTTAAACGTTACTGAGCTATGGTGAAATTGGCACAACTGACACTTAGTGACTCTTATCTAAGAGTTGTTAGTCGTAATCCATGAAAACAAACAATGCATATCTCCTGGTATTGGTAAATCAATAACTTCTCGAGAAAGTTTTTTATGTACCTAAACTACTTATACCAGATTCACATTTTACTCTCAATTGAAGCCAATACAAAGTCGCAGGCAACTCCTAGTGGTTTAATAATAAAATTAGCTAAACAGCACAGTTAAGAAAAATTTAATTAACAGACTTCGCAAATTTAAATATTAAGTAATAAATTCTCATTAGTTTTATTGTACCTTACTTAATTAAGTGAACTGTACATTCAATTATTATAATAATAATCATCACGTATACATAAATTATAATCCAATTTTTTTTACTGAGTGTTCTTACGTTATTTATGTTATGATAGGGACCCATATTAAAATGATTATAATATTATGTATTCAGATTTTAAAAGATAACTTTTACTGTTGATGTACAGATTATCTACTCACTAAATTGATGTCTTGATGACATAACATTTGATGTAGCCGCAAAAACTCATAATGTTGAAGAAGGTGTTCTTAGAGTACCTACCTACTCTATATCTATGTATTTACTTCTTTTTCCAATATATAGACTATCGCTTGAATACGATCAGACAAGATGATAAGTAAAATTCAGCCTAAGCTAGAGCGCGCTTGCCTAGAAGATGCCTGTTCACCTTGACTTAAAGGTAATTTGTAGTTGGTTGGAAAGATGGAAACCGGAAGGGCATTTCAAAAATTCCAAAGGCTAGTCAAACAAAAAATAAAACTGATTAAAATTTGATTTTACAAACATACTTACTTAGGTACTTCCTAAATCTTTCCTGTTTATAATATTAGTATAGATAAGTAAATAAAAAAAGGAGGTCTCAATTTATTTTAAAAATCTAAATCACGAAACGAAGTCATAGGCATTGTCTAGTCCAACGCGATTTCTTGATTGTAATAGAATGGGTGTGTATGAATGGCGAAGCGCACGTTGTTTTTCGCAATTAAATAAAGGAAAATTAATTCATACAAATGGTACCAGGATATTATGTGAAACAGTAGGTAATTTCTTCACTTTACTAATTTTGTTGATACTGCAGCCATTAAAACACAAATTAATTATATCTATTTTAAAATCTGACGAATGTTGTATAGGTTTATAACCTCTAAAAATAATGAGCTAATTAAGTTTTCAAATCCTTATCAACTTGCATTTTTATTGCTGCAATAAAACTTGCCATTGTTACTTATATCCTATTCATTTATTTTTTTATTTCATCGAAAAGTTTGTTTTTTGTGCTGACTCTACTTTGCGCGTCTGCGAACCTCGCCTGAAGATAATGTTATTTAAGATGAGATCAATTTTATTGAGATTTATTCTGTGAACATGTTTCGTAGGTATTATTTAGTTTTTGTCTTAGTCTAAAAAATATTAATTGACGAAGTCGGATTTGATTTTTATTTTGATTGATGTCTTGGCAAAACCGAGATTTGTGGCTTTATATTTTCCTTCCTTTTTTGAATTAGGTACCTATTTTAAGACATGTTAAGTGTTCAGGAATTATATTATGCTTAGTTAGGTAGGTATTACGAATCATATTAAGGCCTTAATCAAACTTAACGCAGATATCGGTTCGCTGGTTTCGCGGGGAATATGTGCTAAAGGCCTTAATTAGGTGCTATTTTATTATTTTTTTAATTTCCTTTTTTATTAGTAGGAACTATCTATTTCTGTTTTAAACAACGATAAAAGCTAAAAACTGTAACCTTTTACGGGAAATTGGATGTAAAATCCGTCAATGATTTTTGTTCGTATGAAATGTAGCCTGTCACCCGGACTACCATAACAAATCTATCGATACCTCTCATCAAAATCAGCTCAGTAGTTTACTACGGTGGTTATTGACGACTTTCATGGCGCAATGGTGAGCGCTGTGGTCTTATAACTGGGAGGTCTCGGGTTCGATTCCCGATGGAGGTAATTTGGGAATTTATAATTTCTGAATTGTCTCTGGTCTGGGAGGCTTTGGCCGTGACTAGTTACCAACCTTCAGTCAAAAACGTGCCGCCAAGCGATGTAGCGTTCCGGCACGATGGCGTGTAGAAACAGATTAAAGTTGAATGACACACTGCCATACCCCTTCCAAGGTAGCCCGCTATCATCTTAAGCTGCATCGTCACTTACCATCAGGTGAGATCGCAGTCAAGGACTGTATTGACATCGAATAAAAAACATTCGTAAATAGTCACAAGTAGGTACATAGGTACATACGTACAATGACTTCTAAAATAATAACCCTTCCTTTTGCCTATGCCATGCTCGAAGTAAGTATATGAATATAAAAGAACTAGCTAATGCCCGCGACTTCGTTCGCGCCCTTGGTTTTTTAAGTCCCTCCTTTTCCGGGATAAAAAGTAGCTTATGTCACTTTCTAGGTCCTCAACTAATATCCACCCATGCAATAAATCGCGTCCGTCGTGATTGAATGACAACCCAATAAACTTACAAACAAACACACTCGTATTTATTTATAATACATATTAGCTAGTAAAATAATATAATATGCATTATCAGTTGGTAACAACTAGCATCAATAACTAAAACATCAAAACTAAATATCTATTGATTGTAAACGGAAGAAGCCATCATTGTAAAATATAAATTTATCTTTAGAATTTTATCTCGTGTATGTATCTCTACCAAGCGCCAGAGTAACTGAGGACGATAATTTACTACCACTTAGCATTCGAAGCAAATCGGCAGGTTGTACCTAATCGTGTTACCTGCTACGGTGAACTTGACTCATTACAAGGAAAATAATTATAATAGTAACAATGAAATATTAGAAAACCGAACGCGAATGTTAGTAATTTTCAATTTTTTTTTACTTGTTTACAAAACTACCTACTACTACTTACTAGTAACCTACAAAATTTAATATAACGTATTATTGTAATGCCGATTATAGAAGAACAATCTATAAAATAATCCGCTAGAGACTACATTGATATCGTAAAAAGTAAATAAAATCACTCTACAATTTTATTATTTGAGTAGAGCACACTTCAGATGCGCTTCTCGGAGTGAGTGGACCGTTGTATAGTGCTATCTCACTCTAGTGCGGTCTTTAAACACTAAAAGCTCCATAGATGGCACTAAAATCTTTGCTACGACTTGAAGCGGCCACTAGTGTCGCCATCTAGCGGGATATAACCGAACTTTTATGGCACGTTTATCGAAGAGGGCTCTTCGGCAGCTCGTAAACGATTTTATGGGCACGAGCTCGCAGTCCCGTACTCGATATTAACCGACCGAGTACAGTAGGGAATGCAATATTCGGTGCTTCTGTTGAGCGGTATAGTATTCAATTCAACCGGTGTTCATGGGCTTTTATGTGCGATTCAAGGTGCGATTGGATGGCGTGCTCGAGCGTTTATTTGGCTTTATTGTTGGGGTTTGTTTATGCGATTGCTGTTTAACCAAGTACGGGGTTTTGTACATGCTTTTGTTATGATTATTATGTTGTTGGGGATAATGAAGAGGATGTTGTGGGAACTTTAAATTAAGCCGACTGCTTATAATTTTTTAAGTTTATGGTTTTATCCGTAATACTACATATTTAATTAGCATTTCTTTTTACACTCTTAATTAATTATCCTGTACAAGTAACAGTAGGCATTTCGTTCATGTTTGTTAACGACGTACCTACATAGATATATATACTTTGGTATTAAATTACTGGCTAAACTCGATTTTGAAATATCGTATCCAATGCCCGTTTATCATTGATTTATATTTGAATTTTCCCCAAAATGTAGCCGTGAAAAAGGCAAATCATAAATAAGATCCGATTCAAATTTGTTGAAGATGCTATCGGTATGATTTGTAGGCTCGCACCCAAAAGCGTTTGTCTAGTGATGCGCTAATTGCTATTGCGGTTATCGATAAGCTGAATTTATATTGAACATTTAAGCTTATTTAACAAATCACATTCGTAAGCTAGATCGATAAGGATGTACTTACTTATCTATAAAATATTAACTTAAAAATTAATATTTAATAAAAAGTAGTTTTTTAAATGGAATTTAACTTCTGTAACTGAATACCGCATTTTCCTTGTATTGGAATGAATGGTATTTGATTTTATTCATGTAACATATTATGTAGGTACTTACTTATTTCAATGAAAAGAGATCAGAACAGCAATTTTCTAAAACTGAACGTTTAAATAAAAAATTTGGCGGAGTTTCCACAGTTACTTGGTTATTTTGTAGATACCTAGTCTGTTACGAATACAAATGAACGGCAAACATAGGTACGCATAAAATAGATAGCCGGAAACTGCCGAAATTGGCTCTGACCACGTCGAGCGATGACCGAAACATGGATGATAAATAATCATTAATTTAAATTCGATACTTGCCTACGCACTACGACAACCCGATGATTTAAGACGTAGAAATATTTGTCATGGTAAGTTTAATACGGCTATTTACAGTCTAATGGATATCGACCGCAGAAGATTTCCAATGGGTGGGTAGGGACCTACTTAAATTATTTTCATTATTATTTGTATTTAATTAGCTACTGATTTTTTTATTGCACAGACATTTTATTAGTCGTATTTTGACACTAAGACACCTTATAAATTTAAATAGTCTTTATCTTATAAGAATCAAAGAATTATGTTCTCTTTTTACGGTCACTAATACTTGAGAAATGATTTTAGGTGCTCGGTCTTTGTACCAGATAATATATTAAACGCCCAATGAGCTCCGTGCCACCCTGAAGGCAACAAATAACAGCCGATTTGACCGACAAACATTTTTTTGTAAAGCACCAACCCAAACAATGTGTTATCTGTCCTAAATGTGATTTAACAGGTAATTTTAAGAATATATTACCCCTAAACAGAACCAGATTTATACTTGGACATAATGTAAAATAGGTAGGTGAGCATCAGAATGAGGAACTACATTTATTTTCATTTACTTCCATTTGTATCGCGGCTCCACGTGGAGATTACGTGATTTAACAAAGGGAGTGCTATAAATCTGAGGGCGCTGTCTTAGGAGGCTCTGTGGGTATTTTTGATATGTGCCTTTAAAAGCTTTTTTCTGTATTTAGATGAGAAATCATTGTGTAATTCATTAGAGTAAGGGTAGGTCGCCGCGTGGCTGCGGTCGCGGTCGATAGCAAGAGATAACGCGGTATTTATTGTCGCCCAATGAGATGTCCAACAAGGGCGCGATATTTATAATGGCCGTTGAATTTGTTAATACAAATTATAATATTTAACTTATAGATACTGACTTAAATGCTTTGAAAAAATCAAGCAGTTCATATTTAGTACCTATCTATTTTTTAATACATATTCAAGTAGGTAGGTACCTATTTATTTTTACCACGAAAGAGGTGAAACTATTAATTTTACAAATACTTATTATTATTTACATATTATTTACATTTTATAAATACATAGGTAGGTACTTAGTTTGACTTAATCGTAATTTCAATAAGTATATAAATCATTGTTATGTAGGTGCACTTATTTACGGTGTAAGTCACCGTTTCGATTCATTAACATGCTGATCACGTGTAGGCCATCATTCGCTTTTACAAATGACTACACAGCGCCACGCTAATGTTGAGGTGTGATTCCGATTACATGGGGTTTCCGTAAAATATTGCCATTTAAATTAATTGTTAAATTATTACTAAAGCTAATACATTTATACTTAAGGGTAGTTTTAGTACCTACTATTCATTATTAAAGCAAATCATCCTTAGAATTAAGGAGGTGAATACTTAGCAAGGTAAAAGTAAGTATTTTCCATCTAATTAAACAGGAACTAGGTACTAAATGTTTAGTTGTCAATTTGCTCTTGTTTTCCTGCATGATCGTATCAAAATAGTGTGGGTGGTCCCATAAACTTGTGGCCGCATTGTCTATTCTCGAATCGAACTTGCGATTTGCATTGAGAACCTACTCGGCATACATTATACTGGTGGCACGGCACGTAAGTAATTAGCGCGTATGTCGATATCGATATTCGCATCAGGCCCTTCATTACTGCTTCCGTCTGTTTTATCTGAGTCGATAAAATTGCAGAGCTATTGTCACAGTATTTTTTAATAAAGCAACGCTTCAGCTGGATTGGAGTTAATAAAGAAAACAGAGCGGTATTTCACTCTGCAGAGCAAACTGACCTGACCGACCGCCAGCCGAGTAATACGTCACGACTAGACAGCTGCCCCCTCCCCCGGTCCCAAAGCTCCCGCTTAAAACTAGAACGAGATGAACGTATAACAAATGATGGGAGAGCGATAGAGATCGCGCGATCTCGTGAAACATGGCGCATAACGCCCCTTGATTTATGGTGCAGTGTGCCAAAGTTCGAACTTTATGTGTGCGTGATGCCACACGTACAATATTATATTTTATAAAATAAATTTTATTGGATTAAACTTGTTTGGGCATAAATATTCAGAATAGTTTTACACAAAATGCGATAATCGATTGTCATCCCACATGTCGTATTAAATTATGTTTTATCGATATTCGACCCCGTCTAAAATACGTCCGTGAGAGACGCGAACGGCTCTAGTTGACCATGGGGTCAAAGCGTTAATTTCGGCTGTCATAGCCAAAGTTCGCCTAAATCTGATAGCATAGGTGCCTATCTGGTCGTGAATGCACCATATTTTGAATATATACATATTATTTTAGCATATTAAAACATTACGGGACCTCTTCTCGAATCCGGTAACATATTACTATGTTCAGGTTGTGTTCTGGCGCGACTAATTTGTTGTCTGACATAAATGTGTGACTTGATATGCTGTCAAAGCGCTCTGGCGAGCCAGCGTTCGTGACGTATCTGCAGTTAAAGACGCTGCATATCTCTCTAATGACGTAATCCGAATTAATATACAATTGTGTTTCACTTTCGGTGCACTTATTAGGTTTGCCCAGATAGGTTTCATATTTGATCAGCTTTATGCTGTAGATACTTGCCCACACTTGATTCAAACGTGTGAACAGTTTAAATAATTATTTTTTATTGTTCTTCAGTAGCGCTATTCTATGAAAAACAAGTGATAGGTCCTAGAACCCAAGGAACGAGTAGATTGTATTCAAATGAGTTAATAATTGAAAGCTCCCCGGCATTGTAATTGAACGCCTGAGTGGCGTTGTGATGGAAATATTAATTGCGTGCTATCAGACGTTTTATCTCTGTTCGCGACGTATTCCTCATTTCTGAGGGTTATGACTTTTTCTATTAGCGGGACATAGAAAACTTTTTTGGACAAAGTTTGTTTACCAATTCAAATAGTGTTCTAATTCTGTTTTTTTTTTGTTACAGGTAAACCAGTCTAAATTTCTTCATTGAAGTAGGTATACCAAACTACGAATTAAATTTAGGTAAGTAGGTACGGATGTAGATATTACGAGTCTACGATTTTTTGTCTATGGTAGAGTTGTGAAAATCCGGGTCCATAGGTACATAACGAACCATTCCCGCGTGGCAAACAAGAAGCGAGGCAACCTCAGAATATTTATGTATAAGCTAACCTCTCATCATCATCACCATAGTTATCACCTCAATCTATCGGCTTTGGCGCTGGTCTCCTATCGTCATGAGAGAGTTTAATCCACGCTCTATCAAGCTGCTATCTAGGTTCTGTGTAGATTGGGTTTCGGCGATTTTTCAATAGGTAGGTAGATGCCTAAACGACAAACAAACAAACTTCCCAAATTGAATTGAACAGTTGTCCAGTTTACCATAGTGATTCACCCATAGATTAATAAATAAATAAAAGCATTTTATGGGTTCCGAAAAAGAAAAACGGAAACCTATAGGATATAGGAACCTTATAGGATCACTTTGCTGTCCTATAAGGTCTGGGTATGTGTCATGGCTCCTTTTCTCAAAAATGGTTTGAAGTAGGTACTAAGTTGAAATTTATACTGAATACAAAGGTCAATGGTCTCTTGATGCTGTGAAAATTTCAAGTTTCTAGTTTAACTCAATGAAAAGTTATAGCTTTTCAAAGCGTATTTCCAAACAAAATTTTCAGTGGAGTTTTTGCTATTAATTTAATTCTAGGCGTTCTATCTTAAATCATAATATTGTAATATTATTTTTCATTACTCATACACGGAAAGTAGGTCTGAAGTTGCCTGAGAAGCGGGTTGAAAGTAATACTTTTCAGCCCTAGGGAGAATCGTTTTCAACTGACAGCTGTCAAATAATTAAAAAAAACTAGTTGTCACATTTTTATTGGAATTCAAATGAAACACGACATACCCGAGTGCATCCATAGACAAGAAGAAAGATAGACTTTATTCATAAAGTAAAGACAACTGATTCATAGACATTCATAGACAATCATAGACAATACTTGACTATTAAAAAGCTAAATGCAAATAAAGTTCACTCAATTTTCTTTAGCTAATTTCTATTTTTATTTTGACTTTCCTTATATTCGTAATGAAAAGCACAGTGTTTACCTCGGGATAAAGACTTATTTAGTCCCTAAGGTAACAATGTACTATTAAAATGTAATAAAATATATTTACTTTTTAAAATATATTTAAGCATGGATATTACAGTAACGAGAACGGAACCCCACATTGCGCGTGGCCTGACACACATATATGTAGGATGACCGTTTATTTGATTTTTTTAAATATATATTTATCAGATATAATTGTTATAATTAAAGTTGCAGTAACGTAGGTATCGTTTTGTATAAATACAGTTGTACCAATATAGATATGGAAGAGAGGTTGACAGCAAAAGATATACCTGTTTACCTAAAAGTACCTACCTAAAATGGTAGTTGGTATTTGGACTCATTTGTTAATGACCTTTTAAAAGAAATACTTTCAACTGTTTTAACTAACAATGTAGCTTGAAACGGCGTTAATATAAATTAGCAGTCAAACATCTAAAGTTACCGCGCCACCGTCGCTCTTACACGAGCCACGGTTACCACGAAGCATGATTAAAATTTAAATATGGAAAAGTCCTGCCTTCATTAAGTGGTTATTAGACACGGCGAGCAAACTCGGCAATTTGCTAAGTAAAATATATGTGTAGGTGGGCACAATACTGCCAGGGTAACGCCGTAAACATCTCCTAGTGCGGTAGGTGGTCTTAACTCTCTCTGGTATTATTTATTAGCTACCCGAGAACAGTAGCTTACACCTATCCGAACGGAACATCTGTCGGGGTACACGCTGCAGGGAAATATTGTATAAATAATAATACATATTTGAACAATATTAGGGATAACTGTAACACTGTAGATAGAGTAAAAAATTTAACTGACTGATTGCTAGCTCATTGGGCTGTACATTCCCAAGTCCAAGAAAAAAAATAGTATTTCTTTCGTCAAGAAATTTTAAGTAGCCTAGAGTCAGAAAGTTGGCGTTAGATCACGTTGCTAGTAGTAGCGGTTTAATCTGGGGAATACTTAGCGGTTTTGCCCATGTGGATATTTTCCTCCCTTGGAACAAAAATATAATTAATTTCAGAGAAAAGCGACACTGAAAAAAATAAATACTGACACTTTTTGTTGGAGGTGCTTATCAAATTTCATGATATAAATATAATTCACATAGAATGCTCACTAATTTGTATTCTCTTCTTTCATAATTGCTTTTATAATAATTATAAGAAACTCGAGCAAAAAATTTGAGCACCTTGTTAAAATTTTTGGCTTCAACTCGCTCAATTATGGCGATAAATTCAGTAAGATACCGTGGAGAGTAGGCTTTTTGTTATGACAAATAATTTGGGTACTAACATGGTTTGCCTGCGAGTTTGACAACTTTTGTGACTATCACTGTAGAAGACAATATCATGGGCATGTTTTGCCGTCATAAGGAAAAAAGACGTATCTGACATTTTTTCCGAAATTGAGTTAGACACATATTCAGCATTAGAACATGTGTCTAACTCAATTTCGAAAAAAATGTCAGATACGTCTTTTTTCCTTATGAGGGCAGTTCACATCACACCGCTTGCGATTCTCTGTTAGCTAAGGTAGCGTCCAATAGGTACTTTTTACATTATTAGCAAATTCACGCTACCCGTACCTACTTACACTATTTGCGGATTTATTATAAGATGGAAAATCGCGTGTGAACACGCCTTTTTGACAGACGTCCGGTTTGCAAACTGTGTGAATGCCAACCAAATAATCAAATGCCACACAACTTTTAACTTTGTATATTTTGTTTATACTTATATCCTCTGCAAGGATGAAATGAGCCCATCCCCCTGATTCTGTAACCCAGTGCCTATCAAAAAATGAAAGCCACTGACATACTTATATTTTTTATCCATTGAAGGTTTACTATGAAATAGTAAATGACATTTCTCTTCAAACCTTCAATGGATAAAAAATATATGTCAGCGGCTTTCATTTTGTGATAGCCACTGAGTTACAGAATCAGGGGCCTGAACGCTGGCGTTACTTCACCAAATGGGTGGTTTTCCTAATGGCCACAGAGCAAGGTAACTACCGGCCTTCGATAGATTTCATGCGAGATGACAGATCCTCAAAAACGAAACATCCATGCATCTTCGCTCCATGATCCTAGAGATTCAATATCATAAGGTATACAATATGAAAATAACTTGCACCGCTTGGCCTTTACAGTCTTATGTAAACCTATAACTCTAGTTCTGCTATTTCTACATTGTTTTAATTCTAATTGAATAAAAGCAACATGTTATCTAACGTTATAAAATTTAAATATAACGTATTATGTGCAACTTAACATATTATAATGATTTACCTACCCCGGTGGATACAGTTTAAAAAAGCGTTGGCGTTAATTTTTCAAGTAATTATGGGGATAAATAGAGTAAGATACCGTGTTCAGAGGGTAGGCATTGTTCATGATGACAAATAGGCAATGGTAGATAATACCACTATCGGGTGTCCGGGGCGAATTTAGCACTGTTTCCAGCCAATATCCCGCCGATAATAAACATGCGGACCTTTAATACGTTATTACGTACAATTATCATTGGCGTTTATTTAAAATATGCCTTCATAAATTTATTTGGAGCACTCCACAAGCGCTATGTACAACAGTTCAATTTCCGCGAGATCAAGTATTATATTTTCTTATTTATTCGTATGTCTACAGATTAATTTATTAAATACTAACTTTTGCCCGCGACTTCGTCCGCGTGACTTAGGTTACTGTTTTTCCGGGGTAAAAAGTACCTATCCTATGTCCGTCTCCTGGTTCTAAGCTACCTCCCCACCAATTTTCAGCCAAATCGGTTCAGCCGTTCTTGAGTTATAAATAGTGTAACTAACACGACTTTCTTTTATATATAAAGTCAGAACATTAAGTTATCTTTAACCAATTTTTGGCAATCTTTCATCCTTCTAAAAACTGACTCTATCTCTAATATATCTATTTTATATATATTATACCGTCTTCTGCCAATCACCAAGGAAGCCGCTGCTCTTGCTCCATGAGCGTACGAACTTGCGAGTATTTGTATATCTAGTACCCAGGACGACACGTTGAAGTCTCAATATAAAGTACTTGATAAAACGAACACACACATTCGTCAAACTGGTTTAAATTTTAGTTTCATGTCACGCATCAGCTCCGCTTAAACAGATAAATTGTCCATGTGTGCTAACTGTTGGTGACCTAGAGTAAACGTCTTAATTGTTATCTATCTCACAAACCTTATTTATGTTAAGAATATCCCGTAACCGTTAGTTTGAACAATTGTAGGTAATAGTTACCTGTTACGAAGGGGAATGATATCTTTTCAATTTTAAGAAAGTAGATCATCGTAAAATCATAAATACCTACCAGGCCATATGCAGTATACCTAAGCAGAAATAGTTTCTGTCTTGTTGCATGGTATAGGGAGAAAACATTTCTCGCGTAGACAAAATGACTTCTGTAGTATACATAGAAGTCATTGCGTAGACATACTTACGAGTAGGTACCTTCTACGCCTAACGTCAAATGGCGATTATTTTAAGATCAAGGTACAAGCACCTATATTAATAGAATTTTATGTGGAAGGTGAATTGTTCTTTATGCATATTTTAACTTAAAATAATCATACTTTTGTTAAAGTGCCAATTTTACCATAAACATATCGGAAAAGTGAAAATATGTCATTTTTCATACAGTTTGTATTTAAACCGGTAGATGTACCTATTAAATTTCATGTCACGAACCCGGCTTGGTAAATCCTTTGAACAAACGTTAAAATATGTGTTGTTGCCCAAACTATAGTGACAGTGGATTCGAGTTCTGAAAGTTAGTAAGGCAATCCACGAAGAATCGTGATCCTCGTGACTGGAGCCCTATCTGACAAACCTTAGATGTTTTAACGAGGCCCCCAACACCGTTATTTCGAGTGTCTTCGAAAACAGACTCTATGGCAAACACACGAGGGTTGGGTATTGATTGAAAATGTTGAGTCAAATCTGTGGTCTATTTAATAAATATGCAGATAGACGATGATGCTGAATAATCGGCTATATCTAAAAACTCTATAAAAATATATTTTCATTGTTTACGTTTAAGTGTGGTAATTAGATCTGCCTCTTCCAAATTGAACTCCTTTATTGACTCCATCATACTCGTCATTTAACCGTTCACGCAACTTTGCATAATCATGAAAAGCTGTTTTCCTTACAAATATTGATAACGCCGCTGGGCAAAATAAAAAGCATCAATCACTTATATTGGCCCGAAGAGCCGTGGAACAACATAAAAACTTCCTAAACTTTCCTATACTGGCTCGTAAATCTCACATTTTTTAATAGATAAATAGGGCTTCGCGCAAACGAGCAATATCGCATTATTTGGCCCTCCCTCAGGAAGGCCCTTCTGATAAAGCCTCCTTGCCTCACACCCTTCATGTTAATGTACTACGCCAGACGGTGACAACCATTTTTTGGCCCACTTGGCTACATTATAATAGCTATAAAGAGTATTTCAAATTATATTTTCCGTGTCCATTAAAAGGAGATGTTACAGTCTGCCGGCTATTTAAAAAGTACCTTTTGTTTTACTTGGTATTTGTCGTTTAATTTATTTGTCCTCATTATTCCATTTAACTTTTAACTTTCGCAATGCTGAGGCCACGCTGAGGCGTTGTTAATTTGTGCAATTTTTCTAAATGCAAACACAGGTAGCGGTGCTAATTCTAAAAAAGTAGTTGACAAAACAACAATTGTTCCACCGTCGTCGGTCTTCACTAACAAAAGTAGCTCACGCTACAAGGTAATAAAATGTTCAAAACTTCCGAAAAAAATGTTCCCTCATAAACAAAGCGGTTCGGATGCAAAGTTAGATAAAGAACATCGCACACACCTGAGCTAGAAAATTGCTTTTTTCTAAGCGCCTCCAGTTTTTTACGCAACTTTCTCCGAGAATAAAAGAAGTTTCGTGGAAGAACTTTCTTATTTTTTTGCCCCTGGACGTAAATCATACGGACACTCGTGTGATATGACGGCTCGCAAAATGAACACTGGGCCCGATAAAAAATATTTTGACATGCCCAACGCTTTCAAATTGATCAATTGCCTTTGTTCTTGGAGAAATTTTTGATAACTGCCTACTTTTAAATTGCCTTGCATTAAGTAGATCACGTAGCTTATCTCCCAGTGGAACGAGAGTCGAGACCTGGTATATTAACTTATGGAGAGCGCATAAAATAGCGGACCCTTATCACAACTAGTTAAAAACTAATTACTGGGGTGACACCACCTTTCTATAAATCTTGCGGCTCCGCCGAATTGCCTTGACAAAAGTTATTTTTAAGAAAAATCCCCTCGAGGCTGCTCCGCCTCATCCCGCGCTGCCCTCCGCCGCGCTTCCCCGCGGAATTTATCACGATTTATATTCATGGCATAACAACGTGAGCCAGTTTAGGACGGTACTGCTTAAATTACAATCTTCTTCTATCTATGTATGTATACCGTGTACCGTGTTTGGCTGACACGCAACGCACATTCAAAACCGTCGGGCAGACATAACTATTTGGAGGACCTATTCCTTTGATTCCTACCTACCATAGTGGCTCACTAAGGAGGGATTTTTTGAAATTCCATCCCGAAAAGGGTTGGTATGAAGTATTTGAACATTTTTTTAAATTTTAACTTATGCGGACGATGTCGTGGAAATCAGCTAGTGTTTTAAAACTTGTTACTGATTCTGTCCATGAAGAAGCCTCAATAGCTCTAGGATCAGATCAAAAAATTTCAACCAAGGCGCTTGTTTAAACCTATGTACCTACCTACTTAAAATTTTAAGTCTATCCACGATAACAGTTGAATAAAAGCTAAAAGAGTAGTAACTTGTGAACATTAGGTACCTATTATTGGCATTGCTGTTGCCATGAACAAATCACGAATGATAGTCGATCTTTACGAAATTGGGTTGCAATTAGGACTAAAATTGCTGCCATTATTAACAATGACGTCCATTTTATGAAAAGCGCGGTTGCAACCGGTGGTAAGTATTCTAATTCGATTCAAGTAATATATCAAGCAAAGACATTAATCGGTTAACGTAAATCAGGTGGCATATGGCTGAGAATGTTTCGAACACTAACTCAACGGAACAACAAATCAACTGCGGTTTCGGCGGAAGCGTTTACTGTCGGTACAACAACTGCTTTGGTATCATAAATTAAGGAACTGGGTTTGATTGGATCGCGACTAAAGGTTCATGTTTGTTAAACGCTTAGGAATTCAACTTTTAAAAAAACCGTTCAAATTGTTTCTATCATCATCATCTCAACTACTACAACCACTATCTGCTAGATACAGGCCTCTCAGAATGAGAAGGGTATTTGGCTATACTTCGCGCCACGTTGGCCAATTGCAGAGTGGCAAACACATTTTGAGAACATTATCGAGAACTCTCGAAATGCAGGATTCCTCACGATCTTTTCCTTCACTGTTGAAGCAAGTGATATTTAATTGCTTAACGCACATAAATCCAAAAACTTAAGAGAATTTTCATGGAATTTGCAGCTCGATCATAATCACATATTTATTTCGTGTTGGGCCTTGAAGGATATAGCCAGTTTTGGGCAACTTGTGGCTCATATGAAAAGTTAAAACTGCATCAGCTTTCTTCTGTTATCTCTGGTACCAATATAACTTTGAAGAGGTCAAACATATATTTTTTTTTATCTTTTTTTTTATTCGATGACAAGATAGCCCTTGACTGCTGGTAAGTGACGATGCAGTCTAAGATGGTAGCGGGCTAACTTGGAAGGGGTTTAGCAGTGTAAATACAACCCATACCCCTAATCGGTTTCTACACGCCATCGTGCCGGAACGCTAAATCGCTTGGCGGCACGGCCCTATACCTACTGTTTATTTTAAGGTGGATTTGTTGGAATTTTATTCATTTTTTGAGGACTTATCACATGTTAATGAAAATTTTGTGATGACTCTATGAATTAAATCTTTTATTATTGAATATTACCACGAAGGGGCATAATCGTTCCGGTATGATGGGTCTTAGGATTGAGGATATTACTGCCATAATAGTTCCGGGCTAACGCGTCCCGTCTTACATCATACATATTATTATATTCTATCTACTCGTACTTAACACCTTATCAAATGAATCTATGGTGATAACCAAGCTCTATCTCTAAGCTCTTTTATACGTTGGTTCCTATTTTATTTTTCACAACAAAAACCATTCCTTCATATTAATGTCTCACTCTCACTTAGGTACAATCTCACAATTATAAACGTAGTTTTTAAATTAGAGCAAAACTACGTTTGTATGGAAATTGCTAGGAGACTTAGCCAGGCAATACACAACATACATATTAAAAAGCCTCCCGTAAGCTAAGTTAGAACGTTAAAAACGTCAATTTATATCGCTCCTTTCGTCAATACCTTTTAAGATTACTCGACTTGGCAAACCGTACCGCTCTTTATTCAGGAGACATAAATAAAGGGAAATAAATCTGCAGTGGTATCTGGATACCGCTAGATTGTGACAAAGGGGTGTAGCCTTCAGGGCTCAGGCGGGGGATCCACCATAATTGATGAGGCTCTTAGCACAGCAGGGCGGCGGCAGAATTATCATCCACGACACTCCGGTACAAGTTCTCATTAATTTGTGATTAGCTCGCAGTTAGTCGCTTTTCTTCTAATTACTTAATCAGTTTTTCTCTTGAGGCCGGATTATACCTGTATGTGAGTGGAGGGAGAACCGCCATTGAAATTACTTTATAAAGCTTAATCAACTTCTTTGCACTTTAAAAAAGTGGGTGAACATTGTTCTTTATTCATTTAGTAAAATTTTATTTCTATACTAGGTACCTACAGGTAGGTATTTGATCGAAAATTGTAGAAAAAAAAAATGAAAGCCGTTATTTACATAATTTAGGTACCTATACCTAAATAAGAAACCAAATAGATAAGTTTTGTAATTCTGAAGTTGAATAAATAGGTTAAGTATGTACAATAGGTTAGGTTACGTAAATAGGAATATTTAAGTCAAATTTTTCACAAAAAGCGCCAATATTACATAGTGTTTGTTTCAGACAAGACAAATGTATGCAGGTTTTTACTTAATCTTCAGTATGAGCAAGGAGGCGAGATGGGCGCTGTAATATCTAAAAACTCAATTCATCCCCCAATAAATATCTTAAGCATCGTTTACTGGGAATGAGGCAAAAACGTTATTCCCCTATACCTACTGTTTATTTAAAGGTGGATTTGTTGGAATTTTATTCCCAAATATGCATGATCGAGGGTGTTGTGTGCGTTTCATAGGACAGTCTAAAAAGAGATATTTTTTCTTAACATCCTTTTTACTACCGGAATATTTAAAACATGAAAATATTAATAGGTACACTATATTAGGAATATTAATAGCTCTTAATAAGTATGGTCCTAAGCTCACTCACTTTGATTGCCCTTCTTTAAGTTTAGAATACTTTTTAATATCAACATTCCCAACTTACTATGTGCCAGCTGATCCGAGAATAACAAAAAAACAAAGTAACTTACTAGCTATCTTATCTAGCACTCTACAAATTATGTAACAAGCTGTCTGTTTTATACATATCGGTCTACAATATATTGGTAATAACTAAAAAAAAAAGGCGGACGAGAAAACAGACGAGTTATTACATTGCGTAGTTTATTTACCCTATCGAAGGTTCTGCCATCTAGTATCCTGATATTGTCCTCATATTTCTTAGACAAAGTGGTCTTCGCTAAGAAAACCTACGAATCAGATTAATTCGGTTAGAGGGGCTCGGTCGGAGCCAATTTGTCTGATTGCTACCGATGTATGTGCTTACCTATGTACCTATCCTGGTTTTCAATACATTCTGACCCCATCCTGTGCGACCCTATCAATAAATATTTGCGCATGATTAATTCAATAAACTTACTGCGCGCATTTCAATTTTTTATTTATATATTTAAGAAAGTGCAATGGGCCGTCTAGGGGCGGCATTTCAATATCTTCCACATCAGTTCCTAGCAGACTGTCTAAGAATCTTTAGACTCCGATTATCGGGATTTTTTTATTCAAAGATGTTGGTTCAGATTTAAACAAGTTGAGTAAGAGTCTTCTATCAACAGAATGATTACCTACTAGTTATTGGGAATGGTCTGCAAAGAGATTTCGGAGAAACTTGATTAATTTTATTTAAAAAATCTGCATTTAACGCATTCCAAATAAAATTATTACGGTTCGTTCCCAATAGAAGATTAAAAAAAAATATTTAAGAAAGAAAAAGTAAAAATTGAAGCAGTATTGCCTTATTAAAAAAATTATAATTTTGCACTTAACGGGAACTTTTTTTATGTGTGAAGTATATAAAATTGTATTGATAAGGTTAATACTTAATGATCCACGAAAGAGCCATCTACTGCTGATCATTCAGCGCCTGATACAAGCTAAAAGGAACGCGGAAAGCAGAATTCCTACATTCTCCAGAGCTGTTGTGTGCAAAAATGTTAATTTAAAAGTTCAAAAACGCAGTGAAAGGGCTATCCATTGAATTAAAATAGAAGGTAGTTCCTGAACTTTTTTAAAACAATCATGTAGCACCTCATAGATAGAGCAAATTGTTAATTAAGTACCTTCAAGTATTTCCATCGTCAGTACACGCCTCTCCCGCGTCCCGAATCTTAACGAGGACAGGGGAAAAAATCAAATGGTTCCTATATATTGGAAAGCAATACGAGGTGATTGAGAAGCGTTGCTTGAGGTTGGGGTGGGGCGATTAGGAGCGGCTTGATTTGTTTTGATTTCTCGTTACTTCTTTTCAATGATTTTTTCAAATTGTAGATACCTATCATAATAAATTTTTATAGTTAGATTAAAAACATTATGAATGTTCATAGGACCTCCATCTTAATTAGTAATTAAGTACATATTTTCGTAATTGTAAGATCCATCGGTAATTTTAAGTTGATAATTATTTTTACCTCGAACATTAATATTTTTTTGTTATATTATTTACGAAATAAATTATGGTGAATTGTTATAGTTTTTATTTTTTAGATATCTAAAAATTTCTGTTTCATATTCTAATATTCATTTGATAACGTTTTTAAAGAGTAGGTAGGTGTTATTAATCTTTTCAGTTACTTATTCAAACGTACCTACTAAGTCACTGATGGTTTTAATTATTATTTTTATAAGTCGATAGATATTATTATAATTAGTAAAATTGAAACCATACTTAAACTAGATATTGGCAAAGGATTCCGTGTTTGAAGCTCGCGTGCGGTTGAAGATAGAAATTGCATTACAATTTAGCTTGGCCTTTGCTCTATCTCAATGGGAATCATCTATAAGTTAGTGCTCTTGGCTTATAATTGACACTTCGTAGTACCTTTTCTTCCTGTATTTCAATTTTAAATTAATTTCACTCTGAATCTTTTTAGCAAATTGTATCTCATTAGACCTCAATTTCAATACCATGCGTTTTCATAAGTAGTCAAAAAGACTCAAAAAATAAGTAATTTTTAATAATTACATCTTATAACATAGACATAAGATACGTATGCCTAATACTTATGTAGCTATCTGGTCTTACTGCTTTTTAAAGCTGAATCTTGAAAATGTAATGAGTAGTTTTTTTATATAGATGTAGATAAGATACGTATACCTATGAAGGCATCTGGCCTACCTGTGCCTTTTAAAGCTGAATCTTGAAAATGTTAATTTGCACCTCTAGATAGAGGCAAACCTCCATAATTGGGTATGTCAATGAATATTTTGTTGTCTAAACATAACATAATAAGTAAACATTATCTTTTTCCAATATATACGCATAGCTAAATTCTTTTTTTTTTCTATAAAATATACCTAAATCGGTTTTGTCGAAAAAGCTGTAGGTAAGAGCGCCCAAGTGTCGGTTAAATCCTTAGATCAAGATAAGCCGTCACATTGAAGATATTTAAATCGATTTCGCCAATTTTCCAACAGAGGGCGCTACCGAGGCCCGACGCAATTTATCCGGTGTCGCGGGGCGGTGGGACCGTCTATTGTTCACTAAATGAACTACGCCAACCTACAGCGTTTACAATGTTAACTACATCAGGAAACTCAAATACGATAATACTAATTTAAGTACCGCGATATTTAGGCGCAAGCTTATTAAAAATTTAATTTAATCATCTAATTTATCTTTCTTTTTTTTAAATTCAAATAAGCAATGGGAAAAAAATTGAACATCGCCACAACTGGGCACAGGTCTTCTGCAATGAAAAGAGTTTTAGGCCAACCGCTGACCAAGTGCAGACTTCACACACCTTTGAGAAAATTATGGAGAACTCTTAGGCATGTGGCTTTCTTCCCGATACTTTTCTTTACTGGTGAAGCAAGCAAAATTGCTTAAATGCGCATTAGGTGGGTACTAGTCCGAAAAGTCTATATAAAAAACTAAATTAAATGCCTCTACATGTAGGCCTACCTAAAAGTCATTTAGGAAAACTGTATTAATTCAATAGATTTTATATCCAGACGTATCTTTTCGTAGTCGTACCTATCAGATATACTTACTATAGATAACTAACGATTACGATTCGAGATATCTCATCCATTCGATGGAACCCTTTAAATTTTGTTTCATTAAGGAGTTTCGCTTATTTCTCCCAACCGGAACCTATTTGTTGGGTTGCTATTTAAAACATTCGCCCCGTCTGTTTACATAGATCAGATACGTTCAACAAAGGCTTTTGTAATTAAGAAAGATATTTTAAGTCGGCGGCAGCTTGGCTTTATTCGCGAAATGAATTTACTGGATTAAGTGCGTTTCAACTTTTGTTAAATGGTGTTTTGTTTCTTTATTGCTAAACAGGATCTAACCTAATAAAGTCCCGCTGTAGTGAGAAATTAAATTTTCAAATATATTTATTTACGCGCCAAAGCGCAAATTATCCTAATAAACTTCACGCTTTGCGTTGAACAATGGACAATACTTATTTATTGGATGTACCCTATTGGGCCAATATCCAAAAGATAGGTAAAACACGCAAGGCAATATTTCGAACTGCTCCTAAATATAAATTTCCCTTCTCCAACCCCAATTTAGGAGTGCATTATTTTCGCTTTCGCAGACATCCGATACAATTAAAATCTTCTTTAATTAAGGGACGACTATGAATCATTCGCACGTGGCGCACTGAGTTTTCCGCTTGTATACTCGATCGCCTTAACTCATAACGGCTCAAGGTTGGTAAAACAAAAATAGCTCATAACATTGATGCCATTGAGTTCATATTTATGTAACTACATATCGTATTTAAGGCGAAGCTTCTGGTGTTTTCTGGTATCTCTTTTCACTTCGCAGTATGTGCCATATTTACTCATACGTGAGGGATGCTAGTAATAAATAGGTGGGCGCAAACATATTTGACGTTTACATATACCTCCCAAATTGGTTTCCTTGGTGTAACTGGCTGTTGTTATGAGTTCAGAGGATGTACTTTGTTATTAAGTTTTTTAGCAATTACCGTCTTAAACTTAGGTATAGCTTATTATGAGGCAAACATTTAATTAAACCGAGAACGCTAGTCTCACCGGAGATGCAACTGAAGAATTTAAATGGCGTCCTTAAAATAGAAATACTTTAAATTCCGTTTGAATACAGAAGGGTTACAAATAATGAACGAATTTCTTAACTTATTGTGTTAACGTTTAGTAGGAAGGTGAATAACACATTCTACAAAATGAGTAATTTTGTTTGTGTCTGAAATAGTTAGCAGATGCTGATGTTTTATCCAAGCGGATCAAAACGGAACGATTATTTACTAATAGTAAAGAAAAACAAAAATTTGATCATTTTTCAAAATCAGTTTTTCGTAGTTACAGTGTATTTATTGGATTCATAGGCTATTATTGTTAAATATTATTTTAGTAAAAGAACGTATGACGTAAATTAAGTACCTAGTATTTGGATACTAAACGGGTATTACGGGTAAAAAGAACTTTAAATGCCGATTTCATACAGAAGGGCTACAAATAATATATTAAGAATTTATTAGAAATTTTTAAAGTTTACCTACTAAAAAGGTATATAAAGTAACACATTCTATAAAACGTGTAATATTAACAGACGTTGAAATTTTATCCAAGCGGATCAAAACGAAACGATTGTCAACTTGATCAATACCTATTATTTTAGGACAAGATAAGGACGTAAATAAAGTAACAGAGTAGGTAGTATTTATCGGAGTAAAAAGAACTATGCTTTGCAAATAGAAGAGCCAGTGTCCGCAAATCGGTTAAAAAATAGATCATCCGAACGAGGTGCGAGGCCATCCCGGCGATCCGTCGGGACTTGTAATTCAAGTGACAAATATCGAAGGCCACAATTCATATTTCTGCTATCTGTGCCTGTGCCGCCATCTGTGCCGTAGGGACGCTATTGGTTCTACATCAAACGGCCGTATGATCTATTTTTGTAGGAAATAAAACATTGTTTTTTTCTCCTCCGGGAAATGTTTTGTAAGTATTTTTAGGGTCGGTACGTGATGTGTTATTTTTGGGGGTGTTTTTTGGTGGATACGTAGAGCTAAAAAATACATGTAATGTGCCTTATGAGGATACTTTTGGATAGGTAGATCGATGTTTCTGCAATTATTATTGGTAATACAATTTTTATATGTGTACCCACCCAATATTTTGAAGGGTGTTTTATAGGTACGTAAGTAAGGTAATAGGATATAATAATGGAGATGCGGAGTAAACAGAAAGAAAATCGGAATATGCGATTGCGGAAAATTAATAAATAATTTGGTGATAATAATAAAGATAATTTAAAATTCGAACATAAAAACAGTAACGTCAGAATATAGTGCGTCGCGATACACAGGGCATACATTATCGAGATCGAAAATTTCACGTGCCCATATAATTTTAAGCTCGTAAAGCCCGAGCAATAATTCACCGGGAGCATTTGCGGAAAATGCATTTTATTGTTAAAACGTGAATTTTATTTATCGTCGACAGTAGTGGGTGTAGTGGGAGGGGGGGTTGATTTGCAGTAGCGGCGCATCGAACCCACCCTTTGGCACGGATTATTTATACTAAAGGTAATTTCCCCGGTTCATTATTGGGAAATGCAACATTTGTGCATTTCACGGACTGTCATTTGCAGTTCATTAAAAAAGCTTCGACCGCATCGCGTGGCTCTGAATATATCGGTTTTTATCTGTCGAGATTTACTGATACCGATGCGGCCATTGAAAAAGCCAATCGAAATCTCTTCATTTCATTAAAATTGCCCCATAAAAGTTCAGCTGTAACTCACTTGATGCGATCTTGGAATAAAAAGTTGGCTTTATTACGGAGTCCAACAAATCAAATTACACGGCCAATTTAATACGTTACCTAAGTTAGCAGTGATTAACTCTACTGTGAGATACCTACGCCATTTCATGTGGTGTTCTAGCACTTGTAGAGGCGGTTTCCGAAATGATATTAATCGCTGGGTGTCTTATCTAGGCTAAGTGAATTGAAAACATCCATGAATTATTGCTCTATGCCTAGATATATATAGGTAGGTAGAATGCAAGATTTGTAGATAATAATCTATTATGGCTGTCTGACCTGTTCTAATGCCCTTGTTAGTAACATTCCCCCTGTGTATTGAAATCGCGTTGCTATGACTTAGGTTTTAGTCGTAATCATAATCTCAATCCATCGTCGTCGGCACCTGACGTCTTCTTTCAAATGACAAAGGCTTAGGCAATAGATTGGCAGACTTGAGATCATTATGAAGATTTTTCAGGTTTGCTCGCAGTGTTTTCCTTCACCGTTTAAGACAGAAGAGCTGGCTTATTTTTTGCTAAAAGGATCAGCCTGGCTGTTCAGCGCGGGAATAAGTACATCATTTTTTGGCTCTAGCGGGCTTGATTTTTATAGTATTTTTTATTTATTTGAAAAAAAAAAAATATATAGTCTGGTGTAAACATAAACTTATTCGAGTTTTTCCGCACACCATTGCCGTCGTCATCGATACATGTTACACTGATCTAAATCTAAATGTGGGCACATCTCAATAAATACTAGTAACAATGCTTATTAATAAGCATAACTAAAAAAAAAGTATATTGAATGCCTACAGATGCAGTTACTAAGTTAAATTAGCCATAAGTTTTGTTGTAGCATTTTGATAAAAAAATTATAGAATCAATAAAATAGGTAATCTATCTAATATCTAACCTAAACTAACGATGGCAGTGAAACTTTCAGTTCTAAATACGCTTTAAAAAAATCGAGCTAAATTTTAAACGGAAGCAACATTTCAGACCAAACTTAGCGTAGGTAAAGCGCATTTCCAAACTCAATAAAAGTCGTTAAAGCTTTCTTTCTTCATCTGACTATTTACTGCAAAAGAAAAGGGAACAAAAGAGCTCTTTTAAAAGCTATTTACTTGCAATCCCTAGATAGCGTCCACCGCAGCTTCGTTTTTTCCCGCTGAAAAGCCAATTTGGAATGAATCACAGTAACAGTGGCGAGCATCTGTGCTAATTTACCTACGGGCGGACAGTCTAATGCGACTCGTTGGCTCGTAAATATCGAATCGCGGCCGAGCGCCGAATATCGAAAGCCGGCATTAGTCGGATACAGCTAATACACATGGGGGCACGTGCGATAAATTATCGCATGTTCATTTGGCCCCCGATGTTTAATCTGTCCGGCGGTCGCTGTTGTTTTGAGTTTAGAGTTCATTCGTTGCTCTACTCGCTAATTATAATAATTACTAATTAAGTGGTAAATCTTCAGATGCAGATTTGATTTTTACAGCAATAGATCAAGTTTTAAATATCCGAAAAAAAAAAACAGGCAAAACTTACATCATATTTCCGAGGGACGATACTGAGTAGAAACATAAAATAATGTTTCTTCGACAAAAAAAAGGTTAGGTCTAATTTTTAAACAATTTGCATTTATGTCAACTTTGAAACAGAAAAAAAACCGTATCGAAATAAGTTCATTCTTTAGAGAGCTACGAGGGAACAGACAGATACACAGATACACAAATAGGTACACAGATAGACGCGTCAAACTTATAACACCCTTCTTTTTGTCGGGGGTTAAAAACCCATTAACACAACAGAAAATCAAGTTATGGCTCTAAGTCAGGGCTCTACCGAGGGATCGGAAAGCAGATGATACTGACAGAAGAGCTAGCAAAAACTCGACAGTTGGTCCTTCAATCACGCTACAAAAGCTAAGAATCGACGTGATTGTTTGCTTGGGTATAGTAGAAGACTTGGAGATTGAACGATACTTTTTATCCCGGATAATCAAAAAGTTTCCACGGGATTTTAAAAACTAAATCCACGCGGACGAACTCAGCTGAAAAATAATGATAATAGGTAAATATCCTCCATAATGTCTATTTTCATTCTCGTTTTAGTCTTTTACTCACATATTTTATCCACTTATTGTAGGTAAAATATATAAGTTTATATTAAAACTAGCTTTTGCCCGCGGCTTCGCTCACGTTATGTTCTATTTTTTAATACCCCTATTTAAAAAAAAAAAAATGTCTATTTTCATTCTCGTTTTAGTCTTTTACTCACATATTTTATCCACTTATTGTAGGTAAAATATATAAGTTTATATTAAAACTAGCTTTTGCCCGCGGCTTCGCTCACGTTATGTTCTATTTTTTAAAACCCCTATTTTATCCCCTTAGGGGTTGATTTTTCAAAAATCCTTTCTTAGCGGATGCCTACGTTATGATAGCTATCTGTATGCAAAATTTGAGCCCGATCCGTCCAGTGCTTTGAGCTGTGCGTTGATAGATCAGTCAGTCAGTCACCTTTTCCTTTTATATATTTAGATATATAAGTTTATATTGAGAGCAATCTAATGGTAAAGCAAGTGGAAGTTACAGTCGGATGTACACAGTGTAATCGATGTCGGCAGTAGTACTACACGCGCGACCCTGTTCGCGTCACGCGTGATGTAGGGGACGCAGTCCCGTGCTTGTGTTTGTGTAGGCTATGTCTCTTGCCCAATTAAATTTATACCATTTAAGGCTTACCACGCTTTATTACTATCGAAATGTACTGAGAATTTAATTGTAATGCGGTGATACTGGGCGTTTATGTTGACTCCAAAGTTAGGTTTAAATTAAGGTTGAAAATCTATTTTGCGTTATTGCAAGAAGGTATACAGTAGTTAAGGTAAAGGTAAAGTATAATTTATAATAATGCGGGATATAACTAGTTGATGACAAAGTCTCGTGACTCGTCGTTAATTTTTTCTTATAGGTATCCCTCGAGGAACTTTTTAATTTTTCAGAATATAATAATAAAGATGTCTATGTCTATCTCCCAGGATGTAGATAAGCTATCTGTTAGATAAAATTCGTCAAAATTAGCTACATACATACACATACATATTTATGATGTAAAGTATTATTATGTCTATGCCAATTTTCAGCCAAATCGGTTCAGTCGTTGCGGCGTGATTGAGTAACAAACATACATACATATATCCAAACTTTCGCATTTATGATTTTAGTGGAAAGTACGATTTCACTGTCCATATTATGAAGAGTAAATAAAATTATCTCATGAATAGAATGTAATTAGACATTAGTTCTGGATTGATAACATGACTTTAGCCATTCCACAAAATATATTAGGTATATTCACATTGATAAAAGTCCAATAGACTTTCTGAGCATGATAAAGCAAGCGAACTTTTTTGTTTACCTACAAAGCCAAAGTAGGCACAGTCAAATGAAAAGAATGCCATTCATCACCGTTGTCTTATCAAAAAACCTTTTGATATGCAATAATGGGGGCAATGTATCAAACTAGCTATCTAAGTTAAACGCAATTTGAAGTATGGCGGCTCTTAAGGCGCTTCCACCCCCAAAAAGGGGGCGAGGGGGTCGCCTTATCGCGAAACTGCAGGCACTCTACCCGTTTACCTTAAGATCTTTAATATTAAATAATATACTACAGTTAAAGCTGCCTTAAATGTAGGTACTGTCTTGCCATGCTTTATTGGCCCGGGAGTGGATTAAAATTTGCGCTGCTTTCCGAAGTATATATCTATATTATAGAAAAATCTATTTCTAACCGTGCAATATATATTGAGACTATCTTATATAATAGTAGATGCAGTGTGAAATAAATTATGATTTTACTGGCTATTAGAAACAAATAAAAAATATATAGGGTACACACGTCTAAAAATTTTTTCAATATAAGACTAAATGCCTTTTACATAGTGCCCGGTTTCAACCGACTTCCAAAAAAAGGATTCTCAATTCGGCCGGTATCCTTTTTTTTTGGAAAAAATAGTACGTAGCCTTTAAAATAGAGAGATTCATAAAATGCTACTTGTCTAATAAATAATAGGTATTACATATAGTAAAACCTGGAACCCATAGTCTAAATACTCTAGTCTATTGTGTCAACTCAATGATTAACTTCAGGAACCATCCACCCCCGCTAACTAAGTTGAAGACGTCGCTATGTTTATACTTGCAAATTCTTAAAGAACTATGTAGGGTTGTAAAGGAACTATCTATACAAATACCTAGCAACTTGCAATAATTAAGGCTTGTACGCATTCGACGGTTGCGACGCGATAGCAACGCAACGGCAAATTGGCAACTATCTAGAACTCTGCCAGATAAAGTGAGCACCAAATGCAGAGTGTCGTCGTTAATAGGTACAGTTGTTTGAATAATTGTAACTGTCCGTTAAGTCTATTGGACAGTTTATTCAGTTGCTGATCGTGAAGTCCTGGGTTGAGTCCCGGGTCGGGCCAAAAAGTTTTTGGGCTACTCTGTTAAAAAATCCACTGAAGCAGCACGGAGTAGAGTATCGTGTGCCCTACTCCGTGTCCGACACACACACCTTTGTGCCCGAGTCGGTCCTACGTCTGATATGCGATTGTGCCAATCTTGTTCATATGACAACTTAAAACATATGTTTGATACATAAATCGGCAGATGAAACCAAACATTATAAGCTGCCGAATGAAAACATTTATTTTTTTGAGAAGTGATATAATGACAACTTTAAGGTTGACATGCGCACAATAGTATCTCCTGCATTGTCTCTCATGAGATTAAGCTCCATATCCGAAATCGCGACCGGAAAAGATTACCAGCTACTAATTTAGACGCGTGTTCTGTGCGGCATTCTGCCCTAAAGTTGCCATCGCAAGTCGCTGCGGTCACGTCTTGTGTGTGTCGAGGCCTTTATATTGTTATGTACAGACTTGTGACGTACATGTAGGTCTGTGCCTGCATCCGCGTGCCGGCATGCAATGCGTTCGCCACGGGGAATGAAGATGTTAAATAATTTAGTTGGATGGCACCATGGTTTATGCGCGCATGGGGGTTCGCTCTTTTAATTTACTCTGTCTGGTAACGAATATGTATCAATAAATTTTGATTGAGTTTTGCAATTTATGTAGATATGTACATTGTACATTATCAAAACAACATACATAAGAATTACATAATTATGATGAACGGAACGACCTACATACCTAACACGATGCATCAGCTGAAAAATGTGTTCATGTGTTTCAATCGTTTGTTTTATGTAGTTATCTATGTCTATATTTTTTAAATAATGTAATACGTATTTAATATTTCAGGCATCATCATCTTGGGCGTATCATTGGTATCAAGTGGTTTTGACCAAAACCCAACAAAATGTAAACTATCAACTAGTAAATTTTCATGATGAATATCAAATTCTACGATACAATTAAAATCACAATTAGTGAGGAATTATTTTCACAGCATGATTAGAGACATCTTTGAATTATAAGCCGTAACAAAAAAGTGTAACTAGTAATCATTAACCCATTGTTGTTGTTTATTGATTGTAATTGATAAAAATAGGAAACATTCATCTATCATTATTTCATTATTTTAATTGCCTTCATTAATAAAATTATTGAATAGTTGAAGGAATTGTTAGTACCTAATAGAAACTGCACACAAGGTTCTTGTATCTACGAGTATAACATTAAACCTTCTATCTACTACCAATATTATAATTCCCTCTAATGAATAAATTTTTCGGAAGCTTAAGTTATTACGTAGACCGATTTCTTAGAAGGCAGCCTATACGTGATACGTGTAGAAATGCCATGTGATTTTTTTTTGAAGTGACAAATGCACCTTTCATGAGTTTGAATTGCCAAATTATGTTGGGTGTGGATTGAATTAAAACTGTCATGCCCCCTTCCAAGCTCAATGTCATTATCACTCGCCATCAGGTGAGATCGTAGTCGAAATTCAAAAAATCCAAAATTAGAAATTACTAGATGATACCTGCGACTTCGTTCGCGTGGATTAAGGTTTTTTATTTCCGCAGGAACTCTCTTATTTCCCGGGATAAAAAGTATTCCAGACTAATATCTATCTCTGTGCCTTTCAGCCAAATCGGTTCAGTCGTTGCGACCTGATTGAGTAACAAACATACAAACTTTCGCATTTATAATATTAATAGGATTAATAGGATTTATTTCGCATAAAGGCTAACCTTGACTCATATAGATAATGTTATGGCAAGTCAAGACCGCACCGGTTCGAGTTTGGATTATATTTCGAGAGCGTTCCTGTCGTTGAAAAAAAAGTCCTTTATTTAGAGTTAGTTAGCCCGGCAGTTTATTAAACGTTTTGTGAACACAGCATCACTATTACAAGCATTGTTCGTGAGCGTAGGGTCGCCATAAACTATGGAGGCTCGTGGCGACGCGTGGGCGTTGACGTACTATCGCCCTTATATTGTTTTATAATCCAATGAATCAATGTGATGCGGCTCTCGTTTTATACTATTTACTAATTAATTCATTAATTACTCTTAAATTACATGGTTTTCTTACAAAATTTTGTATACTGTGAAATTTATAAAATTCTGATAGGTACGCCTCTTCGTGATTCGACTGACGAAATATACCTATTTCAAAATAGATCCTTTATTTTGGCTTTGTCCCATATCCCAAAAGTCAATCATTATCCCAAATCGTGTGAAACTGTCTTGTAACGCGACTAGGCCTTTTTTCGAAAAAAAAGTTTTTCGTAGTAATAGATAAAATTTCCTCCTAAATAGGAAGGTAGGTAAAGATGATTAACTGATTAGAATGCTCAGAATTTTCTCATATACCAACATAGTACCTACTAACTCATTTACGATACGATATATATAACGTTAAAATTGTAAAATTGCTCAAAATAAATATTAATTAACGGTAAAAAACTTAAAAAAAATGAAAATTAAAAATTAAAAAACAAAATCCCTGTCTACGATAGGGGACACCCTGTATAAAAATTAAAAAAAAACTCAATTAACGATTATCTCTAAACAATGTGAAAATCTGGTGCGTTAACTGATATTATCGTATTACAGTTATGAAAGTTACAGCCTATTTTATTGAGCCCCATACACACTATTTTACTTGCGCATTACCAAAATTAGAATTTATCGCTCACGCAATGAAGTGACTTAGCCGCAGTTTGCCCTGCGTCCCTAAAGTATATGACAAATAACTCAGACGGGGAGGGAAATCTTGACTAATTTAACTAATGGAATTACATAAAGATTTATCTATAATAAGTAGGTACACAGATAGCTAATATGAAAATACAAATAAGCCGATAAAATCCGCGTTGAAAAGTGTCTCACGCCATTTTCCAATTCATTATTATTTATTTTTTGAATGTTGGTCCTTTTTTTTATAGACAGGAAATGCCTAACGCATACCCCTCCGTCAGGGGAAACGGAGGGGGAATGTAGGTCCTAGATGGTTATTGTTGGTTGAAGGAGAAACCAACAAACAAACACTTTCGCATTTATAATATTAGGTAAGGATTCCCAATACAACGTTAAAGATAGTGTGGTGCGGGTTGTTACGTTCCCTCAAATATGGTTGAGCGAAGCAATGGCTGGATCATGCGTCATGTTCGTGAACGGGTGCCACCAACGGGAATGGGTCTGCTTTGGCTGCCCATCTTGACATGCGTAGGATTGGTGTACCTACGTATGCATTTTTGCATTTTTGAGGCTTTATTGTGGAAGCACTGTATACATACACTGTATACAGCTTTGTAAAAAAAAAATTTTTGAAAAGAGCAACTGCTGAGTTTCTTACCGGCTCTTCTCAGCAGAATCTGCATTCCGAACCGGTGGTAGATTTATGACGTGTCATAAGAGCTACAAGTTAGCCTACATGAAATAAATTAATTTTGAATTTTGAATAGAAGTTCTATATTTTAAAATAATGATTCCTATTGCTACTCTACAGTCTGTATATAAATGTAATCACTATGGAGTGATCACTATAGAATTGGAAATGTATCTATAATACGGTTAGTATTGAAGCACGTGACCCTAATAGACGAATGGGTCTCAAGTGTAACGCTAATGGATTTATTTAGTAATGTGTAAAGCATCAGTACCTACTGTTATTATCTGTTGTGTGGTGAAGGTTCACAAAGAAAAAGAAAATTACGTTCCGAAGTAGGTAGGTTAATATTTTCAAAACGTGGCTAAATAAAATCGGCCAAGTGCGAGTCGGGCCCGCACACTAGGGGTTCCGTACCAAAGATAGAGCAAATAAAAAAAATTGTATGGAGATCCTCTTTAATTTTAATAGAATAGAATAGAAATATTTTTTATTCAAATAAACTTTTACAAGCACTTTTGAATTCTCAATGAATCTACCACTGGTTCGGAATGCCTTTCCTGCCGAGAAGAGCCAGCAAGAAACTTGGCGGTTGCTCTTTTAAAAAAAAAAAAATTTTACAATAGTTAATGAAAGCTATGCTATGTATGTGCTTCCACAATAAAGCTTCAAAAATGCAAAAATGCATACGTATGTACATCAATCCAACGCATGTCAAGACGGGCAGTCAGAGCAGACCCATTCCCGTTGGTGGCACCCGTTCACGAGCATGACGCATGATCCAGCCATTGCTTCGCTCAACCATATTTGAGGGAACGTAACAACCCGCACCACACGACACCACCACAGAAATGTTTAAAGAGAGCATGAATTTATTATTTATTGTTATATCGGCAATAGAAATAAACATTCTGTGAAAATTCAATTATCACGGACGGAAAGACGGACGAACCGACGGATGGATGGACAGCAGAGGATCCCGTTAGCACCCTTTGGGTACACCTAAAACCTATAGGAAAGTTCAGACCGTCTTCGCTCCAACTCGCTTCAGTGCACTGGTGCCCTAACAGCGGTGTTGTGACCAATCGACCATAACTAAACACGTCATTGAAAATAAATGCAATTTTCTTCATATCAAAATGAATGCAATACTTGAGTATCACGCTCTGCAAAGCAAGCGGGCTTTTTAAGACCACTTAATATTCTGCAGGCAGATCAAAAGATGCATTCTGCTAATTAAACTGAAGTAGTTGTGGGATTATTTTTGGATTGTTAATTTGGTTTTCTCTGCAGTAAGATAACTCTTATTGCACTTAGTTGCTACCAAATATTATATTATTTAGACGTGTAGGTATTTTTTAGTATGATTTGTTATATGAGATTATTTTTGAATTGTTAATTTCGTTAGCTGTTTTGCAACTAAGAAAAACTCTGTTTCTATCAGTATGATTGGAACTTAAAATTCACAAATCCTGTAGACCGATAGGTACCTACTTTACAAGCTTCCAATCATTGCTACTGTCCCAATTGCGGTGATTGGTTGAATTTGTGGGGTACTTTCCGCAACAATGCATTTTAGCCAATAGCGAGTGGGTATCGGCCAATCAGAAGCGATTGCGATCGTCACAATGTAGCAATTATTTTTAGAGAATCATACCACTTTTGTGATAGGTAATTGAAGAGGTTTTGTTGTCAATTTGGCAAAGCAAACAGAACGCCATGGAAAATTAATAAGTGTAACAGCCATTTTATTGGGTCATTTCGACCCATTATTTCTGTGGATATTTCATAAATTTTTTGAAAAGAGCAACTGCTGAGTTTCTTACCGGCTCTTCTCAGCAGAGTCTGCATTCCGAACCGGTGGTAGATTTGTGACGTGATAAGAGCTACAAATTGGCCTATATGAAATAAATTAATTTTGAATTTGAATTTGTCCTTTACCTGCCTTATAATTTAAATTTTAATCTATTTTCGGAATCACGCCGAATATTTGCTGTATTTCGGAATCTAAATTCTGCGTTGGCTAATTTAAAAGGTCGCGCGTTGTACATACAAATTTAGTGCTTATTATATGCCAATAAACAAACCATCGTATTGTGCAGATCGGACGTTTCGCTGGCGGGCGGCGGGGTGGAGGTGGTGCCACCCTCAACAAAATTATGTACGACGAACTGGGACTAATATATCAAGGGGAGGACGTGCCAGACCAAGGAGACTGGGTATTATGGGGAGGGCCGGTGGAATACTTAAGAACCCTGTGACACCCTATTAAAACACACGACCTGCATTTTTAGGTAGACGATTTAATTTGCTACTAAAATTGTACTGGCAAGGAATTCGGGTTGAGATTCAGTCCAGTAATTTGTTTTAAGATGATTTAATATTGGAGTAAGTAGGTACTCTAAAGTTTACTCGGGCTGGCACTACATACCTACCTGGATAGGTTTGATAAGTCAATTCCAAATAATTCTTCAATAAAATAGGAAGCTCCTGAATACCTAAAAATCTTTGTGGTTAAGGTTAGGACTGACTACCATATAGTTTATAGGAATAAAGTCACTCTACCTGAATCCATAACACAGTAGGTGAGTAATAATTTTTTGATATTTTCTTCTGAAAATTCTTTGTAAAAACAAATAATTCTGCCATCAAATGTGACATAAAAATTGCACTGCAGAAATTGTACCTATGCGAATATTGATATCAAACATTTCCAAGAGATCTCGCTTAGGATTTGAACCAATGTCAAATTTTTTTTACCGATTAGTTTTTACTTCCGCCGTCTATTATAAGTAATCCGGTGATTCTATACAAAATTATCAATTTTAATTATTTTAATTTTTTCAACTGTTATTTTGAGTTTCCTTTTTTTTTGTGGATTTTAAACCATCCCAGTATTAAGGTGAACAAAACAAAAAAAAAATATTCTAATCGGTCAAGCCGTGTTTGAGTTTAAGGCAGACTAACGAACAGCAATTGATTTTCACATACCAATCTGACTATAGCTATATACAGGGTGTCCGGTAAATCCTGTATGCATAGATGTCAAATATCAAAAGATTTCGATTACTTTGCCGCCACGTCTAGTGAAGTGCATAAATATTTCGACGCAAATAATATGATGTGCCCGGTGCAGCATAAACGGTTGCAAGCGACCGATATTACACGAAACGAGGCGTGAAACACACGGCGCCCGGAGAACGCATCCGGAATCATAATTCCAAAATAACTTCCATCCGTACCGGTGCCCTCACGCTCAACCCCGCATTTTTTTTTTGGATAAAGTGGAATTCCCGTCCCACCGTTAATTCCCAAGATAGACATAATTTGGAATTGGATCATCTATCCCGCTGGCTGCAAACAAAAATAAGTTAAGCGCGGTGTACACGCGATTTATTTAGGCGCCATTTATTTACCTACTGTTTACTTTAGGTATCTTTCATCTTTCTTACTAATAATAAAAATGCGAAAGTTTTGTTTGTTGGTTTGTCCTTGAATCACACAGCAGCGGAAAACGACGAGATTTTTTGTATGGATAGGTAGATGTAGTTGGGGACTTGGAGAGTGGCATAGGCTACCTTTTAGCCAGGAAAAACAGGGTTCCTGCGCGATTTTTAAAACAAACGTACCTAATTTTTTTTATTTTTTTTTGTTTTTGTAAAAGCAAAAAACTATTATACTTTTTATTTGATCATGTTTTCGATGATATGAAAGTCAATTGGAAATTGTCTTCAAAACCTTCTTCTACCTACAAGTAGTTCGATGAACTGATGGTCTTTGGGGTCGCAAGTTGTTGAAGTAGTGGCAATCTCGTACGGAAGGTGCAGTGCTGGCAAATCTACTATCTAGGTGGACCGATGACAGACCGCTGGATACAGACGACGCAAGATCAAGGCATGTGGAAGTCTATACAATAGATTTATGTTCAGAGATGGACGTAGGTATATCAGTTAATACCGAAGAAGAAGAATGACATTCAAAATCTCTACATATATGTATCGAGAGACCTTTAACTTATTCCGATGTGGAGGCTTCCAATATCGCCAATGTAGCGTAAGAATTTAAAAAATGGTGGCATATAATTTTTATTAACGTAAATCTCCATTACAAACATATAATTTCAATTTATTAAACTTACAAAAAGGTTAACCGCTGACCAATTAATTTTACGAGCGATCCTTACGTTTGCCAGGTCATAAAACGAGTCATAAACATGCTCGTCCATTCACAAAACACTCCACTCTATGTTTACTTACCATTTTAAATGCAAATACGATTATAGCGGGTATTCTGGTGACGTATACATGCTTTAAATAAAATATATTTTTGTCATTCGGAACTTTGCTGCCTTTTAGGGTTCCGTAACGAAAGGATTCCTATCAGTGAGTATCCGCTGCTGTCTTTCCGTCACACAGGTAGGTACATAGCTTCAGTCGTAACGGGTAGCCAGTTGAAATTTTAATTGAAAACGTGTTAGGTACATGTTATTTGTTGTGAAAACGGGTTACGATTATAGGACACTAGCGGCCCGCTCCGGCTTCGCACGGGTATAAAATATATAGCCTATGTCATTCACTGTTAATGGATGTTATTATACATATAAACCTTCCTCTTCAATCACTCTATTAAAAAAAACCGCATCAAAATCCGTTGCGTAGTTTTAAAGATTTAAGCATACATAGGGACAGAGAAAGCGACTTTGTTTTATACTATGTAGTGATACGAATGAAGGACAAACAAACACACTTTCACATTTATAATGTTAGTAGGGATGGTACTCCATAGACAAACAATAAAAATTAAATACCTATTAGGTTTCCATACTCAGAGTGTGCCGTTTTATGTCGGCTTGATGTTGATATAGCATTTATCTAGTATATCGTTATTTACTAGAAGTTTTCATATTATCTGGTGGTACGGAACCATTTTTACGCAAGTCCGACTCTCACTAGGCAGATTGTATTAAATTTTGTTGCGGAATCCAATTTTGGTAGACGGGCCCCGTCTTTGATATTCTGCAGATGTCGGGGAACATAAATATTATGCGCGTTTTTTATTTCACCTTTGACACTTTAATCCAATTTGTTTCCTTATATTCTGCCCCGGGGATGGGGGAAAATTTGTCTTTATAATTACTTTTTTGAGTTTCTCTTCCCTGCATATTTCCTTCCGTATATTTTCAGGGAATCCCAAAAGAGTTTTCTTTTAAACTTTTTTGAATAATAATATATCGAGGTGCTTAAAGAATTTGTGATCCGAATAATTTTATGTACTAAATACTTGAAGTGCATTTACATAAGTTTATATTAATATCTATTAAATAGAAAAGTCAAGAATTAGTTATCTATCTTTTTTTTCTTTTGTTTATCGCGTATATTGATTATGTACACTGTATTCGATAGGAAGCTTCGTACTCTTTCTTCTTTTTTTTTGGCCGAGTAGGTACATCACGCATCACTTCAAGTTTGTTATAGGAGGTAGAATTTCTCCATCCCCTCGTGTATTTGCGTAAGTATATGTTTTTCTGAAAGAGTGCGTTTCATATCGAATATACTGTAAATAATAATCAATATCCGCGATGACGGTAAAATATTTTTGCATTAAAAAACAGGTCTAAATCTAGTGTTATCCTTTTCCGCCGAGAGAATTATGAAAGGGACAACAATAGGTTTAGATATGTCAATTTAGTTTACCTTTGATACCTACGATAGAATTAGCCGCATTACCCTTTTTGAAAAGTATTTAATTTGAATGAAAAAACACATCCAGTATGTTTACAGTTCAGACGCCGGATCACCGAGGTCACTGTGGCAATTCTTTTTATAGCCAACTAAGAAAATTGGCTCATTAATCTTAAAGATAAATGCTTAGGGCGTATTAGGCTGCCCTTATCAGCTAAAAGAAAGTGTGGATACCTACATCGCTATCATTGACTTTATCCAGTATCTCCACAAAGCTTTTGAATTTAGTGCTTTATTTTTTTGGTTATAGCTCTTGTAGTTCACGAGGGCACGTGGCTCATGGTTGTGTGTGTGTCGTATCTATGTAAGTGGGAGCGAGAGCTTGCTCGCGCCTGACCGCTCCCACTAGGCTCCTGATAGGCACGCACACTTACGCAACGTGCATGTACACGACGTAACCACAAGTGAAACCCACGTGCCTTCGTGAATTGTAAGAACTATACACCATTTTATTATACCTAAATACATAATATAGTTTACATAATACACATTATTCTAAATGTACCTAAGTACCTACTATAGAAATAGGTACATAAACACACAGGACTCAACAGTTTTATCTTCTACATATGAATAGGTGCATTTTATTACTCTGTGGGTATTTATCATAATCCATTATATGCTTAAGCTTTAGGTATTCTAAGTCATAAATAAAAATGAACAAACTAGTTACACCTGTAACATGAAGTTAATAGAATAAAGATGGAGCGATAAAAAGCCATTTTAATAAAACATTAATTATTTATATAAGGTTTTTCTATAGTAATAATTATTATTATTTATCGATATCTTACCGCATCACAGTTAATATAATGTCGCTCTTCCATATTTAGATACAGGCATGCGTATAGAAATAGTTTTACATCATGATAAAACATCAACTTGTTGGATTCGACGAGAGAGCTTCCCGGAATTTTAACTATATTAACTATACCTACCTACCTAACTTTAAAATAGAATAGTTTAGACTACAAAAGACTACAAATATTTTGAGAATGTTTTACTACTACAATTTATAAAACATATTTAAAATGAGATATTCTTATTTCTCTAAATACATATAAATTTTCCTTATGTAATATTTCATTCGTAAATAAGAACATTAATTTGTCCAATTTAAATTAAGCTTTTATACATCGCCTCTCGAGGCGCACTTAATGAATACCTACATGTTTAATTATAAATGTACTCTTTGTAAGAGCATAAACTAAATTGAGGTCTGAAAACAAATTAAAGCATACACTGGCTCGAAATGTTTTAACTGCACTTTAAATATAAATGTCAAAATATCTTTATACCTACTCTATAACTTTAGAACCATTGTATGTGCACATTCTCAGTCCTATTATTATTATTATTTTATTATTAATACGAAAATTTGGATGTATATTTGTTACTCAATCACGCCGCAAGGCCTGAACCGATTTGGCTGAAATTTGGCGCATAGATAGATTATAGACTGGAATAGCACATAGGCTTTTTATCCCGGAAAATAAGAAAATTCCCGCGGGTATCCAAAAAAAACTCAATCCACGCGAACGAAGTCGCGGGCATCATCTAGCAATATTATAAAAAGCGTGCATAATTGTTGGTTTGGTCATTATTCGAAGCAAAGGAGCGACGGAATTTTTTGCATGGGGAGGAATAGTTGAGGCCATGAAGAGTGTCATAGGCTACCTTTTATCCTGGAAAAAGAGAGGGTTCCCGCGGGACAAACCTAACTCCACGAAGATGAAATCGCCGCCAAAACCTAGTACAGAATAAAACAAAAGTTTGCATTGTTGCGGTTCCTTGTGATTTATGAATTAAGAACCAAAGAGCTTGACTGAGAGGCTGACATCATTTTTTCTTGGCACTGAAAATCCCGACAGTGAATCGGTAGAACTATTTAAAGTTTTCACATGATTCATACCCAGTTCACTGAGTTTTTTTTTTCATTCGGGTACCTAACAATCTACTCTATAAAAAACAGCGCAGTAATAATATCCGTAAGCGATGAAAAATGTGGTCAGACATCTTTAAATGCCACATAAATCTCAATCGACATCCGCGTTTCGCAAGTGAGAAAAACGCAAGTGACAAATAAAAATACCTTCTCATTCACACCTCTGCAGTGCACAGTACAATAAGTAGTTAGATCATCGCTGAAGGACTGACATTTAAGTGTCGGTTCCGGCCCCAGATCGCCCGATAATCACCTGGCATTCTATCATTTTGGTTGTTTATTCGAAATTTATTCTGTTGGGGAAATACAAATGAGTTGTGTGCTAGTGAGGTGATAAATCTTGTCGATGTCTCGACGTGTCGCGCGTCGGGTTAAAAGCTCGATAACCGAGACTCGCACACACCTACCCGGCCTTACAATAACCTCTGCTTTGTTTTATTTGAGAGCGGTCCGTCGCTCCGGCCAGATATAAGCCAAGTATTTTATGCATAAAAATATCGATATATAATTGCTTCATTACGTCCCTGTGTTGGTGAGTAAAATATGTGGGAGTCATGTACAGGTGGCTCCAGCTGTGATACTTTGAACAGATCTTTTTCTTTACATTTTTTATATAAAGTGTATTTAGGTGACTTTAATTTTCGTCGTCGTCGTCAACCTAATAAGTTATTAACGTCCGAAGTTGGATATAATATGTAGGTTTCTTATAGACACGTCTAAACGCCATGATTTGCGCCGCTTATATGGCTTCTTGCCGTTCGCCTGAATGGTGCCACCCGTACCTTCATTAATTATATTATTGAAATTGCATCATCATTAGTTACAAGCCCTATAAAACTCAGGAAAAATTGCAAAAAGTATCTATCGGTTAAGTAAAGGCGTAAACATATTTTGAAATGATGAATGCGGAAGAGATAAAGGCACACTAAGCAAGAATTTAAATGTGAATTAAACAATTTAAGAAAACGTGGTTTTCAAATTCATTATTTAAAGATATATATATAAGATATATATAAGATATATTTATATACATTTAAAGAATTTGATAGAAACCAATATAAAAGAATTCCAGAAACCGGAATGAGACAAAAACACACTTAAAAATCTAAAAATGAAAACTGGTGAGCTATACGAATATTCTTAATTTTGACCATCAAACGTACAAAGGGTTGTTTGGGTGATTACGTGGTTCTCAGACATGACCGGTACCGTCTCTTTCAGATCATCATGATTGAGCAAAATTGAAGACAAGAGGCAGCTGTGGTCTTATCCTCTGGCCGTGAAAGCAGCGAGTGGGGCGCGGGAAAAGACTGTTTTCCAGTGATGGCTATTAGCTGACTAGGGTACCCTGTCCCCTAAGAACGGGGACCGGTCGTGTGGCTGGGTGTCAGTCTGAGGGGCTTCGCATCGCGGGCGAATAGTTCGCTACCGCGCGAAAGTCTATAAAGAAGTGAACAAAATTGTTGGACGCTGGTCCAACGCGTTGACAAAACGAGACCCCACTTTCTCGGATCGTACGAAAATACGTAACGTGCCTAATATTTGTTTTAGTATTACGTGGCATGAAATGAGATGGTCGTTAATTTACGAACACGCTGTAGATAGAGTTCGAAAAGCAGACGCTCTGTGGTGTCTGTGTCCCTATCGTTGTATCGCCGTGTCACGCCGTTTGCTTTATGGTGCCAGCTCGGGTGTAATATTTCATGAGGATCGCACGCCATGATTCACTTTTTTACTTCTCGAATGTGCCTTTAATGAAGGAACCGAGATAATAGAATTTAAATATGACGTTGCCAATTTAACTGCTGTGATTACGTAGGTGTAGGTACATCAGATAATTGCATTAATTAAACAAAGTTCACCGGAATATTTAATAGTAGGTAAGGGTAACCAGATATCGGACTCAGCTGATGTTTCCGTAAATAGTACGAATAAACACTAAATACCTACAGCAGTGTAATGTTTTTCGAGAAAGAAAAAAAGAAAAAAAAATGAGGGATAGCAAAATAAAAAGTACAAAGTAAATAGTAAGTAAAAGTAGGTAAATGTATTCATTTTTATGTTCTTTTCGAGGTTTTTTGGGAAAAGTTTCGTGGGAACTTTGATTTTCCAAGATGAACAGTATCCTGTGTCTGTTTTCAGAATGCAAACTATCTCTAGATATGCCAGCAGTACCTATGGATGCTGGTCTGGTTTGATTCTATCGAGGTGCGATAGAATTGGCTTAAAGTTAAAACTCTTCTTAAAAAATGTAAAGTTAAACTCCAGATTGTTATTTGTTGTTATAGTTACCTCAATTTTGATTCGTATTTATTAAAAAAAATCTGAGAGAAACTGCAGAATTCACGTTAAATTATAATAAGAACCATTGTTAAGGGCATGAAAAATACTAGACGCGGTTCTTTACAAAGGAACCTTAAAATAGTTAGGTACATTACAACGCCTTTGTTGCACGTGTAGACGCTTGTTTAATTATAGTAATTAAAAAATAATAGCGCAAAAAGTACTTATTTAAGTTTAAAAAAAAAAATTTTTTTAGTAAGTAAATGTGAGTTGAAATTGCGAACGAGTCTGCCGCTTGTCACTTATAATTGGCCGAGCTTGTTGGGCAACTCGTTGCGATTTTTTTTTTCTTTTCTCCCCACACTGACATTACTCTTCGTCTCCCGCGAGAGACGTAAATTGCGGACATAGAGGCCGTGGAAACAAGCATTGATGTGACGTATGAATACGGGAACATGTTATGTTTTATTAAAATTCAAATTTCAAATGGAATTTCCTAACAGCGTCGGCTGGGTTGTTTCAATTAAGTTTACATACGTACAAGTGTGTTCGGTATTCATTCTTTTCTGAGCTTAGATAGGTATAATTATTAGATAAGTAAATAAGCATTACTATCAGTTACTTAAGACCCATGATTTATGAAACTACTAGCTTTTGGCCGCGACTTATCACTTCGTCCGCGTGGAGTTTGGTTTTAAAAATCCCGCGGGTAGGTACCCTCTGTTTTATCGGGGTAAAAGATACCTACTAGGTAGTATAGTTGAGAGTGACATAGTTTACTTTTGTCAAAGAAAAAAAAGGCTTCATACAAGATTTTTAAAAAACTTATTTTGCTTAGACATTGCAAAAATAGCTGCAAAAATGTCGGTAGGTAGGTCTCTACTCTCTATCTATACCTAACACTAGTGGTAATTCATTGTCCAGTTCACACCGGGGCTACAGTGCGAAGCTTTACATAATTCATAACCGTTTAAGCATATCGGTCCAATTGACACATGTAACACTTGTATTGCTTGCGTTTTGTTTTTACACGGATTTATAGTTTCGCATGCTGCGAGCAGGGTTGCCACGTTTCCTTTAACTATATTTATCTTGAATTATAAAATATGTATTATCTCTTTGAGATTTAGTAAGTATTTATTATATAAGTACTTATTTAAATATTTTTTCACATAAAAATCGACCTAGTTAATATTATAATATTTAAAGAATATTTACCTATTGCTAGTGTTACAACCAGTGCTTAATACCTATCGATAAATAATTATTTATTTTTACCTCTTGAAATACGTTTTAAAATGAATACTGTTTCACTTAACTATAACTAGGTACGATACTAATTTGAGATTTGCTAGCATATCTACCAAATTGATTTACTTATATGTATGAATATACGTACTGAATATAATATATTCAGTACGTATATTCATATTATGTACTTCCATTTATTCTTTTATTATGATAAAATGTGTCATATACCCAGACGATTATTTACTGTCCTACCTATGAAACCAGTTAAGATTAAGAAAAAGTAAACACTCGTTGCTTTTATCCGAGCTCTAAGCCAAAAAACTGCAAGCTGTTTAATAAATTATACGTGAACCTATTTACGGCCTCATTAACCGGCTGAGTGTCTCCTTCAGCCTTCTTTATACATATTTTTCTTCATGTTTTATTTGCAAAAATATGCTGAAAAGATGTTGAGGCAAAAATATAAAGAATTGGGTTGATATTAGATACCCACAATACAATGCATAATGCAAATATAGTACATATTTAAATCAATCATCCATTTTGGTGAGCCTAATGGAAGAAATGGGTATATTTTTTTCACCCTAACTTTTTTATCTATTGTTTGTTTATTTCGCTGTTACCTACTTGTGTCAATTTAGTTTTGTTAACAGAGAAAACCAATCGCGATATTAATATATTTAATATTTTCTTGTTAGACAGCGAATATACGAGTACACTACGAGGGAAGGTACCTAATTTTGTTAGAAAAATCAGTTAATGATCAACTGATATATACCTAGTAGGTACTACCTATACCTACAAGTTACAATTAACTTTATCATAAAATAAAAGAATTTTAAATGAAAACTTATGTATGCAGTAAGTTACGGGTTTTCTTTACACCGTGTTTCATTTTCATTGTGCAAGCTAAAAAATACCCTTTTTTTCTTCAAAGTTTAACGAGGTTCTATCAACTTTATGAAGGTGTAAAGTTTAGTTTTCAGTTAGTTAGTGTGCGTAATTATTTAGCGACGGTAGTTTTAATGGTATTTTCTTTGTTCAAGTAATTGTTAAGTGCCCTTTGTTAGTTTAATAAAAGTTTTGATTACTAAGTTTTACTCGTATAAACATTTACACCTACTACTATTATATTAGGTAGCTGTGGTTCTTTTCTATATCTTCCTTATTAAAAGAGAAGTAGGTTAGTAGGTTGTAGGGAAGTCTGTTCAAATCATAATAACGCTGATTTTCTGAAGCAATTAACAAGAATTTTTTAGACACATTTTTTTAAATAATCGGGATTTTTGAGCTAAAACGGTACTGCAGGAAACGAGCGATAGGTAGGCGATGGGTAAGGTTTTTCAAAATTCTGTAAAGTACCTAATGATTTTTGTCCATCCAATATAATTATCTATATTATGTGGTGGTGGTATATGGGATGGGTGGTATATTGTTACATTGGGCTACATTGGGAGCTAAATGGTAAAGTACAATATATATGAATACATGGTAGTTTGGTACCCTAATGATAATATCTAGGTACCTATACCAAAATAGATCCGGTTAAAAAACTACGAGAGCCTAGAATTAAGTCAGTGTTACTTGATAAATTCTTGCTCAGTTGGATACTCAGATAACAAATATCTAGTTGAACTGTATAGACAGATAGCAAGATAGTAGTTAGAAATTCTAACTACTATGTTCTAACTTAGAACAAGATATCTAGTGCATAAAATATATCCATATGTAGCGTTGCCGACGCATTTTGCTATCAACGCACATTCAACCTTTGTCTGATTAGGATCACCTCTGCTTACCGTTTCTGTTACATGTTATGTGCATGAACATTGAACACATATCAATAAATAATAAGTGTGTATGTGCAACGAAAATGTGTTTGTTTGTCCTTCAATCACACTTAAACGGAACAACTGATCGACATGATTTTTTGCATGGGTATAGTTGAGGACTTTGAGAGTGTTATAGATAAAGCCCACTTTTTATTCCGGAAAAACACAAGAGTTCCTGCAGGATGCTTAAAATCTAAATCCACTCGGATAAAGTCGCGGAGAAAAGCTAGTCTACAAGGTAGGTATAGGTACCTATAATAATAATAATGTCCTTCCGGCCGAATCGGCGGCCAATCTCCACGGAGATTAGCCATCTGCGCGGGAGATATTGTAGTGCACAAGTGTGTGTGCAAAAACAGGTGCACTCTCATAGTCCGATGGGACGGAAATCCGACACGACCAGGAGAGATCAGGCGCAAGATCGGCAGCTTTACGTGCTCTCCAAGGCACGGCGTAGATAATTACAACACATCAAGCGCCAGACAAGTAACAGTCGGCTAGCCTCAGCATCGGCAAGTCATCGCTGTACCTATTTTGTGAAGTAAAAACTTAATGCGACAGAAACGACTCTCTATGAAGCCGTAGTCAGCTGAGGTAAGCGATTTTTCATTCATGCGTTCATTCATTCCTTTGACCAAAACAAATAAATTTAAAGTAGGCAGGTAGAGCTCTACCAATTTTAAGTTAGCAATTCTACTCAGATATCTACCTACATATTCATAACATAGATAAAATCCACCATCAGTGCGTATCTGTTGCAGAAAATCCTTAAACATATTCATGAGTAGATGGAGTAGATGATAAAAAATGCTATTAATTTCAGCTGAACGCATCTTAACTTAAATCCCTGATCCGTCACGCTTCCCACTAATAAATCTCAAAGTACCCTCCCTAAGCATAAATAAGGTGGATCTCGTTAAAAGTTGCGGTAAAAACCGTATATTTTCCGGTATTTTTAAACCGAGGCGTTCCCCTTAAGAAGGCTTCCGGTTTCATAAATATGTAGATATGCGTTCACCTGGGTCGAAGTTAAGCGACCAAATTTACTGAGCCAATTTATCCCAATAGAAGCACTGTAAATACACTACCTACGCAACTTTGCCTAAAAAGATTTGTGAACCTGCGTGCCTTTGCATAAGTAGCCTTCTACTGTTTTGTTCGTAGAGCCCGTTTGCAATTTGGTCTTATCTGATAGTGAGGGTGTTTACCGTGAAAAATAATTGTTGGCGGAAGTTTTAATAATAAATAATTAGCAACAAAGTAAATAGTCTTGCTGCTTGCACGCATCCTTGACAACTTGACTTAACTCTGATTTGTGACAGATATATTATGTCATATTAATATTGTTATACTATACTATATAATTATATATATTGAGATATTATACTATGTATCTATATTAGGTCCGGACAGTAGGTAATCTGTCTATCTTTAACTCTAACTTAAGTCTGAGCAGAGTTAAAAGCGTTTCAAGCTTCAACTACCTAAAAAAAAAAAAAAACTGTTTGTAACTGAAATATCTTTAAATAATTATATTAATAAATAAAATAGATAATTTCTTCTAATCTGAATTTAATCTTAAATTAGTAGGTATATTATTCCATTCCACGGCAACGAGACAAAATAATATGCAAAATGAGTAGCTTAGTAACTAAATAAAACCTGTCGAAAAATTTTAAAATGTCATTAAGATAAGATCTAATCGACATCTGTTGTCGTTTATGTTACGATGTCGTGAAGAAATTATAACTTCGTTGACAACTACGTAACAGCGATCTAATTAAAAGCAAAACAGATAATGCAATTATCTCATTACTCATTAATTACTCAAACACTGGTAGATAAGTAACAATATTGTCTAACAGCACTTGTCATACAACATAAAATATTACTTTTCTGATAAAGAAATATTTATTGTTTGTTATTAATATACATCAACCTACTAATTGCTCATTTTCTTACTTGATTGATTTTTTTAAGCGATATGTACCTATTTCATATATTTTTTTCCATTCGATAACAACATATTTAGAAGTGGGATGTATCCTCTTAAGATTTACCGATAGAAAAAAATATAGTCCATAAGTATGATGTTATCATCTATATCAGCTAATAAACATATGTGAATACGTCATATATCTATTAGCTTTTGCCTGCAACTTTGTCTACGTGGAATTAGGTTTTTTGTAAATCCCGCGGGAACTCTATGAGTCACAGGTAAATAATCATCAAATAGGTATAATGTGCATAAAAAAATATTATTAATGTAATGAATATGAATATGATGATTTCTTTTCGGTACTAAATTATACTTTACAAAAATTTTATGAATCTAAAAACTATCATCAATCAGAAGTCCAATTAAATCTATTTTCGGTGGCCGCGCATAACGCTTCTTGGCTCACTCAACCCTAACAATTTACTCAGCACTCTATACAAAATCTACATTATCTCATTCACACATTACTTAACTTTGAAACGCAGGTGTTAAAAGCGTATTACAGCTAACAAACAGGCGTTAAGCTTGGCGATTCGGCAGGCCACGGATCAGTGGGAATGGCCGAAGATTAGCTCGCGGACTTGTGGATAATATTAATATTTCCACCCGAGTTTTAGGTGCGACTTAATTATGTTTTAATAGGGCTTCTTAAACCCTGACTAACTTTGGAATCTCAAGTGTAGTTTACCTTTAAGTATATCATACAACAACAAACTTGAGACAAGAATATTATAAAGATCTTTGTTATCAGGATATATAGTAATAAAGAGTATTTAATTAGAATATTCTAAATATGACTTATTAGGACATAATTCATATTAAGGACTTCTTTAAACTTGACCAACTTTGGAAACTGAAGTGGGTATAGTTTTATCCTCCAAAATAAAGATAAGAGGGCAAGAATGTTACACAAAAGTCAGAAAATTGCTATTACCATATCTATTAAAAAGACAGTATTAAAGTGTCAACATTTAGGGTCTATTTTACCATCGCCAAGATGGTAATTTTTATTAGATGAATAAAATTGACGTTTCGATTGCCAATACAAAAATTGTAAAAACGTCAACTTTATTCGTGGATTAAAGTTTTCTTGGATATTTTAAAATAGGCTCTTAACATCAGAAATGTCTATCTACCTAATTTTCATTTTGATTAACGTATGGATTTGTAGAACCATGTCGCAATCAGATGGTAATTAAGTACTAGGAGGTACCTATGTAAATAAATCTAGGAATACTTAGAGAAAAAGTTGAGCAACGTTCACCTAATTATCCCATAATACGCATCACACGACTCAAGTCACATGTGAGCTCGTAAAGGCGTGCCAAGTTTTTCTCAGAACTTAATCAATAATGTGAAGTAGTATTGAAAAGCGCGCAAGTGCTAACTGCATTTACACACGCCAGCTCATGTGCTATCTGTCAGTCTATCACGAATGCCTTTTTACACCTGCGGAATGCGAAAATAGGTACGAAATTCTGATTGTTTATTTTATTAAACTTTGTTATTTTTAGAAACAATTTTTTTTTTTAAGTAGCTTTTCATTCGCGTGGAGTTCGGCTTTAGATTCTTTGTTTTTCCAGGATAAATGGCAGCTGACGTCACTCTCCCAGTCCTCAACTATACACCTGCAAAAAATGACGTCGATACATTGCTCCGTTGCTACGTTATTGAAGAAAAAACACACTCGCATTTCGTAATAAGCATATTCGAGAAGTTGTTTTTAAAATTAAAGAATCAATAAATAATAATTAATCATAGTTAAGAATTTACTCAAATTCACAATTTATATTCAGAATTTCATTGCGTTTACAGACATAGAAGACAGATGAACAGATTTCAAACAAACATAGATTAGCGTGAGGAGAATCTTGCAAATTCAATAAAACAAGAAGCTCTGTAATCCTTCAATTCGATCTCGAATAGGGGTAACCAATAATGAATGATGCCGCTGAAAAATACTTAGACAAAGAAAAATAGTTTCTAAAATGTAAATTAACCGTTGCCCGAAAAAAAATACAGACCTAACAACAAATCGGTAGGTAGAGAAACCGCCAAATTGGTGGGGCAAGCAAGATTATCTTGTTTATCGTTTGGTAACTACGCGAACTTTGACAATTTTCCTGACGCATATCTACGGGGCCGGTCCGGTTTGCGTTTTCGTTAATTCTGCGTTCAGCCGGGCCCGCTCGAATTTGCATTTTGCACGCGTGATAAGTGGGCCGGATTACACGGGATTCCCACCAACAGCCTCTGTTTGTTCTGAAATAAAGGGCTGTTAAACTTTTTTCATGGTAATTTGGGTCACCTTCAGGAGTAACGATCGTTGTAAATTTGTTTAAGTAGGCTTAGGCCCGTCTCGTTAAAATTTAAAATGCCCATGCTTAGCTAATTTCGTTACATTTTTTCTCATTCTACATCGGTAAAATAGGTTTCTCTTTTTTTTTACCTTCTATTTATTTTTGCCAAAATGAGAAACTCGTGTTGATTCTGTTTTTTTTTTTTTAAAAATACCACATATAAAAGTCTAACAATTGTATATTATGAATGATTTAGAAAAAGCCTTTTTTTTATAGTACAAAAAGGTTTATGCTGGTTTTTGCATCGTTTATTTTAACTTCCTATTTTTCATATCTCAAACAAGCTTTGTTTGCCAAGTTTATAAAAAATAGGATGTCGAGTTAAATTTGTAGGTTGCAAAATATGATGTCCACTAAGAAAAGTCATAGGAAATAGAATATATTTTCCCATCCCGTGATTAATGCACCACCACAAATGCAGCCCGGCTGACTTCCAAAATTTCCCCACTAAATCTCGCCTTTCGTTTCGCTTCTTTTGCCCGGGAAGACTTGGCAGCGTATTTTATCTCTGTAATGCAAGCTTTGCACTGTAAGTAAATAGAGAATGTACGGGTATATTATATTCTTGGAGAGGTCTATCGCGCCAAGGATATTTAAACGAGCTGGAATCCATGGGAAGTGGCATTAAATTAATTTCTATTTTGGGGACACTTATAATAAGGGACACTTATCTATGCCTGGAATGCTTTTTGTTTAATGCAAATATCTACTTTTTGTTTAAGAAAATTAGCCTAAAATAAGTTAGATTTTAGATTTCAAAAATAGATCAAATATTTTAGTAAGTACCAATTACTTTCATATTTAATGAATCATCCTTTTATTTTGAATCCTCTAAAGACTAATGTTCATTGTTAAAATATCATCTATTGCATCTATAGCTTCAAATTTCTTCCTCCATTTTATCTTCTAGAGTAGGTTGCATTATAACCACATAGGACTTTTTTATTTTTACATTATCTAATAATATTCTTATTTCTAAAAATAAAAAACTGAGGAACACTACACAAGTGAGAAATAGAGACAAACATTTTGAAGCAGAAGATTTAATTTTTATGAGTTTTACTCTCTACCAAAATAGGTACCGAGAAGTGAGTTTTATCTAGTAAAAATTATAAAAAAATAGTTCGGTATTTACATACATAGCTTGGTTTAGAAAATATTAGGTATAACTGTAGAAGGTAAAGTATTTTCTTTAAAACTGTTTATCTCTAACGTTGCCTACTGTAGCTAGGTACTATTTAGGATTCAGAACGATTCAGCGCGACGTCCAACTTTCACAATATCGCACTATTGCACTCCAAGTTTTATCTCCATCTTTAACTTCAAAACTACTAAGAATATTCAACGGCCTGGGATAAACTGTAGAAGAAAAATTGTATTATTTCCCTCATTAAATGTCTTTTACATTTATTTAAACATTTTTCCCCTTCGGATGATTGTTTATACATATCCATACCTACATTTTATATGACATATTTATATATAATAAAAATTGATTCTCAATGAATAAATAGTTATAACAATTAAATTAAAATACTTATTTATAATTAAAATATTATATCTATCTTATATCCTTTGGCCAAGGTAGCTGCCAGCTCTTTTACCTATATCCAGTAAACTAGATGACCCTTGTTGAAAGTTCTTCAATAAGAGCTCTAGCTCCATCGAAAATTCATTAACTTAACAAAAAAGGCAATTTTTCGATTTTCTATTCAAAAATTATGTGAGTATAGATATCTTTATCTCTTTTGTATATTAAAAATCGAATTTATGTTTTCCTAATTGAATAAATTCATCGTAAATTATGTGTCTAACTGAAAACGTGTTATTCAAATTAATTGACTAGGTAGGTAGGTATGTAATAAAATATCAGTTGTCACTATTATATAATATATATGTATAAAGATTATCTACAACTTAAGTGCCAAGAATAAGTTAAACATTTTTAAACCTTTTTAGTCTATGCAAGGAAAACTCAAAAAGATGAAGTCATCTTAATACCTACATGAAGATGCTGCTCTTACAAGCGGCAACGAATATAGGACGAGAATAAATTGTAGATAATGGCAATCACTAGGTATAGATCGAAAATGATATATAGGTAATCCCACATAGAAGAAGAATAAGAATACCTACATTCAAATAATAGAGTAGTACCTATCTATATCTATCTATATATTATAACGAATTCAAAAAAGGTACTTAAAATTTACTTTTATTGAGCCTTGAACATTTAAATTATATTTAAGTTTATGAAACTTTCTTTTTTTGCATTTAAATGTGAAATAAATTATATTACTTAGGCTTACTAGGTAATAGGGTAATAGGTATCAAATCGCGCATGCGCTCTATCGACTCCCGACGGCGGCGCTAAAAAAAGACAATCCGTCGGCTCTAAAGAACAATATTAAAATGACCTGTAATGAAATATATTTTGTCATATATATCATGTCTTAATTAATATTCAATTGTTAACTCAAATCTATCAGTTTCTCTTTAGATAAATAGAAGCAGACTCCTCATACTCTAGTTGTATGTTGCATTTTATTTATTTACCAAGTAGTAAAATATTATGTTAATCATATTCAAAATGGCCTATATTGTTTATATGAGAAATGAAAAAACATATTTTTAACCTAATTTATTCATTTTATATCCGAAAAATTTGGATCTAATTAAAATTAATGAAATTATAAGTCACGACTTAGGCTACATGTAGAGTCTTATAAGAATTCTAATTTATAGAAATCTTAAATATTTTAGTAGTATAATATTAGTAGATAAATTACTCGCAATATTATGCAGTAAAATCCATAAATAGTATAAGAAATGTTTCAAAATAAACCAAACATAGTCTGAACATAGCCGCTAGGTGGCTTTGCTCCAAGTCAAACCTAAACGCACTCAAAACATCACGAATTCCGCTTGTACGTAATACTTGCCTCCAAAATAAACTTACACACGTAAACACGCACTGAATTCACATTACAATAACCATGAAAACATTGTAAATTAGGAAAAACTAACAAAAACAATACGGAAAGCGTCGTGACGCGTCCTTCGCATTAGTTCAGACAGGTGGCGGGTCGATCGCACCATTCAATATGGCGATGGTAGCCCGCGCTGTCATTGGTAGACACTCGGAGCGCTGTGAAGTTGCTTCGAGCGAGCGAGCGAGTTAGATTTATGTGATGTTAAAGTGTTGATGAAAGACGGAAGATATGTTCGAGGGATAGTACATTCGTATGCCGGCGGCGTTCCGAACCGGTTTCGTCAGAGGCGTTGACTGTGTGCGTATGTGCGACGCTATGTAGAGCCGTAGTCAGGTAGAGCTACCTATTTATAATGACGAATTGGACGGTGCTCGCGCTTTGTACGAATTAAAAACTGAATTTTTAATGTAATTTTCTTTTGGTTTACAGGTAAATATTTTATGCATACAACGAGTCATCGAAATAGATAAGTAAGTATCTTTGATATAGGTACAGACAAGTCGACCTAGATGGATGGGAGGATCGAGCTGCAGATAAGTTTGTACCGTTCGCGTTATAAAAAATATAACACTTTCTGCAACTTTTTAAACTTTTGGGAGAAATATTAATTACTGATTAAGTGCGTGTCAGTAAGTATAAGATAGGGTTCCGCAGTCATGTAAAAAAAAGTCTGTCATGAATTACATTATTACAGGAACAGAAATCACAAGAATCAAAGATTTGCAAAGGTAGGTGCATATGACCTATATCACTAGGTAGGTAGGTACCTACCTAACATGTTTATTCAAAGTAGTTCTATCCTCACTAGAATTAAGTAGGTAGGTACACATTATCTCGGTTGGCAATAACTGGTTAATTATTATTAGGTATTTGAGTTACATTAGTCCCGATAATTATTATGGTTATAATTTTTTATTCAGCACCGGATCAACGTAATTTTTACATGGATTTATTTGAGGGCTTGGAGAGTAACAAAGTCTAGGTACCAATCTTTTATTGGAACGGCATTCCGGACCAGTGGTAAATTCACTTGACGAATTTTACGAATCAAAAGCACTTTGTAAAAGTTAAAAAAAAAAAATTCTATTTATTCGTGTTCGTTCAGGATTTTTTGGAAAATGTAACTTGACGCGGACGAAATCTAAAAGCTAGTTTCTAATAAATAAATAGTTAAGACACACTAACAGACATTCAGATGGAGTGGACGAAAAATTGTTTCTTCTTTTACTACTTACCTACTGAACCCTAAAAATGCTGGCATCAGGTGACCCGCTAGCTCGTTTGCCCGTTATTCATATAAAAAAAAAAGGTTGGCATAATATTGTAGGTAGATGTCTATATTGAAAGTGGTAAGTTGCAACTCTACTATCTATCTGTAAGTCAGACTAAAAGACAAATAAGTTGACTACCTATCAGATATTTTCATAGCTTCAAGATGTAAAACTGCCAATAAATAGAAAAAAAATAAGAAATTAGGTAATTAACTCTATCAACGTTTTTTGGGTATGGATAAAGGATTGGCATTCTATTCTTAATCAGCCACACCCAGACTAAATAAGCCGAGAGAGAATAAGGAAGCGAGAATAATATGTAAAAAAGAAAAAAAAAGAAGGAATATGTCTCAAGCCCAGTGGGCTAAGATAAATTTATTTTGTCGTGTAACTAGCAATAAATATGCTAATTCAACACTATAACGTCCGTATGTCGCCTGAGGCTCCGCCATTGAACGAGTGAAAAAGATATCACAAAATTGCACTGCGCATTTCTCTTTTCAGTCATACAACCTTCGAGTGGTATTGTGCGAAAGGTTACCCTGTTTCTTTCAGTCGTCGGTCGTTTATTTTTCCCGCGGATTTATTGAGATACGTCGTTCTGGCGTCGGTCCGTAGTTTTATCGACCTACGGCAACTACTAACCTAATAAATTTTGGTGTTTCGCTCACTGAATCCGCTGAACGAATGCATCGTTCCAGATACGGGACGAATGAGCGGGATTTGACTGTATCGATTTATTTCCGAACTTTTGTGCTGAATTCAACTACACATACGCCCGTATTCACAAACATTACCTACCTACTAGGATTTTGTATTAGAAATAATCCTTACTAATATTATAAATGCGAAAGTATGTTTGTTTATTGGTTTGTCCTTTAATCACGCTGGAACAAAGCAATGGAACGACGTGATTTTTTGCATGGGTATAGTTGAGATCCGAGAGAGTGACATAGGCTACTTTTTATTCCGGAAAATCAAAGCGTTCCCGCGGGATTTTAAAAACTAAATCCACAAAAACAAGAAAAAACCGTATCGAAATCCGTCCATTCGTTAGGGAGCTAAGAGGGAACAGACCGCTGATCAACACACAGATGCACAGACGCACTGATATATACGTCAAACACCCCTCTTTTTCCGTCGAGGTAAAAAGAGCTACAACGAGTTACGTAACTACTACGAGTATTAGATCATATCCGTAGTAATGTTTGTAGCTCTTTTCTACAAGATTTTTTAGGTTTGCACTTAATTATGCTGTAAGTACCTAACGCCATTAGTCTCTTTCTTCATGAGTTGTAGCTACTCATGTTATTATGTAGAGAGGTAGAGACCCAGAGTTTCATTTGTCATTTTAAGCTTATCAACGTAATAAGATCTTTATTCCAATAACGTCGAACGATAAGTTATATAATTCTGCGACTTAATTAAGACCGGGATTTTAAATAAATCACGAATTCAGCGGCCAAATTAAAACAATGAAAACCAATATTTAATTGATGGGCAAACCTTAATTAACTTGTAGTTCGCCGACGCGGCCCGAAGCCCCACAGATAAAAGAAGCCATCTGCATTTTGGTATTCAAATTATTTTTCAAACGTGTTCTTCGTTTCAAATGGCGGGGAATTGACAAAAATCGTTTTATCGCACTCACTCCTGCGCAGGCGGCTCCTGTGCGAACAGCACAACCCTTTGACTCGGAACGCTCCGGGGCCGGAGGGTAATATAATATACGAACTCATATGGACCCAAATAAAACGAAACAAACGATGAGCATCACAAAAGTTTGCCTAAACTAACCTCGTTAAGAGATTTCTGGATAAAATAATACCGTTTTTCAGTATCGTCACGATTGTCCGGCCGATCGGATAGCTCGATCGCGGGTTTCATAACTACTGAGCTTTTTAAGCGTTCTGTATTCAAAATTCGGGGGTTTCAAAATGCCCGGTTCCTTGGTCGAGTGCTCGGCGAAAGTTAGCTTTGTTATGGTCGGGACAAAGGACATTATTTTTTTGAGTCATTGCGCAAGAGAAAGTCGCGATTGTTAGATAAAAAGCTTTTGTGCTTACAGTAAAGGCCCGGACCATAAACGGCTTGAAGTTTTTTAGTTTTCGAATAGCCAGTCTGTGGGCTGCATGTGTTATGTGTAAAAGTGTATTCTTTAGTGTTAAAGAAGGTCCCATCTTGCAACATCAAGGTTTAGCGAAGACATAAGCTTCAGGTATAAAACTTATTTTATTAAAGAATACAATACAGATGAGTATGTAGGTATAATATTATCAAAGCTACGTCTTAATTACGTTCGTAGGTACGTAGCTTGATGAATTGGGATAAAAAACAAAAAAAAAGCCAAAACGGGCTTGAAAATTTAATCTCCCCGACATGTTTCGACTTTCGAGGTTATGAGGTAGGTACCTGCTGTGTACCAACATGACATCACGAATTAAGACAACCGTGTACCTACCTAATCGTAACTTTGGTAGGTAGGTACCGTTTTCAACCGAGTTCAAAAAAAGGGGGATGTTCTCAATTCGGTGCGGTAGCTCTAGGTTTCAAGTTTTCAATACGTAGTATATAAGTGACACTGCACACATTGTTTATTATTTAGGGTATATTAGGCTCAGCGGTAAGCCGTAAGGGCGATTTTAAATGGATACTCAAGGTACCTATTTAATAATAACCAGTTAAATGAGAGTCGGACTCACATATGTAGGGTTCCGTACCAGAAAACGCAATTTTATCTACCCATTTACTCGTGAATTTATATGAGATTTGACGAGTAAATGGGTAGTCAAAATTTTCTCGTGGCGCTTGTTAGCCCTACTGGAAATTATATGACCACAAAAAATCACGTCGATCAGTGGCTCCGTTGCTGCGTGATTGAAGAACAAACAATTTCGCGGTGGTAACTCTCGCATTTATCATAAGTGATTTAAACATTATACATGCAAGGACACAGAATAATTACCTACCTAATTAACCTTACGTATGCTTAACAGTAAATAACAATATAATATTAAGCGAATGGACCCGTTTTAGGTTTATCTACGGGCCTTATGTCCCGGGATAGAAGGAGCACGTTGAACGATACGCACATACAGACAAAGGAGACGCTTAATTAAACTAGCGGAGCGGGGCGAAACGTAAGCATTTAATTTATATCCCTGCAGTAACTCCGCGAGCTCTTCGGGATGGGATGAAAAATCATAAGCGACGCGGGCTTGTGAAAAGAAAAGTTTTTTCCGACTACGCGAGGATGAAGTAGGAATACGAAAGACATTTAATCTGAGCGTTCCGAGTGTTTTAGTCTCTTTGACGTCACGATTAATGCAATATGGAAGATAAAAATGATGGGTTTCATTTTGAAAATATAATGATTTGTATGTAAAAATATGAACCGTTTGGCTGGTTTAATAAATAGGTAAATGGGGTAAGTATTTAGGTTTAAGTTCACCTTGTAAATTAGTTCAGGATATAGAGCTGAAAATGTATCAAGGTTTTTCAAGTCAGTTTATGGACAAACGACACTAATTGAGTCGCAGGGAGGGCCGCAGGTTCCACTTGTACCCAGCTTTGAAAACAAGCGGCGCAAGACTATGGCTTGTGGAAGTTGCTACTAGAGACTTAGGTATGTCTAGTAGCGGTCTATGGGTTCACGACAAAAAAAAATTGAAAATGTCGTCCGCTCTCCGCTCGCAACTTATAAATAACAACATTTTCGTTCGTTCGTAGCGTGCTACGAAAAACATGGAGCGACGAGCAAACTGTTGTTGTGTTACTTTTAAATATTATACTTGTTGTATTAAAATTGTTTTTAATATGTTAATTAGGTTGATTAATATTCGGATACAATACAGTATACAGTCCGAAAGGTATAGTACCCTGGTATCAAGGCTAGGTACCTATTGTAGCTCCCTCTACGCTTGTCCGCTATATGGCAAAGAATCTTTTAGGCTAGGCTCTTAGTAGCTTCTGCTTCAAGAAACGACTTTTAAAATTTACTAGATAGGCCTAATTAGTTCTGAATTGTGTAAAACACAAAAAGTTCGTTCTGAGTTCGATTACCAGGTAGGAATTTGTAATTCTAAATTGTCTGATTTTTTGCCTGAGGTCTGGTTTGGTAAGCGGCTTCGGTCGTGTGTATTTACCACTCTACTAGAACGGAAAGCGATACAGCGTACCGATATAATAGTAACTAATTAGGGAAATAAGTTAAATAGGCTAACTATTATAAATTAAATAACGGCTATGCTTCTTCCAGGGAAGTCTGCTTTTGTCTTAGAAGAACTTCACTTATAATATGGTGACTGAAGTCAGTATAGGTAAACCTGTATTTTTTTATACAATACAGAAAATTAATCCTTTCTTTTCGCTCTCTACTTGTCACATAGTGACCAAACGTTATAGATATTATGTCGTATGTCGGTAGTGAAAATCGCGTACCTTCACTAGTAGGTACCGTGTTTTGAATCAATTATTTTAAATACATCTACGCTTACTATCGATTACCTGAAAATCTAAATGAGCATAAAAAACGTCATCGATGATCATCGCTTTCCGCTCAACGCTTATCGTAGAAAAATCTACGTATAATCGTTGTATTTTGCAGTTACTGGAACTGTGAATCGCGACTAGAAGAAACTGTTTTAATACGAGTTACGCTTGTAAATAAGCTAAATGTTCTTAATTAATTGGTTAAAAAACCTTAAGGACCCGTTGATCTGATTACAACTTATAATAGATCATTATCGCTTCCCGCTTTCCGCTTGTAGAATAGCACTATGTAGGCTGTATTCAGCTGTTGAAAGTCGCGGATACTCGAGACCCCAGTCGCGACTAGAATAAGCTATTTTAATTACGAGTTACGCTTACAATCGATACAGTAAATAAGCTAAATGTGCGTAATTGAAGACCTAAGGACGCCCGCAGCCATCGTTATAGATCATTACCTCAGTTCGGCTTCATTTGCTCTATTGAATAATTTATTTATTGGTTGCACCGGGAGCGCATCATTGTTTGTTGTTTAATCGTTTTTGTTTTTAAATTGTCTGTTTGCGCTCTATAATAAAGTCATTTATATTAGCGCTTTTTGTTAATGAAAGGTATTTTTATTATATTAATTAATAAACAAGTTCCGTCGATTTAATATTAAATACCACATGTCTCACGTGAGGTCATAATTTTAAGCTTTCACCTTTTGTTCGTTTTTTACTTTTTTGAAAATCGTCGCTTATCGATTACCACCGCGCAAGTCGAAAATTTACTTTTTTTGTCATTGAATAAAGTTACTTCACCCGCGCGTTACTGAAGTTAAAAACTTAGCATTCAATTAATTATTTATCATTCATAAAAAGAACAAATTTAATTAAAACTAACTTAAAAGCTCTTGAAATAAATAAATTTAAGCACTTTTTTCAACCTCCTAAAAAATTTGCCAAAATGGCTTGATATTGGATAAGCGACGAAATGCATCACTATAACTAATATGACTGAAATTAATATAATAAACCATCTAATCCAAAATCTACAAAGTCGATTTAATCCATACATGTAGAAGGTTTAATTATTATTAGACTGATTTTAGTCTCAATGGTGCATTGCTCCTATTGATTATATTTTTTTTGGCTTTAGAAGCTTTTAGATACCTACATTTAACCGAATGACTTTTTGGACCTTCTGTAGATTTTGGATCAGTTCAGTTATCGGCTGTAAGGTGGATGGAGTTCTTAATTAAGATTAGAACTCCGTACCTACTTTAAGTCCTTTTCACATTCTATCCCTATTATTCTATGGAATGCCCTTCTGGCTTCCGTTTTTCCAACTAACTATAACGTGGGTGTCTTTAAACCAAGAGTGAATAGGCATCTTCTAGGCAAGCGCGTACCATCTTAGGCTGCATCTTTACTTCCCATCATCATTCATATATATTTAAAAAAAAATACCTATCTTTGACTGCATCATCATAGGTTTGAGGAACAACATACAAATAAATTTATAGAAGTACTTATCTGGTTTAAGGTTATAATAACTTCTTATTTTTAGACACCCAGCTAGGGTTAGCAAATATTATTAATTGCTAGTGAAAATAGCCGAGGTCGAGGGCTCAAAGCCAAAGTATACAGAGCGCTGTATGCGGCGAAAGGGACTGACTACGTAGCGCATTTAATTAATTCGCGTCGAATAAACATTTTTCAGGAAGTTGCTTAAAATTTTTTACACTTTACAAAAATATTAGTTATACATACGCTTCACTAAAAATTACCTCCCTATAAATCTACAAAAAATTCCTTGGTATCTTTAGATTTGGAATTAATTTTCTAGTAGCATTTTTAATCTTTAAGAACCTATACAATTAAATCTTTCAAAGTAATTTTATATGAGGAGTTTGTTGGAAATAGGCATACTCGCAACCAAAGTAGATACTTGGAAGATAAAGTTACATAACTTGCTTCAATAGTAGGTAGGTATCCTTCAAGTTAGTTTGGATTTGAAATGCTAGTATTAACGATATCATATACCCCGGGGGTGCTACTAGAAACCACAGTAGAATTATATATTCAAGTTTAAACATCTCGATTTCCCAGCAGCCAAATTTCAAACTAAACTGTTGATACTTAATGGTGAGAACAATATAGTTAAATTAGGTAACTAAGATTAGCGAAATTGGGAAAGAAAAAATCCTACAACGGAATAGAGTAGAAAAAGTTTACCGCGCATAATGAAAACATAAAAAAAGAAACAAGAAAATAATTTACAACAAATTAGATACCATGTAAAGGCAGCCTTACTGCTAAAGCAATCTTTTCCAGACTGTCCTTGTTAGTAGGAAAATCCGTGATGGCGGTAAAACATTTTTGCGTTAAAATTTTTTTCTTACATTTTTCGGTTATATAAATTAACACAAACCAAGCTTATTTAATTCATTAAAAAAATTCATCACGGATGACGACGCTTCAATCGACCCCTCCGTAGAACAAAGTCTCATCTGCTAAATTCACAACTTGAAATTTGAGCCTTAAAAGTCACATCTGCAAGGCTCAAATCAAAGTTATGAATTTAGCAGATGAGACTTTGTTCTACGGACGGGTCGCCAATGTTACCGGTTCCCGGACCATGTCGAAAATCTATCAAAACGCCTTTATTCGTCGGATTTAAACGTTATATTATATGGTGATGGTGAAATTGGCACTGAGTCTATTTTTCTCGGTATTTGATACAGAAGCGTTCTTGAAAGCAATATATTATGTAGGTTGGTACATATTATAACAATCCCCTTGTTTAAACAAAGCATGTGGCAAGCAATTCCAAAACACTCGAGACCTGGCTCGCCATGTCCGACGCCGCTAGACCCACCTATTCCCTTCTTAATTAAGTCCATACTCGGAGGCAACAATACCCGGCCTCCGATGCGCTCAGAGATATTCAAATATGTCTAAGGCCACTATTATATTGCCACCATTTATAGCCATGCGACTTCTGAATTGAATTTGAGTGGAGCCTTACATACTGTTAATTGGAAAACAATATATGAATATGTATGAGGTATATAACAATGAGCGAGGCGGCTCAGCAACTTCAAGTGAAGGTGGTCTGTTTGCTTTATTTTCATATGTAGGTAGGCACTTACGCCTGTTCAATTTATACGGAAGCAAAATTTTAATTAATATTTCTTTTTTTTTTTTTTTTTATTCGATGACAAGATAGCTCTTGACTGCGATCTCACCTGATGGTAAGTGACGATGCAGTCTAAGATGGTAGCGAGCTAACTTGGAAGGGGTATAGCAGTGTAAATTCAACCCATACCCCTAATCGGTTTCTACCTACACGCCATCGTGCCGGAACGCTAAATCGCTTAGCGGCACATCTTTGACGGTAGGGTGGTAACTAGCCACGGCCAAAGCCTCCCACCAGACCAGACCAGAAGCAATTTAGAAATTATAAATTCCTAAATTGCCACCGCCGGGAATCGAACCCGAGACCTCCCAGTTATAAGACCACAGCGCTCACCACTGCGCCAGGGAGGTCGTAAATTTCTAGATTTACTTATAGTGGTATTTTCACAGTTCAGACAATTCAAAACTTTTCTGAAGTTTATTTGAATATAAACTTTTGTCTGCAACAACAAGAAGCAACGGACTGACCTCGAGAGTGACATAGGCTACTTTTTATGTCGGAGAAACAAAGGGTTCTCGAATGATTTTAACCTTACTGCACGCGAATGAAGTCGCGGGCAAAAACTAGTTTAAGTTTAGTCTCCAAAGCATAAGTTGTTCGTTCACTCACTCGATCTTTCGATCCGGGTTGGGACATTGATCTCGCCTGTCTGGCGCTTCCAATTGTATTTTTATCCACCCTTTCATACACTCGATATAAGCTCTACTTTATTCGAGACCATTTCTACTGTTGATAGTTTAATTGTTATGTAGTTATGACAAACTCACAGCTACAGTTTTAACGGTTATCATAACTCTGCGTAACATGTGTTTCTAGTTATTATTTTAAGTGCCATTATACAGAAGTGATAGGTACATTACTCTAAACTGGTGAATGACAGTGATTTCTTCCGGGTTAATAATACAGGCTCATTTAACTTTATAAACGCTTTATTTAATGCTCTATTAGGAACATACTTTGAATCAATATTTGTTTCAAGATACCATTATCTTATGATTTGACTCGTTTGACCACTAGCTACTCGTAGATATGGACCTACTATTTTTATAAAGAAGTAATAAAGTACTAAGTATGTGGGATTGTTCAGGTCGATAATCTTTGGATGTAGCAATTAATAAAACCAATTTTTTCAGTACTTTACAGGGATACAGGGACTCTATATACCTATTAATTATTATTTGAAATTTTGTCAAAATTAAGAAAAAATAATATTATGATTCCTTCTCGATCTGAGTCGAGGGCAGTTGCCAAAGCTTTTTAAAGCTATTATTCGTCGCAAAAACGCAAAAGAATAGCACAATAATTACAAAAAGCAAGAGGCGATTTTTCTTCAACAGTTCCCTAAAGGAAACCTGTCGTCCACCGCGGACGTTACAATGTTGATGCTGACATCGCGCACCGCTGAGAAAAACGGCCGCTATGATGACCGACGCTGGTTATGTCAACTGATTTTGCAATTTATATTTATACTTCACATCTCCAATACTTTTTGGTTTTGTTTTGATACCGAATGGGAAGAAGAATTTTTATATAATATTTGTACCTATACTAGTTTTAGCGTTCAATCCTGTTTTAACCCCTTAGGGGTTGAATTTTCAAAAATCCTTTCTTAGCGGATGCCTACGTCATAACAGCTATCTGTATGCCAAACAGCACGATCCGTCCAGTGGTTTGAGCTGTGCGTTAGTAGATCAGTCAGTCAGTCATCTTTGCCTTTAATACATTTAAATTATTTTTAAATGGGATGGTGTTTTTTTGTTATTAATTTTGATTTAGGTAGTCAACTAAAAAATAAAATCGCTCGTAGAGACAAATACCTAGGTACCTACTACAGTCAACAACTTTACTATATACCACTATACTATAGATACTTTGAAATGTTGCCAGAAAGATATAGGAACTTAAACTCCTAATAGAAATATTAAGATTCTAAAAATATCCGAATAAAATAAACATGGGTAAAAACACGGAAACACGAACAAATTAGGTTGCATTTTACTGCGACGAAGATAATAATAAATAATTAGATAGATGATATTTTTTCAATAATATTATTTGATCATAAATATTTCGTTACTAACCAAAAATGTATTACTGCAACGTGGTCAAAAATGACTAAAATTGCTGTCATGTACTTACAGCTATTTTTGTTATTAATTAATCTGATGAGCGTACCTGCAACTATGTCAATAAATAATCACATCAATCTCACCCATTTTATAGAGCTTATTCGCTTCGCCGGGAGAATAGCACACGATTTTAAACCGGCGACGTAACGAGGTCCTCAAATCAAAGAGAATAAATAGACGTTCTTAGTTTACACGTGACAATCTGATCGGCAAAAGAAATAGTCCAGTTTTACATACGGCCGCGGTAAAAGTACGATACTCGAAGACCTGCTGCATAAATTGGCTCGTTCGTGATACAGTACCTCGTTGAATATGTATAGGTGCTCCCTTCCGTGCTTCTCATTTTACTAATAGATTTCTCTTTGATTAAATTTGTATACGTTTTATTCATACGGCCGGAGCAACTATTGTTGGTTGGTGGCCGTTTAAATCACCGGTTACGGCCTTCCCTACGTTTTGTTTCGTGGCCTCTTCGCGTGCATGTATATTTGTTTTCGTTTGGAGTATCCTCTTTCATTTTAATTCAATTTTTGTAGTCTTCTTATCATAAGATATCAGAATCTTTTCTACTAATACCTTCAGTATCTACGCTCTTCGCTTGCATGCACCTTTAATGTTTTAGTTTGAAATATCTTCGTTCGTATTACTTAAAATTCTTGCAGCCTACTCATCATAAAGCATCAGTGGCTTTTCTACTATACCTTTAGCTTTTAAATCCTGAGTTATTATTTCATCATCATCATCAGCCACATTATTATTTTAGAGGTCGCAAAGAAAATATCCTAGATTATCAATCAGATAAATAAAACCCTTTGATATTTAGCATTGAGAATTGGCCATCGAATACAAGATATTTATAATGTCTTTATTAAGACAGGCCATCGAATGAGCTCACGCCCGCTTATTATTATAATTTAGACGATTGCCTAAAGCTGTGCTGAGCGGAATGAAGTCATCATTCTATGGATAACCTGTTTAATATATTAAATTACGTATGTTTGTACCTCCAAAAGCTAAAAATAGGAATTTACTTTGGTTTTGTTTGTAAATATTGTAATTTACTGTTACCTATTACATATATTTTTTTAACACAACATTTGCTTTTAACTATTTGGGTCGCGTCGTAGAGTCATGCTGCAGCTATTCACAACTATTATATCGTCATATACATAAATATCCTTCCTTATATTTTTTTTATTATATTCCTTTTCTTTGATTGATAAAGTTCCGTATATGAATTATTATTGAGACATGAAATAAGTCCTATCTATAATTTTTAATATAAATCATATAAACAAATAAAGTTTTAAATTAGGTTTACTTTCACAAACATCAAATTTCCTGTGAAACTTTTGAAGTTAATCTACGTTGAGTATTCGGAATAGTGCCACACTGAGGGTCCGGTTAGGTGGTTGGGATGTAAGGGGTCATAACTAATAGCGGTATTAGATATGCAGGAATGTAAGCGCAGTTTTCGTGACGCTACGTCGTGGCGGACGGCTTTTCATTTACGAGGCTCCTGTTTTTTGCAAGTCAACACATAACAGTCAAATAGGTTTACTGTTTAAATTTGTGAGTAGAATACTACATAATTATACCTATAAATACGCAAGCTTTTTATTTTAATAATATATAAAAGTACTTACTAAATAGCACGATATTAGTTATTTTGACAATTTTGTCCCTACTGAAAGAGATCACTATTAGTGATAACCTCACCTTTTGTGTCACATTGTTTCTTTCTTATATTTTTTCTATTTCATGTATACATGAAATAAATAAATAAAGGATTTAGGTAGTTAGTAACTGGATTAGATATGACCCAATTCATCCCTACATGGTAAGGGAAATCCAGTTAAAGTCTTGACGGACAGTAATTTACTGAAATGTGGAAAGAAAAAATTAATTGTTTTGTTCATTTATTTTGCAAAAAATTTTCCATAAATAAGTTAAAAAGGCAAATAAAGTTTTTTTATCATAGGGTGAAAATGAGTAATGTGCAGCATTGATAAAATAACAGGCTATAAGTTTAGATAGAGAGCTCGTAAATCTATCACTGAATCTTTTATCTTCATAATAGTCCATGATGAATGTATTACACCTACGTGATATAACTCCCTGAACATAATGATATCTACACTCAGAGTTAATTAACAGAAGGTAGGTGTTACTCGTTATCCGACTCCCTTAAAGAACCACTAATCTTAAGAATCGAAATATTTATGAACGCCTTCCCTCATTAGAGACATTAAAAGTTTCCAACTCATAACGGTGTAACTCTTGCCTACAACGCTTCATTGTTATTCAGTGTGCGTATATTCCTCGTGCTAAAATTTGTGGGCAGCCCTGAAAAAGTGCCAATTCATCATCGTAAAGCCCTGGGCGGAGGTCGGAGCCCCTGAATAAATCTCACTTCTATACTTTCGCGTGGGGAACGACTGGTTTATGAGATCCTTAAGGCTGTATGGATTTCGGAAAATATTTCCTTTGCGTGCCAGCCCTCGACAAATGAAGGAGCAATGGGCACATTAGAATGTGTGAAAGAGCCTATGAGCATTTTTATTGTTATACGGACCAATTCGTTTAAAAGCGAGTGCTAGTAAAGTTGGTAGTGCTCATACGAAGCACCTACTTCCTAATATTTATTGCACCTCTTTGGTTTTCGGTTAGAGAAAAATTTTTATGCTACTTATTCAATGCTCACGAATTTCGACTTTTATTTTTCAAACGTTATTCAGTCACACTGATATGGATATGGGGCCATATGGCAAGTTATTTTATTGGTTATTGGTTAATCAACGGGTATCACTAATCACCAATCTGGTAAACTTGTTGTTTGTTGGTTTGTTGAAACTGAAAAGAGCCTTACTTAAATCGTTGGAACTGAAAAGAAAAAAGTCATCGAACTAAAACACTTAGAAGCGCAATAGTCGACGGGCTTAATAAGCCATTTCTAGTAAGCCTCCAAAGGCCGACTACGAAGTATCGTTGCGTTAGTACAACAAGAACGCAGAAAATTATTAAAAAATGACATACGGTCTACCGTGCTGTGAAAGGGCGTCGTAATTCATCACAATAACCATTAAAAACGACATTATCAGTACCGGTATGTACCAGAACCATGCATGACTCTCGTGCATTCTTTGGTTATTTGAGCCTACTTTTGGAGCGAAACTTTATAAACTTCCGTTCTAAGCGTTATAGTTCGATGCGAGAAGTATTTTTTGTTAGCTCACTAGGTTATCTAGTTTTACAAAATATATATATATAGGTATAGTAACAACTTGTTATTATTACATATTACATATGAACAGATACATACAGATAGACCAAAATATAATAATTTACACTATGTAGAAGATTTCTACGAGACATAAATAACCTATGGATGACGTTAGGTCAGTGAGTAGTAGGAACTGTAATATTTTGAGAGTGATTAATGATCACTAATCTTGATTAATCACACGACACTTTCATGTTTTATTTATATCTGAATTACACGTTCCTAATTACAAATACATAATAGATATTAGATAGGTGAAACCTACATTAGTACCTACCTATCTATATCCATAGTGTATGATAAAAATAAATAAAAAAGACGTTTGGCACTCGGGGACTGCCGCGGTAAAGCTATTGCATAGCATTTTTTATCAACGCCATCTAGCGGTGAGAGGAGTCCCGTGTCAGGTTATTTTCGTTACGGAATTTCTGGATTCGGTCTCCACGCTCAAGGCCCGCGATAGAAGCTATGCAATAGCTTAATAAAAATATTTTAATTCAACCAATGTTGTGGTCATTGTAATTAAAAGTGAATTTGTGTCTCCTGTTAACTTTTCGCGGCACAAACACTAAACTGATCTGAAAAAAGGTAGAGATAGCAGACGTCCTGGGGAATCATCATATTAAAATCTAACCCCTTTTTGACCCTTGGTATATTCTGTTACAATTCCATTTTCGGTGTCTGTAGGTCTGCAAGCTGTTATCGGCATATACCTTTATTTTAGAAATAATCTCAGACCAGAATATATGCAGCATATAATGATGTCGAAGATGGGCATATGGTTTTTCTTTTGGCAAATCTGAAGTCTGCGGCATTAAGAGTCTTGATTCCACGCCGACATGTATCATATCTTGGAAATTAACTGCTGTATAATATAGTTATGTCACTATTTTAATATAATAATGAGTATAGGCATTCATTATAATTCATACCTACAGTGCACACATAATATGGTATAGGTGCCGGAGTGCGCGGGGACGCGGGCGCGCCTCGTTAGGGACGCGGACGCCCCTCCACCTTACCTGCGCCCGCGCACCCGTTTGTTCTAGCCTTCGCGACATTTCCATTCCCAGCACAGAAAATACACATTTTAGGAGAGCCCCGCAAACATCGAGATAAACTTTATTGTGTGTTAATACCTTACCATTTGTTACCTCGAGTATGTATTCCTTACCCGCTTAAGTCGTTTGCCACTAGTAAATAAATACTATAGAAGATATCTGCGTATCTTTAACGGATATTTAAAATTAAAATGTAGGTACGTCATACATTTTAATATAATGTTTCTTGTGCCCCGTTTGATATATGAAATGTTGTCGAGAAAGCGCTACGCACACAATCGTTTTCCATACAAGGCGCTGCACCAGTTACAGATAAATTGGAAGGGCTCGTGGGCGATGTGATTTGAATTGAATTAATTATGAGCTGGGGCATTCGCTCACGAGCTGCTGCAGGAAATGCAAACGAGTGAAAAAATTACGCGAATGTAGAATGTTTTTGCCGCTGTTCTATACAGACGCCTTATCTCGATACAGGGTTCAATAAACCGAGGGACGCGGATGCCGCGGCTGAATCGTGGACAGCGGATTTATGCGACACAATACGCATACAGGTGTCGTCGGGCTCAGCACCCCTTCAATGAGCCGACGATGGGAACTTAATAGGATAGGTTCTTCGTGCACTGAATTGAGCATTAGAAAACATTTTCACTGTAGACTGTAGCTCATCACATTGAGTGTGCTCAGAAAAGCTAGCGAGCTTTTTTAGGAGCACGAAGATTCCTAATCCCATTGTAATATTTCTGTTGTTATCACACTAATATTATAAAGCCGAAAGTTTGTATGTGTATGTGTGTGTGTGTGTGTGTATGTTTGTTACTCCTTCACGCTACAACGAATGAACCAATTTGGCTGAAATTTGAAATGGAGATAGCTCATACCCAGGATTAAAACATAGGCTACTTTTTATCCCGGAAAATTACAGAGTTCCCGCGGGAATCAAAAAACCTTTATCCACGCGTACGAAGTCGCGGGCATCGTCTAGTAATTAATAAATAGCTTTTACGGTGAGGTAAAACACCTACCTGCTTAAGAGTTCTCCATAATGTTCTCAAATGTATGTGAAGTCTCCCTATCCATTTAGTCAGCGTAGTGTACCTACGATGTTCAAGAGGAGACTTGTGCGCGGTAGAGGGCCACCGATGGGTTTAGATGAATTATTTATTAATGAAAAAAAAAATTGTTAGATATGGCGATCGATTTCTGAAATAAGTCGTTTTTATAAATTACAGCGGCAATCTAACGCAGTACAATAAAAATCCAATTATTTGTGAAAAATTCGTCGTTAACAAGATTCGATCAGCGAACAAAACGGAGCGAGTCGTAAATCAGTGCTGAATATTTGCAGCGCGTTCGGAATATGAATTATTCCTCGTGATTGTTCTTGCGACCACGCCATGGTTCATACATGAAGCGCGAACTAGTTTTTTCGTGGGCTCACTGGCATCGTAAATAAGAGCGATTTCGTAAAAATGTCGAATTTCTGCTCCTTGCGCCGTTTCAGTTTTTGTTTTCAGTCGCCGATTTCCTTTTTTAATGCGTTTATCATGTGATCGTTCTCGTTCTGTTTATAATTAACTTTATCGACAGTTACTCGGTTGACCAAAATTGGTCGTCCGGGGCGGGCAGGTTCTTAGCGCCCGAGGTTCTCTTCGGAAGATAACCTGAATTTGTTTGGGCGAATTTTTCGAAACTGTTTTTTATCAATCGGTAGGCTGGCCGGTAATTGGCAGAGCGGCGAAGCGGCCAGCATAATTGACGGTGCTATCATTCTGAACTACTCCGTTCGGACATTCGGGGAAACTCTTAATTGGTCCACCTTTGTTGACGTTCAATATCACCGCTTCGATAATAACGCTACAATTATTAACAGATCGTTGCCTTTAATTAGCAACTGGCTTGAAAGTTATTACTCTCAATATTTGATTAAGTGGAAGATTGGTAAAAGGTTTTCGAGACGTACTGCATGCTCTATAATAATTGTGTTAAATGCATGTAGTATTTCAGATCAAGCTTTCACTTTAAAGCCTTTTACTTTAAGATCAACCTTATAAAAGTTACCTATTTAGAAAAAACTTTAAATATGTATTTTCAGGAGACAGACAGAATTGTTAATTTGAATAATATACTTCAGATTACGTAGGTACGTCATGTTAATTGAGTGCTTGATAAATTGGATAGGTAAGTAACCATAATGCTTGAAATAAGTCAAATTTTCCAACTGATTAATTCAGATGAGTTACTACAATGACTTAACTTTTTAGAAGGACGGTCGTGCAGCAATTTCCACTAATAAGGTATTGTGAAGAGATCCTCTCGAGTCTTAAGTCACTAGAAGAAGTAGATTTCTTATTGGTTCATAATTAAAGCGTCCTGAAGGTGACCGTCTATCCTTAAAGACAAATAAAAAGCGAGCATTCGTTGAATACTAACGAAAGCAGCTTCACTGAATCTCTCTCCCGAAAAACTTCCCGAGCGATACTTATCAAGTGTTTGAAATGACACAACCGGATTCCATCCCTTTCGACATGTAGTTTTTTCCGAACGGGAAATAAAACTGACGAATTTCTCAATAAAAGGGAGATGACCGGCGAGTTGTCACGTACTGGGGCCGGGGGCAGAGTGGGTATTTGGAGCGGTGCAGCAAAAACTATTCAGGGGCCATTATTATGGCATTTTTGTCGTCTGACAGGGCTGCGTGGTCGCGGCCATTACGGCGCGCGGAGGGGTGGTGCCGCGGCGGGGAAGGCATCCGCGGCCCGCCGCCCGCCCCGCGCCCCGCGCCGCCGCCGCGCGCCCGCGCCATCCATCTTCGATATGCACATAAAACGAACCGGACCTGTAACGGCAGACCCACATTCCCACTGCTCTTAAATTTATTTATCTCTTTATTAATTCTCGACTTGAATTTTAATGTTTGTGAAATTCGTCTTTGAATATTTCGATTTAGCCCACGACAAGTTTATTGAATGTTTATTCATGTTCGAGATAAGAACTTCATTAGATTGTTGGATATTTGCATTGTAAATTAGTAGATTTTGGTGAATGAATAAAAACGCAGTTACTGACGCCTGTAAAGGGTGCATTACCTATCTGGATGTGGCAAGGTGTGAGGTGATATAAATCTAAAAGGCTTTAACAGGTGCCTTAAGTAGGCACAATTTCTAATTATTTATTATTCATTATTCAAAACGTATTGATTACCGTTTACTAATATAGAAATACTAAGTGGTATTATTTACCTTTAAGGTGTGCTTATAAATAAAAGTTGCCAACATATAATTTTTGTGCATTTTCATGAACATTGTTGAAGTATTTATTGAATATACGCGTAGCTACTTACTTAATTTAATCTTTTTTACTATTAAATATTTTTAATGAGAATTCTTATTGGTCATGATATAAAAGTAGGCGGCAAAGTAAGAAAATAGAGAAAAAAACACAATAAAAGTCAGCTGTTTATACTAGGGGTTAATAAAGCATCGCGAAGGCTTGCGTGGAAAGGGAATGATCCCTAACGAAGTGCACAACCGATATCAGCGGACAGTGCCTTGAGGGACGGTTTAATTAATGTACCTACAGCCGTCAAGTGTTCGTAGAGACCTTTCTTTTATTTACTAGCTATGTGCTTTGTATGTACACGAATAGATTATATAGTTCGTTTAAAGCTAGCAGTGCGCATCTAATATGGAATTTGTTTAAAATATTTTTTTTAATAATAAATAATTGAGTAGGTAAATATTTATACCTACTTATTCAATTTTCTATTTAAAAATAAAAGATAAAAATAGATCTAATCAAGTAGATAGGTAATTATCGTATCTGAAGGAAGCAGCCATATAGTCTAAGCCCTCTTAACGAATATCGCTACCGCTTATTTTGATGTCCCTTTTCAAAACTGGCAAATGTATGAATTTGGTAAAATTTATTGGATACGCAGCAGTGAACTGAATAAGTAGGTAGGTACTAGGTAATAACGAACAGCACACATTATTTACCCAATTATAGAATTAAAATTGATAGGTCAACCATTGTATTTTATTTAATTAGGTACAATAGGTATCCTACTACTTACCTTAGGCAGATACATTTTATGCTCAGTTATGTATTTCTTACATTTTTTTAGGTGGACACTGAAGAAAATGCGTAGGCTGCCTATACCTATAACAATTTTAAAAATAGCAACCGAAAATACTCACTGTTTTGTATCAACACAAAATACAAGGTGTTTGTTAATGTGTATAACTTACCAGCAACCACCCATGCACTTTGACCCCATAAACACAATGGCGGTGGTAAAAAGTGAAAATTAATTATCAAAAACTTTCATACAAAATTAATTAATTAATTAACAAAAAAACATTTTGGAAACCCTAACTGAAGACATAATAACAATACGCCACATAAATCCCTTTCCGTAGTAGTAATTCCAAGAATGACTTTGACCGCGCCGCTCGAGGTAAAGGCGAGGCTACAAGCAAGACTTGCGGTTGCGTTTGCGCAACGAAAAATTACATCGCATAGGACATAGTACGAGAAAACTCTGTCCATTAGTTTAGTTTCTAATGAGACATGGACCGCACTAAGTACTACTTCTGCTTGGCTTAAGACGCATCAATCTTCCGTTGGTTTCTCCCAAAGGACAGGACAATCCTGAATCAAGTAAATCAGATAATCGATATCGTAATTAATCATCTTGATCAATTAATCAATCATCCGTTTTTACGGTGCACAGCGGACATTTCCACGGTGCGTTGTGGTCGCTACGTCTATGATTTTTACAACGCGATGTCGCACTCCAGTGAGGGCTCGCCCTTACGGTGTTCGACGTACCTATTTAATATTCAAAGCACGTACGCGGCTTTGGAAGGGGCCGGAACTAGAGCGGGGAATTTCGAGCACCGGTGAAAATCACCGGTGATTTGCCATTCTCCGAAGATTCATCGGAGATCTCCGGTGAATTCGAATACAGATTTAGCATCAATTAAAATGTTATTGACTGTTAATGTTCTAGTACAATGCACAGGAATTTTAAGCTCATCGATATTGTGTGAACTCAAAATGATATTAGATGTATTGTAAAGGTTTTAAATAAAAAAAATATTAAGAAAAAAAATATTTTACTTTATTATGATAATTATTATTTAAGGAGGTAGGAAATAATGATAAAGTAATTGTATTTGAATAAATGTTATTAAGTTAATAATTAACAATGTTCCTCAACAAACTTCTTTTTATTTAAATTAAATTACTTGAGTTATGATTCAATAATAATCGGTTAAACACCGATTACTTTCACCGGAGAGTCACCGGTGATTCTCCGGTGAAAAATCACTTCTCCGCGCCGCCGGTGCAAATCACTACGCCGGACACCGCTCGCTTTCGACTACAAATGCTAGTAATATGCTTGCACTGTACTGCAAGCGATAATAATAATTATTGTATCGTTTTGCAATTGATTTATTATTAAAAATATCACACACATTCATTCGTTCATTCACATACAGTCATTGTTAATCAAAACCACGACGCGAGATATTAATTACCTGAAAATAAAGAGGCGGCAGTCACTTTATGGATTACGTAGGTACGGACTTTAACTTATGGAGTCCGAAAGTAGTCGGGAATATTCTTGCAAAAATACGAGATTTCTAATCGGTTTTCACTCTACTGAACAATACTACAGGTTTACAGATTTAATTGCATGCCGATTAATGGTTAGGTATCGCATCTGGAATATTTTATCGCAACGTTATAGCATAGCAAGTAGTACGTTGTAGGCCTACAAACATCCATTCATAGTTTTATCGTTGGCAGTTCATTGCCATTGAATCAGCTGTTTTAAAGGTTGCCACCTAAACATTTATGGTGAATTTTTGAAGTCCTCATAACTTGGCCAGGATATGAGCTACACGTCTCATGATATTTTTTCATGTATCTATACACCGACCCCAACTTATGGGTTTCGGTAGGATAGGGACATTAACTAACACCTTGTATATGTCTTAACAAAATAAAAATTATAGTAAAATTGATAAATGTGTTTAAAACTCATTAAATAATTATGTACTATTAAAACTGCTTGAAGAAACAACAAAATAAGTAGGTAATAGTTTTAAGTAAAAACCACATTTTAAAATTATATGTAATTTTATCCAAACTACCTAGACAAGTAGTTCGGCACAAAAATATATGAAATTTAAATGGTAGATTATATCTTTCTAGACTAATAATTCATTAGATATTCGTCTTACTTTAGTCGTGGTAATATTGGTTATAATTTTTTAATAATATATATATTATTATTAGAGATAGATATATGTATAATTATGGATTTCAATAGAGTAACAATAGGTAAATATTATTGCCGTAAGTAAATATCTAGAAGTGAATCTAAATTCCGCTCCGATGTAAATGTCAGAGGCTAATTCCCAACGAAAGTTATAAAGCAGAAGTTTTTCAACCTTTTAAAGTGCCGTTAGTCTCCAAAACGAAGAAATATGAATCGTCATGCATGCACGATCCGAACTCCGAACTGTAACCCTCAAGCTGGCCCGTAACTCGCGAATACAATAACTAGATATGACGTTTGTGTATCGGAGTTCAAATGTTAACCACACAGCTAACTTTCAAGATAGCCTTATATTATTATTTCCCTTACCACGATCTGAGAAAGCCTTCTTTATAAAAAAAATCTGATGAAATAGGTGGAATTTCTAAGTTCGAGGGTACAATAAATTTTAGTTGGATTCGTCGTAGCCATCGACAGTCGTAGCCTTTGAGTGTTAAACCAACTTAAATATTTGTCGTAAACTCGTAGCGCTCTGCGAGATGACGTGTTGCCTATATGACGTCACGACAAATTGAACAAGAGTATAAATTGTGACAAACAAAATACACTAAAATATATGCTTGGATAAAATGGAGTTGTTTCGAGTTTTGTAGAGGGAAACGTCTCATTGTGTAGATTCTGAAAATTATATTTTTGGCAAGGTATAAATAAAGTATAGGTAAGTATATAATAAAATAGGTAGGTATATCTACCTACTTAATAGTAAACTCTGTTGAATTAAATTCGATCTCTTACAAATTTTCTCTACCTACTCGTACCTATCTACTTACTTACCTACCTACTTGAAAATCTTTAGAAAAGATTTATGATTGTGAAACTTTACTTAGTACTACAAAGGATTTTCCTGGACTTTTTAATAAAAAACTGACTTGCCCGATACTTAATAAAATAAAATTACTCAAGTGCGAATCGTACCCACACACAGAAGGTTCCGTACCAATCTTATAATTATTATTTATATGTACCTATTTATTATTTAACACCAGCTATTAGATTTTAACGTCGAACAAAAACAAAAGTATGGAGACCCACTTCAATTTTCTACTTTCTTTTATTATTTTTCGTTGGCATTTTGCGAAAACTTTACCTAACTATTACGGGTTACGAGATATAGCCTGCTGACAGACGGACGAACTGACAGCGGAGGCATAGTAAATAGGGTCCCATTGGCACCCTTTCGGTACGGAATCCTAAAAATGTATTATTATTATAATTAGGTGTATTAATAAAGTCGAAGCATGTACGCTTTTACTTTATTAATACACCTAATTATAATAATAATACCTTTTCTCTTGAATCGAGATTGTACCTGGCGTGTGACACACAATCTACGATATCGAACATCTCTATAGCCGTAGGTACCTATCAGTATCCAGTTAGTGCAATTTGCAATTGCGCCTTTGCGTTAATTGATCCCGCCGTGCTGTCGGTTACGATAATTGACAATAAATTGTTACGCACATTAATCTGTACATCAAATTACCTCTTCCTAATGGCATATTGAGACCAATATTCCGTGGAATTATATCGCCATCGCATAAATTGGCAGCATACAAGGTGTACCTAGACCTACATAAAAAAAACTCCAAATAAAGCCGCTTTTCGAGATCAGGTTTGCCGCACATTCGTCATAACTCGATGTACCTATACTCAACTCGTTACCTACTTCTCGAGTCAGTAATCTTGCAAACACACATCCAAACACGCCTAAGAACGTGAGGAACGCACTAATTAACGTTCAACGTGAAACTTTGCCGTGTAGCCTCACCAAATCAACTTGATCTGCGAGTATTCATACATCTTCCCTTTTTTATCCCATTCGTTAAATGTGGGAAGGGAGGGGTGGGTCTCATTAAGCTGGGGACTCTGTAATTGCGTGTCTAACGTTCCCTACACGTAACGTGGCCTTTTATTAGGTGGAAATTCTGTATATGGAACTATATTCAGGCTTTGGGTGAGAGTTATGAAGTAAGCAGGGACCAATTTATACATTGCGGTCTTGAAATTTTTAGACTACCTATCATCGAAATATAACGCTTAGAACGGAAGTTGCAAAACAAAGTTCCGCTCCAAACGTCGCGTAGGCTCAAAGACAACCAATGAATGTGTGAGTGCCATGTAATTATAGTTTCTGGTACTGGTACGTAACGGATAATTATGTTTTTGATGGTTATTGTGATGAATTATGATACCCTTTAATAGTTCGACATTTTTTAATAATTTTCTGCAAGCTGCTCTACCTCGTCGTTCTTCCTAACGCCACGATATTGCGTAGTCGGCCTTTAAAGGCTTACCTGCTTAGAATGCCTTATTGCGTCGACTACGCTTCTAAGCTTTATAGTTCGATGATTACTACCTACTTCACTTCAAAACAAACATTGTCGAACTTTGATTAACTGCAAAGTTCTCCTTTGTCGAAACCCGATTTGTCGAATTTAAGTTAATTGTAAAGTAAAATGGTATTGTAAAATGAAGCAAGATAAGTTATAGGTATATACTTAAGTAGGTACATAAATATGGACAGAGATCCCGAAAAATCGTTGTTAATATTCTTCTTAAAAGAAAAAAAAACATTGATTGGGTATTAAAGCAGCTCTGAAGCAATTTTTTGTCATGTGACAACATTTATAACAGTGCGGATCATAGATTTATATTTATGCACTGCGTCTAACTCAATGAGGCTTGATGCTTGATGCATTGTCATGTAGCTAGACAATCGTAAATGTCTGCATTACACATTGTTTACGATCGTTTAGCGCCTCGCCCGCATTATGGATTCTAAAGAGGTGTATAAAATGATCGATTGGTATATTTTTTAATTGGCAAAGTTAGCGTGCCTTGCGAACATTAGTGTTTTTGCTATTTTTCAATTGTTCGTAGTCTCATATCTGAGATTTTTAGTCGATTCAATAATGTTATATACTAAGTGTAAGGTATTGAAGAAAAACATTTTTTTACTCCAGTGAGAAAACACATGTACAAGTATACCTAGGCTCTACAAAGATTTTACCATATCTACCTATACGAGTATTTATTTATAGTAGGTAACACTGATGGTGAGATCTACATAGAGCATGCTCTGACTTAGCTCGGACTTAAGATAAGAGTTAAAACGAGACACAAATATGCTGTGACATAAATCTGTCTCAGAGCATATTTGTGTCTCGTTTTTTTTTTTTTTTTTCGATGACAAGATAGCCCTTGACTGCGATCTCACCTGATGGTAAGTGACGATGCAGTCTAAGATGGTAGCGGGCTAACTTGGAAGGGGTATAGCAGTGTAAATTCAACCCATACCCCTTATCGGTTTCTACACGCCATCGTGCCGGAACGCTTGGCGGCACGTCTTTGACGGTAGGCTGGTAACTAGCCACGGCCAAAGTCTCCCACCAGACAACTCTATTAACTCTATCTTGAGTTCTAGCTAAATCAAAGCATGGTCTATAGATCTCAGCGTAAGTTATCAAATAGGTACTTAGTACTTACCTACCCATTTAGTATTTATGTGAAACAAATGCAGTAGGCACAATGATAACTAGATATCTAAGATTTATTATAGGACGTAGACCTACAAAGAAAGGCAGAAATAAACAGTCTCTTCTAACTAGTTTCTTATGGAGATACATACATAGTTGTTTCCTCGGCATTGTTCGCTAACAAGCCCGTCTGACCGCGCCTCGGCACGACAGAGACTTGCTCCCATACATACCTACGTACTTGTTATAAATAGCTACACATCTAGTCATCGAGAGATTACTTTATACTAGGCAAAGAAATCCACATGCCGGAGAGTTCTCTATCGATTATATTCTCAAAGGTAAAGCCTGCCTACTGCCTATCCGCACTTGGCCAGCAAAGTGGACTTTGGCCTAAATCCTTCTCATTCTGAGAGCAAATCCGTGCCCAGAATTGGACCAGCAATGGCTCGAGATGATAATGTATGTATACCTTCGAAATGTGTAAAGCTTTTGGATTTTTGGCGATTTTTTGCATAGTCATTGCATACCAGCTATAGCTATACCTATTTAGAATGCACACCACCGAGTGAGTGGTAGATTGTTTTACACTTCCTTTGCTAAGGCGCAGTCAGCACTCGAGGATCTTTTGAGTCCCCAAAGTCCAGACTTTCAACCAGTGTTCTGCCTATATCTAGATGCAAAGTAGCCTAGTTAGTATACCTAACTACCCAAGAAAGTTTTGCGTTAATTTTAGCTTATTTTATAGCTTTGACTACCATAACAGAGTTACAATTACGTCGACACCTGTCAAGCTCAAAAAGCTATAAACTGCCCAAACTATTACAACCTACCGAAATCCTCTTTCATCAGATCTCCATTCTGAAAATAACTACACTATTTCCTCAGCTGTTAGCTGTTAGCTGTTAATTCAAAATAATATGTAAAATATTAAGTAAAATTCGTTCATTGCGTAAAACATAATATTCAAAAACTCTTTAACAAAAGTAACTGTATCCATTTAACCCCATACAAAACCTTGCCCCGTGCTGTGCCACAAAAACCCTACGCAGGATACAGTTTTATTTCGAACAATAGACAATATCGGATTTTAGAAAGCTGACCATTCGTTGTGCAACTTTCTCCCTTTATCTTGAACACAAAGGTAAGAAAAGTTGAAATGTACAGTTCTTAGTTTTTTTATGATTTGCTATAAAAAGTCGGACGTAAAGCCATCCTTTACAAGCTAGACTTTCTCTTAGATTTGCAAAACTATTGAATTTTTTATTCGTTAAAAAGGTTTCGAATAATTTATGGGCTCTATAAAGTCGTACAAGTTTGAAATATTGCTTACATGTAGGTAGTTGAAAGGTTTCTAACGATAAATTATGAATATTATGACTCGATATTGTCATTTACAAATAAGCTGAATGCATTAGAATTATTTAACTACAATAAAGTTTGTTGAAGTCGCCATAAAATATCATTTGGAAATCGCATTGTATTGGTCTCTAACTCGCTACCAATGATACGCTCATCAAAGATGTGCTGCTATGTCGATACTATTTCGGAGATGAGTACCTAGTTATAATGTTCTGACCAAAGATTTATAACAATTTTGCTCAAAAGACTTACGTAGGTATCTACTTGCATTGGTTAGGTACGTGTTAAAAATTTGCTTCTACTCGTAGGTACCTAGGTCTACTGTCTATAACATTTCAAAAATCGGTTAGCTAGGTACCTATCTGTAGTGTTTTGCCTAATTTATGACTCACATTTTTGGTTGTAAAAATGACAAAATTCTATGTTTTGATATTGGTTATAGATGATCGAAAATGAATAACATCGATATACTTTTGAGTAGTGAACGTCAAGTTCGTGGTTAGTTTCGCTTTCACGTTTATCCAGCGAGCAAGCCTGTACAAGACAAGTTTTATAGCTCAATTTCCCAATTAAAATACGCATTAATTAGTATAATAGAATATAGATCGAATAGATACGCATCTAGGCGCATAGTTAGGTATTAAATTGTGCCGGAACGACGTTTACGAGCATATTGGCGCCATGCAGGGTGCAACATGCTAAGGCTATCAGTTACCCCGCCGGCTAATTCACTGTGACAAATTAACAGCTAAATTTAACCCTCCGGTTTAATGCCTACTTACCTATCTGTATCATAATATCGCAATATACTAATCTCTATCATATAAATTGTGATAATAAACCAGTATCGATTGATATTCATTGTGTGTTAACTATTAACATGAAGGATAGAAATACGAGCAGTTGATAAGAATTAAATACTGTTATTGAGTAGTGAGGGCGTAGATGCAAAAGTGTCTGATCTATGTACCTGAGTAAATTACATGTGATAGGTATACCAAAATATCTACCACTGACTATAGAACCGAAATTATTTAGGGCTATTTCACCAACACGTTAGGCAATAAAGGTAATATGATGCTGATGGTTTTTAAGCTATTACATAGCTTCTATCGCGGGCCTTGAGCGTGGAGACCGAATCCAGAAATTCTGTAACGAAAATAACCTGACACGGGACTCCTCTCACCGCTAGATGGCGTTGATAAAAAATGCTATGCAATAGCTTTACCGCGGCAGTCCCCGAGTGCCACACGTCTTTTTTTCCTTTTACGTTATCCTTACTTATATTATAAATCCAAAATGCGTTTGTTTGTTGGTTTGTCCTTCAATCACACTGCAACAGAGTAACGGATCGACGAAAGATATCAATTTTGATTGGCTATAGTTGAAGACCTAGAGAGTAAGATAGGATACTTTTTATTCCGGAAAAAACAAAGGGCTCCCGGGGGACTTAAAAAACCTAACTCGAGCGGACGAAGTCGGGGGCATCATATATCTAGGCCCAATACAATAGGCAGATCTTAGATTGTAATTCATTAGGTTCTTATATAGGCGTAATTCATTAAACGTTCGAGCGGAACATGTTGTCGAAGTTCTAGCAGATGTTTTCATTGTGGGCCGCAGAACATAACTTGACATGGTTAAGTACTTATCCGGGCTACATTGGGTTAGGCAGAGATAAATGGCGCGCTTCAAGACATATCTCATATTCAATGTCTACACGTCCCGCCGCGCCCTACTGTAAGACTACGTTCACACAGCATTGTCCCGCACGTTTTCTTGCAGGATAAACTTTATCGGAAACATAGTAGCGCGCATACATGAGCCATAGTAGCGTTCATACTGCAATTTTTTTTACGCATCTATGTTTATCCTGAAAAAAACGTGCGGTGCTGTGCTGTGTGAACCTAGCTTAACCCTGTGCGATCAAACAACTCCACAGCGCTGTAATGAAACAATACGTTCAATATAGTCACAAGGTAGTAGGTAGAAATAAATTATTGAAATGAAAACTTATTTAGACGCGCTGAGCGATTTTTGAAAAATCTTATGGGTCGTCAGTGGTAAAAGTAGGTATATCTACCTACTGGCTGTTGCCTGCGACTTCGTCCGCGTCAATTTCTGTTATTATGATCGCGATAAAGAAGTTTTTTAAAGAATATATTTTAAATATGGATAATTTCCCCGTTTTTGCAGGATTTTTCACTGATGCTTCGCTCCTATTAGTCGCAGCGTGATGTTATATAGCCTAAAGCCTTCCTCGATAAATGGACTATCCAACACAAAAATAATTTTTCAATTCGAACCAGTAGTTCCTGAGATTAGCGCGTTCAAATAAAGAAACTCTTCAGCTTTATAATATTAGTATAGATGTTAGCTTGTATTATGAGGTATTCTTACTTCTGTCGTCAGTCTGTCGACTGTCTGCCCGTTTTCTTTTACTAATTTTATTGAACGACATAGTAGCAAATGTTAGCGAAATATTGAAATAGTAAAGATATTATACAACTTTAATGTCTTGAAGGTAGTTTTATAAAAATTAGTAGTAGGTAGACTTTGTTGACAACGTAGGCGCCGGTCTGGTGCCGCGCCGTTAGTATAAATACAGCGCTTTGGACGTTATTAATTCAGTCTCTTCCAGAGACTCATACGGCTATTGGTAATTGGATGCTCCCGCGTCTAGGTCGTTGTATTTGATTAAGGGATTGTGATAGCAATCGCGCCCTAATCGAATAAATATTACCCGTAGGTTTAGATGAGTGTAATTAATTAAATAATACTTAAATATGTTTGATAGTTACCCTCACGTTTAGATGGTGGTTTGTCTGACGTGTTGTGGTTAAATAGGTTAGATGTGAGGACAGGGCCCGTTATAGGGGCGGTTGGAGACGGCTTTAGGTAGGGTTTAAGCGTTTTTTTTTGTGTTGATACAAAGAGTTCAGAAAGGACTGGAACGAATTTTTGAAAATGACACGCAATTCCTTGAAAAGGAAGGAACGCTTCTCTGCACCTTGAAGTTCTTTAAAAGGAACATAAAAACAAAAAGTTTATTTCGCCACTATGTGCTAACCTAGATCAGTACCTACCTATCATAGGTAAAATATGCAATTGGTACGTGCGTGCATGTGTACCCTCCCTACTACCTACCTACGTAAGCACGTGCAGAAAAAAACAAAAGGCAAGTATTACGCACCAACACCACGCAAAACTACGCAAACCCTTTAAAACACATTATCTACCTACACAAGTTTCACTTCAGTTCATATTTCAACGTGCGGAGAGAATGTTTCAGATTTTCGCATTAAAAATACCGTAGGATCCCTTTGTTTCTCGGGATGAAACTATCCTGTCTACCTATCTACAGGATGCAATATCCTACTCGTATATCATGGTCCGTCAAAATCGGAAGTTTTGCTTTTAAAAGTTGCAAGAAATGTTGAAAAGGACCACTCTGACCAACACAATAGCATTTTTTTTAATCAATGACAAGACAGTCCTTGACTGCGATCTCACCTGATGATAAGTGACGATGCATCTAAGACTCCTAATCTGTTTTTACACGCCATCGTGCCGGAACGCTGAATCGCTTGGCGGCACGTCTTTGACGGCAGGGTGGTAACTGGCCGCGGCCAAAGCCTCCCACCAGACCAGGCCAGAGACAATTCAGAAGTTATAAATTCTAATTGCCCCCGCCGGGAATCGAACCTGAGACCTCCCAGTTCGCAGACCACAGCGCTCACCACTGCGCCAGGGAGGTCGTCAAAATTAATTGATTAATTTAGTAGGGGAGAGTGGGGGAAACACGAACGCGGGGTAATCCCGAATCCAATGGTTCTAATGTGTTAGAAAGATATATCCATATTTTACTTGTCGCCATTTCGGAGATCACGTCACCACTAGTGCCAGCCAATAACACGGGAGATGTGGACGGACGTACTTGTCAAGGTATGCATTTTTCAATGTTTTGCATGTTTTTCATGTAATTTTTTTGGTAAATTTAAGTTGGTGTTGCTTTATTTCTATCTACAATAGTAATTTAACTTTTACATAGTGGAATACTCACATAATAATCAGCTAAATGACTATGAAGCAATTGGCAAAAGAGATGTATAGAACCTATTTTTTTTCCATTTTATTGTTTTCGATCCAGCGGGGTAAAAGCGAACACTCCATGTGGGGCAATCGCGAACGTTCGGCATTACCCCCGTACCTTTTGTTGGTTCCCCGTTCATTTTTTTTTTTATTAATTTTTCAGATGCCTCGTAATTACAAAAGAAAGACCAAATCGAAATATAGTCTTGAAGATCTCAAAATGGCTATAGACGATGTTAAAAGCAAAAACTCAACATTGGCAGAGCAGCAGAAACTTAAAATGTTTCTAAAACAACCATTTTTGACCACCTAAAGAAACCAGTGATAAATCAACCAAGGTCTGGATGAAAACCTTTATTTACGGACGAGCAGGAAACGCATCTTGTCGATTGTCGATCATAAAGTGCAGTAAAATCTATTATGGCCTAACCATAAAAAAGAATCGCCAAATTGCATAACAATATGCAGAGAAGAAATTATTAATGTTAGTACGTAATTACCCCACTTAGTGTTCGTGTTTACCCAACTAATGTCGGGTAAAGCCGAACACTAAGGGTTTTGGTTTTTTTTCTTATATTGTTACAATTTATTAAAAATATAAATTTTGATTAGTGAATTCGTTAGACAGATAAGTTAACTTTATAATTAAAAAATAAAGAAACTCTTGTGATCAAATTCCACTGTTTTATTTAAGTTTTCCCTTAGGTGTTCGTATTTCCCCCACTTTCCCCTAATATTAGTATGAATAATATGGTAAGTAGATATTGTGAGCTTGTCTAAACTACAACGTCGACCTAGGCAGAGATAAACGGTTGCCTTGAAGACATATCTCATATTCAATGTCTAGTGTCTACGCCGTGGTACCGAGCTAGCTAGGCCATAATGAAAGTTCATTAAAATGCAATTGTCCTTTATATTTCTGTTACCTCTAATAGCATTACCATATTTTGTGGGCTAGAAAACAAAGTCCGGCAAATTAACTATAGTTCAGTCAGTCGACGCAATTGACAAACAAAATAAAAAGTACTTTGTGATCGTCCTTTGGTTTTCGGCGCGATCTTAGAAACGAATTAGAAAAGACCAAAATCAACAGTTCTCTATGCCTCCACAATTCAGTATAATACAAAAAGGGCAGGTTCGCTATCTACGTAGGTACAAATAGATCTCGAATTCTGCATCCAGTTTAGTTGGAATACAAAACATGCTTCCCCACTACGTCTCGTTGTGTCGCAGTATCTGTTCTATTCCTGTCTAAGCCCTGCACATAACTAAACACACATACCTCGCTCGCCTTGGAATATAAAGAATATAGAAAGAGCGTTAAATCCTTGCCAGATTCTTTGTGCATACTCAAATTGTTCCAAATATTGATCAGGGCAACGGTACCTAATAAATAATTATTATAGTTATAACATCCCCTCTTTTTCCATCGGGGATTAAAAATGGAAGGTGATGTAAAGAAAAAGAAAACATCCAGATGAAACAAAGAGGAAACAAAGGTGTGTAAAGTCTGCGGATTTGCAATTGGCCAGCGTGGCCTAAACCTTTCTCATTCTTAAAGAAAAGCCGTGCCCAGTCTTGGGCTGGCGATGGGCAAACATGACGTTCTCAGTTAAAGCAATTTTTTTGTTGTGAAAATGGAGGACAAGTTTTTATTTGTTCATGCTAGTCTGGCAGGGAGGTATGAGATGTACCTAACCAATACCGTCTGTAAACGCAATAGGACATGCAAGTTTTTGTACGATTTGTTATCATGTTTAGAGCAGAGTAAACGGAAACAAAACAAGTACACAATGCGTGTGGGTGAGCGTGCGCGATGCATAATCGATACTGCATTGTAAAATAGCAACATACGCATGCATCATGTTGCAGTGAACACGGGCCGTAAACAAATCAGTCAACTCAATCCACCGGGCAGACATCTGACTGATATAAAGAGTCGCAAAACTAAAAAATTGCTTTGTTTGCCAACAAATTTCGCTTGTTTGCCCGCTTTCCGCGACGCGGTGTTATTCGCATAAATCGAGCGAAAAAGCCAAATTGCAGCGATAGCTCACTAGCCTCGACAAAAAACGCGATGTACCCAAAAACAAATATTGCAAGCACTTGTTTTTTAGTTTTATTCTATTGCTTTATTTTAGTTTTGACACACTAAAATATTGTGACCACGTTAAATCTGGTAGTGGGCTCGATTTGTAAATTTAAAGCTTGATTTACGATTAGTGTACCGAGCATGAACGGAAAATGTAAAATTCGCGTGGTGATGACGTGCTAAGGAGCCCAAACAAACACTACTCGTGGGCTCAGCGTGCAATGCGTTCCGGCAGGCATCAATGGAGAAGTTCACTATATTTTTATGAAATTAAATTAAAATAATCAGGGCGTCGGAAAAAAAGGCCCGTGATGTCATAATGATAAGCGCAGCATGTATTTTGATATAATAACCATCACCATGTCTTCATTAAAGGTTTGCTGTCAAACACTAACTGTCAACCATCATGGGCAAGCTTTGTTCAAAATCGATCCCCTTTTTAAATGCCCCAAAACTATGGATTACCACGATTAAGGTAGGAGGTATTAGTACATGATTAAAGATTAGAAGATAGAGTAAGTTTACTTCTAACAGATGAGTCGGATAAGAAATTCATCCATCCTCATAGTGGATTGCGAGCGTTCTGCGGAAAATTACGTTCGAGAACTGTGTTTGCTGTAGACTCGTTGATACGTCCACAGTCCACACCGGACTCAGCGGAAGTCGTCCTCGGCTCGCCAAGAGTACACAAAATAGTTAACTAATTTGTGCAAACTAACAATAACTAATTATCTGTTCATTTTAACTTTAAAAATACCTTTTAAGCTATTGCATAGCTGCTATCGCGGGCCTTGAGCGTGGAGACCGAATCCAGAAATTCCGTAACGAAAATAACCTGACACGGGACTCCTCTCACCGCTAGATGGCGTTGATAAAAAATGCAATGCAATAGCTTTACCGCGGCAGTCCCCGAGTGCCACACGTCTTTTTTTAACTTTAATAAGATATGAAATGATACAAAAGAGGTATTGCATAAATTGTAAGTAGCCCATATTTCAAGGTAAACAATAGGTTACAGTGTGAAAATATAACAAAGCGATATTGTTCGAGAATCCTAGTTTAGAGATACAATTTCATTCCACACTGCACCGCCATATAATCCCTCAAAGCTTTGCAGTGAGAACGCGCTGATAAACTGCAAAACTAATGCCACACGATTGCATTACGATGCAAGCTTTTTCAGTAACGGGCGCGCGCTGAAATCGAACAAAAAGAATCGGAATATATCGGCTAGTTTTTCACGGTGCCCGACATGGTACGATCTGATAATGATTCTGGATTGGTTTAACGAAAAAAAAAAGTCTCTATTCATATCGACATGAATAAGTAATCGGGTGACTTTACGAGTTTCTTCGTAACATATTGTCCGATGTATAAACAGCAAAACAGTGTAGTTATTTTCGTAATATTTCGGCAATATCTTTGATCTTTGAGTGGGGGGGTGTATGTGCGCAAATATAGAACGGGATTCTCTTATGATGATTTAGTGGCGGACGCGACAGTGCAGGATGGATTTACCGCCGTATGAACGGATTATGTGGGCGAGTGCAAACACGGGGCAGTGGACGCCATATTGTGATTTACGGGGGGACTTTTGATTCGCGGCTTTATTGCCGCTTACGTAGGAAATTTAAAAAAGTACAGTTACTTTTTCGGAACATGAGCATCGATTGGAGCAATTTTGTTATGTATCTTTTTTTTATTCGATGACAAGATAGCCCTTGACTGCGATCTCACTTGATGGTAAGTGACGATGCAGTTTAAGATGGTAGCGGGCTAAATTGGGAGGGATATGGCATTGTACATTCAACCATTACCCCTAGTCGGTTTCTACACGCCATCGTCATCGCTTGGCGACACGTTTTTGACGGTATAGGGTGGTAACTAGCCACGGCAAAAACCTCCTACCAGACAAGACAGAGACACAGATATATCAGTGTCTCAAGTTGCTAGAGAGTAGAGTATCTTTCTTTTATGAATTTTAAAAACAAAACTTAGGTAAGTACGATCGCTTATACCTACCTACGCTTAAAGCATTTAGGATCAACATTAGGTATACTCTAATTTTAGTCATGATATCATACGCTAAATTAGTTTTATATCAAAATATATACCGAAATCACAAAAAAAAAACAACAAATTATTCCATACATATATCTTCTAGACAAGTGCGTTCAACCATAAAGAGTATTTTTATCTCGCATAGCTAGTCAAAATATTAAATAAATATATGTATGTATATTTATAATATAATAGAGACGTAAACTGTTCCTGAGCATTAAGTAGGTAGGTATATTAATCAATTTAGGAAAAAGGGCTTACAAGTATAAATAGCAATTACTCCGCCGCAATCTCGGCAGCATATTTGTTAATAAACCTGGGAAAACTTCCAATGTTTCCCCCTAACAATCTTTCTCTTCCGAGATAAATAAGATAGACAATAAATCATAAGCGCCCATTTCCTCGCTACAAAACAACGGACAGGGGGAGGCTGGGAAATTATGACAAATCATGCATTAAACATAGGGAATAAATGTTTTCTTATCACGTATCTATTCCTGTTTGTATTAGTTTTCCTTTATCTTTATTGACACAGGTTTCGAGGGAACGTTTTATTGGTTGTTTCAGCGTGACGGCCGATTGCGGACGTTCACTCCGTCATAAAGTACCCATTTGCTTTTTTTATGGTTTGTGGTATATGTTATCGAATTTTATTTCACCATTGCAAATAAATAATGGTAGAGCATTAAAATTTGAAGTTATTTAAACAGTTTTAGTGGTATCAGTTCTCTTTGTTAAAAACATGAAGGTACACGAATATTAAACGTTATCTTGTAGTCTAACTATCACCAAGCGATGGAGAGAACTGTGCTAAAGTCGTAACGCGTGAGACACTATAGCTCGAAACGATAGATATTGAAATCCCGAGGTGCTGGATTGGTGATCTCCCAAAACATTGATCTGGCTAATCCCCCACTAGATCTACTGAAGATGTCAGACGAGTCGCAAGCAGGCGCTGGTTATCTACAGACAAAGAAAGAAAGAAAGAAAGAAAAGTTTATACCAAAAGACAGCGGCATATGGAAACCCCTTCAGGAGTTTGAGTCTCTGTTCAGTGGTAGATAATAAAGATTTTTCCATCCAAAATGCAAAGTCGAAAACATATCTGGAATTAAATAAAATGAGATAAATAATAATTTTAAACAGTGCCATAAATAGAAGAAATTTTCTTTGAAATAAATCTTGGTCGGGACCGTGATATCTCAACAGCGTATTCAGCTTGCAAATCTAGGAATATTTATTTCGAATGCAGACAAAATCTCGCAATCCCTGTTTCAACGAAACTTTAAGCATTAGGTATGCAGTCAGTAGACAGTACCTACTTAAGTTCATTTATCTGCTTACACTTAAATATACATAGCTTCTACGCAAATAATGAAATCTTTAACCAACTGTTACATTATAAAAAGTTAACAAAATAATGTACACCGCACCTTAAATCTTTGTAGCACATAGTATTCCAATGTTTTCTATTTAGAAAATGTGTAGTAGGCAAAATCGAGACAAAAAAGAAACGGTAACGGTATGCTACCGTTTCTTTTTTCTAATACTCACTGCTAAGGCGTGGAATCCTCTTCCGGCGTGCTTCCGGCATTCGTTTACTCCGACACCTATAAAGTAGGACCTGTAAAACAAGGGTGATTAGGTACCTTCTAGTGCCATTTTAGGCTGGTCACTTTCCTCCGTTACCTAATTTCATTTTAATCGTGATCTTCTAATACTGGCAATTTTTAATATCAAATTAGATAGTTCTTGTTTGATGGGTTGACACTGCTGTGGTCCAAAAAGCAGTTGCCAGCGTGAGTTGTGATAAAAACCTTCCAATAACTATCCTCACATACTACAGCCACACAAAATGTTCATTATGAGGTCTGGAAGAAGTGCGTTTGTGATTATTTATATAGGTACCCGTTGTAGTGAATGTGTGCATTATGGATGTAACTTGTATCAGTGACACTGGCCAAATGTGAATTGGAAGACTTCACTCACCATTACGAACGACGTTATGGAAAGCTCTCAGGTACTATACACGTTTCTTCACGATGTTTTTTTCTCTGATGATGATGACTCTGAATAGCTAGAGCAGCTTGCTGGGATTCGAATCCTGAATTATGAATTATTATCTACTGGCAAATGAAACAAACATTTAGGTAGGTAAGTATCTACTTAATATTAAAGTAGACAAAGAATGTTAATATAAAACTTAAACTTTCGCCATTGCATCCATCTCTTAATGTCACAAGATCTGAGTCCTCAAAACTGCGCTTTCTTTACAAAACTTTAAGCCTGCGCCCGACCGCCACTGAAGCTCTAAATAAGATTTCCTTCCCCTTGACTACAGTGCTTTAAAATTTTCAGGGGCTTTTAAGATTTAAGTTTGGGAATACGTAATGCGGGTAGTTCAATCTATTAAAGTACCTACTGGCTTTCTTGTCTTTAATATAATGCTAGATGTACACGCTCGACGTTTTTTACTTTATTTTAGCAGTATACATGGACATTAGATGTAAAAGAAGCTTACTCTTAGAAGAGGAAATGGCAATCAACATAGCATCTCATATGTATACTATTACCTACTTCTTTTAAATTTTTTACGTCTTTGCTCAGAGAATCATTTTCAGGACCATCCATAAAAAGCTTATTAGGTAGGTACGTTCCCATTTAGCCCATGACCTTTCGATAAGGTCCACTAGGTCATCGCCAAACATCTGCCCGACCATTGCTTTCGCAATCGTCATAAAAGGTGTGTAACCTCACATTCCTCCCCAGCATTTTCACCGCCCTAATCACGAAATTCCTTGCACTGAAGAATCTGCCGATACTTGCACCTGTATGTTTCTTGTAGGTAACTTCTTTGTATTAAAACGTGTCGTTTATGGCGACAGCAAATGTTAGTCGTAAAGCATTTCAGTTACGCATACTTTTTATTGCAAGTTAAATTGCCCGTATTCACAAGCAAACCGCAGTGCTAATATAATTGGCTTGTGTCAACAGTCTTTTTGCAGCAATTTCATATAAAAGGCTATCAATATAATGAGCCACGGAGCAATGCAAGTCGCGACTCGGCGGTATTATTTCTACTGATATTTTATTATATTCGACTTAGCGTACGGTTAGCAAGCACAGTCACGATCTACTAACTTAACTTGAAAAACTTTATAGGTGGCTTTCGAAATGTTTGACATACATGTCGGAATAAGCTCAAAGTAAACACAGTATATTTTAATCAACTTATTTATTTTGATTATCTTTAGCACGTCCTAACTACGCTCACACCGATTCTCCATTTTTCTTTTTATATCCCTTCTCTTTTTCTCTCTCATACATTTATCCCTTTCACACACTCTTACATTCCATTTCCCACATACATTAAATTAATTTACTTAGTAAAACTTACTTTGTGTCCATCCTGGAAAATTTGCTCGGTGCCTTTATCAAGTTAAGCAACTTGGGTTGAGCCACTAGCAGGTAAAAATCTTCCTACTTTTAGTAAATGTCATTTTTAAAACGTCTTATTTAGGGTTCCGTACCCAAAGAGTGCCAACGGGCCGGCTGTCCGTCCGTCCGTCTGTATGTCAGCGGGCATAAAGCGTAAAATAGATACCTACTTGAAATTTTCACAGAATGTGTGTATCTATTGTTGCTATAACAACAAATAATAAAAAAGTAAAATAATAAAAATAAAGGGTGATTTTTTCGGTGTTTTTTGCTCGACCTTAACAATTACTGTTACGAGTTACGATGGTACCGGAACCCTTCGTGTGCGAGTTCAACTTGTACTTGACCGGTTTTTTAATATTCCACGGAATGTGTTTAAAGATAATTAATTAGTCGAAAAAAAAAATTTAACAGCATCACGCTAAGTTTCTTTCACTTTCACGCTTACGCTTTTTAAGCTTTTCACGTTCTTGACGCAAAAAATGAGCAATGAAATAATAAGTTGGGTTTATAATAAAACTAACGTATAGGTACTCTATCTACCTACTTAATTTTTTAAATCCATAAATCACCTTTCCGGTTTTGCTGCCAGTACACTAATATCATAAAATCAAGTGAGATTGCTATCGGAATGTTATGATTCCCTTTCATGTACTTACATAGGTTAAATCGCAAATTGTTGGTTCAGTTAATCGGACACTTTAGTAGTACGGACGTCTCACGTACTGTTCCTGTTTATGGAAAATAATGGTCCTTAATGTCTTAACATAGGGGTGAAATTGCTGGAAGTTAGTGTATGATTTGTATCGCCGATGGGTACGTGGACGGAGGTAGGTACTCGTGGAGTCGCCCGCCTACTTCGCGGTCTGCAATCAAAGTTGTTACCGCACAGATAAAGTTTAGTGGTTTGCGGACTACGTAAAGACAATGTTTTTCATCTAAGAATCGAAGGTATTGCATGCACTTTACATAAACAACCCTTTAGGAAGCGTTTAAGCATTTTAGTATGTTATTCAGGTTTGGTTTAATCTTCAGATTATGAAGTTTATTTGCTATCGTGTATATTAAAAATTGTTATTTTGTAGAGGTTAGTAGGAATGTGTGTCCAAATTCGTATAAAGGAAAACGGCATCCTTATATCATGTGATTATTCGAATCTGACACTTTTATGGTGATTATAAATTTTAAATTACAAAAGAATAGGATGTTTTGGCTTTAACGTCAACAAATAAATCAAAACATTCACTTCTCCGCAGCCAGTGTAGCGATATAATTTTACAGTTTTGGAACAAAAGATCAATTTTTCACATTACATCCGTGGTGTCAAAGCATGTTTTTGGGATAAATACCGACCACTTGATCTTTTTTCTACACAATAGACCCAAAGGCATTGTCACTTCGAACTGTGATTTCGTTGCAATATCGTGATTCGCATTCAGGTCGTTATTTTAAGACAAGACAGAGACTAATCCGACCGTAGAAAAGCAAGCGGCCATATTTCAAACTTTGACAGCTACAAGCTCGGAGCAATATGGCGACCACGCCACCCAATGAGGTACTGCCCCGTCACACGAAACGCTTCGTACGTTAATCACGGCTGATTTATTGGGGAAGGAGTGACACATTTTATATTCTATTTTCGAAAACCCTAACGAGTTTTTCAAAATGGTCTCCGTTTGAGAGATCGCAACAGCTGCATCTTGTTAGTACGTTTTCACGGATTCTGTTTTGTTAAATTATTTGCGTGAATGCATTACTTCAAATAAAGTAATAACGCGCCCCCTCCTTCAATTTAGAAATGTATTTAGATATCAGTGTCTGTTATTTAGACGTTATTCAATTGCATACGATGCACGCTCTCGTAAATCAAATATCTGCAAGCATTAAAGATTTATTGAGTCATTTAAACTGAAGAACGTTATATTCATCATATTTTATTGGCATAGAAAGTCCTTTGAACGCTATGTACTAAAACTACTAAAGCGCTTAACTGCCCATCCGTTGTCTGAATGTCTCTCGAAATTGATTTTTAAATTACTTGGATGACTATCCCCTTTATAAAGGAAAAGTCTGAGGCTGTTCCATGCCACATACGTCAAGGTTTAACCTAATCCCCGAGGGACGTCCGATTTTTATTGCAGTCGACCCTGATCTATGGGCCAATATGGAACCAATATACTGAAAAACGATGACAAAAGGGTTCAAATATTTTTTTGGGATGAAATTCTAACTATTTTTTTTTATTGATGACAAGATATCCCCTGACTTATGTTAAGTGACAGTGCAGTCTAAGATGATAGCGGGCTAACTTGGAAGGAGTATAGCAGTATAAATTAAACTCATACCACTAATTTCTACACGGGTTTGTATGATGCCAAGATAAAATGAGCATAATATACCTAAGCTATACATACTTACTACATATTACATATATTTGATGTTATTGTGAATAAGATTCGTATAAACTATAAATAGCCTGCTCTACCTATATAGGTACCTATCTAATGCGTAATAAAAAAATAAAAAAGTTATATGTACTTACCTATTAATTTTTAACCAGGTATTCCATTTCTTAAAATTCCTTCGGGTCTACCTGCTATCAACGCATCAGTCTTCACCAATCAGCAATTTGCATTTAGAATGTCAGCTTCATATTTTATAGTCTAGGGCTTGGTTAAATAAGCTTTAAAAGCTGGCTAAAAGGTGCTCAAAAGTATAATGTGGCATTTTCCCTCGAATACCTATTATGCGGGCAATTATGTTAATAACTTACGGCTTATATAACCTTCATCGATTAATTGCAGTTTTTCGTAATTCATTGTGAAAAAAACCATAAATAAGCTACCATAATTTTGAGTACCTAAATTACGAAAACATTTCATTACCTACTATTGATACCTACCTAGAACGAAAATACAATCTATACTTATGATAAAACTGTAATACTGCGAATTCTGTACATTTTGAAAATTTTAATCGGAGGACAAAACAATTTTTTTCGAATTTTTGTCTGTCTGTCTGTGCGCGCATCACGCGAAAACTACAGAACGGATTTGAATGAAATTTAGTGCAGTGGTAGCTGATACTCCGGGTCAATAGATAGCATACTTTTTATGCTGATAAACAGTAAGGTTTATCCGCGATAGGGGATGAAAGTTTTTGTTGATTTTGCTCCATAACTTGGTCAAATCGAAACTGAATTTGATAATTCTTTATTTAGTATAAATTGATTAGAAAATAGACTATTAGAAATATTTTCTCCAATTTTGGTGAAGATCTATTAAATATTATCGGAGATAGAGGACATAACTTCTCGCGGATAGTAGCAAGTCACTAAACTTTTTCCACGCAGACGAAGTCGCGGGAATCGACTAGTTATACTTAAATCACTTACTAGGCAGGTACCTATCTAAGCATTGTCTTATCAAAGGTAAGTAATCTTTGGTAAATTATAAGTATCTTTCAATACCTAAACAATATCGATTGTAAATAAATTCAAAGTTTTCCTATATAGGTACTATCTAGATTTACCAGATTGCAAAATACGTAACAATATTTAAAGGATTCCGCCGATTTGCAAACTAAACTCTGGCAACATTCGTTCCTTAAATAGGTCTTGATATCACATCAGACAGTCGCGATTGCATCTCTGCATGGTAATTCAATTCTATCTTAAATCCGCTTGACTTGGAAAGCCAGCTGCATGCTAAGGAACCAGTGTGCGTAAGGATGTGAACTTGAATAGTATGCTGTAAATGGCCGACAAAATCCAGCCAAAGAAACGAACGAAACGAAATTTTTTACGAATGAAAAGAAAAATAATACGCAGAAGAGAGAGAATAAACTCTAGATCTATAATGAGATAATAGATATGAGATCCATAATGATCTATAGTTCTTTCAATTCACGAGGGCGCGTGAGCTTTACATGTGGTTACGTCGTGAACATGCACATTGCGTAAGTGTGCGTGCTTGTCGCGAGCAAGTTCTTGCTCACACTTATACAGATACGACACACACACAACCATGAGCCACGCACCCTCGTGAATTGCAAGAACTTATACTAAGCATAAGTTTAGGTTGATTTGCCGCGACTCCATTATTTTAGGTACTGTCAAATCTAACAGATAAGTACCTACTTAAATTTTTTTAGTGTATAGTTAAAGTAATTTTTTTCTATTAAGTACAAAATAGAAAGAGAAACACTGATCTACGTGATCGATAAACATAATCAATTCATAAAAAATGACGATAACATCTTTATGTCCACATGTTTCCTGTTGTTCTCTAATTGATTATAATTATACTAATTGAATTTAAAATTAGTTTAACCCTTTAAATAAAAAAAATAATACAGATTTCTTATCTTTGAAGTACAATAACTTCATTTATAAAGATTTCCCCTGGATAAAGTTACCGAATTTTATACCGACTTTAAATCAGCGAGTTGTAAAAAACATGTCACTTGGGCAAGCTTCTGTAAGTCGTAATTTTTCTTTGTCCACTCCCAATATAAAGATCAATACAATCGTTTTGAAGTGGCTGCTTTACAAAATCTGTGTACAGTTGGAAAAAAAGCCGAAGAATCTCGCCTTATAAGCTTTCCATTCCTGTATCATTTTCAAACTTTGAGTCAATTATACTTTTCCAATTTAAGTGTACGTAGGTAGGTACGTATGTGAGTATGCCGCATCGAGTACGAATGCATTATTCATATTGTGTTTTTGAGATAACAAGCAGCCTCTTAAGTCGATACACATCTAGTGGACTGATTGGAACTCCGCTGAGTAGATAGCGGAAATGTTTCACCGGCGTCTTAGAAAATCTATTATAATTAAAATGTACACACGCCCTCTGCATTCTTATGTGTCAACTTTTTATGATATGACTTCATATGGAGTTATTTTATCAAAGAGGATAGATAGCCATCTAAACTCACGTGCACCTTGAAATACCTAAGTTATTTTTGTTCTTCATTAATAAAATCGTAAAAACTAAAAAAAAAATAAGAATAACTGAAAAGTTTTTTCTAGCTGTACAAAAAAGCTTCTTTAATTACATTGCGTATCGGTAGGTACCGTGAATTCAAGTGAAGTTTAATTTTAATATTAATTGCTTTGTATATTACAGGTACAGGTAGATATACCTACCTACAATTTTCTCTATAATATATTATCAAAGTAAAAATACGTATAATAGGTAGGCATGTTTAATATTAAACAAGTCAGTGCCTTATGCAAATGACACAACAACGTATTGAATATTTTTTGTTAGGTAGATATATGGCTTTATTAAAGTCTCTCATATTAAAGCATACGCAAAAAAACTATTTTTATCTTAGGTATCCTAAAACAACTTAATTGCTTGAGCTTTAACAAACCCTTTGCAAACACACTCATCCTGTATAGCGTATTATACCTACCTATAGACGCAAAAGAAGAGGCGCGGCGATTATGTGAACGTTATGTACTCGGTAATCGCCGAGTTCGATTCCGGACCACCCAGGTAGCGTCTGTATGTAGCTATCTGTATACCTACCTACTTGTAACTTGATATGTAAAACATTGTTCCACATAAACCTGATCGCACCCAGTCCCGTTGCGCCCAAACATTTTTATACAATCTTGTAATTTTCGATTCAAATTACCAATTTGCCTTGTACTGTCCAGGAAGTCTGGTCGACTTGAATGTGTAATAAGCGATATTTGGAAAAGTGATCGGTCCGTCGATTATTGCAAATTACGTTTATCAAGGATACTGAGAAACAATGCTCCTGTGGGTAGTTACCTCAGATACAGAATAAATTCAGGCACTAACTTTTGCTCGCGACTTCATCCGCGTGGTTAATGAAAACCCTTCCTTTTTCCGGTATAAAAAGTAGCCTATGACACTCTCCAGCTGGTCTATTGCGGAAAGCTTTGATCTATATTCATTTCTCTATCTCATTATTATTAGGTATGACCACCATGAAACTACTCTATTGTCGCGTAGAAAATTAGACACTAATGCTGGTCCCTAAAACGCTCAAAAGGAAAATAATAATCCGATATAGAAGTTTATTTCTAGATACTTAAACTATGCTCTATTATTCAGTCAATCTGTCAGTCAATAGAACAGTTTTATTGGTTTTAGTTGGTCCCTAAGTTCGTACTGCATTTTGAAAACAATCTCGAAGGCAATTACCTCTTTAAGTAGGTAATTTATTCGACTGCCAGATAATAGCAGCTTATCCAGTTGGTACAGGTTTTAGACACATTAAACTGAAAGCTCATGTAACTACTACGCAATTGGACTATTTTATCTTAATTCGTCTCATTAAACCCGCCAATTGAATACCTTCTTAAGTTAGTTTACTAAGGGAATTGTTTCATTGGGCATAATGCTGATTTAATCAGTTTTCTATATCTACTGTTACGAGATACTATATAGGTAATGGATTTTCTAAACCTACTCTTAATATAAATTTGATGAGAGTGATAGGCGATAGAGCAAAAGATCTAGGTAGGTCCATGCCGTAACCATTGGACTCATCTCGATGGGCACAAAGATAGACTGCGCGCTAAAGATGGACAAAGGACACTTGATACCGAGTAAAGAAAGGTTTTCTTTGTGATTATTAAAAAATCGATTCCACATAGACCGAGACATGTATCTGTACTGAGCTTTTTTTAAACATGGTAATAAAAAAACTGGCTACGGGTAAGTAACAGCGGTAAAAAATCAATAGCTATTGTTTTGTCATTAACGTCTTAACGACCCCGCAAGTGTAAATAACCACTTCCCGCGCGGCCTTTCTCCGGCCACATGTTCCAGAAAGAAACCCAACATTCGTAATCAAAAGCGGCCGATTCTGTAACAACAGTCGTAAACCACATGAAAAGTTTTACGAATTAGGAACAATTAAAACATTGAAGCAAACAACAGTTGTTGCGAATGTCCCCAGCGATTGCGGGAGCATTGGGAATTACGGGCGGTTTACAGGCTATAGATCTTAGTCCAAAATTCTTTACGACTAATATAACTTGCGCAATCCTTTTGTCGCCCGACTGGGGGAAGGGGGGGAAGTTGGACAAGTTTCTTTTGTTTGCGACACGTGTTGCAAAACGGGTTGGGCCTGACACTTGTTCGGAGAGAATCTTGGGAACGACTTGCGTCGATTTCCGTGGAAGTGTTGGCGTTCTTTTTACTTTTCAAGTGGAATAACTTAGGAATGGGCTGACTTGCAATTCACTTGCTATTTATTGCAAAAGTAAGTTATCGCTTCTCCTTATTTCACGATTGTGGTAATATCGAAACGCAAGCTTTTGGCAATCTATTATTTGATTCTAAATCGAATGATTTACCTATAGACTGGTATATAACGGTGAAAGCTCTGTTATTGACGCATCTATACTCGTAGATTCTAAAACTATTTTTAATTTAAAAATAGTTGAAACGGTCTTCAATAAAGGCACAAATCACAATGATAGCTCGTAAGACTTTTTGCCAAAACATTTAAAAAGAATCCCTCATCCATACGGTATCGCAGGCATCAGAAACGATGTATTTCATCATTTATGTAGGACGTAGGTAGGTACCTACATAAAGAAAATATTCAGAGTTCTAAAAACTTTATTTCAACATCTGCCGAGAGGTTTTTATCGGCAGAAGTCAATATGGTGCTGTAGTTTAAAAAAATATAGTGACACGAAGGGCGTTGCCCTTGCAATAAGACTCCGGAACCCGATACGCAGATGATGCTCCAACTCCCAAGATTTGTGGTATACGGAAACATTCGGCGTCATTATATACCTATTACGAGCTTCCACGACTCTTTTTTTGCTAGCCACGAATGATGCTTAATGAAGTCATTTCTGTCAACTTTATTACTGTTGTGGCATACGCGGGATTTTGGGAAATATTTACAAGGCGCAAATTGGCTCGGTAGCATTGGACTTAATTAGGCACATATGGCGTGAAAAGAGATTTTTTTTTTGGTTTGGTGGTTTTTTTGGTTAGCGGGCACAGATTATGTTAGGTCCTTAAAAAATTAAATTAAGCAGATTTCTGCTTTTGTAAGCCGCTTAAATATGGAATCCTACGTTTAATAAACAGCCAATGGTGTATCAGTATTGAGCGAAATACCTATTAGGTCAGCCTCAATTTCCTTCGTCAAATGGGTATGAATTTTAACCCATATGCTAAAAAAAGCTTGAAAATGTCTTTCTTTATCAAAAGTAACAAGGTAACAAGTAGATAATTTTTTTTTTAGGAATTTATACATTCCTACTAATAAAACTTATTCTAACGCAATAAAACAGGATTTATTTAATCCCAAGTAGATATATATAGAGCATTCACGATACATAAAGGAAAGAAAAGGTTCTATTTACGGTACCCCCGGAGGCTTTTACGGCTCAGACAATTAGCGTCACTCAATTAACCACTAGGTACTCCGGCACAAAGAAATTTTGTTAATTATTAAAAAGGTTGCACTCGAATTCCGGACTTCCCCTAAATTACGGATAAGGCGAGAGAAATCAGTGTACCGTGGAAGTTTAGGTCTTTTTTTCTTGTCTACTGCGCTGTATTAAGGTATTTATCAATTTATACATAATATTATTTTATCAAACAAATTGTTCAAACTGTCAAATGGATACGATTGTCTTACGTAATCACATGATATGTACTAAAACTTGGTTGTTGTCTTTGTTGAAATAAACAGCTATTTGGTCTTACTTGTAGGCCTTTGGAGTTTGGAATATAAATCGTAAAAGAATCAAGTTCATTTAGGGCGAGCATGCGCGTCAGGAGAATATTTTGTCTACCCATTTAATCATGAATTTCTAAGAGATTCCCGACTAAATGGGCTAGACATCTACTTATAAGTAGATAAGGCTAGCATGTGCGTCACAACGTAGTCGATTCCTCGATTAAGAGGACTGGTTTTTGATACACCTCATACATACTATGAACTGAAATTCTTCGCAAAGAGACTATGCTGAGATCTATAGAGCGTGCTCTGAAATAGCTCAGGCTCAAGACAGATGTTAAAACGAGACACAAATATGCTCTGACATAAATCTGTCTCGTTTTAACTCTGTTTCGAGTCTGAGTTGAGTGAGAGTGCGGTCTGTAAATTTTAGCCTTAGTTGTTCAATTCTATCGTCATTTTCACGCTTGCTTATCTCGAGAAATTAAATGAATCGTCCACTCCTAGGACTTCACTCGAACTGTTATTCAATAAAGAGCATAGATAAAGCCGTACATGCGCTGCCTCGATCTGAGTACTTGAGATAATTAAGCCATTAAATCGGTTGGCAACCCTTTTACACTGTGAGAAGCGGTCGGATCCGAAGCCTCGCTCCGAAATGCTTTTATTTTTGTATCAATTTTAAAAGCGATATGTTATTCGAGTGGGCTCCCTTAAGAAGTTTGATTTGGCTCTTTTTATTTTTACACGAGTAACGCTCGCTTGCGAAAAGGCTGTTCACGATCATATCTAAAAACTTTAATTCGACTGATAGTCTGATACCTGTCATACTTAGCATTACAATGACAGTGACAAATTATTTTGGATTAGATTGGTAGGCGCTACGCCGCGCCGCCTACGTAGCGACCTATGTATTTTGGTTATAAATGTAATATAAGTAATTAAGCTTTTACAAACCTAAGCATAAATAAGGTTTCGTTTACGTGCAGGTATTTGTTTTACTTTATAGTAACGTTTTATATTAATTTAGTAAAAAAATTATTACGCTAAAATGCTTTAAACAACGATCGACGAAGGTATCCTAAAGGCACTTTTTCGAAGTTAAAGCGCTTAAGGCTGCGCAGTGCACAATTTCCTTTCTCCATATAGGCGTAAAAAAGAGATTACTAAACTATTTGAAATTCTTCGTTCAAAAATAACATGATACTGATTTGACTCATCTTGATTTAGAATTTTTAGTAAACAGAACAAAAAATTTTAATTTTAAAGTTACGAACTCTGAACATGAACAATCCTTTTTTTTTTAACACTCAAATCGCAACTTTTGACATAAATCAATTAACGTATGTTGCAGTTATTAGGTACTTGTTGTGTTAGTATTTTTGTTGTGTTAGTATACATACACAAATAAAAAAACAAAATTATACCTTTAGATTACCTGTACAGAAAAGTTGTTCCCAAAAACCTACCCGTATTACCAACAGGTAAATTATACCTACATATTCAACATTTCCAAGAAATAATTATAAATCATTATTATAAACGCCTTCCGATTGGCCCACAACCCGTTACGCAAGATCCGAAATATTTTCGAAGCGAAATAAAATTGAGCCCAGCATGGGTGCAATCCTATACATTAAAAGTTCGACGCATGCAATGAAGTCTTTCGATACATAACCGTAATGCCTGGATAATGTGGTCAGGGCTGCCACGCAAAAAAAAGAAGCATTTTTGATTTACATATTTATCTCGAATAACTGGGCTGCGGTTTTGGCAACTAAAGCGTTCCTGCTTTAAGGTTGTTATTTTTGTAATTGGCAGCCCTACACGTGATCGAATTTTCACGACTCGCGGCTGTTGGCCTCGTATTCGGCTATCTCGTGAATCGATTTCTCGGTAACCAATTCGAAGGTTTCATGTAAACGGGTCATACTTTGTACCTACATTAATTAAGTTCGTATCTTCCCACGATGGTTACAGATATAATAATATCAACTTCATATAAGTGTTCCAAATTTTCTTGAACATTGAACTTTATGACATTTTTCAGGTTTATTTTCTTCAGATATCAATTGTATAAAATTATTCTAGTAGGGAGTAGGAAAAAAGTATTCGTACCTATCTAAAGATTTGCATAAACTAATTGGCGGTGTATTGTCTATGTTTTATAATTAACTTCGCAATACCAATTCCCTTCGGCGAATAAAAGGCGTACCACGCCGTTCCATTTATCAGTATTGACAGTTGAACGAAATGAAGCTGTCGTCATGGGCAATTGTACCGTCATTTCAACTAAGCTGTGTAGACAACCACTCCCATTCAACGATCAAACGCTAAGCGAAGGTACTGACGCTTCTTTTTTCTCTATTCACTTGAAGTGTGCCCTCGAAACTTATATCTGGTATCTGTAGACGGACGATGACCTTGTGTAACGAGTATAACTGTTACATGTGCTTCTGTATACAAACATATCATTACGCTTATTATTTTATCCCTTTGCCTGCCTGACCAGAGACGACATAGTAAACTGCCTAATTGAAAGAAAGAAAAACTTATATCTGTATACATATTTTATTATGGATGTCGGAACGTCTTCTCTGCAACTTCTTGCGTAGGTAAATAAACCACAAGTATAAGAAAATAATACCACAAGTTACAACATTTCAAAACTAAGTATAACTTAATAAAAAAATCAAATGTCCTTGTTTAAAAAAAATATGAACTAGATTTATGTAGTCAAAATATCGCATATCGCGTTCTAGTCTAGTGTATGTCCAGCCCATAAAAGCGGATTGTACCTAATAGAATACTCGCACGCACGAGTACGACTTATTAAGAGAGCTACTGAAGGAACACTCCTAAAATTATTTTTTCTTGTTGCAGGAGCGAATGGCCTGAGAAGACGAGGGAGACAAACCTACACTAGATATCAAACGCTAGAGTTAGAGAAAGAGTTCCACACGAATCACTACCTCACGCGGAGGAGACGCATCGAAATGGCGCATGCGCTCTGTCTCACGGAAAGACAAATCAAAATATGGTTCCAAAATCGAAGGATGAAGTTAAAGAAAGAAATACAGGCGATAAAGGAGTTAAACGAGCAGGAGAAGCAAGCGCAAGCGCAGAAGGCGGCGGCGGCGGCAGCGGCCGCGGCGGCCGCGCAAGGCCACCCCGAGCACTAACTCGCGCGTGCGCACTGACTCACGCGTGCGCACTAACTCGCGCGTGCTCGTGCTCTACCAGTGATATACGATCGCAGTCCGCCGAACGTTCTTTAGCTTTGTGTTTGTAAATTGTTTGTAATTATTTTCGTTATTTAAGTGTTGTTCGGTTGTTGTGATTATTTTTTTTTAATTAATTGTAAAGAATTAGACTCATGTTTTCAAAGAACGAATGAACAATAAACTGTTTAATGTTAGAATAGAAACGGGTCGTATTATTTTGTGTTTCGGGTTTTGTTTTTGTTGATTTATTGAATTTTTACATAATATATATTTTAATTCGCGCTTTCGTCGTAAATGTTCGCGTTTGGAAACCAGTGCAATTTTAGAAATCTCTTCCGTGTATCATAGAGTAGGTGTACCTATCGTAGATGGTTTTTCGTGAGGGCCACCGTAGCAGCCCGGCTCGGCGTCGGCGAGGAGGACTTTATTACGTTGTACAAATTTAATATGCCTACCAAAGAGACCCGGTCTCGTACCCTATAGCTAAGTAAACAGTCATAAGTTAAATCGTTTCCCCGCAACCCCGCGCATCGGACTCGCGTCGAACAGAATAACCGCGCCATCTTATCCTTCAATACTCTCGCATAAGTATAGTGTAAACGTGGTCGTGTTCCTGCAGTTTTAATAGTCGGTGAAGTTTAACAAATTGCCATAAATATAAGTAGGTATTATTTAGGTAGTAGCCGTGTAAATAGTTAGGGTTACGTCTATGATAATGGAAGTGAGCGGTTTGCGAATGCGCCGGCGCCGTGGAATGAGCAGAAAAAGCTCCGAGGGAGTGCGGGCGAGAGCGGGCGAGAGCGGGCGAGAGCGGGGCGAGCGGAGGGGAGCGGAGGGGAGCGGGCGCCGCCGGCCACCGAACAGGACTAGGTGAGTTTTTGTCAAAGTCCGCGGCATTATTTATCGAGTGGAGACGGTTGCGAAAAACTGACTCGTCGTCACCAGTCGATGGGCGACGCCATTTTTGAAATCGCCCGAGCGAGACCTCTACGGTATTGCTGTTTTGCAATGTTTTAATTTACTAAGCCGATCCGAAGGCTCCTTTGATCTTTCCCGACCGTCTCCGTTCCACTATCGAAACGTGGACGATGCTTCCCGGTAATTCAATTAAATTTTTAAGAGAGAATTTGACCGATACCATATACAAAAATAATTACCACCGTAGTTATATCGTACGAGTATGAATATAATAAAGCATCGTGCACGTATCCGTTTAATTGGCTGTTAAGTTGATTGACATATTTTAAACTTAATAAAATTATAATTAATATACAACACGGCTAAATCCATAGGTGTTAAAGAAAACGAATTAAACACACGCCATAAAAGGATTTTATTATTTCGTAAGTATGCATAATGACTTCATCACCGTTGCTCGTCGAATGGTCGGCGGGAACGTCTATTAATTAAATTGGCTATAGACTGTTCCATCTCTTATGCCGCATACGGTAACAAAACAGTCGGAGAGTCGCTAAAAACGGAATTCTTCATACCGTGCTCGCTGTACGGTCGGTAAAAGAAAACCCACGAATACCTTCCACGTATTTGGCCATGTTATTGGTGTTGAGAAATGCTAAGTAACTTAGGTTGCTGGTGTCAAGTTGTAAAATAGGGTATAAATTACTTTTATAGAAACCCGTGCTAAGCAAAAAATACTGATTCACAGTAAAGAGAGCTATTTAGTATCTACGACCCATAGAGAATACTAATGTAGTACCTACTTACCTAATTCATTTTTTGTGACAACCTTAACCAGTTTATTAGGGAATTAACTAATACATATTACCTACCTACTTATTTATCCGCTTTTCATTGAAATAAAATGTCATTTGTTCCTCTAGAATTTATGAAAAGAAGGCCTTTCTAGGCCAGATGAAACTTTCTAATGACGCGGACGTTACATGGACTTATTTCAGCAGCAAATAACATACAAAACAAAGTTCAAGTTTGGCAAAAGGATTGCGAAAAGAGTATTTTTGCTGTCGGTACTTCGCCGCCATCTTTTAGTTCTTCGACCGAAATCAATTCGGTGATAACAGATAATTATTTTGCTCGATACGAAAAATTATTGGTTGTTGTGACGGCGACGTATCGCGAGCGGCGAATTTTTTAACGGCTCAATTTTTACATGGTATTAAGGGTGTTTCTAATCTGGGTACCTCGTTTTATGTCCATGGTTATTTAAAATAACTCTTAACAACACGTTTCTGCACACACAGATTAAAGTCGAAAACAAACAACGTTACCTGCAATAATAGTATAATAGAATAAAAAAATAAAAAATAGATTATCACTTCTAAGAAACGCACTACCTATAATTAATTCCAGGGTAGTTAGGTTATAGTAGATAGGTATAACCTAAAACAATAAAATGGGTGTACCTAAAGAGGTGTCATTTCTACTCAACTCAAATTCAAAGAACATAGGATAGATTATGAAAAGTTTTTCATTTTCAGTGGTAGTTAAGACGACTTCAAAAAAATGTTCAGTGGTATATTTGTTGTGAAGCGCTTTTAAACTCACACCTTGACAAGCAGGATAAATCATGTTTTTTGTAATGTGAGTGATGGTATTAGGTTACTACAATGTGTACTCGTACGGTATGAAGGTCCGAACGGATATGAACTTTCGTAAATTACGATAATATTTTACGTAGGAACTTTAATGAAACATTAATGAGGTCCATCGTCAATGAGCGATTATAGAGTAACAACTAGTTCCGCACAATGTTTCTCACTTAATTAAAAAATACCAAAACGTCAACGTTCAAAGACAGATGCGAATCGCAAAAAGCCTGCCGCTACCTACCGCTCGATAATTCGATATTTCAGGTCCCGACGCAATGATAACGATATATCTTAACGAAGTGCCGCTAACATTTTTTCCTAACCTCAACGGAGTCGTAACTTACTTTTTCAGCAATAATTATGATCATAATTTAACATAATCATCTTATATACTTTGCTCGATAGACCCATTTCGAACTTTTTTCATTATTGATTAGGTTCAAGAGTTTCAAACCAGTTCTGTTACATTATACATTGCTTTTATTGCGTTCCTTCGACCAGTTTAAGACACCTGTAGTTACGCATTGAAAAATAAATAATTTTTCGACCGTAGGTAATCGGGTCCAACATATAGGCAGGACCGTAGAAAATTGTAATAATAATATAATCACCCCGATTACAATATTGGAGCCGGGACTTTTCGAGTTAATTAGACTTAAAGTTGAATAATGCATGACTTATTAATCGGTACCTACAGGGCTGGCGATTTTTATTTTTATTTGGCAAATTAATTGATATTCAGCGACGGTTTCTTATTAAAATATCGCAATTTTATATGGCTTCTGTGGACCTGTTTGGTGAAAATAAAAGGAGTGGTGTAGTTGGCGGAGCGCGGGCGGGGGTCTATCGCATCGACCGCCCGTCGATGATGCATATATCATTATGTACACGAAGGCCGGCCGGCAGCTGAGCAAGATGAGAGATCTTCTTATGTGAAGAAACCACGACGCGCGCCAACTCGCTTGCTTCTTGTTTATTACCGATACTGGCTCTGGACTCTGGACGGAATTGCGCTTACGTTTTTACACCAAAAGAGGAAGGCTTATGATTTTAGCAGTCTATAGATGCATATATATTTGTATTTACGTATGTTCCGTCATAGCGCCTAAACAACTGAGTCGATTTTGGTGATGATGAATTTTGTTTCAATCGATAAGTTATTATGGTTATTAAATCAATATGACGGTTGTTAACATCCAATTTTGCGTATGTTAAACTTTAAGTTCGTAGTTTTTAAACTCTTTCCTTGTGACAATAAGTTCTTGCAATTCCCGAGGGCGCGTGAGCTTTACTTGTGGTTACGTCGTGTAGATGCACATTGCGTAAGTGTGCGTGCCTTTCAGGAGCCTATGTGGGAGCGTTCAAGTGCGTGCAAGCACTCGCTCACACTTATGCAGATACGACACACACACAACCATGAGCCACGCGCCCTCGTGGATTGCAACGACTATAACCCTTAGGTTGGTAGCATATTGCAATCGTGACTGTAAAACTTTTACGTTTAAAGTATTGTAGGTTCTTCCAGTTTGATCTCGAGAATTCCTTCCGCCACCGCCCTGATTTATTAATGTGTTAACAACATTGTTATAACGAATTTAATTAACTCGATTTATACGATGCTTAATGAATGGTTAACCTACGCTTTTTATTTCCATAAATACCTAAGTCCTACTTCACTTTTTGTGTTAAATTGATACAGGTAGTTTAACAATGTATCCATGCGGACAATCGTAGGCATCAGCTAGTCTAAGACTGAAATCTACAGACTGCACTCTCACTCAGCTCAGACTCAAGACAGAGTTAAAACGAGACAGATTTATGCCAGAGCATATTATTTTGAATTTTCACTGACATAGCCCAAACTATCAGTAAGCTGAAGTGGCAGTGGGCAGGCTATGCTTGTCGCAGGGGCGATGGCCGCTGGAGCCGGAAAGTTCTGGAGTGGAGACCGCGGACAAGCAAGCGTAGTGTGGGGCGCCCTCCAGCAAGGTGGACTGACGACATAAAAAGAGGGGCGGGAAGTGGCTGGATGAGAAGAGCTGAGGACCGGGTGTGGTGGCGCTGCTTGGGAAAGGAAGTTCAGCAGTGGACGTCCGCAGGCTGAAATGATGATGAATGATGATGATATTATTTTGTGTCTCGCTTTAACTCTATCTTAAGTTTGACTTGAGTCAGAGAACGCTTTATAGGTCTCAGCATATTATGTTATAAGCATCTCCATAGGTAGGTACATAGATACATAGACACGAACATCAGAACACGAAACTTGTACTTACTTGAATATAATGTAGTGTTGGCTTTTCATTTCAAAATTAGGTGCTTAAAAAGTTTTTTTCGCATAGATAGCACCCCGTCCGTACGTCGCCAATGCCCATACCACACAACTAATGCACGGTCGACTGTGCATGTCAGCTGAACAAGGTGAGTGTTCGGAACGCCATATCTAGTACGTAATACATTAAATCGATGGTTATAAGAATAGTTCGAAAGCACATATTTACGAAAGTGCACCCAGGAACCGCATGCCATATAAAGCAGCGGCCGGTACACTCGTGTCGATAGTATCTCGTCACCCGGCGTGCCCCGCGCACGAACATGTCCCGTAGGTTACTCACCGCTGAAGCCTTAATCGATAACGATTTATTTAATTAACTGTACACGAGCACAATTCTGCCTTCTAAGGTAATAGAATAATGCGCGAGGGAACGCTTTCTTATGAACGTTTGCTTTCACAATTCACAAAGGGATGGGACTGGATAGCACATTGAAATGGTAATAGAGTGTTTAACTTGAAAAAAGGAGTTAACGGATAAAGGTCGTAACGGAAAGATAAATGATCAGTTCGATCTATAAAATAACTAGCTGATGCCTGCGACTTCGTCCACGTGGAGTTAGGTTTAAAATCCCGTGGGAACTCTTTGATTTTTTGGGATAAAAAGTAGACTAAGTCATTTTCCAGGTCCTCAACTATATCCATGCAATAAATCACCTCGATCCATTGGTCCGTTGCTGCGTGATTGAAAGACAAACCAACATGACCTAACTGAAAATTCATATAACTTCGGTTTAAATACATTTAAATTAAATATATTATTACAAAACCATATTATATATAAAAATCTGAAAAAAAAAACAATTTTTTCTAATAAAACACGGCAGAGATACATTTACTTAACAATATACCTTTTTGAATTATTTTTTGCTCATCGCTCACAGATTGCAATTTTTGATTTAGGTCACTTTAATTCTAAAGCTGCAATATACCTACTTTTAACACGGCGGGAACGAAGTCATGGGTTTTAAGCTTGTATCCAATAAACATCCAATTTTACTACCGACACATATCATAAACCAAAAGTGCTTAACCGCCCCAGCGAGTATAATCGAGTTAACCCCTACAAAATCACGCAATAGCCGATACGAAATATCGCTTACCATGACAGCTATTAATTGTGACCGGCAATGAGCCTTAAGGCCGTAAACTAACACTATCTAGCCGAACTGCCTACTTAATAGTCACTTTACTATAATTGCTACCAATAAGTCGATGTGCGAATATCTACATAATTTGTTCGATGCGTAAGATAAAACGTATCGAACAAATACTTTCGATACGTTTTATCGAACGAATTTCGATATAACGAAATACGTAAATCGAATAACGTCATATACGTTATCGAATTCTGTTATACTCCAAACTGTTAACTGGCTATTAACAGTTTGGAGTTCAACGTTGTACAGTCTAAACTGTTAATATGGGTGCCAACGGAACCCTATTGCTAAGCTTCTAGCAGACTGTTTTTCATGAACCGTAGTACTTAAAATCACAGAATGTGTAGGTGTTTCTGTTGCCGATATAACAAGTACCTAATAAAAAAAGTAAAAAATTAAAGAGGGTCTCCCACTCTCCATACAATAAACTTTAGGATCAGGTGGTGTTAAATCTTTTACCTGCGAGGGTACGGAACCGTTCATGTACGGGTCCGAGTCGCACTTGACCGGTTTTATTTATTTTCGATTAAGTAGCGCTAAAAATATTTAGGTAGGTTTATAAAGTCACAAAGCAAAACCTGATTGATAATAATTTAGGTTTCATAAATTAGGATTAAACAAGTTGTCTCGCAGTTATCTCGTCAAAGCGATACGCGTGATTCAAACGTAATAAATCTTTTCCTGCTTTTATTTATACGGCCCGCATATTTTACCTTTTATCATTTTTATTTTTTAATACAGTCGCTGTACAAAAATGTTTTTTGTGTTTTTTTTTTTCGTTGATATAGGTAACTACCTGTACAATGTACCTACTGAGAATATATTTCTAAATAAATTTAAAAAAAAATTAAAAATACACACCTACCAAGGATTACTTAATCTTTTAATAGGTAAGTATATAAATAAAATATCAATTGCTTTTCGTTAGTCTGGCTAAAACTCAGAAACTGCTTGACCGATTTGAATAACTTTTTTTTGTTTTGTTCGATCTAATGCAGGGGTGGTTTAAAAATTTAAACTTTACTTTAAGGTTGAACTTTATATATTTTGTTTAATTCAAATAATGTAATCATTTTTGGCTTTATTTAAGGACTATAATAATCTTGTAAAATTGTGTTGTAAACGCTGTTGATTACCAATAAATAAATAAATAAATAAAAATAAAAAAAGTAGGGAAACCCCAAAGGAATAACTGAAAAATGAAAAAATCAAAATTGGTATTTTTTTAGGAATTGCCTTATATGGATTATACTTAGTTTTAATAGTAGAAGGCATGGTGGGAGCAAAGCCGCGGGTCAGCCATTTTTTTCCAAATTTTTTTCTTGTCTAGCCCACTGCCTAACTCAGACGTTTGCACTGTCTTTGCATTAGGTACATTTTAACTATAAAAGTTATTTGAGGTTCTGATAACTAAAAAACTAAACTGAATAGATACCTAGTATACACGCATGATAGTAATCAGTGCGTTAGTTGTACCTATGTAGGTATGTACTGTCCATCAAAATAAAGCTCAATTCAAAAGCAAGTGTTCATTCGTACATAATAACAGTTTGCGTGTAGGTATGTAGCCGTCATTTACAAGTCGACAGTCCTCGAGGGGCTGCAGTAAAACTGACCAATAAAAGTTCATTATCTATCGCTTGTTCGCTTCCAACTTTCATTTTATTGGTTTATGACAGCGAACGTCATAAACCCGAGGTGTGGTGTCGCGGTGGCGGGTGACAAATTATGTGCCGTTCGTTCACTTTTATGATTGCATTCCCAATAGTAATCAACTGGAAATAATTGTTTTGTTTATTCTCTTTGGAACATAGACCACATACCTTTAGTTAAAATTTCAGCAGATTGCGTGTAGCGATGACCGATACTCGTATTTTGCTTTGTATTGATACTTCGTATCACATGCGTTGTACCTATCGATATTATACATACCTATATCAATATCATATAAAAGATAATGTTTATTGCTAGCTTAGCTCCTGTAGGCTCTCTCGACTCATCACTTGTGTAGTATATTGTACCTACTCGTAGTCAAGCATAAAATTAATCATTGATTAAAAAAGTTCTCTTCTATCGTTCGGTGATCGATTCCTGACTGATTTTGAAATAGGCACACGTAAGCTTGTAAGAATTAATTAACCTAGCAACTCCATTGCGTAGCAATCTGTGGTTCCACTTACAACATTTCACTTTGCCAATTCATTATAGTCTGTTAAACACAGGTTTTAAAACTAAAGTTACAATTACTGGAAAATCTGAAGGACTGTAAAATGTTTTTAAATACAGTTTTCAAGAGACATTTCGTGGGCGTGGCACCGCTTATGCAAAATGAAATAGCACGAATAAGCACGCTACACAGTGATAAAAAGGTAAATGGCATAATGACATATACGAGTAAATGCACTTAATTTTTATGTAAAAATTATTTACACCCATTCGGAAATGTTTGCTTTAAGGAAGGCTGTTTTAAAAAATAATAAAACTGTGGATTTTTAATAGTAGGTACATTATGGTACAAGTGTAAAAGTTGGTGATTACCGCTGAGGCGCTATTGAGACCCGAGCCGTTAGGTGAGGGTCTTAAGGTAGCCGAGGACGGTAATCATCAATATACACGTGTATCATACGACGTTTTTCAACACACTTGTGAAGAAAATAATACTAAAATAGTACATTATGGTACAAAACAATGAAAACGAGTTGTGAAAATTTTTTCGCAATGGTGGGAAAAATTAATGTTGTTCTTTTGTTCGCCCTCTTGAGATGCTCTTGAGGGCAGGCAAAGATCAACGACCATACAGCCTATTCAGGTGTTTATTTGATTTAATCAGTTTTCCGGAATGCGCGCGCACCTTTAATGGCCATAGACTAAAAGAATGAGGTACCTTTTTTTTTGGCTTTTCTCTTATAGCCACGTACAAAATAGGGAATTTCCAGTTTTCTTTATTACAGAAAAAACAAAAGTTATACCTACATATTTGAGTGACAGTTTTATTTATTAAACACGTACAAGTTGAAATTATCTATTTAATCTATTGAAATTATCTATTGCTTGCTCATTTAATACTATATTAAATTATAATTTAATATAGTATTAAATGAGCAAGCAATAGATATCTTGGCAATAGATAGGATCTTTTTTGTAATAGAAACTTTTTTAAGAACCAAGCAACTCAACCAATAAAATTAAAAAAAAAAATTCTATAACTCACATTGTGAATAATAGTAATCAAAAGTCACAGTTTGAGTTAAAGGTGTCATTGTGTGCCTAATTGCGGTGAACCGGGAGCCATTTTATGAGCAAGTGTGTTGAAAATGTTATTTAATTTATTCATCAATCTTTTTACCTTGGTAAAAAAACTTTGGATCTCTACTAGGTACTAAATATGTAGAGTTTTTATTAGCGTCACCTTTTTTCGCGTTGATGGTTTAAAGTAGAGTGAACCAGTGTTCTTATACTCGGCGCCATATTCTCTTTTAGAAAATATACATATAGGTAATTCTTTGATACCTAATTCGCACAATATTATCATGGCTTTCACAATGAAAAGGACCGTGAGCTTTACATTTCATGGTATGCTTAATTTCCACGCTTTTTTTCCACGTACTACCAAACTGTGGAACCATCTCCCTTCGACAGTGTTCCCACTTAATTACAATATGGGGTTATTCAAGGGGCGAACCAATAAGTTCCTGAAAAGCCGGCAACGCATTGGTGATGCCTCTGGTACTACAAATGTTCATGGGCGGCGGTAATCACTTAACATCAGGTGACCCGCCAGCTCGTTTGCCCGCTATTCATATAAAAAAATCTTAAGTATGGATTGGTGTGGCTCACCACAGGTCGGGTCTTTTCGACGACCTACACCTACACCATCTACAATCTCTGTGTAGGTATTCGTCTGGACGTGGTCCTTTGCCACGATCCAACCACGCCTCCCTTACCTACGTCATCCTAAGTCTCCTATTAACATAGAAGACTCTAATTTTTTCTAACCCTAAGGCTCGCCTCCCATCCGGCAGAACTTCTACACTCGCCTACACCGCCCGTTGTCGCTATAGCGGCGGTCTACGCCGTATAGGGATCTACAAAAAAATGGATCTTGGATTAATACTATGGTTAGCTCCCTCCAAGGGATATAATCGTAAAGATATGTAAATAGCAAAATACCTCCTTCACGCGCGTATCCAATCCACCGTGACCAATCGAGATCGACCAGCGGCAAAAGTGAATAAATTAGAAAAGCAGTAAATTGTCGGAGGCGTTTTAATTGAAATCGCAGTTGTTAATTGAGTGCGTAGCACACAGCGCATGCGTCCCGTTGATTTATTATAGCCAACTATTTACTAGGCTTAGCACGTATGGGCTTGAATGGGTATTGCATTTTATAAATGCGCTGGAAATTATTTCATTTGCGCTGCCTTTCGCAGCTTCACGGCGATAGCGTTAGATATTGAACCTCCACATTTGGTAAAGTTAACTGCTCGAAGGGTTAAAGTAAATAAACTTTTATAAAAAGGTACTAACCTATACCTTTTGTCAATTGGTAACTCTTTGGTGTCAGGTTGTAATTAAAACTTATGAGCCACATTTTATTTGACTTACAGCAGCAGCACTTTTGGGCTTGAATGCGTCGACATTGCATTTTATAAATGCGTTGGAAAATGATTTCATTTGATAGCGTAGTTAGGTATTGAAACTCAACGTTCGGTCAAATTAATTACAACTAGGGTTGCCAGATTTTTTTTTAGCCTATAAGGGACAAATGGTTAAATCGGCGAAAAAATACGTGATTTCAGTTTTTTACCCGGGACAAATAAAAAAATTATTAAAATTTGATTCCTCCATACTTTTTTACGAATGTTGCGGGGTGAGTAGGTACTCGGATCTATTTTATAATGAAAAACGAAGTACGGTTCAAATACGGGACAGAGTCAGTCCCGCCGGGACATTTTAAACTATGCCTAAAATACGGGACGTCCCGGGAAATACGGGACGTCTGGCAACGCTAATTACAACATAGAGCCAGTCACACGTCAGGTAAAGTAAAATTACACTAAATTAAACTTACAAGCTAACGAAGTCGCAAGAGAGCGTTGTCGAATACCTACCGTGCTTGAATAGAATAGAATACAATAATTTTTTATTCAAATAAACTTTTACAAACTAGGTACTTTCGAATCTTGAGCAATGAGCAGCTGTTGTGTAGAATCGAGGTATCTCTTAGTCGAAAGAATGTTACAATTGCAATTTTATTACGTACTCATGATAGGTAGGTGCTTACTCGTACCACTTTCATAGCAAAACTCCAGTTCTATTATTCTATTTTCTCATACCTATTAGGTATTGAGACACAAAAAAATTCCTTCGGCATGCTTACGTAAATGTGAAAAAACTCAAGAATCTCGTAAAGCAGAATAGAAGTAATTTTATCTTCCATTAGGTGTGATTTTATTATTGGGTACCAAATACCAACACACAAAACAACTAAAATAGATATTATCATCTACCTACTAGTAATATTTAGGTAGGTACTTTATACTATATTACTAGATGATCCCCGCGACTTCGTTCGCTTTAAGGCTTTTTATTCCCGCGGGAACTCTCTTATTTCCCGGGTTAAAAAGTAACTTATGTGTTATTCCAGACTCCCTGTGCCAAACAGCCAAATCGGTTCAGTTGTTGCGACGTGATTGAGTAACAAACATACATCTTTCGCATTTATATATAATAGGATACTCGTATCTATATATATAAAAGGCAAAGGTGACTGACTGACTGACTGACTGATCTATCAACGCACAGCTCTAACCACTGAACCGATCGAGCTGAAATTTGGCATACAGGTAGCTGTTAGGACGTAGACATCCGCTAAGAAAGGATTTTGGAAAATTTCAACCCCAAGAGGGTTAAATAGGGGGTTAAAAAATCGAACCTAACGTGAGCGAAGCCGCGGGTTAAAGCTAGTTAATTAATAAGATAGCGAGCGTTTGATTGTCACAAGTTTGATTCTTATTTGAATATCAACCAAAAAAATCAGTTTTTGGTAGACATGCACGCAGGCCAAGTCGTTGGCAAATCTCATAGTTTTTCCATAAAGTATTTATTTATATTTATTCCATATGTACAAAGTTTAACCCTCACAATACAGATAACTAAAAACTCTATCAAACTGTAGCGACACGGACCGTCTAGTAAATAACAGTGGAAGGGTTAAGCCCTTCAACTTTTTCTCGGGCCGTGCGCGACCCCTATCTGTCTTCTCTGAAGATACGGCGTATATCTTTATTTATCATTCTTTATTGCCCGAAACACTGACTCGCGGTATTGTTCCTGTGAGATTAAAATAGAAGCCTATTGGATTTTATCTCTCCGATTAACTTTAGATAAGTTTCTATTTACGAAAACTCTCCTTAGATTCTTTCTTTTCTAATAAGTATCTACCTACTCCTTTTCTAATTATATGAATACCTACGAATCTAAAGCAAAGTATAAGTTCTTGCAATTCACGAGGGTGTGAGAGCTTTACATGTTACGTAGTGTACATGCACATTGCGTAAGTGTGTGTGCCTGTCAGGAGCCTAGGTGGAAGCGGTCAGGCGCGAGCAAGCTCTCGCTCCCACTTATATAGATACGACACACACACAACCTTGAGCCACACGCCCTCGTGAATTGCAAGAAAGTACTAGGATTTACCTATTCAATGTAGAAACCGATAAGAAGATCTTTTAAGATAAAATTCGAAGTAACTTTAAGAAAAGCTCATAATGAACTTAACTATCCTGACCTGACAAACTTTTCAGGACATTATTAATTTTGTTTCTATTTTGCGTTCACCAACTGATAAAGCGTAGATAACTAACTGCGATGCGAGCCTTATAAAAACGAAGTTAGTGAAGTGTTAGGGCGGTCTAATAGGAATGGAAATGTGATAAAATACGAAAACGGAACCATGGAAATTCACTCGGAACTCGAAATGAAAATTTAACTTAGGTACTTATACATTTACTGGTCTTAAAACTCTTAACCCATCGCCAGCCCACAACTGGGCATAATTGTAAAATTATGTTCCTTTCATGCAGTTCAATATCTATCTCATAGGGACTCATACCTAAGACATACCTCAGAACTTATTAATGAATTTCTGTAATTATTTTAGATCTATCTGTATATATCTACTTATCTACAACTACCTACCTAATAGGATGTAGTTGTAGAAATGAAATAGTTACCTATACTGAAATAATTACTTGTACTTGTGTAAGTTAAAAAAAGTTCTAAAGTATATTAGAAGTTATTACTATTATTATTGGCTGAATACAAGTGGTGCGACATGATTTTTATTTAAATAGGGACTCAATTTCCCCTATAGGTATAGGTACTTATCTCACAAATAGACTTTTTTTAAAGACAGGAAATGCCTAATGCATACCCCTCCGTCAGGGGTTATGTGGGGCTTGCACCCACTAAAACGTGTCTTTGTCCCTTCACAGACCCTGGCAGTAGCGTGGATTACACTTGAGCGGAGTATTCAGCATGCCACTGCCAAAGTCATAACAAATAGACGTACGAAATCGCTCAATATCACTTTTCACCATTTGCTGTGAAACCCCTAACTTTATCAACATATTTTACTCACAAATCGAGTTGGAAGAGAATTCCAAAAGTTCCACCCCAAAAAGAGTAGGAAGTAGCAACTCAAGCAAATAATTGGTATTCTATTCACACCGAGAGGGCGATTTATACCCCGAATTATTTCCTTGTTGTTTTATTAGAGGATTTGTCACTCACCCCGCTTTTATAATTACCCCCAGATATCGGGTAACTTTTTAGATGGAATTTATGTAAAAGGTTCGGGGATCGGTTTCAGTGGATTAGAACTCGGGAATGTAATTAGCCGGATTGTGGAGTTGGGTATATTTTGTAGTCTCTCCCTCGTAAATATGAGATAATAGAGATTTCCCAGTTTGGTATAGGTTATGAGCTTACATTATAACTTTTTATTACAACCCTTTGGAAAACTTGCAAAAAGATTTAATTACTTACTAGTTGACACACGCGGCTTCGCTCGCGTGGGTTTCGTTTTTAAAATCCCGCGGGATGTCTTTGACTTTCCGGGATGAAAAGTACCCTATGCCACTCTCCCGGTCCTCAACTATACCCATGCAAAAAATCACGTCGATCCGTTGCTTTATTGCGGCGTTATTGAAGGACAAATCAACAAACAAACACATTTTCGCATTTATAATATTAGTAAGGATTGCATTTTTAAGATCTATAGCGGAGTAGGTACGTTTTATACATGTAGGTATCAAAAGACACCAAGTTCAGTTCCAGACCAAGTTATAAACGATATTATGTATTATTTCAAAACTAGGTGATGCCCGCGATTTTAATTGTTAATCTTGTAATATTATATTATAATAGGTATTATAAGGCTTAATTACAATCATATTATAGGGCTTAATTAGAGGGGTATGGTTAAATTACACAAAGAAATAAAATTGAAGTGAAAATTTAAATTTTATTAGTTTTTCATATCGCGTGTACCTACCTAGATTTTTGACATTTGTTAACTTCATTGATAAACTGAAAAACTAAAAGAATAAGTAGGTACCTAGGTTAAACTCAGATTAAGAGTTTGTATTCTATATTTTAGTCTTGGTGGTCTTATATCTCTGTAAAGTATTTTCACTTTATCTTCAGTAAGATTGTCTTCAGGCAGCTCATTTTCGTTAAGGAAATATCTACTTACGTATTTTCAACTACAGAAGTAGAAGTAGGTACCTTATATATCGGTATTTATCTCGATGAGGAATTCATCGCGTAATAATACCAAAATAATACCTACTAATGTTAGGAATAACATGAAAACAAAAGTGAGAAAATTCATCAATATATTTAATTTCATAATTAATTTAAGCTAATTCAGTAGGTAATATTCCTAGTAACTACTAGTAATCGGATAAACAAGGTACATTTTTAGATTCGTTGAATTTACTGTAATCAGAACAAATGTTAAATTACAACTAGCGCCATCTATGTTTTCATTTAACACTAAAGTTGGTATACTTCTAATTGCCCAAGCTCTGAAATATCCTTGAATTAAACTTTGTCATTGTAAAAAAACTATTTCTTTCGTCATTTTAATGGTAGGTACGTTCCTAATTTTTTATCATAACAAACATTGATTAATATAGTTCGCTCTAGCTAGCGTGGTTACGAGCTTTACGAAAAAGTTCAGCTTTATGGGGATAGATGTCGCATAAAGCATTCGATGTCAACGCTGCGGCGGCATGGCGGCAAATTTGAGTACTAAAAAAGGCGGGAAGCTCTACCGACCGACGACGACGCGTAGTGCGGTGGCGTGTTGAATGTTTATGATGCAATTTAACACTTTCCGAGTATATTGCCAAGCACTTTTGAATATAACACGACAATACAGTCGAAATTCTTTTACTTTATTTGAAATTCTTTTCGTAATTTTACAAAACACGTGTATACAGGAGGAAACTTTAATGTTTTAGCTAATTGCCTTTTTGCAGATTAAAGGCCAAATGTAATTTACACCTTAATTTATTTACAGACATAAAACTCGAAACAAAATAAGTAACACAATATAATATTACACATTTTCCTTAGAACCTTTACAACAAGTCAATAAATTATAACTTTTTAAAAATAGAACACTCGAGTCGACGAATGAAATTACGCAGTGCAAACGTAGCGTCATCGCTCGTGGTCATAAAACATTTATGTTACGATGTGACGACCTCAAATGGCTCATAAAAAGCTTCAGCGATGCCCTCACAGATGGCGCTGTGTTGTTTGAGCGATATGCGCCATCTAGTTGTCACGAGATATTTTACGTTCACCTCCAGAAGTTATGGTTTTATTGGACTGACTCACACTCTACAGAGAGCTATAAACTTACGAGCTGCAACTTCGGGCTCTCGAATATGGAGATATCCGAGGGAAAATGGGCGTATAAGACAGGAGACCGACTTTTATTGTTTGTAAATTGGTTGTAAAATTATGAGCCCGCTCGTATTGTGCGTAATCACGGCGATCAGCTGTTACTTTATGGGATAAATCACTTTATTACCACAAGCGATGGTTTATGAGGCTATAAAGCTTCATTCAAATGGGCGACGAGTTGTCACTTTGATACCTACCTACTAGCACATCAATATTTTGTACGGCGATGAATTCAATGGATTTTCTCTTTTGTTAGATAGGTAGCTATCTTTCCTCGCTCCTTTGTGGTTTTCATTCATTATTTCTTTACATAATATACCTACCCCATTAGTACTTACAATATTAAGTAGGTATGTATTAATTTTGTATTTATTACCTTTATTACTTACCTCTACCAATCGGGGTCGCTACCTACTCAAACAGTTAAAGTAGGTTGATAGATCATTGCATAATTATTTATTGTAAGTATTTCTTCTTTTTTGTTATATTATATCCTCCATGGGAAACAGTTTTCCGGCTAAATCGGTTCAGCGTTTTAAACATGAAATAACAGTCAGAGCAAATTTTCGCATTTAGAATATTTTGTATCAGTTTGGAAGAACCACATTCAAAAGCATTCGGTTATTGATTACTTTCTACTCGACAATAGATGGCGCATGGATGCAGCATGATTAATATGAATCCATATTTTAGGCAACCATTTTTTGTATTTTTTACACTCGTTTTAATTTGTAACGTTGCTATTTTTTGTAAATTATAGAAAAATTTCCTACCTATCTATTAAAAATACCTACCAAATCATTGCTTTTAATTTAGTTTTCTGAAGATAACCTACCTAATTCATATTAAAATAATAGTTCACTAAAATAAAGTTATACTATAAATGCGCAACCATAAAATTACTTATGTGTTATGTAAGTAGGTAGGTAGGATATCAGTCGGAGTCCTTTTTTGTAAAATAAATATGCATTCAACAGATGCTCACGAGGTTTACAAGCTAATTATTTGTTTTACGAGACGTTTACGATCATCGCTATCGTTAAGTTGACGTTTACGATAGGTTAACACCTCGGCGCGATTGTGCTCGGCCTTTAATACTTTTAATGGCACTTCAAATTAATTTTGTAAACAGATAATGTAAACTTATTAGTACATGAGATTTAAGCCGCTCGCGCCAGCTCAAATGCAATCAAGAATTTTGTAAACAAGATTTTTATTGTTTTTTTTTTTATTCGATGCCAACTGCCAAGATAGCAAAAGATAGTCATTGACTGCGATCTCACCTTATGGTAAGTGATGATGCAGTCTAAGATGGTAGCGGACTAACTTGGAAGGGATATACATATGACAGTGTACATTCAAACCATACATAAATGTTGTTAAATGAAATCGTAAACTTTTTTCTTCCATTCTTCCACAACAGGATTTAATAGACTTCCACATGCCTGGGTCTAGCGCCGCTTGAAGTCATCATCTCCCGGTGACTTGTTTGATGTCATCTGTCCATGTTATGGGGGGGTCTGCTAACATTGAACTTTCCGTTGGAGATCGACCCATCATCACATAGGTAGGTAGGTAGGTACCGATTCGTTGAACAATGTCGGTTACTGTCTTCTTCGGAGCCGCGCATAGTTCTTCATTGCCTGCAGAGTGATTTTACTTACTAGCGCTAGTGTACATAAGGCTTAAAAAAGTTTGACGAAAAATGCAGCAATTGCTGAGTTTTTACCGGTTCTCCTTAGCAAAATCTGCTTTCCGAACCGAATGGTAGTTTTGAGATTATTTGAATAAAAAATTATTCTATTCTATTCTAAGAGTCGCAGATATCGGCTAACCTACATTAAATAAATTTAATGCTTATTTCATTTAGATGAGTAAGTACATACTTATTTTACGGAAACTTTTTGTATAAAATTTTAAGCGAATAATAGCGAGCTCAGGCTCAAAAGCTCGAAGCTCATAAGTCATACATAACCATTATTAAAACAGATTTCTCATTTGTTTTTTTTATTATCAAACTTCTATAGGCCCCGGTGGATTGACCCTGTTAATAAACTGCTGGAAGAAGACGGATGCGGGAAAGAGAGGGATAATGAAGGAGCGGCGTAATTTATGTGATGCACATTTGGTATGAACAGCTCCAAATAAAAAGATATTTTCCGGGTATGGTTAAGGGATTAATGTTTCTGATACTTTGTTAAAATAAAATAAAAGTACGGTCGATATTTTGGCAACGTGGTTTTAACGTTGGCAAAGTTAGTATCCTGTGGGCTATGTTTGAATTTAAGTAGAGGTTTTTAACCGACTTCCGAAAAGGATTCAGATTTTCAGATTCCAACAGATTCCAACTCATACTTGGCAAAATTTTTTTTATTACCCTGCGCCCCAAAGTATATTTCGTAGGTACCTATCGTATGTATTATACTTTTCTACTTTCTTAAAACTATAAAGTAAGATCTGTCTGCCAAATGAACAGGCCGTTTGAAACCTATTTGTTACAAGAAATAAATTGAAAAACAGCAGCATGAAAAGAAATTGCCATTATATTATAAAAACAGCTTCTCGCTTCTTAAATTGTAGAGCTACAGTCGCAAAACAAATGGTTCGCAATAAAACCATTTATCAGCGGATAGAGAAAAGTAGAAAACTGGTTAAAAATAAAAATAAAGTGGACATGTTTTTCGCGACAGTACCGCCTATCGCTATGAGTAAGTTATGGCCTTTGTAGGGTGAGTTACACCCTGCTTAGGTCACGTGGCCCGAGGGAGATGGCGCTATACGGTCTCTGGGGCGAGGGAAGGGGACGGGCGAAGTTGGGGCGGCAAGTTATCTTCGTTTCATTCAACTCACACTCGCGCCGCCCGAACGTCCGTATAGATCAATAAAACTACTTTATCTCTTTTTGGCACATCCCCATCCCGTCGGCGACTTCCTAGAGCGATGCTTCACCGCGCTATGCTTTCTCTTTAAAGTAATTTCTAAACTCAAAGTTAATATAAAACACATGTGAAATCATTAAACAGACAAAATTACCTATTAAATAACCGGTCTAGTGCAAGTCGGATTCGCATAGGAAGGGTTCCGTACCAAAAAACACGGAAAAAACACGTTTCTAATAGGGGAGCCCCCTTTAATTTTTTTTTCGTCTGGTGGGAGGCCGTGGCTAGTTACCACCCTACCGACAAAGATGTGCCGCCAAGCGATTTAGCGTTCCGGCACGATGGCGTGTAGAAACCGATTAGGGGTGTATGGGTTGAATGTACACTGCCATATCCCTTCCAAATTAGCCCAAAAAAGCTTGTGTTCTATAAAAAGGAATGTTAGGTAGGTACTCGTAAAAATAACGCACCTCTAAAGTCTAAGCACACATTATCCAAAAAAAACACAAAAAGGCGTATCGAATTCTAAAAAGAGAATGGAATTCTCTAAAACAGTATTCATTGTTAGAGAGTGTTGTTCATTGTATGTATTTTAAATTTTAAGATTGCGCCTCCATGGAGCGCAATTGTCGCGCTAAGCGGTAAAAACGTTTTAGCCGTGTTTACAGGTAATGCCCATAAAATATTATTAGCGGCCATTAGGGCGAGCCACAGGTAGCCCCGGGTTCAGGCGCTAGTTCATTCCGATAGTGCGCCGGTCGAGTAATTGTTGTTATTAATTTTCTTGGGAGCGGTTAGTGTGAAATTGTACGTTAATGTGTGATTTTGTGTCGTTATTTTAGTGTGATACAGTGGCTGTTTCGTGTTGCTGTACACTTGAAAAAATATTCATTATAGGTATTTTTGAACCACCTGTGTTATAAGTTTGACGTGTCTGTGTGTGTGTGTTTGTCTGTGGCATAGTAGCTCCCGAACGGACGAACCGATTTTGATTTTATTTTTTTTGTTTGAAAGGTCAATTAGTCGGGAGTGTTCTTAGCTAGTATGTTTGATAAAAATCGGCCCAAAATGGATTAGATACATATTTATTAACCCCGGCGAAAATAGAGGGGTATGTTTAAGTGTGTCTGTGTATCTATGTATTTATGTCTATGTCTGTTCCCGCGTAGCTCCCTTACGAATGGACCGATTTTGATGCGGTTATCCTCAGAATCTCAGAATTATGGTAGGTATGTGGGTATTTCAGCGTTGTATTGATTAACCTCTTTGGTAGTCACGTTTTTATTAGTAGGTATTTATTGTTTTACCTCGGCAAAGTGGTAGTAGCTAATTAGTAGCTAATTAACAAAACGGTTGTAATTTACTTTTTTTTTTTTAATTTATCTTCCAAAATTTAATCAAATTTATAAATTACGTAAGATAAACATCGTACACACCATAAAAATAGCACCACGAATTCAATTTCTTATTATAATTTACATGAAAATACCATCTTGATACACGTGCTTTCTAATGTATTTAACTAAAAGTAGCTACGTCGATTGATACTTTTTAAATACTTACTTCCATACAAAACTGTTGTACATCATCCGACAAGATATTTAAGTAGAATATCAAAATTTAAAAAAAAAAATTACATGTAGGTAATTGTGGACTGTGGTGATTTGAAAGCCTTGTTGGGTCCAGACTTCGATCCCGATCGAGTATTTTTTTGAAGAAAAACCAACTAAGCTAAAGTTGACTAATATCCTCCTGTCCCCTCCAAATAAGCGGAAAGCTTGTGTTAGGAGTGGGTAGTGAGTTCAAATTGTAATGTTTAAGGCAAACTTAGTTATGTCGATTTGAAAAAAAGTCGACGCCTGACACTTTTTTGTTAGTAGGTATCTCTTTTATCAAAGAGAGCTAATATCTACTGTGTCAACTACTATTAGCCTCCCCTACAATATGTCATAGGTGGCGATATTGGTTCCTATCGGGGGCAGTTTGCCTATGGAAACACGGCTAGACCCTTTAAAGTATCTAAGAGAGATTTCGTAGTTATTTTCTTTCACAGAAAATGTATAACACTTTTAAATGAATCGGACGCTAATGACCTATCGCATGGTATGAAGACACCTTTACGTATCTCCTAATTAGATGTATTGCCAGTTACAATGAGTTATAATGAGTAATAAATAATGCACCTAATTATTAGAATTACAAAGAATGGATAACCAGTAGAAAAATATACGAGTATGTAGGTGCTCCCGCCTTCCTACTGTATACATTTTTATCAAAACTTTATCAAAATAATTTATTAGGGAAACATTTTAATTGGGGGATATTACACACTACATTATATTTATTACAGTACGTGTAGGTCGGAGAATATTTAATTGAGGGTGGTCTGGATACTTAATAAATAGGTTAATTAATACTCAGGGGTAGCAGGACTTTGGGATCTCAACGTCTGTCAATTCTTCAAGATATGAACCTTGCCAATCTCTCATGGCCTTAGTACCTGAGTAGCCACGAACCTGCAAAAAAAAGTTTAATTTATTAATGACGATGATAATCTGTATCTACATGAGAAAAAACAGTTTTAATTGAGATTCAAAAACAAAAAAATTGCCTAAGTATAAATTTGCTGTTGATGAGACATTACGAGGTCCGCAGTGCATGTAGAAAGGACCAAGCTAAATACTAAATCTTATAATTTTTGCTATACATTACCCATACAAATCTGTCTCCCGAAGAAGTAGATAAACGTATCGCAGTTAATGAGATTTCTCCTTCTTGTTTTATCGCCGGGAAATCGAGTTAATTCTTCAATATCCATGTGTCTTCCCCCGCTCCGCGTGAAGAATTGAGTTTCGTGATAAAAATGGGAACGTCCCCATACATATGTTACGAGTAGGTACATACGTTTCCTGAAATAATTAAGGAGGAATAAATTGTGTGATTGATGAAGCGAAGTCTTCGGCAGTTGTGGTCGGCAGTCAGCACCTTTTAGCGGTAAAGTTCAGTAGTTTTTAGTTTCATAATAATTTTTAACCGACTTCCAAAAAAGGAAATTTTCGTAATTAATTCGTCGTCAATCTTTTTTTTTTTCTTTTTTTATGTATGTTCCCCGATTACTCGAAGATGCCTGGACCGATTTGAAAAATTTTTTTTTTGTTTGAAAGGGTATTACTTCCCAGGTGGTCCCGTTGTCATCAGGGCAGGATGTGACGATGGGATCCTGGAGAAATTGAGGGAACTTTTCAAATATAGGCACAATTGATATACTGTGTAATGGCAGCTCCCAAAATTCTTCAGCTAAAGTTTGTGGTACAAATCAGTAGGTTCCTTTGTAGGTGCAGTAACTTTAGGCAGCGGTTAGTTAGGAAGTGTGCTTTAAATAAGTAGGTAGAGTGACGTAATGTTTTAAAAATCTTTGTATTAAGTTTATAGAGTGCAGCGTAGATATTGCGCTCATACAGAGCTGGTATCAAACAAAAGTTTGGTCACGCTTAATGCCTTTACGACTGCCGGGGGTGACATAAAGAAAATGAAAAACATTTTGTATTATTCTTGTTGCGCTCTTGTCCCGCCTAACTTCAACGACCCTCTGTAAGCGGCTCACACACGTGCTACTTTGACGCGACCAACTTGCTCGTCCGTCTAGTGCTTAGCATGTTCGACTATGGATGACGAGGTCCCGGGTTCAATTCGCGGGTTGGACATAAAATGTATTTTGAACCGGCGCGGCGCGGTGGTAGCTTCTCGACTTGCCATAAGAGCCACAAGTTGGCATACATGAAATAAATTTTAATAATTTTGAATTTTAATTTTATTGGGTTTTTTAGTTCATACTATCACGGAGTTAAGAAGTTGGCGGTATGTTTCCCCCGTGCCTCGGAGAGCACGTAAAGCTATCGTTCTTGCTCCTGATCTTTCTCCGATCATATCAGATTTCTATCCCATCAGAGTATCAGAGTGAGGGAATAGAGGTGCATCTATATTTGCGCACATACTTGTGCACTAAAATATATAAGTTGTTTATTCAGTGCTACTTATTTTTATTACATGAATGCGAATGTAAGTATGCGATGATGGCTGTAGATATAGATCTATCTCACATTTTAAAAGACGTCGTTAACACGGTAATTAGTTAGTCTCGGAATGTTTGAACGTCGTCAAGTGGTGCAAACTTGTAAAATAAGCGTCTTAATTTAAATTAAATTAGATATAACTAGATGATGGCCGCGACTTCGTCCACGTGGATTATGGTTTTTCAATTCCCGCGGGAACTCTTTAATTTTAAGGGATAAAATGTAGTATATGTGTTAATCCTAGATGTGAGTTATCTTTATTCCAAATTTCAGCCAAATCGGTACATTCCTTGTGGCGTGAAGAAAGTAACAAACACACACACAAACTTTCGTCTTTTTAATATAAGTGTTTTTAATATAATTTATTATACAATTAAATGAAAAAGTTTGAAATCGTTTGTTTTCTTTATAGAAATACAAATTAGTAAAAATGAATAGGTACGTCTGTCGGTTTAGTGTAGAACCCCTAAAGCTTCCTTCCATTCCCTGTAGCTTCTGTTTAGACAAATATCTACAGAAACTAGTTACGTGTTTCGACTCTAATGTAAGTAGCTTTTTAATATTTATCTTGTGTGATATGTTTCACACCATAAAATGTAAAGTAAAACTTTTTTCCCAAGTTTTGGATAATTACTTTTCTTACGAACAAAATATAAATAAGTAATAAAGAAAATTAAGATTAGAGCGAAGTCAAAATGAAAATCTTTAAGAATCATTTTTAACTTCAAAAAGTTCTACACCAACAGTTTTTAATTCATTACATAATTTCTACTTAGGTAAGGTTTTGCTGGCAGTTTTCACCAACCACTGCTGACTAACGGCCAGAAATATTATACGTGAAATACCTAATAATATATGATTATTTATTTAATTAGTTAGGTTATAGTTCTTACAATTCACGAAGGCGCGTGGCTCATGGTCGTGTGTGTGTCGTATCTGTATGTAAATGTGAGCTACATCTTGCTCGCGCCTGACCGCTCCCAACTAGGCTCCTGACAGGCACGCACACTTACGCAATGTGCATGTACACAACGTATCCACAAGTAAAGCTTACATGCCCTTGTGAATTGCAAAGACATAACTAGTTGATGCCCGCGACTTAGTTCGCGTGGATTAAGGTTTCTTAATTCCCGTGGGAACTCTCTTATTTTCCGGGATAAAAAGTAGTCTGTGTGTTATTCCAGACTATAATCTATCTCTGTGCCAAATTTCAGGCAAATCGATTTCAGATTGAGTAACAAACATCCATCCATCCATCCATCCATCCATCCATCCATCCATCCATCCATCCATCCATCCATCCATCCATCCATCCATCCATCCATCCATCCATCCATCCATCCACCCATCCATCCATCCATCCATAATAGGATGGATTTCACACTTAAATTCTTATAAATTCGTATAGAGTCGTGGAATCGCTGGAGTCAGAAGAGCGCGATGTGCTATAAACCTGTCAACTAAAACTATTTCTGCACTGTTTGTTTCGCTTTTGACAAATCACGTCCCGGACGGCGCCATCTTGCATTCCTTGGATTACTTATTTGAATATTTTACTTGAAACCACAACAGTAGTTGATCTAACTAATATTATAGAGGCGAAAGTTTGTATGTGTGTTTGTGTGTATGTGTGTGTTTGTTACTCTTTCACGCCACAACGAATGAACCGATTTGGCTCAAATCTGGAATGGAGATAACTCACACCCAGACTACATTTTATCCCGGAAAATTAAAGAAACACACGTCAAACTGATAACACCCCTCTTTTTCCATCGGAGGTTAATAAAATACCTAGGCAATGACCGACCGATAGAACTTAATCTAAGCGAGATGGTACCTACCTAGTGGTGGTAATCGTGGTTTAACCAACCTCGTAATAATGGGATGTAAGAATTTACCTTATTTAGGTGTCTGTTTAATTACCTACTATTATTATTATCGCATTCAAAAGCTAAGGTGAGGTTTCCAAAAATCTATAGGGATTTTAATATGAGCTCCATATATATACTTAATACGTTATTATGAAAGTTACGTAATATACTCATTTTTCTTAAATATGTTTTGATGTTTTTTTTGGCTGATCGTATTGATTCGCCTAGAGCTATTCCGAAAATAAATCATAACTATCCAAAACAAAATCAAGGATTTGTTAGAACAAATCATAATTCATAAATATTATATACCACCGTCACATAACTCAGCCCCCGCGGCCCGGGTTCGCTCGTAATTCGTCGTGTGTGGCTCGCGACTCTTCTGTAAGTCCGTCCTTGTAATTTTGCCTTGAGCCTCTATTATTTGCATAGAGAATTGAACTTTATTGGGCTTTAAAAAAAGTTGATTGTTGATTGGTGTACACGCGTGAGTTATGCCGTTATCACACTCCTGATAAGCAAAGCCTTAGACAACTGTGATCTACGATGGAGTTGATTTCGGTAACGAGGTCCGGAGAAGTTGATGTATTGTCACGATTCCTATTTTTCTAAGGACTACGAGGGAAAAAATAAAAAGTGTGAACACAGCTACTAAATTACCGTGATGAAGAATAGTTTATTGTGAGATCACGTGATTCTGGGTAATAAAGATCACGTCCCTGGAGTAATCTTCGCTCTCCAAGATATTGTTATATTTTTCCCTTGTTTGTTGTGATGAAAGATTGTTATTTTTACCGCTCTGCAAATATTGTATGCCTTGGTCCGTTTAATATCACTACAAATTGTAATACCCAACCCAGCTAACTTTGTATTAAAATTTAACCTAGTGAACTTTTTCCATCGTTGAAAATATCTATATATATAAAATTCAAAGTCCTGACTGACTGACTGACTGACTGAGATATCAACGTACAGCCTAAACTACTGAAGTTAGAAACTTGAAATTTTTACAGTTGGTTCCTTTTATGACGTAGGCGCACACTAAGGAAGGATTTTTGAAAATTCAACCCCTAAGGGGGTAAAATAGGGATTTGAAAAATCGAACTTAACGTGAGCAAAGCCGCCAGCAAAAGCTAGTGTAATTGAACGAGCGAAGCGAGTTCTCTGAGTCAACTAGGGCGCTTGCCTACTAGACAGAGAAGTGTGTCCGTATAAATGTCTGTCAGAGCCCTATAACTTCTGAATTACTGAATATTAGAACGTGAAACTTGGTTGAAAATTCAGTTATATCCTGTACTTGAACAACAAATACTAAAATTAGATAAATGTTATAAAGAAACGAAATTATTTAATTTTAATGCGCCATCTATTAGCATTATTGTGAAGCTAATAGCTTCACTATAATGCTAATAGATGGCGCTGTGTCAGTAAAACAGTTTTATGTCAACTATTTTTTTTTATTGCGTCTAATGTTAAAAGTTAATTATTACAATATATAATTAAAACTTTTGGGAATTATGGGATATCGCGAGGTCTCAGTTCGGGGCGAACCACTACTTATATTTTAGTTGATTTTATTACCTGCTCCTCGACAAACACTTTATTGGTAGAATACCGACTTACGAAATACGTGGTTTGCTCCGTAGCGCCGACTCACAAATATCACTAATTTTTTGCCCGTTAGTTCGTCCATGGTAGCTATCTTAAATCAAGAGAGAATAAGCATCTTTTTGGCAAGCGCGCACCATCTTAGGGCTGCATCTTCACTTAACATCAGGGCCCCAAGTCTGCTATTTTACATGTCATTGTCATTGAACCGCAATACATATACAATTCAATTATCATTGGTCCAAAATTTCGTAGTCTACTAAATTCACAATGGCTGTTCGATTTCTTATAATTGGATTGTAATTCAATGATACCTCAGTATTGCCATTAGCTTAAAAAGCGTTTGCCGAAATGAGTTTAAAAAAAAACTACCTACATATTAAAAACGTTTGTTTAAGCTAGATGTGTCAGTGGCAAACCATCGGAAAACAATTGTGACGCCGTTGAATTAGTAGACTACCAAAATTGCTAAAAGTAGCAATTGGTATGTCATTGATAGACAATTGAACTACAATTGCAATAGCAGACTTGGGCCCCAGGTGAGATCGCAGTCAAGCACTAGTCTCTATATTTAAAAAAACCTATCACGTGATTCCTTGGAGCATTAATGGTCTAAGCGTAGTTCGTCCTTTACGTATTCTTGTTAGGTTTTACTCTAAGCTAGCTTTTGTGACTCAATGCAATTGGTTAAGTAGTCGAGTATGAAGAAGTAACAACACATTTGTATAATAAAATTAGTAGACAATATGGATATATCTGAACCAAGGCATACGGGTTAGAAGGCGAAATTTTGATAGTTTATATTTTTATAATATCGCGCGATGCTCGTGCTGTAAACATAATGTGCTTAAAACTTCTCACGACATGCTTTTAGATGGCAAAATTACTAGCTAGTTACAAACAAGCCAAGAAATTTATCACAACGAAGCGGATTATACGTAATTAATAGCGCCCTCGGAGGTACAATGTGATGGTATCACTTGTGCAGTAGCTGTGAACATTGAGTTAAGGTTATAGAGGTGGAGACATACATCAAGGGTCAAAAAAGCGTCCCCACATAATATACTTATTATGTATAAAAATGTTAAGGAAATGATAATTATTTTGAGTAGGGCAGGCCCCTTTTTCACAATCTCCGAATAGTGTTTAACCCACGAACGAAGTAAACGTTTTGACATTAGTTTTTGTATTGGCAATCTGTCATAACGTCTTTATTCCAAGTTTACTTGGGATGAAATATATTCTAAGCACATATCAATCTATTCAAATTACATGCGGTATTCTTTTTATCTTTTGCTTTCTGTTAATTCCAATCACATGAAGTTTTTGTAAGTGAAGTTACCGAAAGTAAAGTTATAGTAAAGAGTGAGGGCCTGTAAGCTTTTGGGTACAGAAATGTACCTATAAAAATATTTATTATACTCTAGCACCTATTCTTGAAATAATGCCAAAAAAATTGTATCTTATAATATACTACAGATATATAGAATAAAATCTATCACAGTGCCAATTTAAAATTGTAAAAGTTGTTGTCAAGTTGAAACCGTTTTACAAACCATCATCCTCCTCTAGTAAATAGCACCTCCTTAGCTATACTAGATTATACATGTCTATTGGTAGGTATATTATACGCGAACGTATAAATTGCAATGTTGCCAACAATATCGTGTTATTCCTTTGGCATCGACGACGACTCGCTGATTTATTACGCAGTACCAACCTACAAAAGTTTTCGGATTAAATAGTTTTTCTCGTTTCAATATTTGGCAACAAAACTATTTTTTTCCTCCTCGTTGTATTTTAAATTAAGTATGTGAAATATGGGAACGCGTCCCGTTGATTTATGTGTATGATATTTCTACAATTAAAAAAGTCAAACTGAAACTGTTTAGGTACACTAACTACAGCTACAGCTTATTTTCCACAAACATATAAGAGTAAGCAGACCTAACATAATTTTCACAACTACATCTAAACGAATAAATAATATCTTCGCTTGCTTCTCTCCAACAAAAAATATATGATTCTATCTCTTTTACTTCTGTTGTTGCAACACTTACGCACTCATAGACATAATTGAGCTTGAGGCAATTCGTAAGCTACAAATAAGAGCAGTATGGTGCAATATGTCAATTTGTCAAAAACAACAACATAACCTGCGAGTTGTTTATTCTTTTAAATTTGCTTTAAAATCGAGTCTAAAGAATCAAAAATTCTGAAATAAAATGGTGAAGTGTTGTGTACCTCTGTGTGGCAATTCTCCGTATAGGAAAACACCTGCAATTACTTTTCATCGGTAAGTTTTGATGTGCTATAGACTCGTAATTTGGTTATATGCTTACTGTGTGATTATTAATAAGCGTTCGGCATTTTAGCAGTCCCTAATTATTATATACGCAAAACTCGTAGACAGTTATAGTAATTTTGGTTCTAGTATATTCCTGTTGCAATATTTATCAATTAATTAATATCAGGATCTTGTTTGTCGTTTCATATACTTGTACAATTTGACAGGGCCGTATTCAGGCGCAAGTTTTGTTTAGTGGGTATATTTTGATTAAATAATTAGTCTGTTTTTGCCTGCCTGTTTTAAGATGTATTGGATTGTATTAATTTTTATTTGTATTGTATTGGACTTAGGAAAATTAATCGTGGAAGCAATACATAGCATAGTTTCATTAAATATTGTAAAATTTTTACTTTTTTTTGAAAAGAGCGACCGCCGAGTTTCTTGCTGGCTCTTCTCGGCGGGAAAGGCATTCCGAACCAGTGGTAGATTCATTGACGATTCAAAAGTGCCTGTGAAAGTTTATTTGAAATAAAATATTTCTATTTCTATTTCTATAAAAGTAAGGATAAATTATAAAATTAAATCATTTTTCAGCTTTCCAAAGGATGAAAATATAAAAAATGCCTGGTTGATGCAGACGAATAAAAAAAATTGGCAGCACAAAACATCGAGTGTGCTATGTTCTGAACATTTTGAAGCACATTTAGTGGATTGCAGTGGTTTTCGTACCGTCCTTACTTCTAATGCAATCCCAATGATTTTTGATTCATCATTACAAGTAAGTTTCTAGTTGTTCTTATATTTAGGTACCAACCCAAAACATCTTGCCATTTAAACGTAAATATTGACAGCTATACCCATACATATATAGCTGTGTACCTATTTGTATTACCTATTAAATTGTTAATACTAGACAACTGATAATTTATTACTCTTGTTTTCAGCATATGTCTACATCATCAGTAAAAGGTCCAGTAGAAAGAAAAGCTGCTGGAGATCAAGTTTTGATGGACTTGCAAAATTTACAGCCTAGTAATACTATTAATAAAGAGTATAGAGTAATACTATTCCTTATTACGTTATTGAAAAGACTGAGACATATGGTTTATTTTGTTATTTTTATAAGTTTAAAATGTGTAATACTATTCTAATAAGGTTATTGAAATGAGTGATACAGGCTGAATAGAATGTAAGAGTTAATTAAACTACTGTTGATGTTATCGTATTGTCAATGTTTGTATTTCTAAAAGATATTAGAGAAAAAGTTGCTTTTTGATTTTGTTTTATTTATCTAATAGATATATCTTTTGGGTAGATTTTGTAAATCATGTTTTGTTTTGATTTTATTAAATATTATTTTGTAACATTATTACTTGTTTGATTACAAAACCGCGAAACTTAGCACATTAGAATCCATTTTCATAATTAAGAATTAATTTATAGAATTAAGTTTACAGAATGTAAAATAAGGGTTTAACCTACAATTTGATGGCAACTTTCCGTAGTTTCCATATTATTTCAAATTACAGATATTTTTTTTTTTTTTTTTTTTTTTCCCCTTTCATTGAAAGGGTCTTTTGTCGCTTTCTTTATTTTTATCTGTTTCGTTACATTATTTTACAATTTTTATATGTTATAGTTTACATTTTTCAATTCTATTTAAAAGTATATACTAATTAAACAAATTAAAACAAATTAAACAAATTAAATTTAAACATATCAAAAATATACACTAATTAACAATTTCCAATTAAATACTAAATATTATGTCTAGGTGTGGTCTTTCTTTAAAGCTCGGAGCCCGGAGTGCGCAGAATAAGAGACTGTTCCGACTTTTGCGAGGAGCAGAACAACACGATTTATATGCAAGTGCCATCTATATATACCAACGATACGAGAGGCACTATGCATCTCTATCGGTTGTTCTGTTCCTCGCAATAGCAATTCTCGCTATTCTGCTTGCGTACTTTAAGAATGCATCTCGGGAAGCGGCTTCGCCCATTATGGCGGGCACGGACTCCCTGCACAGCCTCACCCGCAGTTCCTGCTGTAGGTCCTCCCGGGCCGCTTCGTGCTGAGGACAGTCCATCAGAAGATGTTGTATCGATTCTGATGCACTGTCATCGCACACGCAGCTCGGGTCGTCCTTGCGTTTGAACCTGTGCAGGTAATCCGCAAACCCTCCATGACCAGTCAGCACCTGAGAAAGCACCATACCGTGTTCGATGTGCTTGACCACTCGATATGCGAACCGCACATCTGGCAGAAAGATCTTCGTGGTGCCCGCGGTTTCTTCGGACGTATACCTCCGGCTCCATTCGTCAAGCGACTCCTCGCGGAGCAGTCGCTTGACGAACGAAACCGGGCACCGGTCATAGTCCGGTTTCTTCCTTAGCCCTAGAGCCGCCTCTTTCGCGAGCTCGTCGGCTCTTTCGTTTCCCTCCAACCCTGCATGCGCTTTCACCCAGAACAAGGAAACTTCTTTGTTCTGGGTGCGACATATTTTTAAATTGTCGACGATGCGTGCCGCCAGGGGGTGGAGGGATTTGCGCCCGACCACCGACTCAAGGGATGATCTTGAGTCGGTGTATATGCCAACGGAAGCTTCCGGGCGCTTCGTCGCGACAGAGGCAGCTCTGTCCAGGGCAAGAAGTTCAGCCTGGTAGACCGAGCAGTGCGCACTCAACCTTAGCTTGACGGTTTTGATTTCGGCCTCGCGATTCCATATGGAAAGCGAGGCCCCCACCTTGCCGTCAATCTTACTGCCATCGGTAAAGATGCGCACCGCCTGAGCGTTGTTGTTCTCAAGGTCTTCTCGGTCCACCAGGCTGGTAAAACGCAGGCACATTTGTTCCGCCGGATGTGGTCGCTCACAGTACGGCACCCTTCCCTCCATCTCCCTGTCCCCGAGTACTCGCTGGGATACTCCTTTCTTGGCCTCGTACAGTGCCGAGGCCTCTCGGATCCTAAGATCCAAGGGGAGCATGCCAGCCAGTATCAACGCGGAGTTCAGGGAGACGGTGCGGTACGACTTGGTCATTTTCTGCGCGAAGCCCCTCTGGAGTGCACCCAAGCGCTTCCGCACTCCGAGCTTCAAAGCGGCAGGCGCCCAGGCACAGGCGGCGTATAGGACTATTGGCTCCACGACTGCAGTATAGATTGTTTTTATCACTTGGGGGTGGAGGCCCCAGCTCACCCTGGCGGCTCTCGACAGCTGTTTATAGAGTCCTTGAACTCTCATGCAAGTTTTGCTTACATGAGAGTTAAAGGTCAGCTTGCTGTCGATTGTGAGCCCCAGGATCTTTATTTCACTGGACAGACCAATGTCGATCCAAATTACAGATATTAAATACTCTCCAGTCCCTTCAACCTCGCTGAACCTCGCTTTTCGAAGTCCGGCTCTGTTTACTGTCAATGTGTGCGTGAGATTTGTATGTAGGCGTAATTGGAACGCCAATTTTTTCTTATGTTAGGTCTGCTTACTCTTATATGTTTGTGTTATTTTCCCATAAAGATGCCTAAAACCTCCTTTGCAGGCTGTAAATTAGAGTATTTATTATTTTAAATTCGTCACCAACTCCTCAGTCATCAGTGAAACAATTTGCCCTAAAGCCATTTAACTAAAACCACGTAAGCGTTAACCTAATGTATGAACCTAAAATAGTTGCGCCGGGTACCCTCACATATTCGGCCTAATGGCGACACATAACAAAGTGTTACGGAAATAAATAGCAAAAAAAGGAAGGATTAGACTCCGCGCGTTGCTCGCATTAGTCGCGTCTAAAAATAAAATTAATCCGTGCAGTGTGAAAGTTCACTATGGCGACAATCTGTAAAGCAGAGCCAACATGCGTCTTTTAGGACATAAATCTCATGATTTGTCAGTTAGGTCTCTTGTCCTTCCTTACACGCTATCGGTATTCAACCAGAGTGCTTAACTTTTCTGATTATATTATTAGGTAGGTATTTAGGTTTTTTCTTTCGTGCCTAAAGCAACAAAGAAGCCGCAATAGCCCAACGCTTAAAGTCCAATGCTTACGACTGAAAACTGAAAGGTCGCAGGTTCGATCCCCACCCGTTGCACTATTGTTGTACCCACTCCTAATACAAGCTTTCCGCTTATTTGGAGGGAAGAGAAGAATACCTATCAGTCAAGGTCAACTTGGCTAATATTCTGTTAAAAAAAATGACCTGGTGATGACCAATGAATAAGTTGGGCCTTCCGACAGTTTTTGTACTTATTGAAAATCTGCCAAAATATCAACTTTACGCTCAACTTTTTTTGCGTTGATGGAATCGTCCCTCAGTTGAGTAAAATTGCAAAAGGATAAAATGTCATTCGTGTTAACGGCTCTTTAACAATTCTGTAGAGGCGCGTTCTTATGAGATAACTTAAAATTTATCTACGAGATCATAAGGTTATGTGTGTAGCATTATAATGTTAATTGCTTTTTATGCAAATGCTACATTCATAACGGTGATTTCACTCTTTATTACTTACATGTAGCTCATTTTTTTTTTTTTTCAATTTATTATTCGACTAGAAGCCCGCGCCGACTTCGTCCGGGTTGAAAATTAAATATTTGTTCTTGTGAGCTTCTTATAGGAGACGATTGTCAATAAGATCACCACAGGAACCACACGAATATCCCGCACCGATACCCGCCACCGTGCCCCGCCGCGCCAGCCGGCACCATTTTATTATTTTGTCGCGCGGAAATATTAATTTTCCGATAGCTCCTAAGCTATTTATTTAAATAGTATAGTGTAAAGGGCAAATATGTTCTAAATTAAATACTTACGATAATAAACATATTTATTTAGATATAGATTGACATCACATCGGTTAAAGAAGCTTCGAAAATAATTCATTATTTTTAACCAAAATTTGAAAGATAGAAATGGTTACTGTAAGTTAACCTTAGAATATAGACATATGCTATCGCGGACTTTTTTTAGAACTCTTTAAGAGGAACAATTCACCCATACATCATTTTCATCCAATAACAGTATATGACCCAGCGCACGCCTTGAAAACGTTTAAGAGTCAAAAAAATTTCCGACTTCTTTAACAAATTTGCACATAATATCTAGCCATAATACATTTATTAACATAATTATAGCCTATAACCATCTGGAATAATGTACCTTTGAAATGGTAAAAGAATTATTGTAATAGGTGCGGTGGTTCCAAAGTTTGCTCCGGACGTACATACAAACTCACAAAATTCGCGCTCTCTCTTTATTATAATAGTACCTATAGATAATTTAATTTTTTTTTAATTTATTTTCTTCTGACTACCTCTTCAGTGGCAACACGCACTGTAGTAATAGCTAACACATTGGTCTTCAGGTGCAGAGGAGTTTTGCTGATTTCCACTCTATAATTCATTTTTTGTGTTTATACCTTACACGTTAAGATATTTGAGTTAGGTAATGTAATGTTATTTTTTCCATAGTGTCATGTTATACGAAATTTACGCCCAGATTAAAGCGTTCAAAATTTTAGCTTCGCCCGTCCAAAATCCTGATTAATGCCCCGACAGGGGGCGGATTGGAATTCAGCACGAAAAAACTGTTTTTGAATTCTTTTACCTACATATTTTTAAGAATTACCTACTCTTTACCTTTTGAGATTTATTGTTTAATTTTACCTCTATATCCTACCTAAAAAATGATAAAGTTTTCCTTATTCGAAGCTTTACAATATTCCCAGAATTTCTTTCATAAATGCTGTAGGATCAATCAAACACGGATATTCAAATTATTATTTATTTCCTGTAGGTCAACTTGTAGCTCTTATGACACGTCAAGACTACCACCGGTTCGGAACCAACGGTTTATTCATTTATTCTGTGTCTATCACAATTTAGGCTAAAACAGGGAAAGAAAAGCTTGCCATTAGCTTGGGTTCTGAACAAATTAAATCACTCGTCATTTTTTGTTTAAGAGTCGGACTTTCCTTTGTTTTCAAGATAATCCTTGACAGTGATCTCATAGCTCATAGATACATAGGTACATACATAGACATAGATCTCATAGCATAGATGTTAAGAGTCGATGCAGTCTTAGGTGGAAGCGGCCAAACTTGTACTTACCTTTCTTTAGATGATCCACTTAGCAATCAAATTTTTATGCAGCGAATATCATACAATACACATACCTAATATCATAAAATATAGATAACGTCATCAATATAGGTATTAGGATCTGTGGTATTAGGTATAAGTTCTTGCAATTCACGACGGCGCGTGGCTCATGGTTGTGTGTGTGTCGTATCTGTATAAGTGTGAGCGAGAGCTTGCTGGCACCTGTCCACTTCCACCTAGGCTCCTGACAGGCACGCACACTTACGCAATGTGCATGTACACGACGTAAGTACAAGTAAAGCGCCCGTAACTTTGTGAGATAAACGTACTATAACATCGTCAAATAATTTCTATTTCTAAATATCCACCACATCATACGAGTACAATAGACGAAACAGAAATGGCGTACGGTCTTACACGTCACGCGGCCCGCATACGTCGGTGTGGGGATGAATTGATTGCACAGGTAGGGGTGGTATGTGTAAGCCCCGCCAAGTCCGCTTTTTAAAAATGGAACCCCAATTCGATAGAAATGGAAGAATAAGTTTTTTATAACCTTTACAAACAGGATTTGCTGCGAGTTTGTTGCGACTTGGTTGCCAGTGAAGTATCGAGTGACTGACTCTACATTTTTGAAATGAATGGATATTGATATTATTATCTTAATGATGTTATCATCTTAATGATATTGATGATATTTAATTAATACTTGTACTGCGGGCTATATCCATTAGGTACCTACAGTACATTTTTAAACAAACTTTAACGAATATATATATATTTTTTTTTGGTTATTGTTTTCCTAATTGAATTAACAGTAGCCCGTCTTTTTGAGTGTCTGGCAATGGTATTTAATAGCTTCTGAATTAACGAACATTTGAGAGGGGCACATATTTATATCCATATCTACCTATAGAAGCAAAAAAAATACCTACTTTATTAACTCTTTAATTTTCCGCCTATGTCACTCTCCCGGTCCTCAACTATACCCATGCAAATCACGTCGATCCGTTGTTTTGTTGCAGAATGATTGAAGGACAAACCAACAAACCAAAACAAACTTTCGCATTTATAATACCTTTTAGTAAGGATTATAATATTAGTAAGGATAATTTTTTTATTAGATTGTAGGTACAGGTAAAACCCATCGTCTCTTAAATCTAATCTTCTTACAATTTGCATACAAATTCAAGTATTTACACATTAATCTAATATGCGTTAACGAATGTAATAAAATCCTCGTAGCAGCGGGGGTGGGAGAATCTGAGACAATTTGCCGCGCGCCCCTCGGTAAGCCCACCTATGTGTCTTTCTTATTGCCGGCTAAATCTCGAATATACAACTAAGATTAATTCCCGCTGAAAGAAAGGGTGCGCCAACCCTTTTTAGTCGGCCGCTGCAGCGAAAGTGTAGGTGCACAGGAAAAACGGATTTAGTGCAAATTGTTCGGACCCAATCCATCAACCAGCCACGCCACGCCACGCCACCAAGTCACGGGAAGTAATTGGCTTTCATTTAAATGGGTAGCAGAATATTGAGATGAGTGAGTGAGACGAGTGTGTCAGTAATAAAGTTAAGGAACTTTGACTTGCAATAATTCTGAAACTATAAGATGAAATTGAGTGTAATTTGTAAATATACCAAGTTATATTATGCCCTCTTGCTCACGAAAAATTCAGGTTTTTCGCTTTATCCAGAACGAAATTACAGGGGAGTCGAAAATATCCTGAATAGCTTTGGCTGTGCCTTTGTATGTTGGACTTGTCGGGGAACTATCGTACTCCCAGATTTTGGGATGCTCTGATGTTTTCTGTCGGCAAATATACCTACTAATATAATAATAATACTATATCTTGGTTAGCAACTCACAAACGGAAAAAACGAACTCTGCAAACATGGTCAGCAAACTACGTATTAAATAAATTTGAAAATAAAAAAGTAGATTTGGTCCTTTATATTTCAAAGCTTGAAATTTAATAAAAATTATATCGGAATGTGACACTAATTAAAATAATCATGATCCATTCGCAAACATGACTTTAATTGCCTTTTTTGCCGCCCGTGAGAAACGTTTTGGCGATAATTTGCCGATTAAATTCCAGAAGCGGGTGTGGAATTAAATGATTCAAACGATGCTAATGCTCTGTGTCTTATAATTCTGATTGCTGTTTAGATAAACGGGATTGAGTGATTGCAATGCAGTTTATACGGAGCCCCGATGCCGTGAAATTTATCTTTACTCGATCGGAATTACAATGGCAGGGTGTATGTATTGTACGGTCGACTATACGAGTTCGTGAATTATGACGTCACCGCAGCGATCGACGTCATAACTCTTGTTAATATCAATTTTTGTCATAACATAATATCTATAGGTATATACCTACCTATTGCAGGTCATATAAAGCGGGTTGTTTATGATTGTTTGAAACAGGAAAAACAGATTCTATCGATGGCATTTGTTATTCTTCGGAATGTGTTCAAAAATATAACTTTTGTGTCATTTTGTTTTTCTTTATTTTTGGTTATGTTTTATTATCGATTATTATCGATCCAAACTTTGATAGTGGCAGTATTTCGAGTAAGTGTCAATTAAATCATAGCCGACTAACAATTTGATTTACTAACAGTTTTAATATTTTAAATATGTAAAAATATGTCAAAGATAACATTTATTCGTCGGTTAAACGTTGGCCATGTTGAAATTGGTACCAAGTCGTTTAGAAAAGTATAATTCGGTAGCCTCAAGTGTTGTGTGTAAGCAGCAGGCGGTCGATATTCATTATTTCCACGGTAGAATGCGTGCAACCCTTATCAAGGGAAGACGCCCGTTTTTTCTCGGTTTTCCCAAATAATTTATTTAGCGGGCCGGCATCAATTTATCTCTGTGGGAGCTAATTTCGCGTCGGCCCGGTGGCTGGCTTGCGCATGCTGTAACTCAACAAATTGCGCGTCCTATAGGATTTATGGCCCTTCGCACTTGACGGAGCGCTGGCCGCTCTTCTTCCATTGTTCTTGATTGTACTGGTCAGTGTCTGGAAATAGAATTGTATTCAGGATGTTCCTACACAGTACTTTAGTTCATTAACCGCTATTCTATTTCGGTAGCCTGGCTATTTATAGTTCCATAGGCGATATTTGTTTCCACTTTATAATGCTTGCATGTTAATGCGTGTACCTACCTATGTATGTATTATTTGTTTAGTTTTGTATAGCTCCTAACTTTTGCATGACATGCTTCGATCGCGTAGAGTTAGGCTTTTGAAAATCCCGCGGGAGTTATTTGTTTTTACGGAATAAAAAGTAGCCTATGCCAAAGTCCTCAACTACAGGTAAAAGGTACTAGTGCAAAAAAACAGTCTCTCTTGCAACATAATTGAGTTCTCTGTTGTAACATAATTAAGGGACAAACAAACACACTTTTGGATTTATAAAAATATTAGTTGTGTTTGTTGATAAATGGGATTTTAGTTTATTTGTATGAAATATGAAAAAAATGGTTTTTTATCGGTAGTTAAAATTAACTTTAAGGAGTTATACAATCCTAGAATAACGGGAGTTTCTAGCTAACTTTTCTATTTCAATGACACTGTGAGGACGAACTTAAAGTTCAGATTATGTGTAATGTTAAGTTTAAGCTTACGCGAGCTATACAGCGAAGCTGATATTTCTTTCTGCTGACTACAGTAAGCCAGACAGTCGTCCCGCTCGCGCGCTTTAGCGAACCAGCAATATCAGCAACGAGGGATCTATGTAGAGCTGTTTAATACTTTTCACCTTTTGGCATAATATTTATTTGTTTACTTTTTTTTACATTTTGAGTCTGCTCTACTTTATATGAACTAGTTTTATAAAAATAAAATAGAATATGTTATTATTCAAATAAACTTTTAAAAAGGGCTCTTTTGTTCGAGCCTTTGTCCGTGTTGATTTAGGTCTTTACAAATCCCATGAGAATTATTTGTTTCTCTGGAAAAAATTTGCCGATGTCGCTACTCTATAAAATATCACGTCTATCGAGATTGAAAAACAAACTAACACACAAACACAGATTCGTATTTATAATGTTAGTAAGGACACAAAATATTACCATTTACCCATTTTGTAAGTGTAGTAAAGCTACTAATAGGTACGAGTATGCTTATTGCATTCGTTTACAGTACTTACCTACGCTCGATTAAATATTCTAATTTTAAATTAAATTGACAATGAAAATACGCTCACTGAGTGGAATTGATTCCACTTTTTTCGTGTTACACGATATCTTCGCCGATTATGAACTCATTTTAATGATTCTTTTTTCTATTGGTTAGTCTAGAGTGGTGTTCTTTGAAGAAAATACTATATCTAGGACGGAAAATTGGAGGGTGAATTATTAAACAAACCCTTGAAGTTAACTTAATTATATTAAATTATTATTTACCAAGATTTTCATTACCATTTAAACAAAATATTTCCACTTCATTCTGATTAATAAATAATAAAAGTATAAAGAACACACTAAAATTTCAGGTGGCACACTTTTTGCAGCTCCAGTTATATATCGTTGCTCTTTGTAAATCAGCATATGCAAAGTGGTATAGCAATAAATCTAGCAGCTCTTGCTCGTTCTCGCATCATGTTACATCTTAATTTCAGAGCCGGCTCGACGGAGCCTGCCTGCCTGAGATACGGCCTTTTATCAAATTCGCATTACGCTAGAAATTAACTTAAACTTTTAAAAATCTTTCGTGAGAGTGGACGATAAATATTATGGAAATGTTAGAATAGTGACTCGCTTCACGTGGCCTTGGGGTTCCAATGATGTTCGCATTTGATCCTTTTTTTGTTTAGGTATGGCATCTTGAAATGTTATAACGCGAGCATTAAATAAAATCTTACAGGTTTTAACAATAGCGGTTATAGCTGAGTGGTCGCTAATGCTGAGATCTATAGATCGCACTCTCACTCAGTCCAGACTCAAGACAAGTTAAAACGAGAAGAAACGTTCAGTCCGAACCTTTAACCGTTGGGCTATTGAGGCTTTTATTTAATCAAATTTAATTAAACAAAAAGTAATTCGTTTTTAAATCAAATATAGTTATTATTTTTATTTTGCCAACTCGCACTTGGTTGACTATGGCCTAATTTTTTCTCATAGAGATGAAAACCGTGCCCAGTTGTGGGCCAGCAATGAGTTGAAATGATTTTATCTTAAAAAAATACGCGTCGAATTGAGAACGCCGTCCTTTTTGGTTAAAAAATACATAGGATGAATAGGTACATTTTGCTCAAGGCTTTTGTTTCGCGAATACCCACCTACTTTGCGCTTTATTTTTTTATGATTGGCATTATATTAATTTCGCTTTTCCTTTTGTTGCAGGTGGTCGTCGCGCGTAATGCGCTATCGGTGGGTAGGTGACGTAGCGCGTGCCTGGTTGGCTGAATTTATGGCGTTCAATGCTGCATCAATGCATTTTAACCAATAGCGAGAGAGCTGTAACCAATCAGAGGTGATTGCGATCGTCACACGGTAGCATTAATCTTTAGACAATTTCACAGCAGCTTGTTGTTGTTGATTGTTTAAAAATGATTCTACAAAGTGGCGATCGCAATCATGTTTGGTTGGCTGAATTCACGGCGCTCTTGCTGCAGCGATTCGTTTTAACCAATAGCAAGAGAGTAACAGCCAATCAGCGGTGATTTCGATTGTCCCACTGTAGCAATCGTTTTAAACAGTCCTGCAGTCAGTCAGCAGGACACGTGTCTAAGTCAGCGCGCTCCAAGTCATAGCGTTCCGAGTTCTCCCGTTTCGTTCGCAATAAAGTGTGCCGCGTGGATTGTCGTATTGCCACTTGATTTACTCCACTCGCCCGACTCGCTTTGACGTCGAGAGATCAAGATATCAAACTCGACTGTCGAATAAATTTTTGTGCCAGCCCACACGAACGCTTAGGCAATCGACTGCCGAAGATTTATCGTCAAAATTTCCCGTTAGTAACGCTTACCGAGCACACTCCGCGTATCACTATTTCACAAATAAAAGAACCAGTCGCGATATCATCGTCGACTATAAATTATATGAAGCTCGTATGAAAAATACACGTTTCGATGTCCGCTTATTTATCGCTTAGCCTGAGTTATGTGCGCGTTATGTTAATTTCGCTTGTTATTAAATAGACGTTTCTATTAATATTGATTAGCTTCTGTCGATATTTTACGAAAGTTTTTGAACAATATCCAAGAATATTTCGTGGTCGGATTGAAATGTCCGAGGGCGTACATGGGCGGACCGACCGCGTCATGTCGACGAGTGGCACAGCGGAGTCGTCGGTATCGCGCTAGCTGATCTGCTATCGGCTCCATCGGACGGTGGCTGCTCCACACTAGCAATAGGTTGAGTTCCCGCGTTGTACTAGCGCGTGATGTATCGCTCCGCATCTCGCTGTATAAATCTTGAACGCCTGCTGAGGTACACGGGACACGGCCGCGCCGCAGCCTCGAGCTTCAAATGGAATTGTGTTTTTATTTATCGTGCGAATTGTGCCCCACTATCCCTCACTCGGTATCGCAGTTTATCTGCCAAAACGCGCAGTTGGATCGATGCAAATTTAGCTCTTAAGTTGCTATGCCTGCTATATACGACTAACGGCCAAGGCAGACACGACGCTTTTAGCAGCGGCGATCGGCTTTTTTGCGATTTTTAGTCGCTCGTCAGAAGCTGTATGTCATCCGCTAAAATTATCGCTTCTGTCCTGGCTCTATTGCCCGTTTTCACTAACGTTCCCTAACTTTTACGGGCTACCTAAGCTAAATTAGGTGACCTTTAGAGGACCCCTAAAGGTGGAAATGACAAGGGATTGTATTTAGGGGCTACCTACGTAAAGAGAATCAGAATCCTATTCGTACGTAGGAGATGATTTAGGTAAGATTGGTGAAAACGGGCATAAAATACTGTTCTTCTACTGTACATACCTACTAGTGTATCATTCATAGTGCAATCTGAAACTTTTTCATGAGGTATGTTTATAAATCAGCGTTGTAGCTGTAGATAAAATGGAACAGTATTTTATGTTACAGTAAAATTATGTTAGGGTTAGTGGACATAGTGAAAAATGTACAAATACGAATATTGGTCGTACTCTTTACTTGCCGCGATTGTTTCCTAAGTGGTTTCATTGATCAGTAGTGGGGACAAAGTTATTAGTTGACACGTTAACTGCATCATTTAAATTAAACGATAAAATGTTTTATATTTATGCGGTCTGAGAGGCCTTTGGCAGATAGAATTCGTCTATCTTTTTACCGTGTTTTAAATTTATAGGTTATTTTATCCAATCTAGCAGTGACGTGTTAACCATGATTAATGTAAATATTTATAAAACTAGTATGAATTAAAAAACTGATGTACAACGTCTGTATACGTTCAGAAAAATATTAATGTCTAAATGGAAGAATAAAGAGATGGACTGGCATGGCGTAAAGCAGAAATATATATGCAAACAAACTTTATTTCTAACTATCATAACTATCGCAAATCTAAACCTATTTTTCAACATCATTAAAATATTATTATAAATATTAAAATACTCACGTATTATATTTTTGTGATAATAGACTCAAACTAAAAACATTAAAATATGTGACCTACCTTTTGGTGAGTCAAAAACCAATAAAGATTTCTAACTATAATGATTATTATTTGAACATTTTTTGGTTCTAAATTTACGGTGCTGAGAGAATTATCTTCACGTACTAAAGTATCTTTCATTAAAAAAAAAAAGATTTTTAAGTAGATTCATGCGTCACGCCAGGAACCTTTATATACGTAAATTAAAAGGCTTTAGTATGAAAAATATTCCATGTTAGTCGATAGCTTAACTTATTCTTAGCATACCTAATAGTCACTTAAAAATGACAAGAATCAAAACTAGTTGTGCCCAGTATACGAATAGCTAATTAAATTAAGTAATAATATAATTTATTTTAAGATACAGTAGTGGTAATATTTTTGGATTCCTATAAACATATACGTAATTTGTCTCCTGTAATTTAGTACTAGTTGTCAAAAGTTTGGTCGTGATTCTTTCGATTATTTTATGTGATCATAGAACGAAAGTGCCAAATGCCAGTTTTGTATTTTTAATTAGTAAAATTTTATTTTCATTAAATATTTTACAGTTCCTTCATTGTATATACTGATGTTGCAGTGGTAGGTATATATTTTTTTAAATATACTTATTGTTTTTTCCTTCTTATTTGCTACTAAATTATCAAAATGTCAGTCTATTAACGTCAACGTTTTTTTCACATTATGTGAATGTTGCGATGGCAAGTTGCTTCTTCATGTAAGCGTTAATTCTTGGTCTAAGTTTGCTAGATTAAAGCAGTCTAGGAGTCACGGTCTTTTAAAGTGTAATAAGGTTTATTAATGAGGCTGATGTTTCACATGCTTAAAGTTAGATAAAATGGGTCAGGTATATAGATATATACCTGACCCATTTTATACCAGTTTATCTTTGGCTATTCAATATTTTCCTCATAAGAAAGAATCTACGCCTAAGTTTTAATTTAACTCTGTTAAATAGTATATTGTAATTATTAAAAACTTATTTATGAAGCTTTTTATCGTCGAAAATGAATTTATTCGGAATTCAAAATTGTTTCACTTGTTTTTTATCACAATTTTCGATGTTTATATACAAATTATTTTATTACTTTGTCGTTTATTAAAGTGTTTATTTATTAAATCGAATCGTGCTCATGAAAATACGTAACTTTTGTCATCGGTCATACGTAAATAGGTAGGCCCAATTTATTGTAATATATCATAATAATTAATATTAAAACTTAATAATAAATAAAAGAGAAATACTTAAAACTCGAGGGAATCTAGTTAAATGATTTAAATGTTTGTGTTTTATGACTGTAACTGTGTGAAAAGTTGTGTAATTATTATACAAGTACATATTATATATATAATATTATTACCTATCATTTTATGAATGGAAAGCGATATTATAATTTTTTGTACAATATCGGCTACAGTGCGAGATGGATCTGCATTAAATAAAAATTCTGTTACTGTAAACCTGACTCTTATTTTTGATAACCTTTTTGCATCTCAATACCGGTATTGAAAAAGGTCCGGTATTTTGGTATTGGTCAATACCGATATTCCGGTATCGGAAGCCCTAATCTCAACCCATCGCTGGCCCACATTGGGCACATGTCCTCTCGAATGGGAAGGGCTTAGGCCATAATTCACCACGCTGGCCAAGTGCGGATAGGCAGACTTCACACACCTATGACCATATTTTGGAGAACTCAGGCATTTAAGTTTCCTCACGATGTTTTTTTATCCGACGACAAGATAGGCCTTGACTGCGATTTCACCTGATGGTAAGTAACGATGCAGTCTTAGATGGTAGTGGGCTAACTCGGAAAGGGTATGGCAGTGTAGATTCAACCCATACCCCTAATTGGTTTCTACACGCCATCGTGCCGGAACGCTGAATCGTGTGGCGGCACGTCTTTGACGGTAGGGTGGTAACTAGCCACGGCCAAAGCCTCCCAAGTTCACCATGTTCTTTTTCACCGTTAAAGCAAGTGACATTAATTTCTCAAGAAATTCATCTCCCAAATAATAAAAATATAGTATGACACGAAATGTTTTTTTACTGAGAATTTCGTCTAATGCGTGCTCTGAAATGCTGTATTACATTTTCTCAAAGGAATAATATAACATTATACCGAGTAGAACATAAAGCTTGGCAGGTATAAAAGAGTAGCCACGCTGTCGTGCCAAACAGGAAGTGAGCATGCGAGGCAGGGTGCGGGGTTCGAACCCTTGCCAAGCGAATCCCAACTCTATTTGCATACACTCTATATAGACAAGCATTTAAGTATGTATTCTGAAATATGTTTTACATGCTTTTTTTAATGCTGTTACAGGGGAAAAGTGTGAGGTATAAATATTGTGTTAAAAATCATAGAATCGAAGAAGCTGCAAATCGTAGTGTAGTCGGTTTCCCACGCAGATATTCGTACATGCTCGACGAATAAGTACGACGTTGCATATACACATTCGAATTTGCTCTTATTAGGTACCTAATCCTATTATTAATATTATAAATGCGAAAGTTTGGATGTATGGATGTCTGTTACTCAATCACGCCGCAACGACTAAATCGATGTGGCACAGAGATAGATTGTAGTCGGGAATAATATAGGCTTTATATCCCGGAAAATAAAAGAGTTTCCACGGGAATTAAAAAATCTAATTGCTTATGTTAATAGGCGGTTATTTTTTTCTGGGTTTTTTTTACTTATGTTAAAAGTAAAAACTATAAGAATCGCTGAAAAAAGTCTAAAGTATTTTAAGTACCTATGTACATTAGCATTCAATCAATTGCTGGCGTTTGTATCGAACCCAAGAATCTACTTTTTATACTGAAAACGCGTACGTATTAAATGTTCACGCGCAAAAAAAAAGTCGTGAGCAATTTGCTCTCTCAGATTGCATCCTCACTTACCATGATGAGATCACAGTCAAGGGCTATCTTATCATCGAATAAAAAAACAAGCTTGAAACATAACAAAAGATAAAACATAAGAAGCACATTACGTCACAGAACTCATCTTCAGGGATCCTCCATTATTTACGAGCCGACTAAGCCCCATTTTTTATAAAACACGTAAATTTGTCTGCAGCCCGCAATAAATCAGGGTGTATTCCCGGATTACCGTTAGAGTAATGACTCAAGTCCACCTGGTGAGGGACTGCAATTACTCAGCCATTCGCTCGACCGTTCAGATCCTATCCACTTTTGGGTCTTACGTGGAAATAGTCTCTTCTAGACTTAAAGATTTAAAGGATTTTAAAATTCATCTGCTGATCGCGATCCGCGCTAAGTTCAATAATCTATCCAGTTACCTACTATAGGTAAATAATTTAGGTTTTTTTTCTAGTATTTTTTGTGGACCCTTAGACCCTCGCAGACTAAAACTAAACTTTCTAACCTAAGCTTCACTTAGGATCTAAAATGTAAGATTTCTCGATATCAGAGCAATTGTTATAATACTTTCAACAATTTATTATTAAAATGACATTTATTATATCTAAGTACCTTTTTTTAACGAATATCTAAAGAAAAAAGGATTTTCTTTAGATATGAAAATTGATGATTCTTTATATATGAATATCTAATGAAAAAGTGATCTAGAGAAAAAATGATTTTCCAGACTGAACCGCCTAATGTGAGGACAAACAAAAAAGAAATAGAATGTTTTATTTCACATAAGCTACCTAATAATTACCAGAGCAGTATCCAAATACCATCAAGAAATGCGCTTAACATGAAAATAGTTAATTAAAGTACCAAAATCCGATATCAAAACATCAGAGCGTCACGAAACCCCACCTAATAAAGTAAGTCTCACGTTCCTAATTAGGCCGTTAATTATGAAGCTCTCATGGAAGCCTTAATTTCAACATAAAAGACTATCTAAGTCGCTGCTTTTGACCGGATTTTGTTACTGGGCGTGACGTAAAAGCTGTTTTATGTTTAGTATGATTAAAGAACCTCTTAGCTTTATTGTGTTTTATTTGATGAAAATTTGGGGAATCTCTATTACATAGAGATACTTCTTTTAAAATAATAAACGCGGGATTTTAAACATAGAAAAGAAAAATGTAATGAACTTAATCACAACTTAATAATATCATCATCTAGAAATTTATGTAGTAGGTACCTAGTAGGATTCATGCCATGGACCAACGATGGCACCCATGGGCCAACGATGGATGATACCCATGGCATGAATCTCCCCTCGTGATCAGAGAATGAGAAGGGCTTAGGCCAAAGTCACCCATGCTGGCCAAGTGTCGATTCACAGACTTTTTATTTATTTATATTTTTTATGTATACCTACATATAAAGAATTACAAGACAGAAAAATATATTAGAAGAAGAAGACATAGGTGAAGCTTATCTTCTAAAAAAAGAAATTTTACACGCCTTTGAAAACATTATGGAGAACTCTGAGGCATGTTATTAAGTCCTAAATAAGTTAGAAATTAAAACTTGGACTAAGGCTGCTTTCAAATTGAAGCGCTTTATACGCAAATAAGTACATTTAATATATTATGACTACATATAAATACAAAATCACGATAAAAGCAGCATAGCAAAGCAAAGCGACGAAAGCAGTCATAAATGCGTCCAAGAATGCCTGTCAATTAATATTAATTTCTAGTTTGTCTCATTTTAATATTTTCTTACCCAGACTTGTCTTTTGTGTTCATTTCTATCCATATGCAGCCATGCATATTTCTATCCACAGTCCATCCCAACATTCATTTTAAAAATAGACGTCCATTAAAAAGTAGGTAAAATCTTTTCCAATTGTGTTTTGTAGCTGCAACTGCTAACTTTCTTCTTTCTGAAATGAACAAAGAAAATGAAGTAGGTAAGTACGATGAATGAGCTTTTAAAATATCACCCTGTCATAAAACAATTAGCAAGCTTAACAAATAGGGCTATCTTGCGCGCGCGCATCCATATTTTGTAGTCGTTGGACATATTGAGTTATCTTAATTGGTAGAAAACCCACCTCTAAGCAATCCGGTTCCGACGTACACTTCAAGGTAAGGAAGCGCATTCACCTACTTGAATGTTAATTTTGTTTGTTGATGGTAAGGTAGGTGCAACTACATAAAATTATCGACTTAAAAAGACTAATAAAATTCTAGGTGAATAAGTACGCATCAGCGCCCCCATGAGGGAATTCAAGATATTTTTCAGAAAAATCCATGTTTTAGGGTTCCGTACCCAAAGTAGCCAACGGGAGTCCATTAATAAGGCTCTGCTATCTGTCTGTCCGTCTGTCTGTAGCGGGCTGTATCTCATGAACCCTAATTGGTAGATACTTGATATTTTCAAGAAATAATAAAAATAAAATAAAAAAGACGTGTGGCACTCGGGGACTGCCGCGGTAAAGCTAATGCATAGCATTTTTTATCAACGCCATCTAGCGGTGAGAGGAGTCCCGGGTCAGGTTATTTTCGTTATGGAATTTCTTTATTCGGTCTCCACGCTCAAGGCCCGCGATAGAAGCTATGCAATAGCTTAAAAAATAAAAAGAGTCCCTATAGAAGAAACGTGATTTTTTCGGCGTTTTTTGTTCGACCTTAACAATCGCTGTCACGATGGTAGGGGAGAGGGTGGCAAGATGGGGTACTTAAGCTTTAAAGGTCAATAATATGAAAAATCACATAGTGAAACAATCATATTTATTTTTTAATTAACAACTAATTATTATTATTCTAATATTTGGTGTCATTAGGAACTTTTGATAACACATTTAAGAGAAAAAAATTAAAATAAAAAAAAGGTGTTTTGCCCCGTCTTGCCCCATGGTGCTGGTAAGATGGGGTACCCCCCTAAGGTAAGATGGGGAAATGAGAATGATCACAGAGAAAGATGATTATTTGAGCTGGCAGGACTCGCAGACATGGGTGGCTTCGTCATCATCATCATCTATTCCTGGCACAGCTATTATGAGCCCATCTTCCACATAATAAGCATAATATCCACCCCTCAATGGAAACGGAATATACCTCCTCACAATGCATATATGGTGTGTCCTTCTCTTCTTCACTTTCATCTCCAGATGATGAGACTCTTTGTCGATCCACCGATATTGGCTATTCTTCTTTGATTTTTTATTTTGAGCTTTTGTAGTAGATTTCTTCTGTTTTTTTAATTCATCTTTTCTCTTTTTTGTTTCTATTTTCTCTAGTTTTTTCTGTTCAGCTTATTTTTTTCTGGGCGATGACTTCTAATTCTCGTGATAATTGCTGTTTTTCCACGCTTTTTAACAATACGAGAGGACTTTTAGTAAGCGGAAGTGGAAAGAGTTGTTTTGGAGAAGTCAAAACAAAGCTACTGTCGCTTTTATCGCATGTGGGCATATTCGCTGGTTGTGATGTCGCATGGATTCTTCGGACCACGACTCTCAGTCGTGCGTCACGAACTATTCTAAAAAGACAAACTATAATAAGCTCACAAAAAACAAACTCATTTTTACGAAAAAGAAAACAAGAACAAAATTATTCTCACTGGGGGCAAGATGGGGTACCCCCTTACCCCATCTCGCCTGCAGAGCCATTTTCTAAAAAAAAAACCAAAACAAAAAAACAGCCAACAATCTTAAGGAAACACAATGCCTACCTTATTATAGGTTGGTTTAAGCGTCAATTACAGCAACACCTCACCAGCTAACGTTATTTAACAAATCACAGTCACTTGTCAAACCAGAAGAAAATATGATAAGCAATTTGCAGTAAAACACTTTTTTTGAATTTTTTTTGACACTATGCACTTGTGAACCACTTACCACTGGGCGACTGACAAGTATCATGGCGGCGCGTCGAACGATGAATGAACGAGCGTGATTAGTCAATTTGAACTGTGAATTTCACTGGGTACCCCGTCTTACCCGCTACCCCGTCTTACCTCCTTCTCCCCTACGGTCTATGGAACCCTTTGTGCGCTAGTCAAACTCGCACTTGGTTTTTCAATTTCTTGAATCTAACAAGTAGGTGTTCATTGTACTTGAATCATAAAATAGTTCTTTGCTGTAGGTCTAGGAATGTATAGAAATAAGATTGCATATATTTGATACGAGTAAGATGAACCATTAAAGCATATGAGATAACCCTTTATAAGTCGGATGTACAGATAAGATCAAATAATAAAATATGCTAATATCCATCGCCGGCGCACCTAGATATGTAACATTTTTCCTTCATGAGACTCTTAGATTGGAGAGAAAATGGACAAGAGCAGATTATTAATTAATAAACCTTTGTTTTCTTTTTCTTATTTAGGTATACGCTAATTACAGTTTAGTTACTTAACCTACTAATAATATCTGTTGCGTATCTGCAGTGTATTAAAGAAAAAATGGCTATAATCGTGAATTAAAATTACTCAAACTTAGTTTTATTTTCAGTTAATTTATCAGTCTATTGTATTTGTACCAAGTAAAGTCTAGAGGAACTAGGTACATTTGGCCCATTATGTTCGTGAAATAAATATGTCGGCTTCACAGCTTTAATAGTTTCAGAATAAAACGTGACATACAGCCGAATAAACAAGGATAAATGATACCTTAGATTTTTCATTTTGTACTTTGAGTGTAAAATTTTTCGAAAGATAAAAAATAGGCCGCCAAAATATTGAACAAAATAAGAAGCCGATTTTATAGCAACTGCAATTATACAGCTCGCTTCACTTCTGAATACGTGTTTTCGCGATGACTGTCTATTCTATTTCTCTCTTCTGAGGGCCATGGTATTAATGTGAATGCGCATTTTGTATAGTATAATGGCATTAAAGAATAAAAATACCATTGCATATAAGAATGTGGACTTGCATATGATCTGATAACCTAATTAGTTTATCCCATCAATCAATCGGTTTTGTAAATGGCAATGACAATAAAACAGTCGTCAGAGTGGTTTATTTAAATGTGTACAGCTATTCAGCCAGTATTCAGCAGGTGTGACTATGATTTAAAGGAATGTTTTAGATTCCTCTGTATAATAAACGGAGATTTTTTTTATTATTTCATAGAATGTTAAAGAATACTTTTTTAAAGTTACCTAAACAAAAAAATTGTAAAGTAAATGATAAAAATATTTCCAAAGTTATCGAAGACTTATCTATTGTAGTCTTGCCAACATTGTAGTAGGTTAGCCTAATAGAGCTTTTAATACTTTCAAAATTGTTCTTCTTCGTTTTCAACTGATAGACGTCAACTGCTAGACGTTGGTTTCGTCTATGGACTTCTACACGTCTCGTAGTCGAATCCAGTGGCTTCCTGCGACTAACACCTAGTAGGGGGTCCGTCTTTACAGCGCTTTCAGTACCTACGTACCTACTACTTTTCAGCAACTTGACACCCACGGTCTGAGTTGACACCCCAACGGCTGTTAGTTCTGTGTTCTGCCGCCTGTAGGTACTAGGTACCCAGTGGCTTCCTGCGATTCGACTTCCTAATGGGAGTTCTGCAAACACCTTAACTCTATCGTATTTAAAAAAACGTTAATAAAACAATATTTTGCTTCCATTGCTGCCCTTGTACAAATGTACTAAAACAGCAGGTAAGTTTTGCGCGATCTTTAGAAACTTGGCCTCTATTCCGTTATTTATTCACGTAGTCAATAGTCAAGAGAGGTTGGAAATAAATCTCCGTGTCAGGTAGGTACCTATTCCTACAAGACATGGGTGCAATCGCCGACATGCGCCGCGAATCGTGCAAGCGCAGTGGATAAGATAAACGCAGCGCGTGCGAGCTGCCCGCCGCGATCTCTAATTAAGTCTTTACCTTCACTACCTACTCACTACTCATGCTTTCATACCTCACTTACCCACTGCGAACCGTGACTTTACTAGAATAATTAAATCAAAGATCAAACGCTTGCAGTTTTATGCTACTTGCACATACTACCTAACCGAACAAAACCAATAAGCAGAGATTTTTTCACAAAAACGTGACATCATCGTGACAAACATGATGTTCTACTTAATGGATTTTTATGAATATAATGACCTCCCGACCGAATCGGATCACGCTGGCCAACCGAAGAGATTAGCCATCTACACAGGAGACATTATAGTCACAACCTCACAAGTGCGCAAACACAGGTGCACTCTCTACTCCTTCAATCTCATAGTCCGATGACACGAAAATCCGACTCGACCGGAGAAAGACCAGTCGCAGGACCGACGCCTAAGCCGAAACATTTATTGGATCGACTCGAGAATCGAACCCGGGACCTCGGGCTATTGAGGCTATTTATAAACTTAAGACTACGAATAAATAATAAGTAAGGAAGTCTAATTGCGTTAAAAAGTAACCCCAACAAAAATTGTTGCAAAGTGGTCACAATCATGCAATAAAGGAATTGAATTGAATTGAGATTAAAATTGAACCGTTAGAGGCGGGGATTAAAAACAAAAATAGCACGTCAACAGTTGGACATTTTTCTTGCACGTCAAATTTTCATAACATCGTCCAATGACTCAGCTGTCATAGCACATCGCGCACGCGCACGAACGAATCCCTGATTTCGTTCTGAATTTGAACCAAGCACCAAGCATGTCTATTGTCTATCTGTAACCTCGGAAGTGATTCGTATTTTGAATCATACGTCGTTTTGGTTTGAAGTAGGGCCATTTTTTGAGTGGATTTTCTGAATTAGACTTCCTTACTTATTATTTATTCGTAGACTTACGAGCAAAGAGACAAGACGAGAGATGAAGTGTTTATACTAATAATGTTACCGAATACACTATCGCGATGCCGATATTACTTTATGAGCTAATAGATCGCCGGGCTATACGCGTTAATCGGGAAATTGAAAGCCTTAACGATAATGTTGACGCCATGCTGAGTGATTGCCGCGTAGGACGATAGCCTGTTGCAGTTATGTCTTTATATTTCATCCACCGAGAGAATATCTACATTATGTATGAGATTTATCACGAATTTATTCAAATAAGATACAATTAAAATAAGATATTATACAACAACTAAGAAATTAACGGTATTTAAAGATTTAATTTTGTTTACTTTCGGACGCTTAGGTATTTTTTTTTTGTCTACAGAATTATGGAAAAGTTTGATAAGGAATCTTCTGATCTCTGATCTTTTTGCTAATATTATAAAGTTGTGTGAATTAGTGTGTAGTTATAGTTTTTTAATCACGTTGCAACGGTTCAAAAGTTTTATCCTTCAAATCTTTTCCGGCATAGGTACCGCCTCGTATAAGGCGGAAGATCCAAATTCGGTGGTAATAAATTAAGCTTCTGCTTTCTCATTAGGTTTATGACAGCACCTACCTATTCAGTCATCATCATTACCTACCATCCAATAATATATAAATAATCATCTCAGACCTACACTGAAAAAATTATTTGAGCGAGTAAAAAGCGTTTTGTGCGAGTTACCTATATTTCTAAATTTCTATTATTCTCTGTCAATTTTCAACATTTCCTCTACTTGTTACAGAAGCATGATTTAGGTAGACTATTTTTCTTCATAAGAAACCTCCAAATTTTTCTACTTAATTATAAAATTGTAGTGATCCTCTTATTGTAGGCGCCTACTCACATTACCAACTGAATAAAGACAATACATTCAACTATAGGTATTCGTAGTTTTGATGCTAAGCACCAGCATGGTACAAACAATAGGTACACTTTTTTTCCAATATCCAGGTAAATTTTAAACAAAAATATTTATTATGTTTGTTACAACAATAACGAGTGCGCGACCGCTGGATCCCGTAGACAAAGCGCTCTTTGACCAACTCTGTCATAAATGCATGATTTACGCAATTACATTGCAAAGGAGACGATAAATTACTTTTCACTCCTCTATAGCAACTACAGTGATACCTTCCGAGACAAGACATCGACTACAGACAATTCCAAACTCTATAACCATGATACCAAAGTTTATTTCACAACAATTACAGGGTAAATACAGTTCTTGAGGTTTAAGCGTAGAACCCGATTATTCACAGATATTGTGCAAAGTTTACCACCCGCTAACATGAGGTAAAGCTTAAAAATCCACGTTCGAGAATAATATGTATCATATTTTATGGTCAAATTTGCATTTACAGGTGATTTTAGATTGTTTATGGTGTGGGAGTTCGTCAAACACTATTTTTAAAAGGAATATAATAAGTCGACCAACAAAATTTATTTTTTGGCATCAAAACCTAGCTTCTAATTTAATAACTCAGCAACGGGAAAATGATGAAGCTTCTAATATACTAACTCGGCTTCTTCACAATGGCCACAAATTATTCCAAAGAAAGCATCAAATAAAGAGCCACTATTTTTATTATTGTCCACTGCCACTGCACGATTTGGTGCGAGTGAGATGGATACGACTGGCCATTTGCACGATTTCGTTGGTGCGAGTGAGATGGATGCGACTGGCAATTTCCACGATCTCGTTGGTTATGGCTATTTGCACCAATCAGAGAGCGCCATTCAAAACATGCATTTGTTTTTTTTGTTGTTCTGTTGTTAGTGTGTTAATATTGCAATTATTTTTGTATAATTTTTTCTTTAAACTAAAGTTAGGTTAGGTTAGGGTTATACATGAATATTCAGGTGCCCGGCCGAAGGCCGGGCACTTAGGTTCTGTTGGGATCGTAAACCTACCTAAAACTAAAAAAAAGTTGAAAAAAAAAATTGATTTTTTTTTTCAAAAATGTTATAATGTTATGTGTAGGTTTAATTATCTTGAAAACGTTTTTTTATTTAGTTAGAAACATTTTTTATTTCATTTTTCTCACAAAAAAAAAAAAATTAAAAATGTGGTTGAAGATTTGGTGTATTATTTGATGCTAATATTTAAGTATTTTAGGAGTTCACGGTTTGGAGCTAAGTTATAAATATAGATGCTAAAATTATATTTTTTAGAGGCTCACTAGTTGAAGCTGACTTAGTAATTTAGAAGCCAATAATGGTATTAAATAGAAGCTCGTTTAATTACATGCCTTTTTAAAATAAATCGACGAGCAAAATGCTGACGATCAAAAAAAACATACCTACCTGCGATGTTGTATTGTATATAGAAAAAATTGGTTTACTGATCTTTAACCTACCTTTATTCTATCAATTTTTGGTATTGAAGTTGTATTCAGATCTAGATTTGAAAAAATAATAATGGTACCTGCTACGATAGAGCGAATATTTTCAGCTATTTTCTGTTTAATGATATGTAACTTCTGCAAGTTTATACTAAGCCCACTAGCAAAGTATAACAGTCGTATTCATGACACGCTGAACCCACGAAATTCTCAACACTTTCTATAATATGTCCGCATTTCGAAAGCTTCTATCAATTTTACCATCAAAACTCAAGGCACCGAATGGATTATCTTATACATATTATGTTTTTGACATCCCACGGTGACGCACTAAGCGCTTTGCTTCCTCATTCCTAACACGTGCCACTAGGAATACCCTTCCTGCTTCCGTCTTTACAACTACATAACTACAACTCGGGTACCTTCAAATCAAGAGTGAATAGGCATTTTCCAGGCAAGCGCGCTCTATTTTGGGCTGCATTTTCACTTCATACCATCAGATACCATCAGGTTCATGTACCATCAGGTGTAATCATAGTCAAACTGGTCTATATAATCTTTTAAAGAAAGCTTCTATCTTCTTACACAGAGTTTCCGTAAGTGTCTAGCTACTTTACCTAAATGCTTTACATAAATTTGGCGTAAGAGTTAACCTGTTCATCATTTTGCATACGAAAGTATCAACATGACAAGCCAAGGCGAGCGGGATGACCAATGTTTATCCATACCTTCCTAATGTCCTGTCAATCATCGCTCTTCGAATAACCACTACGGAATACTAACGCATTTTTTGTTTTTAAGCGCTTCACTGCATACCAAGTTCTTGATGCGTCACCTTCTGTGGATTTACGTATATGGTATGAAAAAAGATGATCTCCTATATTAGAAAGAGTTCCGTAGAAATCGTTTTCATTTGAAACTTGATAATTTCGAGAAAGTTCAGAGGTGCTTATACTTATTTTCTTTATTGTAGTGTGAATATGACTTTTTTGTACTTCTCCGTCGAAACAGCTTAAAAAAAAAAGCTGTAACCCAACAAGATTGTATAAATATTGATTTATATGTCCATGTTCAAGATATGCATTCGAAATTAGTAAGCGAATTTTGCTTTATATACACATGACAATTTGCATTTAAGGCGTATCTCAATCATGATTTTATCAAAGAACCCTAGTGAAAAAACTTATCCTATCATTTCTCAATTAATTAGATGGCACGATAAGTGTAGAATATGACGCTGCCGTAGCAAGCTTCTCTTCCATAATTGGTATAAATTGACGCTTTACAAGCTAAACAAGTAAGTCGAAGTAAGTACCCATATTGTTTTTGTATCGTGTCGAGAATAGATACGCATGTCACTTTAGATTTAAGTAACAACTCTTTAGTCTCCAATGAGTAAATCATAGTAATGCTATGAATTATGACTACGTGGATAAACCTACGATTAAACTTTATGCGATAATTTAATTTTATGAAAGTTCATTTTTCGGTGAAGGGTTCGTCTTAATGATTTTTCCAACTGTTCCAGTTCTCCATCATGTGGTAAGTACCTACTGTAGATAGAAGAGTCGAGTACTTTTTTCACCTTTAGATTTTTTTCGTTACCTCACGTCTTGTCTTGGTTTGTGATCGAAGAGCCAGTGAGTCGCTTGAGATCGTCTTACCAGTTCTAACTCTTCATTTTCGGGTGTTGTATCGCCATTCGAGAACCTGGGAACCATATTGCGTAAGTGTGCATGCTTGTCGGAGCCTAGATGGGAGCAGTCAGGCGCGAGCAACTCTCGCTCCCACACACATACGACACACACACAACCATGAGCCACGTACCTACCCTCGTGAGTTGCAAGAACTATACCAGTGATGACATATGGATCCGAAACAAGATCGCTAACTATGGACCATATAAGAAGGCTCACGGTCATTAAGCAGGCCATGGAGAGAACTATCTTTTCTAGAAGTTACCGGCCTATGATAGCTAGATATACAGAATTTAGTGTCACAATATTATGAGTAATACTCAGTAACACTGTGATAGGTACCTAATTGTCTGATTGGTACCTAATTCAAATCGATATTTACACATGAATTAGCTAATTTGTTATCTTGAATCTGATCGTAAATATTATAAAGTGAGTCTGCGGTAGGGATTTATCTCGGGTTTGATAACTGATCGGTCACGTCTGTCGTGCACTTATCGACTGTTGATTTAATTCTGCCATACCTACTGGCGCCTGGCATAACATCATCGTAGTATTGAGTGCACACCGTGCGGCACATTTCAAAACAGCAAATGACTGCCGGTCAAACATAACAAACTTACGTCGTCTAGTTAGCTAAAACAAGAAGGTTCAATAGCAAGTAACAAATAGCAAGAGCAAGAGACAGTCTTGCTGGTTGGACAGGAATTCCCAACCAACAAGACTGTCTCTCGCCCTGTCGCCTTAAACCCCAATGAGTCTAGTAAAGTTAGAGTCAAGAATAGGTGTAGTGGTCGGTACCTCTTACTTTATAAAATAGTTTCTAGCAACTGTCCTACCTACCGTTACCTACGCACCGGATGCGAAGTGTTCACGTACGCACAGAATATTTTAGGCCGACATTAGTACCGACACGTCCTGCCAGTGACCACGTGGTCTTAACTTTTAATTTATCAGATCACAATCTACATCCATAGAAAAGTGCCTATCGTTTTAACGAAGTGAAAAAAACGCACAGCCTAAATCTGGATGGATCTAGAATCTAGAAATAGAATAGATCTTTGAAAATATTCCTTGTCTACCCTAGAGGTATCTAAGGAAGGATTTTTTGGAATTTCCATTACTAAAGAGGTTAAAATGTGTGGTAAAGTATGTAAGACCCTACCGTCAAAGACGTGCCGCCAAGCGATTTAGCGTTCCGGCACGATGGCGTGTAGAAACCGATTGGGGGTATAGGTTGAATTTACACTGCTATATCCCTTCCAAGTTAGCCCGCTACCATCTTAGACTGCATCGTCACTTACCATCAGGTGAGATCGCAGTCAAGGGCTATCTTGTCATCGAATAAAAAAAAGAAGAAAATTCATTTCATTTCAACCTATTATCGGCCTAGCAATGTCTAGGCACAGGTCACTCTTGGAATGAGAAGGGGTTAGCAATGGTCCACCACTCTGGTCAAGTACTTAGTGCCAGACTTCACACACCTTTGAGATCTTATGCTGAGATCCATAGAGCGTGCTTTGACTTAGCTTGAAGATAGAGTTAAGACGGGATACAAGCTTTGACGTCTATCTCGTTTTATCTCTATCTTGAGTCTGAGCTTGAGTCTTGAGCTTGAGTGCGGTCTATAGATTTTAGCCTCGGTGTTTCAGATTTGCCGGTTTCCTCACAATGTTTTGCTGCCCCGTTAAAACATATCCCGACTCCCCACCCCTAAAAGGTAGAACTGCTGTTAGGTATAATTTACTTTAACAATATATTTATGTGCTCCTCAATATAATTCACAGATTTAATTAAAATGTGTCAATAAATAGCACTAAAACACAACATTACGCCGACTTTTGCGCATAAGCCTTAATTAAATAAAATTGAAATGAAAATGCCAAATGGATTTTACGTGCTTTCATTAATGGTTCGCTTCGTATTATTTTCGAACATTTATTATTGTGTGCGTAATGCGAAGCTATTATTCATGTCTCGTTTAATAATCTGCTTAAAAACAACATGTTTTCATTAATGGCGCGATAGCACTCCTAATAATATTCAATTGGCAGCGTCAGTTCAAAGTTCTTCAGTGCACGGAGACGGAGTCTTGCATATTGACTTGAATGATAAATAATTTTTTTCCACTTGGTAGTTTTCGCTTCGAGTTGTCATTTAGAAAACCGACTAATATTATCTGTTTGTTTGTTGGTTCGTTCAATCACGCAGCAACGGGGCTTTTTTGTTTGGGTGTACCTATAATAATTGAGGACTTGGCTACATTTTATCTCGGAAAAACGAAGGTTTCAAAAAGAGGGTTTTAAAGAAGGGTATATGTACGAATCCGTAGAGTTAAGAGCATAGAAGGATGTCTTTTTTATCCAATTTTAAGTACTCGAAAATTTTGGGGCATTTTTGTCAAATAACTTTACTGTTTAGTAGACAATGACTCCAGAACATTTGTTAGGGGACCCCGCAATTTTTTACGCGAAACACAGCAATGCGGTACGTTTTGCAGAAAAAAAGGAGAGATGAGAATAAACAGACGACGGCGAATTGCGAGAGAGAGCTCGAATTTTGAATACAAATGTAAATTAGTATCTCCACTAATTACCTCTGCAGACACGTCCAGGGCTATGTGTCTTACGGACTTACGGGGGACGTTTAATTTTTTACAGCGACTGGGAATCGGTCGTTTTCTCATTAGCTGCAAATCAATGAGTAATTTGTTGACTTTGCATGGAGACGTGACCATAATGTTTTTATGGCCCCTTTAATAGCGCTGTTAAAAACGACGTGTCGACGTTAAAATTGAATAGGAATGTACAATTTCTTTTTTAATATTCTGTTACAAGTTAGCGCTTTCTTATGATATCATTCGAAACTGATAAGTACCTAATGCGATGCAGTTTAAGGTACAAGCGTGCTAACCTACAAAGGATTACCTGGATAACCATACCAAGGCGCTAGTCAAATCCTTCAGTGAGAAAGCCGCTTCTTAACTTGAAGCTAGTCAGGCTGTACTAAGACAATACTCTGAATATTTAGTTCAAAGTTCAAAGTGATTAAGGGACTGTAAGAACTTGATCGGATACTTAGGCATCAAACCGGTACATTAAGCTTTTGCCGTTGTTTGTCAGCAGTGACCAGAACTGAACAAGAAAAATTCGAAAATTGTTCCTTAAAAACTAATACAAGACGTTCTGAAACCAAATTGTTGACTTTTGAGGTCACCGCACAAACCACTGAGCAAGGAAGTCGGCAAAGTGAACAGTTTTAAAACAAACATGAGATGTGTCAACCCTTAAATCCCACATCATTCCCGCTTACATATTTAACGCATGGTCCGACGTCATCTGGCGCTTCCCACTTTTCATCACCTCACGGCAACAATTCACACCTATGTTGAAATTTACAAATGACGTTTAAGCTTACAACAAGCTGACTGCAGGTATCTTTCTTCTTCTTTATCAACTGATTCACTGGACGTACGTTAGTATTTATAAATAAAAATATGTGCCTATTATGCTCGTATATTATGAATTAAATATATTTATGATATATTTATTAATTATGATTGAAAGTTTATTAGTTACTTAACTATTAGATACATCATACAGTGGTTGCGGGCTCATAATTCTTACCCCTTGTGGAGTTTCGTCCTCCTCTTCTTCTTCTTCTTTAGAGATCTAACGATCATATTGATCGTCGGTGAATATTACTTGAATAAATCTGATTTGATCGGTTCAGATTTAATGACTCGAAATACTGAGAATCTTTTGCTTACAACCTGATTACCCAAAAAGTGGGAGACGTGAAATGCAAAGAAGTTATAGGCGTTGAAAATGTGGCCAGAGTTGTCAATTTATAATGTCATCCTTTCTTAGAAGAAAGCATTGTATATAGGCACTAATTAGAGATATAAACAAACCAATTTGACGAATGTACTAATTGTTATGAATTCACTCTTTAGTTAGAAACAAATAGTTCTTAAAATATACGTCAATACGCGGTACATCAAGACATGCTACTTCTTACCGCTTACGACCGTAAAGATCCTACAAGCATTATAGGAATCCAAACGACACATTCCCATCACAAGCTTCAAAATCATTACCATCATTATTCAATTAAAAGCCGCTAATTTGCATTCCGTGGACATTCTTAAATACGAATTAGCGACCCGATTGGGCTACACAACTAAATGGCATAAAATCACGTCACGGTAAAACCACGCTCGAGCAAAAAGTGTAAGCTCAAGACCCCCTTTGTTCCCCGTAAAATGGTAATTGCTGGGCATTTGAGGATACTTTGGCAGCCGATTGTTGTTTGACATCTAGAAGCATTGCGCTCGCGGTTGTAATGTGGCGATTCCAAGTGTAGGTAGGTAGGTACTTACCACAAATCGTTGTGATAATGAAATCGAAAATCGGCACGTGTATCAAGGCGGACGTGATATATTGCTTAATGCGCTGGAATTACATCCAGAACTATATTTACTCGTAGTATTATGGTTTTTGCCGTCTGTGATATTTTTAGTTTTTGTTCTTTGTTTCCCGGACATATTAATATTATTTGTGGCCATCTAACGTATAAACGAATGAACTGATTTGAAGGAAATTTGACATTTGCCTTTAACTTACTTTCTGAAGAAGGGCATAGGCTGCACGGGAAACCTCAATCTCACGGGAAATCAGCAATTCTACGCAGATGGAGTCGCGGGGAACAGCTAATATTATTATAAGGTAAAAGCGGTTAAAAAATATGGAGACAGCAGGTTGAAAACATTCGATTGCATACCTATAATTTAATGCATTTTATTTAATTAGAACTTAGAAGTTTTTTCATTCGTAGATACTAACATTATGTCTTCATATTGAAATTTAAACAATTATAAGAACAGAAAGCACAACGTGAGTGTAGTTATAAAAAAGGCATGGACAGACAAAGCGCGATGACCATGTTGTGCTTGACGGAGCTCCTATCTTATAAATTGCAATACAAGGAATACGAAGGCGTGTCATCGTCACTCCATATGCAGTGTGCTGTATGATATGTGCTTTAAAGTTCCTTTTACTACAAAACGTACACACGGTCAATACTACATCCAGCAACCCAAACATAATCACAGGATCACTGCACTGTATCTCAATTGCGGCCTTTGCATCGATTTGTGGATGAAACGCGAGACTCCTAAATTCGGAATTTGAAAAATCGGCTGAAGCTTGCCTGTCTGTCGGTCTTCTAAAAGGAAGAATTTGGTTACTTAGTTCCAACGTCACCGACGAATCGCAAGGCATCGAATAGTTCCCAGTCAGTATTCCTTTTCCCAATTGACCTATAACTCGGGTACTTTCAAACAAAGAGTGAATTAGACATTTTCTATGCAACTGATGTGCATCTTAGGCTGCATCTTCACTAACAGTTAGATGTTATCGCTGTTAAGGGCTAGTCAAAATTTGCTTTTTATAATTAAACAGCACCGCCCAGCGTTCTGTTTGCCCAAGCATCAATACCGAATCATGTAAAAGGTCTCAGCGAGCGCGGCCGACGGAAGCTTTTAAAGCGTTATCATCTTTTAATTTTCTCTCACACAATTTGCATGTCCCGCTTTCAGAGTTGATTTATTTTAAAATTATGCTCTCGGTAATTATTTAAAAATATGTGATGTTTATAAAAGGCTCTTAATTAGGTAAAGTAGTATTTTTTTTTTAATTGGGTTATAAATCATTAATTAAAGAAGATAAGCATGTACCTACCTATATATAAACAAAATAGTTTTATTTTCAGATACATACATAGAATTTTTATTAATAATATAATTAGAAAATACAGTTTAAAAAAAAATTAATTCATGTAAGGAGGTATGTTTGAATGTTGTAAAATGCCTTAGTCTATTTTTAAGTGAACTTAAGGATTAATAAACCGTGATAATGTCATTATTATTAGAAAATTTAGGTACCTATTTGTGGTCAGAACCAGATATAACATAATTTCACACTAAAAACCAAAAACCAGTTTTCACAAAGCATGTAAATTTCATAAATCACTGTATTAATAAATAACATTCATGGCCACGAATAATAATAATAGAGTGCATTGTTCGCATTGTGTCTAATGTAAGAGACAATTACATCGCGTCGAGGGGTTGAGCACATAAATCAGGCGACGAAATGCTAAATTTATTTACAGCCAAATGTTAACTTAATTTTTAACGAATCACCGGTGGCCCATTTGCTTATTAAACATTAAAAAAATGTAACCGCGATCTTAGTAAATTAAACTTTACTCTCCCATAATTATTATTATTTAAGCTACTTATTTGCATGAGTAGCAAACTTTATGGAGTTTTCTTATATTTTTAAACATTTTACTCTAGAATGCAATGGGTTTAAGCCTTTAAGTCATAATCCAATACCGGCGGCTGACCAAATGCAGTTGGCAGGCATATCTTTGAAAACGTTTGTTATGCAGATCACTCAGGTATGCCTCTTTTTTCCTTCATCGTCAGTAAGTAATATCTAGATTAATTGTTTAAACCTACGTTAATTTTATAATCTCCTGTAGCTATTTGGTAGGTACGTACAATATACATGTTTAAATGGAAAGTTTTCAATCTGGGAATTTTCCAGAATAAAAACGAGCTCCTTTGGTTACACAACAACTCGTAAAAGTGCACAAAACAGTTAAATGGTGGTACAACGTATGACCTACAAGTTTTTTAAGTGATAATCACGTAGGTGCCTACACGTAATTTGAATATTACCACAAATGTTAACGGATTTACGTTTACTATTCGCGTTATTTCGTACAAAATAAGATAAGTAAAATTTTTTAGATGCCAGATTTCATTTTTCTGTTGGACATAGGCTTCTTGCAAGTAGCGCCAACGTTGGCTATCTTCGGCCTTTCGCATCCAATCGATGCCTGCCATTTTTCAGCGGCCATCGGTCCTCCGACAAATGTGACCAGCCCACTGCCACTTCAGCGATGTACCTACTATAATTGTCTTGTTTTTCGCTCGTTCCGAACCGAGCTAACGAAGTAGGTAGATACTAAAGGCAATGTACTATTAAGCATACGGTAGGTATACGGTTCTTTCTCGTTCATTCTTAATGGTACTTTGTTCATAGACTAGCAGAAATCAGCTGACCAGCACACTTATCGCGCGCGCACATTCAGCTATTCATGTCAATTATCCAAATTCCCACAATTTAATCCGAGTCAAACCGGCCAGGGCGCAGCGGGCCATAAATTATTACGTACTAAGAATCCTAATAAAGCGGCTCTGCCTTTTGTAATAAATGACGAAACAAAAATAAGGATGGAATGCTTAATGCGCGAAAGAGCTCTGCATTATAAACAACGTGTCGCATCCACTTTGTCATTTGAGAGTACTTTGCATATCGTCGCCTTTGATGCAGAACGTTGTATGTCAGAAATTATAAAAATTCATATTTTTATTTATTCTTAACCGAGTCCTGAGCAGTGAGTCATTTAAGTGTATTTTTTAACGTTATCCATACGTTATCTGTCATGTCCGTATGGAGGTTAATTTTGGGATAACGACATGATGATTTATCTCTAATACCTACTAATAATAATGACATATGTGCGCACAGTAACTTATGAGTTAACTTCAAACGTTACGCTAGAGTCCCTGGCAGTGACATAGAGGTCAGCGAGATATTTTGATCGGAAGTGCAAAAAATTATCGTCAAATATTAATACCATATATATAATATAATATGTAAGTTCAGAATAAAAAATATCGATCTATCGTTAAAATTTTATAAGAGTATAATAGGCTTCATCAAACTTCTTGTACTATAGTAATCTTTCGAAATAGAAAATCTGTATGTAAAAAATCAATCCAATAGGTACACTTTAATAGCCCGACCCAGGAATCGTACCCAGGACCTCGTCAACTTTGGATTTATCAATGACCAATAACCAGTTCCTATAATATTAATTTATTTAAGCTTTGTAGTGAAGCATTAAATTATTCAAAAAATTATATTAGGTACTGCATTTTGTATTATGAGCCATACTGAGTTTTCCATGTACTGACTTACACATTGCACGCAAATAATAAATAATTACATTTAGATTTAGAATCGCTTAACTACCGCTTCAGTGGTAAAGTCTAAGATTAGACTTGGAAGATAGTTTTAGCCAAGACATTAAAGTGTCGTGAGTAAAACCGCTTAAGTATCAGTGCAAAACTTGCCATTTAATTCGAAATTTAACCTAAATTATTAATTTCTATATTTATAATAAAAATGTAACGGAACAAATATATTTTATAATATAATATAAAAACACCCAAAAAAAAAAATTTACACAGAAAATTATTACAAATTGACTATCAAGATTACTATCATCTGCTTTAGTAAAATTTTTTATAATATATAGAATACTTTTTATCCTGATAAACAATAAGGTTTATCCGGGACATGGGATGAAAGTTTTTGTTGATTTTACTCCATTACTTCGTCAAATCAAAACCGAATTTGATAATTCTTTTTTTATTATAAATTTTGTACTATTACAAATATTTTTTCCAATTTTGGTGAAGATCTACTAAATATTATCGGAGATAGAGGACATAACTTCTCGCGGATAGTAGCAAGTCACTCTAAACTTTTTAAACGAATTCGCGGGATTCAGCTAGTTTATAAATATGATTGACTTAGAAATTAGAGTAAATTGATCCCTTATTTTTTCGTCATACTACTTTCCATTTTAGATGTTTACCTATCCGAAGATTCCCATATTCGCGGTGTAGTTGAGCGTACATAATTTGCGTTAAAACCCCGTAAAAATCCCGCAGGAAAACAGCGAAATGAATAGAACAGGCCACATTCACAATTGTGAAAAGAACTACTGAAAACGAATGTGTAGTACCTACGGAGAGATATGGTTGAAATACATAAACCGGTTTCCTGCAAACCAAAGTTTCTCTGGAAGCGATTAAATACAGTAAAATGTTTTAATTTAAGTTGTTATCTGTCTAAATATGTAAAAGGAAAAGGTTAGTGACTGACTGACTTACTGACTGATCTATCAACGCACAGCTCAAATCACTGGACGGATCAGAATTAAAAATGGCAGACAGATGGCTATTTTGACGTTGGCATCCGCTAAGAAAGGAATTTTGAATATTCAACTCATAAGGGGGTTAAAGTAGGAATTTCAAAAATGAAAATAAAAATGAGTGAAAGCTACTTTATTCATAAAGTAAAGTTATTAAGTGCCTAAGGTGTTGACAATTTAAAGCTACGTAGACATAAAATTTTCTTACACAATCGTACCTTCCTTTGATTGGGATTTCGATTGAAAATTATTTTTCATTGCCTTTCACAAATAACAGAACAATAAAGTTAGGTAAGTATACCAAGTTATAGTGGAATCCATTGCGAATCTTAAATGCTTTTGGGGTTTCGAGTAGGTACCTATTTAGTATTTTTTAACAGTTTCTACAAAATAAGAATTTAGATGTGATAGACGCCCATGTAATGTTAAAAGCGAACTGTCTAAAATTTAAACAATAAAAATTCTTACCGAAGAATTGCTTCTGGTTTCCCAAAACCTGCTTTAACAACTTGATCCTAATGCTAATGTTGATCTCTATTCTTGGTACTGTTCACAGTGACTGCTAAGCATTAGACTGTATAATGCTTCTTTGCATTTTGTACGCGGAGACGTATTTCTAGCTTGATTTTGTATCTTTGCCAGCGCCGAGGAAGCATCTCGAAAGAGAAATAGAAATAAAGCAAGATCGAACGTAAACATGTTTACCGTTTGCGAGGAGATTAAAAATAGTTTTTTTATTTTTTATTCGATGACAATTGTCATCTATATCATCAGATAGCCCTTGACTGCAGTCTCACCTGTTGATTAGTGACGATGCAGTCTAAGATGGTAGCGGACTAACTTGGAAGGGGTATGGCAGTGTACTCATATCCCTAATCGGTTACTATGCGCCATCGTGCCGGAACGCTAAATCGCTTAGCGACACGTCTTTGACAGTAGGGTCTAGCTAGCCGCGGCCAAAGCCCATCAGACAAACATGTGACAAGTAAACAATTAGGTATTCATTAAATGCAAGATTGGCTAATTGCATACGAGTCATCTTTCATGACGTTATTTGTGGAAAATTCTATGGCACCATCGTGGATTTTGTTTCAACTCTTTGTACCTTAAATGTACCTAAGTTTGGTTCTAACGTAACTTACATTTGAGGTTCCGATACAACTAAAGTATTAGTCGTGATAGTTTTTAAACCTACAAGTATTTAAGTACGTTATAAGTTTTATGGCTGTAAAAATATTTGACAGAGCAGACATTTTTATGAAATACTTGATGCCAGGCAGTTTCGTCTGCGTTCATTTAGACATTTTAAAATGCCGTGGTGGATCGGATTTGTGCAATATCACAGATCACTTCTTATATACATGCCTGTGAAAGCTGTAAGAATTCTTGTGAATTCTTGTGAAAATACTGTCAGAAATTTTCTTGGAATAAACAGCCATACACAAACACTTTATTAACTGAGTTCAAATAAATAATCACAGTATCTTGTGTTACAGACTCAATTTTACTTATTCGTATAGATATAAGTAGATAAACATTTATATGACACTAGCGGACGCCCGCGACTTCGTCCGCGTTCTTAAATTGTTGAAATTTTTCCTGAATTTTCTTTGCTATAAACCTCATGGAGTCCGAGACCTTCCCAACGAATGCAAAACCGTGGAAATCGGTTCGTGCGTTCTGGAGTTATAGCGTCAGGAAGGAAAACCCGACTTATTTTTATATACCTAGTAGATTTATATACCTTACTAGTCAATTTACCCCTACTACCTTACCATAAAGATACTTTTCTCCGCTTAAAACTAAAAAATGGCGGGGGTATGAATAGTGTGCATTGGTGGAAAATACGATCTAGGCACTTAAATCGACAAATGGCTACGTTGCAATTGACGGTGTATTAAACAGCTGCCTGCATGCCAAAATAGCACTGTATCCCCCATATAAGGTGGTATTTACATAAGTCGAACTTGGAAAAAAGACATATTTTTAAGACTACTTTAAATAAAAGCTAAATACGAGGTACATGTACGTAAATATCATCAATATCCTACCTAGTCCTTAAATAATAATTAAAACTGAACTGTCTTTTTGAACTTTGTGATTAAGAAACGCTGCTGCTCATAATACTATCATCATAGTCTAAACATACATTTTTAGGATTCCCTGTCTGTCTCCATGACCGTTTGTCCAGACTTATCTTTGTAACAACCTATTTTTATGTATTTCTTTTTTATTTTTTTCGCTAACCGCAAGAATTCTGAATATTTTCAGGATGCAACTAAGGACTTATTTGAACATAGTTTTTTTTTGTTGTTTTATTTGGTTTATGTATTATTAGGTTAATGTAAAAATATGTAAAATTTAATTCATTTAATAATTTATGTATCTGTAATTGTATCAATAATTCTGTTTTTTGTGTATTGTGTGAAAATTTGAGTGGGCCATAGTAGCCGTAATAAAGAATTCAATTATATTATTATTAAGTGAGTGAGTATTTCCTTGTTCACCAAATTTTCCTTTTTCTTGTTTTATATACGTTATTTCGTACAAAATAGAAAAAAAAACGAACAAAATGTCTATTGTGTAATCTCTCTAAGCTCGTCGGGTTTGTCACGGCGCCTAGCGGGTTGCCAGCGCGAAACTTTTTCTTTGATAGAGTCCCAATAAATCTGCCCCGAGACCGGCAATGCAGACTCCGGCAGACGTGCTCGCCGAATTTAGAAAATATTTGCACTTTTCTAAGAAAATCCAATTCTGTTTTCCACTTGCGATAAGTCAATCTGCAATATAAATGTTTTCTTGACTTCTAGGATTTACCTATTGGATACTAAATCAGTGGCGTCTGTGGCTTCAAAAAGTACTTTGCTTAAAGTTTAACAGACTTATTTTTTAATTCATCAGCATTTCTTTGTTGCGCCCAATCTCACTAATTTTTACTTTTGACTTCACACTCAATTTTCCTAGGTATCTATAGCAATGTATTTACTTAGAATATTCTAATAGGTTCTCTCATTTAGTTTCTTTAACATATTAATATTATTATTTAAATATTGTTCGCTATGTAACTTTGTATTCTAATTGTAGTGCATATAAGCTTTTTTCGCTTTTCTTTGTGGGTTTCTTTATATTTTTTAATTGTATCTTATGATCGAAGTAAGTAAGAAATAACCTGAGTATTCATTCCTGTTTCCAAGGACATAAGCGGAACATATGAAAATATCTGTGCAGGGTAACTTTAGTTGCTAACTAGTAACTATCCAGTTTTTTATTTGACGCAAACCTACTGCGCAATTCGTTAAACCTAGCGTGTAGCTATTTATCAAATTTATTCGAGTCTAATACATTCCCTAAATACAATATTTATGTATTTTCAGACAGTTTCATACTTTGTTCGCGATGTCCTCTCAAGCGCTATACACATCCATTTTACTTTGACCCGCGAAAATTCTTTATAATTCCTCTATTCGTTCCATTTTTATCCACGCAAGGGAGGTACGAAAGGTCTTGTTTTAGTGGATGTAGAGATACGCGGAGTGGCGAATATGAATAATGCATTTTTGTTTTGGATTTTTATGAGCAAAGTTTTGATTATTTTCAGTTCGGCGGCAAGTAGGTAGAGATAATATTGTACCTAGTATCAGAGAAGGCGGTTCGCTTCCATGCGCGGAAGGAATAATTGCCAAAACTCTCGATCGAGAGCTAGAAATCAATTGCTTTGCTATAAATTTCCAACAGGAAACTTATTTGTTGTTGCTATATAATAATTGATTTATGTTCGGATCCCAAAATATCTTTCTCTCCATCTTTTTGCTATACAGTTTCGGATAAACCAGTTAATGCTGACCTATCGTTTTTGTATCTCCTACGATCTGAATTGATGACTTTATAAAATGATGTACTTAGATATTTTTCTATAATTTCTACCAAGTAATTGAACTGAGAATTTACCTAATAATAAATACATTTTTAACCTCAGATACCAAAGAGGTATTATAAGTTTGACAGCTTTATTTATCTATCTGCCCGTATGCCATCGAAGCGCTCCAATGGATGAATCGATTTGATTGTGTTTTTTTATTCTGGTTTAACTGGAGTGGTTCTTAGCTATGTTTAATGACAATTTTTGATGCAGCCGTTTAAAGACTATCAGCTCTTTCTTCCAGCCGGTGTTGAGATCTGAGTCATACAGTTGCTATTTGCAATGTTACTTCCACTTATTCCTCACCCAATGATAGTGCAATAATGTACACACAGGTCACAGAAACTCAGCTCTATGAAACTTACTGTGCACTTAGTCTGTGCTCTATGGATTGGTCTAGTAGTTGATAGACCAATGGCCCTATGGGTTAATGGAGGATGTTGGATAGACCTACATAGACTGAACAGTGAACATTGATGTTGGGAGTGATTTTAATTTTTAATTTTCACTTTTATTTCATAACGCACACTCACCTTCTTATCTACCTAGTAGACGTGTTATATTAACGTTTGTTTATAATTGTTTTCGTCGCGCCTACTGGGGGTATAAATCAACGGAATAGGGAGCGAACGGGATATAATAAAAACTACAAAAATAAGTAAGCAATAAATCGATCCCGCTACATTTATCATGTTAGTTATTGTTGTTCTGATAGTGTGTACGAGTGTGCTTTATTTCACCTCATTTGGGACTGTATCAAGTACAGTATGAAGGCAGTATTTTAAGGTCTCTACTGAATAGTTTTTGATGACGAGACGTAAGAGATGGGTGTGATTCCAACGCTCGATCCCCAAAAATATACAGGGTCACTGGAAATGTGATGCATTTCTCTTAAGGGGTCAAAGCTAATCGATTTTGTTATGTAATATTGTATCCGAAACCTAAAGGTTAATGAGTTATTTGAAATTTTATAATTAACTAGCTTTTGCTCGCGGCTTTGCTCACGTTAAGTTCGATTTTTCAAACCCCTATTTTACCCCCTTAGGGGTTGAATTTTCAAAAATCCTTCCTTTGTGTGCGCCTACGTCATAAAAGGAACCAACTGTAAAAATTTCAAGTTTCTAACTTCAGTAGTTTAGGCTGTGCGTTGATATCTCAATCAGTCAGTCAGGACTTTGAATTTCATATATAGATTAATTTAAACACTAGGCTTATCACTGCCCATGACTGAGTCAACAACAGGATTTTTTTTATTCAATGACGAGACAGTCCTTGACTGCAATCTCACCTGTTTGTAAATGACGATGCTAGTCTTACATGGTAGTGGGCTAACTTGGAACGGGTATGACAGTTTACTTCAACCCATACCCCTAATCGGTTTTTACACGTCATCGTGCCGCAACGCTAAATCGCTTGGCGGTACGTCTTTGACGGTAGGGTGGTAACCAGCCACGGCCAAAACCTCCCACCAGACTAGAGACAACTCACAAATTATAAATGCCCAAATTGCCCCCGCTGGGAATCGAACCCGAGACCTCCAGTTTTAAGACCACTGCGCCAGGTCAATTTTTTTTAAATTATTATTAATGATGAAGAAATTAAGACGCTTAAGTTTCAGGAGGATGACTAAAATTGTTTGTAGTTAGGTAGGTATGTGTATTTGATTATTTGGAACAATAAAAAATGTAGGAAACGCAGTTGATGAATGGAAGTTTATTGAAAAGTTGAATACCACTGCTGGAGCAAAGGGTAGGTAGGTACATAAGAAATATCGTGAATCTCAGCTACCTTAACACGCCGAGATTGAACGATTAAACAAGTAATTAAGTATCGACGCTCATTCTGTCGTTTCGACTTTCAAATTTGCATGTTAAACGAAGTTTAAGTTTTGTTTTTATTTTGCACCCCGTATTGAGATGCTTGCGTGAGTCGCCTTCGGTTAGCATACACAAATTCATTGAAAAATTAACCTTAGGATGATAAAAATAAGAGCAATATTAGAATAATATGGTTTGACATAATACCAATCAATGGTGGCTTTTTTAATTGTATTGTCAGCGTCAGGGTTAAGGCGTAGAGATTGCATGCTTTGATTTTGCAGTCACAATTTGAGTCCAATAGCTTTGTCAAAACCGAAAGCAATGTGCAAAATCAAGTTTTTTGATACATACCGATCGAACTGAGGACTTAATTTTAGAATTCGAAGTTTCATCTCTTATTTATTTATTTATTTATGTATCAGACAAACATTTCGATTTAAGAGATAGCTATACAATGGAGATGTATCAACTACACAAAGAAAAGCAAATCTGTACTGGACAGATTTTTTCCTGATAATGTGATAAGTTTAATTAAAATAAAAGGCAAATAGGTATTGAAAAAAACAAAAAAAAATAGTAAAATCATGCTTACCTACTGTTAATAACTAACTGTGTTTTTTCTGTCAATTCTTTTATGAAAAAATTAACTTTCGACAAAAAACATATATGTAGTATGTACTTATAAGTATACCTATACAAATAAATTCAATACGTTAGCATGAAATAGGTGACTGCAGTTCTGTATCTACAGCCATTGAATTATTATGTACTAAAGTATCTACAGCTCAACTGAAAGACCACAACAGGCAACTTTATTAACTCCCAACAAAAAGCACATAATATTTCAAGGAGTAAATAGAACAGTTTCATTTATTTTCCACTTTTTGTTCGTTGCAATTTAGCCTTGGTCACGTTAAGCGCTCTTACAGGGAAAGGAAATAAATTACGTACTTACGTCGGTAAGCTATATTAAGCGACCCCAATTAGTCGAGATGTATGGTTATATAATATATTATATTTTGTTTTGAGGGGGAATCGATTCCGCGTTTGCGGCCGCCGGTCAAGCATTAAAATATTAAGGGGCCACCTAATCTCCCATGATTGAATTTGCGTATTCTACCCCCGATGTGCGATACCCCTAACTCTTTGAACCTAGTTTTTTAAAATTTGCTTTTTACTTATTTATTCATAATAACAACGCAAGGTTAAAGGTGCGGACTGAATACCGAAAGTATTAATAGTAGTAGGTAGTAAACTTTATTACAACAAAATTCAGAAAATATTCGACAGATAGGTATATATAAAGACTTAACAGAAGATAATACCTAGTGCTGGATGCTAGAGCGGCCTTGAAGTGACCTTTTACCGCTGATAACCTTCGAAAGGCAGGTGTTAGTTTAGGTTTTGTTTAGAACTAACTCAAATACTCAAACAAAAAACTCAATTTTTTGCTTTTCTACTGTTTTGCTTTTTCGATATTTTGATCGCCTAGTTATAGTTCTTGCAATTCACGAGGGTGAATCTGAAGTAATTTAACCTAATAACTAACCGCTAAGGTAAAGTAAGACGCAGTAGAAATACACACGAGTTTCCACCGAGAACCCGTAGTACATTATAAGCATATGAAATAAATCTAAAGGCCCGTACACAAAGCGTGCGGGCGTCCGATAGCGCATCCAATGCCGAGGAGAATGAAAATTAGCATTTTAATAAATACACACCCTTCGCAGCACACCGTCTATAAATCCAGCCTGATCTTTATAATCAAATTCAAACACATTACTCTTATTTTGTACGTGGAAAGCTGTGAAAATGGTTCGCTAGCTCTCCTGTTTTTGAAAGAAAATTTATACGCGCCGCCGCGGAATTGTATCGCGTTTAGCCATATTTGGTCGATATATTTTAGTTGGGCTCTCGAACATTTTTACTTTATACCTACGTTGAAATTTTTTCACTCTACTCATAGGCTCAATTTCACCAACATAGAATATCTCTTACTCGAGAATAAATTGCCAGTTATGCCAAGATGAAGTTATATTTAGGTACGTACGTTTCACCACAATCTAGGTTTAGAATCAATATTCGCGAATAGATCACTACGTACACATGCACAGTTGCACACAAACCCATAGACACACACACGCACAAACACGTCAAACTTATATCTAACACCCCAAATTATAGACAAAGATTATGTTTTAATGTCTACTAGTATGTACAATGTAAAGTTGCTGATGTTTGTAAGATTTAAGATTAATATACGAGTTATCGACCTAATCGTAGAAAATGATCCTTTTTAAATCGTCTTTTAGCCCATCAGGAGCTAATTACACTTTTACCATTGTCCTTTGCTGCACTAAATCGCTATACGTTAATAAATTATAGTGATCGGGTGCAAGTTTCAGGAGGTCAGAGGTGTTCAGGGGCGGCCCGCAATTATAGCGCAGGGAGCGAAGCTTACTGGAAGAGACCCTATATGAATAAACTAGTACTAAAATAAATTTTTTAAACATGAGTGATTTCCAAAGTACCTACCTACCCTTCAAATGAACGCGTACCTACCTAATTTGTGTTAGGAGCTTTTTAAACCCAGTGGGAGAAAAACTCAATGGGAGAGGTTCAAACTTTCTTGATTTCAGTGTAAAACAGTACTAAGTTTAGTAATTTTTTTGAACGCAAATTAATTACTATTACCGTAAACATTATTACCTAACCTTGATGCTGTGATTTGATTGTGATTGTGTGACTTTTTGGGGGTTTGAGTTCCAAACTTCGAAAAGTTTGCCAATCCGCACTTGGCCAACTAGTAGACTATGCGTTAACCCTTTTCAATCTGAGACCCGTGCCCAGTAGTGGGCTGGTGATGACGGTGTTTCCACTATTAAGTGTTGTTGTGTGTTGTGTGTTGTAATTGTAATTATACAACATTAACTTATTTAAGGGGCGGACCAACAAATTCCTGAATACCTCTGCCTCTGGTACCTACTAAAAGTGTTCATGGGCGCTAGTAATCACTTAGCATCAGGTAACCTGCCTGCTCGTTTGCTCGCTATTCATATAAAAAAAAAAAGTCCCTTCCAGGTTCCCTAGTTTTCGGCGGGGCAGCGTCACCCGCAGTAGATAAAGTAAAGGCCCGGGCGTCACCCCCTGATTTATGCAGCAGCCCTTATCCAAGATTACGATGACCGCGATCCACTTGCTTAACTTAATAGTACCATGTATATTGCTGTACGTGGTATATGTATTAGATGTGTTGTGTCTGCCGACTTTATAGCGTGGGAGGTACTTGCGCGTAATTAAATGAAATCTCTAGTATCTCTCTAGTAAAGTAGCAAGTACCTAGTAGTGAAATCTCTCTAGTACTGATTACCTCTAGGAACTTGTCTAGTGTTTTGCATTTTTTCCGGAATTGAAGCAGCGACTTGTTCACTTTCTGTTTCAGGTACCTACGTATGCCTATTATGCTAGTTATAGTTATCCTATTAATACATCTCTAAATCTGTGTATTTTATATTTATATTTATAATATTATAAATGCGAAAGTTTGTATGTTTGTTACTCAATCACATCGCAACGACTAAACCGATTTGGTTGAAATTTGGCACAGAGATAGATTATGATCTGGAATAGGACATAGGCTACTTTTATCCCGGAAAATTACACAGTTTCAGTGGGAACAGAAAAACCTCAATCCACGCGAACGAAGTTGCGGATATCAGCTAGTTCAAAAATAAATCAAAAGTTATCAAAATCTAACCTAACCTACCTGTTAGGTATCATAATATGTACCTATGGTATCAATTTATTATAACGTAGGCATAATATATTGCTCTGTACTGTAGCTGCAACAGCTAGTGACCAGACGCAATTTTGCCGAAACATTGAACAAATTAAATTTCTGATTGCGAAATGTTTGATGCTAGTTCAAATCGAGAAAATTCCGACATTGCGGCATTTTTGTACGGACACATTTTCAATATTGTTAACTTTGACATGAAAACTCTACATTTAACATAAAATAATTAATCAGAATCAATATCATAATATTATAAGCGCAGTGTTCGTAGACCCCCCACTAGGTGGACCGTCGACATCAAACGAGTCGCATGGAGCCGCTGGATATAGGCGGCGCAAGACCGAGACCTGTGAAAGTCCATACAAGCAAGTTCAACAGTGGAGCTCTATCTAAAGATATAAAAGAAAGTGGTGACTGACTGACTAATCTATCGACCCACACGCACAACTCAAAGCACTAGAAGGATCAGCCTTTTTGCATATAGTATTATAACGTAAGCTTCCGCTAAGAAAGAATTTTGCGAAAATTCAACCCCTAAGGGGGTGAAATAGGGGTTTTATATATTGACTAGCTTTAACCCGCGGCTTCGCTCACGTTAGGTTCGATTTTTTAACCCCCTATTTAACCCTCTTGGGGTTGAAATTTTCAAAAATCCTTTCTTAGCGGATGTCTACGTCCTAACAGCTACCTGTATGCCAAACAGCTCAATCAGTCCAGTGGTTAGAGCTGTGCGTTGATAGATCAGTCAGTCAGTCAGTCAGTCAGTCAGTCAGTCAGTCAGTCAGTCAGTCACCTTTGCCTTTTATATATTTAGATATTATTGTGAGCTGTGTAAAAAATATTACCTTCAAACAATTTGTTTTACGATAGTACCTAATGAAGTAGGCATATAAAGGTTTAAAAATGATTTTATATAAGTTTTTCTTACAGTTGGCACTGAAGTATTTTCTTTTCTCGAAAAAAAGGCATGATAGGTTCAAGGTAAATAATTTGCCGATTTATATTTCACTACTACTATTAGGGATTAGCTAAAGGTCCAAAATTAAATATTATACCAATAAAAGGGATAATAATGGCTTCCCGACATCCGACCGTCCCGATAATTCCTCCGTTCGCTTCCCAATAAATATATCTCCGACATTTTGAAGTTACGTAGAGCGGTATATTTCATAATAACCTCAGGCGAGACAGGAACCAGTTCGCCCTTCAAGCTCGAGCAATAAAGGGAATCCCTCTAAACGTGCCGGGCGTGTATGTCCCTTCTTATAAATATCAATTTATACGCCGTGTTAGTTACGTGAAAGCGTAGCCATTTTCAGGCTACGAATCGGCCGCCATACTTCTTGAAGCGCTCGGTAAATCACCATTATTTTCCTTGAAATTTTTACATAGAACAGACCGCAGACTGCCCGTAATTACTGAGATAGATGTTTTATGGTTGAAACGTCTTTATTTAAAACCTCGCTTTGCATTATTATTGCTTTTTCACAAACTCTTAGATGCAGAATTTTAAAATTGCACTGTCACCGACTTCATACAAAACAGAACTTACCGTAGGCATTATCCAAACTTGAAGTAAGAATTAAAGTAAAATAAAGGTAACCTTTATTAAAACTAGAAAAAGTTTACAACTGATATTATCGTTTATAACAGAGAAAGAAACCTCATGAAAGTGACATCACCTGTACCTATCATAGGTAAATAGGCCTACCTACTAGTAAAAACCATAAAAATACAGGTACAGGTAGTAGGTACATAATTAATTTTACCGTACTAAAAACTGTATCGCAATAGGTTGATTATTCCACATACCAAGCAATAATCTTTAGGTAGGTACTTACAGCTTTTGGTCAAAAGTTTAAATCGAAACTACTTACCTACTATAATAATAATACATAATTTGAATTGTTATATTTCCTCGAACGGTAGGTAATAAAAGTTATTAATTCATTCATTCCTCGTAAATTTTCTAGCACAAGAGCTACGGGTGGCATAAAATATCTTCTGAAAAATATGTTTAAACATCCTTTAGTTTACAGCTCAGATCCGCAACGGAACAAAATTCCGCGCGGCGTTACACCAATTGCAAAACGCGAAACCAAGTTGACATTAAAATTCATTAAATACCGTTCCCGGCTTAAATTTACAGTCAACAGACAAAAATAGAGCAATATTTTAAAAGGATTTACGGTACAAATATATGTTAAGTTTGCCAGATATATTATATTTGGGGTTGGTCCCAAGATGGGTGGGGGTACGTGAAAACATTCGGCTACGTGCCTTAGCATAATGCCTTTGGAAGGGCGTTGAGGCTGCTAAGCTTCCCTAATTCGTCTTCTAGGAATCCCTAATTTGAAATGTGGATGAGTCGAAATACCAGGAGGTAAATAACGTAGCTTTAACCGGCTGGCAATATAATAATACTGGCTTTTGCCCTCGACTTTGTCCATGTCGAGTTAGTTTTAAAAAAAGCCCGCGAGAAACCTTTGCATTTTCCGGGATAGGTAAATAGTAGCCTGTGTCACTCTCCAGGTCCTCAACTATACATATAAAATCATGTTAATCTACATAGGTACCTCTATACGGCGTGATTGAAAGCCAAATCAAACAAACAATATATACTTCCACCTTTATGCCTAATATAAGTAATAAAGTTGTATTTAGGTTTTTATTAATTCTCTCTAAACTCTTGGTGGTTTTTAGTGATAAAATGTTGCATCTAAAACCCTATATCTTTCCTCAGGGTGCAATGTCTTCTTGCTAAATTTTTTCGAAATCGGTTTAGCGATTTAGGTGTGAAAAGGTAACAGACTGATAGACAAAATTACTTTCACTTTTACAATTATTACATTTATTTATAGGTATTATGTAATATTTTTTGCTCTCGTTTAAAGTTTCGCACACAGTTTGTAAATAATGTATACAATGGTCTAAATTTTAAATGGATCAACATAACAAGACTGCGAAAAACTAAAAGCAGGGGCTAATGTTGAAACCGTAAGTTTTTCTTCATTAAAAACCCAGCAACGTCCGTGGCTTTAAAATTTTCGCCAAGTTGTTACAGGATTAGCTACAAAAGCGGGTGATATCTTAAATGTGAATCTGCTGTAAACAAATTCTGTTCCCGCCCCGATTTATGAGTTTATTTATCATTAACAAATTTCGGTTTTTGTTGCCACTTTTTAGGGAATTATTTTTGCCGTGTGTTACACAAAGTTTTAAAGAAAAAAATTAAGCGATATTTTGTAAGGGTAAATCCCTTTTGTGTTTATGAGTATAAGGTATCTAATGTTTCCTAAATACTTATTAATTAATTAAGGAAACCTGTATATTTTTTATCTTAATTTAAAAAATACATTGAACGGTATCAACCATTTCCACTGTGACTAAATAATTATAAATTGACAAAAATAACATAGATGCTGTTCATTGTATTTATCAAATATAAAAATAAAAAGCCTAGGTTCTCGTGGATTGTCTAATGCACATAAAGAACACAATGAACAAACACAGGAATTCTTTTAAAAAGGTAAATCCAAAGAAACACGTCTATTTCGTTAGGGATACAAAGGAGTGTCCCATCTGCTCTCGTCGCCAAGATTCAATTAAATTTTTACGGGAGATTATCACGCAGGCATAGAAAGAGAAGTGAACCTATTACGTGTCAAACTGATGATTTCGTTGTTAGTGATATTAATTCTTTGCTATATCTATGGATCTACGTACAAACATTTGCGCTAAGAGTTTCAACTTTTCAAATAGATACCTACGCTCCAAACTTTGGAGCTATGCACAATTTGCAAGATAAAAAATTTACGCAGACACTTGCCTACATATACCTAAACTTTTGTTCAACTCTTAATACCTACTCATACGCCTAAATTAATGATCCTATGCTTGGGAGAGAACGCACAGAATAGGTCCTGCACTTGATCTCTTACTGGTTGTATCAGATTGCTGTGCCATCGTAGATAGTATAAAATTGAGTGTAAGGAGAGTGCACTTATGTTTGCGGTCACACATGTTCACTATAATATCTCCTGTGAAGTTATCTAAATAGTATCCGATGAGCCACCATGCCCGAAACTTGGTTAGGGAGACATTATAACATTATTATTCAAGCAAAACATGATAAGAAAACTTAGAGCATGCTATCCTGTTTTTTCAAAATTTTATCATCAGAATATTCTCTATACGTTGATGACAATCACACCAACGACTTATATACATATTTACCTCTCAAGGTCTTAAAATTTAACATTACAAGGCTTAAAATTTTAATAAATGTATTTTTTTGTCAACATACCTATTGACAGTAGTTTTACTAGGCAGAGAGTGAATTATTTTGGTGCTGCGTAGACAGTGTTGCCACCTCGAAAATTATCTTGTCACTAGATTCAATGTAAAATATCACCAGATTTTAAAAAAATTGGATGAAAAAAAAACACCAGAAGTCGCTAATTATTTTATAAGTACTAAATAAGTATGAATAAAGAACTGTACGTGATTTAATTACAGCATTCATTATTAAAATTCAAAATTTTCTAATGTCAAATCTTCCACTGCATTTTCATCTTCCACACACATCGTTGCTGAAGAAGTTGTTGCTTGTGATTGTTCTTTAGACTTTTGTTCTTTGTGACTAAGGAGTTGTTTTTTTTTAAAAGAATTGTTATGATATCCGGTATAGTAGATGTCACCCTAAAATGAATCAAAAAGTTGTCACTGTCAAGATTTTAGAAACGTCATAATTACGTTGATCTGTAACCTCCTCAAGATCAACTCATAAATTACGTGACCATGGAAAAACTCTCAGATCAATTTACACCTTAAATTTTGATGATACTTGTACAATATATATGTGCATATAAATGTATAATTATAATTAAAAAATAAATATAATTATGAAGATAATTTTGCCGCAGTTGCTAACAAGTTGTCCTAAATTACGTTACGTAGTATGTATTACTTCTATGAGAAAGAATATAGAATAAAGAAAACTTATTTAGAAAACGAGCAAACTTGACTATGACATTGACAGATTAATGTCATAATCAAGGTGGTTGGTTGGGTATTGCATTTCTGCGTCATTACCTACACACAACAAAGCATTTTTTTAAAACGCTTTTAAGGTTCTTCCCACTGAAATAAGTATTGCCAGATGCTGTATCAAAAATCGCCAAAAAACACTAAAAATAAATTGTCGCTAAATGATGAAAAATTATCGCTATAAGCTCTGAAAAATCACCAGATCTAGTGACAAAATCGCTAAGGTGGCAACACTGTGCGTAGAAATAATATTTTCATTCTCGATTGTTACTAATCGCAATAGCGTTTCATTCGCTATCAGCTTTCGTAATAGTGCATTTGTGTGCTTACCGCGCGGCTCGTAAATGAAAAATAAACATGCGTCGAGCTTTATGTGTTGCGACTCGTAATGTTACACGAATTATCATTGTTTGCGAGTTTACACTGCTTCCTTCATACTGCTTAAACAATAAATGAGGTGTTTACTTCATATGATTATACTGATTTATTTTTTATCGTTTTAATGGGTATCATCCGGTATTCGAATCCCAGGGGACTGATTCTGTAACTCAGTGCCTAAGAAAGTCAAGGCTACCATGGCTTCTATTGAAAGAAATGGTGTGATGGAATTTATACGAATCCCTGGCAGGGAGCCGCTGGATTCAGGCGGCGCAAGACCGAGACCCGTGGAGGTCCATGCAAAAGACCTATGTCCAGCAGTGGACGTCTATCAGTTGATAAAGAAGAAGAAGAAGTTGTCGAATCTGACCAATCGCGATTTGGACCAACCGCGAATTGGACTAAGTGCGAAAAAAACGAAGAATTGGACCAATCGTACCTGAAAGGTTTATAGGTAGATACTCTTCGTAGATAATATTTCAGAATAATAATTAATTGACTTCAATTATTTATAAATCAATACTAGTTATGGAAGAAACACTTTAACAAGCACCATAATTATATATAACGTCAAATACCACAAGATTTATTTTCGTGATTTATTAAGATAATTATTATTTGCATAAGTATGTTAGTAAACACTGGCTAACTAGGTATGCTAGAAACGAAGACTGTGTCATACATTAACATATTGAATGCGAAGCATGGTTTAAAGAAATTATAGGTATCTTCCGTAATATGTTTTAGGTAATATTGCTTTATTCAAGTTAAAATAGCTTGTCAATGTGGAACAGTAGAGTCTATTAATTTTTGCTTGCCGAATTCTGTTGATTTTTTCTTTTAGATTTGTCCCAGGTCTTAGCTTGAGATTTATAGAGCATGCTCTGACTCAGCTCAGACTCAAGATAGACGTTAAAACGAGACACAAATATGCTCTAACATAAATATGTCTTGTTTTAACTCTCTCCTGAGTCTGAGCTGAGTGAGAGTGCAGTCTAAAGATTTCCGCCTTAGACATGTTGTAATCAAATCAAAATCATTTGTATCATGTAGTTTTACTCTACCTAATATGGTTAGGAAAACAGAATCGGCTGAGAATATGGTCAAGAAACTTATCAAGTTCTCTTTTAAATAGTTAACAATAACTATAAGTATAATAATGTTATAATTGTGTTACTCTTGTAAGCAGTTGAATCTAAAGACGATTAGGTACTCATAGTCATTTCTGAGACACTAGTTTCCTTGTGATTTTTCCCTTCCTTGAGTTCTTCAAGTGAGCAAGAAGATTTTTATTCATGTAACTGACCACTTAAAATTTTCAATGAAGTGTTTTCGTTTATCTCCAATGAAACCAGAACCGCACCAAACTAAATTATTTTAAATTAAAAAACTTCCATTTTTTCAAGTCGGTTGCGAAGTCTCCCTTATCTGATCCATCACCTCATACATATTCCGCATTATTTATTCAATAACAAAGTCCCGCAACTAATATCTTTATAAGCGAACCCAAAACAAATTACCATAGGAAAGAGATTCAAAACTTTCCTACTCATACCCATTATAAGTTTCCCAAGAAAAACGCTTTTCGTACACACGTCGCTGGCAGTTTTTTCTCGGCGCACTTTTCTAAGTGCTATAAATCTTTCACGTAAATAATTGAAACGATATTTTATGCCAAAACATTCTGCGGGTAGGGAGATGTCGCGAGCGCCACCTGCCTGCCGCCCTCTCGCCTAACTTGTACCACTTCCCACTTTAATTTGGTTGCGTAATGTATTTTCAATTACATTCAAAGTAGAGCCGTGATTTGTGGTTTCAGGTAAAGGAGATTGGAGGATAAATTCATTCTTTACCTAATTTAAAGTTGCCTCTGACTGATAACGCCGCGCGTCGGTCGAACGAAGAGCTATTGCTTGATAAGTTTTAATAGAATTGGTTTTAAATATCATTATTAGGTATTTTGATTTACCTCCTAAAGTATTTTACATAAATTACTTGCATTTACAGTGCTTACTGCTTAATTTTTTGTCCGGAAACGAATTCGGTATATCACAGTAACTTGATTATTTATTAGTGTTCTCTCTCTTATTATGGAAAAGCATTAGAATGAGATCAAAATTAAGATCAAGCTGATGTACTAAGTGTAGGTATAGGTACGTTCATGTGTCTCGAGCGCCTTAAAAAAGCAGTTATTCACTAAATAAATATTCAATACCAATAAAATAGATTCTCTAATTACGAGTCCAAAGATCTCGGATAATGTGACCAAAGAACCCACAAAATACCTTGTATCATAAATAAAACCTCACTTTAATATTCGACTGTAAATTTATCATTTTGTTAACTTTTTTCTCCCATTCTGTGCATCTTGGATCATACTTTTGAACGCCATTTATTTTGCCATTCGCCGCACCACGCCGCTTCGCCCGGCTTGATGAAGGTATCGTTATGTGATATCTGATAATAAAACGCTTGACTTGCGTCGATTTGCATGTTTTAGGGTTGAATTTATTACTTCATAATGTTTAAGGGACAGTCTGTGAACACTTATAGGTATACATTATTTATTATTTACTCGTTGAAACGCGATACACGTTACAGTTCGATTTAATTTTATCCAAAGATGATATGAAATTAACAGTAAATAAAAATATAATGACATTGTTAAAATTTGTAACCAGTGCCTATTTTCTATTTATTTAAGGCATGGTGAATATAATTTATTTCTCAAAATAACTAATGGTTACATTTCGCAGCATCAAAAGATAAATGCCAAAATTTTAAAGAACATAAATTAAGAAACAAACTGTTAACACTCCAAAAATATATTAACAAACCGTTAAACATTTTTAAAGCCTTTAATTTACTCACTCATCCGACGTGATACGTGACTAATGAAGCGAATTTTTCTCTTTGTCGAGATTGTTTTTGTAGAGCAGAACACGGGTTGTATGGAGGCGATTCTGTTCTATCCTTTTTATAAGTGCATTAAATTTTTACCCGGCAATAAGTCATATGTATAATGAATAAGGGCGATTTGTTTTGGATCCGCTCAAATTTATGGACGATATCGGGGCTTTTTACAGGCGTTTTTCTCCTCATTCCGCCATTGTGACCGCCTTTTTCTGCCCCTTTATCCGGGCTCCAAGTTTTTTTTATCGTCCTCAACAGTGACACTTTACGAGTTATTAATTGGTTGTCACGAGTTTATTTATTTCTCTATTTTGACAGTGGAACGTTTTTCGCCGTACATTATGGGGCCGGATTGAAAATCTATCATATTCAGGTTGTCGTAAATTCGCCGTGATATAGTGCGTTACACGACAATAACTCTGCGAACGCGTCGACTAGTGCGGACGGATGTGACGCGCGTTAAATAATGACGTTGGATATTAAAATGGCCGCCGAATATGGATTTTTGGTATTGCACATACCAGCAGTACATGGCTGCAGTGACTGCGTTAACGAGTGCATATCTGTGCATAGCATCTCGAATTGAAGGCACGTTTTATGCTGGCGTTAGAATGCGTAACCGATCCCAATTATGGAAGAATATTACGAAGATAAGACAGGTATTCAGCTGCATACTTTCAATTAAGAAAAAGTAAATAATTTGAAGTGAAAAATCTTTCGGTGTAGGTACCCACCTTCTATGATCGTGAAATAATAAGATAACTTTAGGCTTTAACGGGGCATTACGCCAAACACGCTCTCTGCTTACCATAGTTTAACCCAGTAAACAGATATATTTTCAACAAAAAAAAATTTGTGTAGCTATTTCGATAGTTGAAGTTTATTCAACAACTTTATATATGATACAAGTATAATACTTATTGAGAAAAAAAATTTTAAATATCACTAAGAACTCACTTTTACTAGAAAAACTGCTTCTGGAATTTCCATGAGCGTGAAATGTTCTACTGATATAAACCAGAAAAATAATTTATTTTTCAAAAGTAAAGGAATCAAAGTATATTCAGCAATTTTTATTTTAGACTTACATCTTTTCATTATTTATTGAAAAATATAATCATAAAACTCTCTAAAAAATTTGTATGGGAAGCGGTATATTCGGCGACGCAAGCGGCCGCAAGTCAATCGCTTTCGGGCTTTCGAGGTGGAAGGACGCTTCTCGGCGCACGCGCCGCAGCTCAGTTTATTTACGCGCGAATTTGTATGTCGATAGTGGAATCCGTACGGAGAGGTATCAAAATCGAGGAAGAAGGTTTATATTTTTATGTAATTTTGAATTTGTTTTTTTCTTAGGTTTTTATATTGTATATACTATTATATAATATAGTACCTACCTATAGCGCAGCACTTGTAATGTAGACGAGGTTCCAGGTTCGATTTTCGGGTCGGGTCACAAAATGTACCTACCTATTGGATTTTTTGACAAGAAATTCGCAGTAGGTAGGTATCTACCTATCAGCCTAGTACTTATACTTATTGGATTTTTCTGTCAAGAAATTCGCAGTAGGTACCTAACTATAAGCCCGGAGTTCTCTGGTCGTATCAGATTTTCGTCCCATCGGGCTATGAGAGTGAGGGAATAGAGATAAGTAGGTTTTATAATTTGCTCAAATGTGTTACCTTTATACCATCAATTTCATACTTTTATTTGATGGTAGTGTGACTAGTACCTACCTAAATTTTAATTAATTTGATTGATCGTGTAAGAATCTGATGACATTAATGTCAAAGTAAAATGAACTTAATTTGTATATTCATAAAGTCGCATATTCAGTACAACTGATTTTAATTTGGAGTGTGTCGTAACTCGTATGACGTATAAGAATGCATAGGTAGGTACATGAAATTTTTTTAATCCATGACAAGATAGGTAGTCCTTGACTGCGATCTCACCCGATGGTAAGTGACGATGCAGTCTAAGATGGTAGCGGGCTAACTTGGAAGGGGTATAGGAGTGTAAATTTATCCCATACCCCTAATCGGCTTCTACACGCCATCGTGCTGGAACGCTAAATCGCTTGGTGGCACGTCTTTGACGGTAGGGTGGTAACTAGCCACGATCAAAGCCTCCCACCAGACCAGTAGGGCTAACATGCGCGCCACGAGAAAGTTTTGTCTACACGTTTACTCGTAGTCTCTATGTGAATCTCTACAGAGATTCACGAGTAAAGTATAGACAAAATTTTCTCGTGGCACGCATGTTAGCCCTACAGATCAGAGACAATTCAGAAATTATAAATTCCTAAATTGCCTCCGCTGGCAATCGAACCCGAGACCTCCCAGTTATAAGACCACAGCGCTCACCACTGCGCCAGGGAGGTCGTCAAAATGTAGTAGGTACCTAAATTTTATCGTATAACAATTTGATGACATTAGTGTTATAGTAAAATGAACCTAATTTGAATAGACATAAAGTCACATTTCAGTACAACTGATTTTAATTTGGAGTTTATCGTAACTCTTTTGACGTATAAGAATGCATACATGAAATTATTTATTCGATGACAAGATAGCCCTTGACTGCGATCTTACCTGATGGTAAGTGACGATGCAGTCTAAGATGGTAGCGGACTAACTTGGGAGGGGTATAGTAGTATAAATTCAACCCGTACCCCTTATCGGTTTCTACACGCCATCGTGCCGGAACGCTAAATCGCTTGGCGGCACGTCTTTGACGGTAGGGTGGTAACTAGCCACGGTCAAAGCCTCCCAACAGACCAGACCAGAGACAATTCAGAAATTATAAATTCCTAAATTGCCCCCGCTGGCAATCGAACCCGAGATCTCCCAGTTATAAGACCACATCGCTCACCACTGCGCCAGGGAGGTCGTCAAAATGTAGTAGGTACCTAAATTTTATCGTATAAGAATTTGATGACATTAGTGTTATAGTAAAATGAACCTAATTTGTATAGACATAAAGTCACATTTCAGTACAACTGATTTTAATTTGATGTATAAGAATTATTAAATTGAAAGATTGAGCTCTAATGCAATGAAATTAAGGTTCATTTTACTTTGACGCTAATGTCATAGAATATGTAGGTGTACTAGCTGATGCCTGCGTCTTCGTCCGCATGGGAAGTCTTTGATTTTTTGGAATACAAAGTAGCCATCGGTTGGGCTATCATTGGGGGTTCGTCGATTGACTCGGCTACCGACTCACCGCATCAATTCCCCGCCCGTCTTATTAGGTACCTAGGTACTTCGTTTCCACGTAGCATTTCTTTTTTCTCGGCTTTCATAAGAGTCATACCGTGATGTTGATAGTAGCCTATAACCTTTCGCAAGAAAGAAAGTGGCTATCAAATGTAGCATTTTTCATAACCGACTGGTAGTTCCAGGGATTAGCGAATTATATCTATGTGTGTGTGTGTGTGTGTGTGTGTGTGTGTGTGTGTGTGTGTGTGTGTGTGTGCGTGCGCGCGCTTATGTGTGTGCGAGTATGTGTCTATTTGTGTGTGTGTATGTTTTTATGTATGTATGTACATATGAATAATTCGTCAGTTCGTCCGCTCAAATAGTTTAGAATACAGCTACAGTATATTTTGTGTAAAAATAAATAAGCATTTTGTACTTACTTCATTTATTTTAATTTTTGTACTAAATTAAACAAAGGAAAATCGAAATTCTTATAGATTTACTCATGTAAATCATCACTTTATATATGGAACATATCGTCGGGTTTAGTGCAAATCCGCGTAACTAACATTGGTTAATTCCGCGTATCTGACAAATGTAGCCAATTTAAGATTTCACGGGCATGGTACGCAGGATCCCGATTGGCAGCGACCTCTTTCACGCCTGTTTCAAAAACAATACTGCGTATCTACTGCCGGCAAGTGCCGATACCGGATATGTGATCGGCGGTGACATTTTCTTAATTGAATATCATTATTGAATACAGTTTTAATTTATTTTGAGGTTTCTTTTCATCCTAACCTTGCTAATGACTACACTTTTTTACAAAAAATAACTGAATATTATAAAGCAAGCATGTGTAATAAATACGTTTAATGGAACCGATACACGATGCTTGCCCAACTTTAACTCTCATATTCCATCAGAAGGCAAGCGTCACGCATCGCTTTCATGGTTTTTATTTAAGCCCACCCGACTTCAACAAACGTGTACAAACTAAAATTATTTTTATATAATTTGTAGTGGCGTAAGAAGTTAATTTTTTTAAAAGAATTTTTATTTAAGGTTTTTAGTGTAGCTTGTCCCTGCTGTCTTTTTTCCTTCCTCCAACGCTAGGCTGCTAATGTAGTCTATACTCTATACTTAGTACACTACTCTGCAGTATCAGAATTAAGGAGCTAGGACAATCCAAAACTTCATGATGTAGTTTATGTTTTGTGATAAGCATATCAATTCGTAATCGATAGTTTCTATATCCGCACAATTTGGGTGGAAAGTACCCCTGCAGCATCAGGCTTAAAGAGTTGAAGGTAAAAAAAATTATGGGACCACCTCAAAAGCTTCCTCTATCGATTAAAAAATCACGCGAATTGGTCCAGAAATCCTGGAGTAATCGGTGGACATACATAGAAAATGAAATGAGTGTTATTGTGAGTAAGTTAGTAATAAAGTGCTGATTTTGCTCTTTCAATAAGAATATGTAACGGGCGTCAGTATGTAGCAAATCCTTGAACGTTAACAGTATAACGTCCGGAATAGTGCAAAACCGCGAATGTGCCATAGGTAAAAGGCCCTTATCTACACTAGACCTAGTTTAACAGGGGAAGGTTAAAACTTTATAAGTTTCTTATTTCTACGGCTAATGGGCTAATTTTTACAGAGAGTGTGTTCATTCATGTATTCTATGTATTAATAAAAGTAGATATCTTTTAAAGTGATTAGTTTAGTCGCTACGGCACTTACGCGGTTCTGATTTAACCACAAACGTATGAAAATGGAGTCTAATTCCGCGTTCCGTGGTTTCGTAATCAAACAAGTAATAATGTTACAAAATAAAATTTAATAATCAAAACAAAACATGACATTCCAAATCTACTCAAAAGAATGTGTCTCCAAGAGCATAATTAGATAAAAAAAACAAAATCAAAAAGCAACTTTTCTCTAATGTCTTTTAGAAATATAAACACTGATAATACGATAATATCAATCGTAGTTTAATTAACTCTTACATTCTATTCAGCCTGTATCAGTCATTTCAATTGCCTAATTAGAATAGTATTACTCGTAAATATTTAAATTAAAAAAAATCTATATAAAGTAAAAGCACTTCCCCCTGCTCAAAAAAACTTATTAAATATTTTTGAGGAATAAACATGATCCCAGTTTATAGTTAACCGCCTTCTAAGAAGGAGGAGGTTATCAATTCAGCTGGTATCTTTTTGTTCTATGTATATCCACCAATTACTCCGGGATTTCTGGACAGATTCACCTGATTTCTTTTTTAATCGACAGAGGAAGTTTTCGAGGTTGTCCCATATTTTTTTACCTTCAACTCCTTAAGCCTGATGCTGCAGGGGTAATTTAGAGGTACTTTAGGTCTTAGCTCTTTAATGCTGCAGGGTAGTGCCTACCTAAAGTGTGAGAATTTAGAAACTGTCAGTTTCGAATTGATATTGTTGGCTCCAAGCATAGACTACATCATGGAACTCTAGGCCCAAGATCCTCAATCCTGAGACTGCCCACCTAAATTGCGGGGATGTAGGAATTGTGGATTACCGTACCGTAGGTACCAATACCTACGGTACTTATTAACAATCCACAATTCCTAGTCTATACTTGGGTATAGACTACATTAGTGGCGTAGCGTTGGAGGGAAGGGAGAAAGACAGCAGGCACAAGCTACAATAAAAAAAACTTAAAATAAAAATTCTTTTAAAAAAAAAAGATACCAGCCGAATTGATAACCTCCTCCTTTTTGGAAGTCGGTTAAAAAACCGACTTCTTACGTCACTACAAAGAATAAAAATAATTTTAGTTTGTACACGTTTGTTGAAGTCGGACGGGCTTAAATATAAACGATGAAACCGATGCGCGGCACTCGCCTTCTGATGGCACATGAGAGGCACGTTTGTTAAAGTCAGGCGAGCATCGTGTATCCGTTTCATTAAACGTATTTATTTGAACTGGGTAATTTGCACATGCTCGCTTTATAATATTTAGTTATTTTTTGTAAAAAAGTGTAGTTATTAGCAAGGTTAGAAATGAAAAAAAAACTCAAAATAAATTAAAACTGTATTCAATAACGATATTCAATTCGATAAGAAAATGTCACCGCCGATCACATACGCGCCTTCGATACTTGCCGGGAGTAGATACGCAGTATTGTTATTGGGCAATTCCTTGCTTTCTATTGACCGAATGAAACAGGTGTATAAGACGTAGCTGCTGATCAGGATCCTGCGTACAATGCCCGTGAAATCTTAAATTGGGTATATTTGTCAGATACGCGGAATAAACCAATACTAGTTACGCGGATTTGTACTATCCCCGACGATAATCAAAATGCAAATGAAATGATTCTTGTTGTGAGTAGTTCTGATTTTGCTCTTTCAGTACTAATATGTAACGGGCGTCAATATGTAGCAAACATTTGAAAATTAGCAGTAGGTACCTACAATAAAATACTTTAAATTATTATTTGTATAAGTAGGTATGTCATTTAATTTTAAAAGTGTATGTACAAATCTACAATAAATGGCTTTAATTTATTAGGTGCTTGTTTCATTTACCGAGCATACCTGGACATGAGTAAAAACGGATAAATAGGGCGCCCATCATTTGAACAAACAAGCTTGTATCATCGTACCTACCTACCTACTCTCAATTTTGTGTTTTATAAATTCCCGTGATTTCGTCCGCGATTTATTTTATACTTATCATTATCATAACATTGTCACAAAAATACTCGGATGTTGCAGGATCTAAGTCTAATCAGAATCTTAAAATATCCACTGTATAATGAATTCAAAACAGTCATTTTTGCATTAACCTTTGGTAGGTAGGTATATTACAGACAAAAAGACAAAGGAGGTGGGTTGATAAGGCCCAAAATCCGCCCCTCATACACTCGAAAAAAAAAGTTCCAGATTCCGACAAATTGTAAATGTATTTATATACTTGAAGATATAAACTTTATTTTAATATAAAGTTTAGGTGATAAAAAAAATAGTAAGTTACAGAAAATATTACCCAAAAAGAGAGTGTTTCTTTTACTTTTCTTACATTTTCATACATTTTAGTCGTTTTTTAAGCTTTGATTTAATATTTTAGGATGAGGCGCTCCATGAACCAAAATAAATTAATACTCATATAAAAGCTTATAAAAAGGAGCATCATTATCAGTTACGTTTACCATGGTTCATGGAGCGCCTCATTCTAAAATATTAAATCAAAGCTTAAAAAACGACTAAAATGTATGAAAATGTAAGAAAAGTAAAAGAAACACTCTCTTTTTGGGTAATATTTTCTGTAACTTACTATTTTTTTTATCACCTAAACTTTATATTAAAATAAAGTTTATATCTTCAAGTATATAAATACATTTACAATTTCTCGAAATCTGGAACTTTTTTTTCGAGTGTATGAGGGGCGGATTTTGTTGCCTTATCAACCCACCTCCTTTCTAAAAATTAATTAGGTACTTATTATTTCAGCGTTTTGCTTTATTCATTATCATCCCATAGAAACCATCAGCACCCATCAAAAGCTCAGTGCAGAGCGCAGCTCTCCTCTCAGGGATGTTTGATTACTCCGACAAGTCAGAAATGCGTGACCGGGATCGAACCCGCGACCCCCCGAATACCTAGGAGACAGCAGTCCTAAACATGGCTGTACTAGCTAGTATACTTATTTCATTACTATAGTATTATAACTTACCTACCTACTAGTTGATGCCATTGCTTTGCTCGCGTGGATTTAGTTATTTTCCGGGATTTTCCGGGATAAAAAGGAGCCTGTGTAACTCTCCCGGTCCTCAACTATACCCATGCAAAAAATCACGTCAATCCGTTGCTCTGTTGTGGCGTATTTGAAGGACTAACCAACAAACAAACAAACACTTTCGCATTTTTTCGCATTTATAATATAAGTAAGGATAGGTAGGTAGGTACCTAGTTTTTCCAAACTTCGAAAAATGATAGTCAAGCGAAAGTTTTGTACGAGTTCACTGCCCACCGTGCAGCATATAGGTGTGCGAGCGAGCGCGCCGATCGGTCTGTGCTGGCGCAAATATACCTAAAACCGACAACGCCTCGCGCCGTATGAAACCCTTAAGGTTTATATTAGATTAGACATGTTCTATTCTGCTAGTAGCAGATAGGTCTCTGATGTAGCAGAAAATTACCCAGATATTGCCATGCGAATGTTATCTACTCATCACTCTACGTGGTTAGTTATAAACCTATTATATGGCTATTACCCGTGATTTTCGTGTGGTTTAAGGGACATAAAACTGAGTAGGTACGAATAGACAATTTTTGCAATATTTTTTGGCGCAATGGTTGATTTTATTATTATTATTTAATAGAAAATTTACTTCACCGATAATGTAAAATACGTAGAAAGATTTATTAAAGGTGAAATTGAAGAAGATAAAAGGCAACCTAGTCACTTTCAAGGTCCTCTACTATTACTATTACATTACTAGGTAGGTACCGATGCCAAAAATCACGTCACTCCGTAGCTCTGTTGCAAAAAAATTTACATGCTATTCCGCGGAAACAGTTTTTCTGAGCTAAGTCCTTTGCCACACTCAAGGTCCTCTACTGTATCCAAAATAAAATTTCATCCGCACACAGATAAATTACATCCGCTAAGAAAGGATTTTTGAAAATTCAAACCCCAAGGGGGAAAAAACAGGGGTTTGAAAACTCGAACATAATATGAGCGAAGCAGCGGGCAAAGGCTAGTATGTAGTAGTATAAACTGACAAAGAAACGAATGTACATCTCCGTATTTAAATACGATATGCGATTAAGTAGGTACTAATATCGTCACTGCAATTACACAAATTAAATGTATAAAGATCAAAGCGCAAAATTCACGATTGCTAATTGTAGTCAGTGAACATTGCGTTCGATACTTTATTGAAAGTCAATTTTTTTGCTCGTTAAAGGACTTGCACATGTCGAACCACCCTTTTTAAGGACGTCCCCTAATTAAAAGGACGTATATAAGACAAGTTAAGTACATCTTGAGCTTCATATCAACTCGGTATTGTTCTCTTAAACAGTGCAACATAGTAGTTAATTATTACAAGAACTGATTTCAATCGACTACCTTTAAATATCAATAAGTGTGTAGTAAAAATAATTTTATTCAAAATTCGGATAAGAATACATTTTTAAATACAGTTTTGATTAAAACAAAATTCCATCAAATCATACGTTCAACTGATAGACTGGTAAATAATTTTAATAAAAGTGTTAACAGAAGATTCGATCCAGTATTCACATTAATTTGAATGGTAAGTGATAATTTTAATGAGAAATTAGAATAGAATAAGACCATTACAGATTATTATTATTTAAGTTTATTTCCTACAAAAGTTCATTGAAATGATTTAGTGTGGAGTTTTGAAAATGATTAAGCAGGTACTTTAATTAATAACTAAAAGATAAGCGAATCTCTACAAATAAATGCTAAAGTGTGTTTTTTTGTTGGTTTGTCCTTCAATCACGCCGCAACAGAGCTACGGATCGATGTGATTTTTTATAAGGGTATTGTTGAGGATCTGGAGAGTGACATAGGCTACTTTTCATACCGGAAAATCAAAGAGTTCCCTCGGGAAACCCACGCGGACGAAGACGCGGGCATCAGCTAGTAAAGTGGTAAAGTTCTCAAAAATATTAAACTAAATGCGCGTAACAAACAAGCAAGCAGCGAGTCGTAACAAAACGTATCTCAAAGCTATCTCTTACGCAACACTAACATTCATAATGTATGTGCAAAGGTCTGTATGCTATTTCCCCGTCTTATGTAGCTTCTTTTTTTCCGCCATAAAGCATTGTTGGCTGCTTTATTCCTTGATTTATAAGAGACGTTGGAAAGACAAATAGCTGGATTGTGTTCCAAATTTTTAAAGCCACATTTCGTTCCGCGTACTCGCGCCCCCGCTGTAATACGTTACCGGATTTGATTACTCTTGATCGTTGTGACCACGCATGATCTAAAACCGAGGTGGGAATGGCTGAAGCTGAAGAATTTGTAATTATTTTGCCCCATATTAAATATACTATATATATAATAATACTTACTATTAAATGAACATTTTTGATGAGAGCATCGTCCTCTGTCAATATTAGCAGAACTATGAGCGACATGTAAATGTGATGCGAATTGCTGTCCGGAGCGTTGTATAACACTTGTAATATTGGCACTATCTGGAACAAAATTGTAATATTAGAATAATACATAAAAACAAGGAACAGAAGAGAGAAGTAATCAAATGCGAACTATGGACCTTTGTCTGATGTTAAATTGTGAGGCACTCCAAAATTATCTTAAGTACATAATGTTGAGTACTTTTGTACAACTTTTAAATTATTCTTGAGGAGTAACACCTTTGTTTCGTCGCGGTTGAGAACTTAAACTTATTTTTAACAAAGTTAACTAGGTATTACGACTAAGGAATAGGATCCTAAACTAAAATCGGAGTGGGAACTAATAAGCTTCTTCTGATAAGTACTTTTAGAGAGATAGAGCTTATCTATTTATACGTTTGCAGTTTTAACTTTTATGTTAAGTTATTATCAAAGTACCTACTTAAGATTTCATATTTCGTCTTTTAACAATTGCTTAGTTTCATGTATCTATCAGGAAGATAGAGAAAAAATAGTGTATGTGAACATAGTTCAAGTAGAGCAAGTATTAAAATCGGCGGTTTCGGTATAAAAGTGTTACTTAGAAGCCCTTATTAAAATGTGTTTTTCCAGTCTTCCCGCTTAACCGAAGCGCCACCTATCGGCCTGTTAGAAAGATTTAATGGGAAATTCTCTCATTTCTATCGGTCTTACGGCGAGATTTATTTCGGCTTCGTAACTTTTTTCCATACGATTCAGCTTTTACGAATTTATGAGTGTACTACTGGTACCTACTATTATTCGCATTTCTTATCTTTTCTTAGAAACAAAACTAGATAATATAAGTACAAATAATAAGATAAGTAAGATAATAATAACAAACTGAGAAAGACTAAGTTTTTTTTAAATCTTACTATTTTTTTATACATTAGAGGCACACACATGACCACTATCACAGCTGATGGAAAGTGATCGTCTCAGATGTAACGCGTTTGCCAAGAAGATGCTTTTTCACTAATTTTTAGGAAATGAGAAATCACAATTCATGGTAAGAACAGCAAATGTGTTGGATTCTTTTGTTTAAATTCAATTCCAAAATTTATTTATTTCATGTAGGCTACCCTGTAGCACTTATGATACGTCACAAATTTACCACCGGTTCGGAATGCAGATTCTACTGAGAAGAACCGGCAAGAAACTCAGCAGTTGCTCTTTTCAAAAAATAAAATAAACTAATTTTACAATAAGTAATAAAACTAAGCTAAGTATACAGTGCTTCCACAGTGAAGCTTCAAAAATACAATACATATAATCTAACACATGTCATGTTTTTTACAATGATTTAATCAAGTCATCACGAGGTTTTTCTTTATCGTTAAACAAGTGATATTTTAAAAGGCACATAACTCTGAAAATTAAGTGATACTGCATCTGATTTGAATCCCCCGAAAAATTGATCAAAGTCTTTAATTCCTAGGCTATTAAAATTGAGGAAACTAATTACAAGCTTTAGAGTTCTCTATACATAATGTTCTGCAAGGTTTTGTGAAGTCTGCCAATCCATAGGTACTTAGCCAGCCTGGTTGACTTGGCCTAAATCCTTCTCATTCTGTGCCCAGCAGTGCTCCAGATGGGTTGGAAAGATTTTTTTTAAATATATAGACTAGCGCTTGACTGCATTCTCACCTGATGGCAAGTAAAGATGCAGCCTAAGATGGAGCGCGCTTGCCTAGAAGATGCCTATTCACCCTTGATTTAAGGGGAATTGGTTGGGAAGAAGATTAGTAATCAATGCTTTCGTCAGAGACTATCGCATATCTTACCTACCCACCGCAGAACCAAACTAACAAATTGAATGGCAACATTTAACTGCTATCGCGACTTAATTTTTAGCCCATAAACGCCCCCCACGAATCGCGATACGATATGGAAATTCGGCTCCCGTCGTCGTCGGCAATATTCGACAATATTCGGGCGAACGTGCGTCCCGCGCTAAATTGCCTATTTATTCTTAACTTCATATATTACTTCACGCGCGTTGTCTGCGCAAAGCGATATTTATTGTTTGACCGTTATTGCGTCAAATGACGTATTCGTGGTACGTCTATGTGTGGGTTAAGGATGGCTCGGGCGTGACGCGCAATGGGTCCTGCGGCAAGATCCCTGCTTTATATATAAGCCCAAGGTCCGGCACATAACTTAGGTATAACTTTATCAACCGATACCGAAGTTCACTGTTGGACATAGACTTATTGTATTGACCTACAAAGACAAATGCCGCGCTCCGCCTTTATCCAGCAGCTATTTGTGACTCGTCTAATGTCGTCGGTCCACCACGTAGTGGGGGGGGTCTACCATCACTGTGCTTTCCGGTGCGGCGGAGACGCCACTCAAACACCTTCCAGTCTTGCCGGCAACTTAGTTTGACAGGCCATAAATAAATATAGCTTTACCATGCTTTCTTTTGATTACCTACCTATAAACTGGGCATACACTTGAAATCGATAATTTACAGGTCACAGAACAATCGCACAAAATAGGTACCTAAGTAACATGCATTTACCCATGTCCCGAACGAAAATCTGAAATAACACACTTGTAGTAACAGAAGTCGCATATTTCACCCGGTAACCGAATGTAATGGCGATATGATATTGGGTGGGACGTTATCTATCGTCTGCCAGTCTGCGGCTCGTAAATAACCAACATTCATTACTCCCCTACAGACGGAAAGTATTTAATACAAAAATCACTATTATGCTCTTGTAAGTGGAAGCAACCGTTATGCCGAGCGGCCAGGTTATTATGTCTCTTGTCCTGAATTTTCTGTGAAATTATTATCCGAGCTAAGTTCTTATTTAACTTATATTTCTGTCGTTTACAATCTCTATATACTAATCTAAATTGACAGGTCTAAATCTCGTGCTATCCCTTTCATAATACTCCCTGCAGAAAAGGGTAGCATTACAGTCAGACCTGTGTAGGTATACCTATTATCGTAGGCCTAGTTGTAGACAATAGATATTGACAAAATATTGTAGATGATGCCTTAGCATCTGAAGAACAATGTTTTAAAACAGTTCATGTTGAGAGTGGTAACTATGGACTAACTCTAGCTCAAACTATGAACTTCATACGAAAGCACAGGATCACTCCGCAAGCCGGTGATGGAGAAATCAGGAGTTTCTCTACGTGAACAAATCAGAAATGAGGCAATCCATAAAATAACCAGAGTTAGCAAAATAATTCAAAGGGTAGCAACGTGGCAATGGGCGGGCCATAGTTCGACTAACTAATAGAAGCTTGGGGACCTTGGAGTCTTTAGCTGTTCGTATTTTGTCCTTGCACCGGCAAGAATAATGTTGGCTTACCTCATTATGGAAGTCCCTACAAAAGAGCCCCATGTCAATATGAGATTTCTTTATCTGAGTAAATGATGTTCTGAGTAGAGGTAGATACCTCTACGGATGTAGACCATTGCCATATGCCATGTAGACATATGCCATTGCCATTGGTGGCAATATCATAAATAGGTAGATAGGTCTCATGGTGTGTAGCTACTATGCTACTCCTCTTGGACTTTTCTGTTTACAAGTACCAAGCTGTGGATATTAGCTACATGATTAAATATAATTTAACTTTTTTTTTTTAATTGAATACCTATGTAAGTACGTACCACCAAATTGAATTAATTGTCCGTTTAATTTCATATTTCATTACAATAATGTCAATTACATAAAAATGTATGTCATTCATTAGCTTTGCTCATCAAATTAATAATTCTCTACATGATAAAATATATATCTACAAAAAATAAATTCTGTAGCTACGTAGGTACTAAATCGATACAGTGAAAAAGAAAAACACCCATTTTACGCTTAGTCGAGAGAATAGGAATAAGTTGACAGGGACTTCGTCTCTGAATTATGTTTCTCAAGATAAACGACGTGGGCGAAATGAAGTCGCGACCCCCCACTTTCCCCCCTTTTACCCCCACAAGGCGAAGGACATAAATTTTTAAGAAAAATCCGCGACGGTTTCGCTCCGAACGTGTGATTTGGATTATTAATTGAACTCGTTTTGGTTGAGCTATTCTTGTATTCTATCCAAACTAAGTTTAAAAAAAAAGCATTAGGTATTTTACATTATCTTACGTAACTCGTATTATTACCCAAGAAATTTTTAGGTTTCTAACACATTAAAAATGTTAAAAGCACATCCAGAGATTGCTTAACCGACAGTCTTTTCAATGACAATAGGTCATGGTATTTAAGGGCTTTCCTAAGTGGGATAAGTAATCTAAGAAAGTGTTATTAAAAATGTCTAAGAAGATTGTATTTTTTTTTTTCATCATCAACAACCCATCAAAGGCTCACAAGTGAGCGTTGGTCTCCTCTCAGAGACGGGTTATAGACTATAGTCCAAATGGCCCAATGCGAAGTTCAAGCGGACGGAATTCCTTTATTAAGCTATTGCATAGCTTCTATCGCGGGCATTGAGCGTGGAGACCGAATCCAGAAATTCCGTAACGAAAATAACCTGACACGGGACTCCTCTCACCGCTAGATGGCGTTGATAAAAAATTCTATGCAATAGCTTTACAGCGGCAGTCCCCGAGTGCAACACGTCTTTTTTTTATTAAAACTCAACGCAACAAAAATTATTGGCGAGATCTAAAGGAGACAGACTTACAAGGAGACAGATTTATGTCAGCGCATATTTTGTGTCTCTTTCTAACTCTATCTTGAGTCTGAGCTAAGTCAGAGCACGCTCTATAGATCTCACCATAAGACTTTCTTATATCTATCTATACCTACTGTGATTTGAGATCGACGACTAGGGTTCCCGATAAAAATAGGTAACCAAGAAAGTGAAATCATCCATAGATTGCGTAAAATACTAAAGAAATAAAAAAGTCATCCAAGAAAATAGTCGCAAATTATTTTATTATCATCGATGCCTTAAAGGAAAGAACGATATTTTACACATGAGGTTCATTAGACGATGCCAAACAACTCATAATCGTGTCGTTTTGACAAAACTTCGTCAATCACTATGTAGTATGTAGGTACCTACACCCCATTATTTTTTACTGTTTTTCTTACATTAATAATGGGCTTCTATCTCCTGAAAGAGATCTTCGCTGACCTGTATTATTGTCATAGGGTAATTTACAGCGCTCATTTATTTGCCGATGTCCCCTCTTATTTTCCGTTCGAGGCCAATCCGATAGACGCTACTGTTGAAAATTTTTCGTAAGCAGCTATACATCTTGTCGCGAGTCCTATCTTTGGGCGAACATTCGACGGCCGCCCCTGTACTGCTTGCAAAGATTATGTGAAGTGTGACAACAGACCCGACAAACGTATTTACCGCAAATTAGGTAGGCCAAGTGAACTTTCACAGACGAATAAAGATTATATTCTACCATTTCAGGTAGATATATATTTGCCGCCATTTTTTTTTGAAAAGAGCATTCGCCGAGTTTCTTGCTGGCTCTTCTCGGCAGGAAAGGCATTCCGAACCAGTGGTAGATTCATTGACGATTCAAAAGTGCTTGTAAAAGTTTATTTGAATAAAAAATATTTCTATTTCTCTTTCTATATCCATTCAATGTCAAAACGTCAAAATTATACATCGGTTAAAGTTTACTTGGTGATGATGAAAAAAGATATAAGTATATTATTATTTTTGAGTACCTACTAAGTATCTCATCTTACTCACTTTCAAGGGAAGCTGGAAGAAATTTCTTTTTTTTAGAGATAAAAGCTTCACCTATGTCTACATCTTTTAATATATTATGTTGTCTTGTAATTACAAGACAACATAATATATTAAATGTACTTACATAAAAAATGAAAATTATTATTGTACATAAAAAATAAAAATAAATAAATAAATAAAAATATAACCTCACAAATGTATCACAACTTACGAGCTGAAAATCTGGATTCAATCTATCGTGATCAACCTTGTCTAAATCTTTATCCGATATAGGATAAAGGTAGAGGAAACGTCGAAAAGAGTATCTAACAGAGGTTAAAGCGTAAAAAGTGATTGCAACTTCTAAAATATATTCTAAATCAAAATCACGCACGCACACGCACACACACACACATCTACATCAGAGTATTAGGTATGATTAGGTAAATAAATAAATAATATTGCACTTTGCAAGAGGCATATCTGTAATTTACTTATACTATCATTCACCCCTTCCTCCCCACTGCCGATCTCCCGACGTAGCTAAAACCACTTGTGCCAATTTTCTCAGGGACTTCTTCCACTTTACTTGAGCTCTTTTATCTTCCAAATTTGATGACGTATCCCCAGTAAAGACGTAATTTAAAACCTATTCAAAGGGCATAACAATAAGATTCAATTTTCCTTGCTATAATGGAGTGATATTTAACTTTTTGGAATAGTGTATTGGATACTTTTGTATAAGTTTTTAGGTCCAATCATTTTTTCCACTCTTTACTAATGTCTTTAACTTGTAATGAGATCAATTTATGAATAGGTAGTTTTTGCACAAATTGCGCCAGCTGCAAAGCGGTTAAAGCAAGATGAGAAAATTTAGAGAAAACTTTTAGTAGAAGGTAAGTTAGTTCACAGAAAAATTATAAACCTAGTAGGTATGTTTTTCTGTGGATCGCTCAAACGAATTTGCCCTATCAAATGGGTTGCACAAACTCGATGATTTTTTTATGTTTAACTTTAGGTACCTAATTATGTAAATTTTGCTCGAGATGAGAATTTCCTTTCGAATATAATATAATAAGAAATCATAAATGTTTATTTGTTACACACGTGTACAAAATTGTCTTCATAAGAACACAGAGGTCTCGTAGATTTTGATATAAGCAGGACATCTTGCAATAAATCGTGAAATTCCGCTTCTAAGAAAGAAAAAACACGCGTCAGAATGTTGACAAAAGATCTCGTAAATTATATAAAAAATACCCTTTTTATGTATTTTTAAAACGTTGAATACATCACAATGAATCAACGTTTTGTATCAAAAAATTTGGTCAAGTCGTAATTTATCAGTGAAGGTTCCGTAGAAACTTTCAGGCGTAAAAGTGGCAAGTAATTCGTGCAGTTATTTATTAGGTTTTTTTTTAAATGGATAGCGTGCGTGATAATAGTTTTGATTTGGAAAACTTTGATAATTCAGTTTTTTCCCCTAAAATACACGAAATAGGACAGAAAGGATTGTGTGATTTTGTGGTTTTTATGTAGGTATACGCTTATGACACATGCTTTGGGAAAACAGAAAAATAAATTTTAGTTGTTTTTTTAATAACTTTTGTAAATAGATACCAAATTATTTTTCATTGGAATTTGGGCTAGTCAGAACTAAGATTCTATAGAATAGAAGATAGTTTTTATTTTTATAGATTTTTACAAAGTTCTTTTCAATCGTTAAACCACCAGTAGGTACCTACTGGTTCGGAACGCCGTTCCAAGAAGAACCAGCAAGAAACTTAGTGGTTACGAAATTCATTTGGCCTGTGTCTTGAGGCACTCGCCGTCATGTTGACTGAAAGTGATAGGATGTGTTTTATCATTTATCGTCGGAACCCCACAGAGGAGAAATCGGCTTGAAATGAAAAATTCGGCCAAAAAAGCCTGATCATTATCCGTCCTACTTTTATTTCTTGTCACATGTAGGTAAATTATTTCCGAGCGTCATAACTCTGGGCCTCGGCTAAGGCCGCGGCTACACCGAGGCCGATAAATCTCGCCTGTCGGGATCAGGTGACACCACCTTCTTTATGTTTTTTCCCAAGCCGTTTTACGGGAAAGATAAAAATCTTTACATATTTTGACGCTGGTTTACGGGGCTCATTCTCAAATTACGCGCGTCCATTACGTAATACTAAGAACGGGCCACTTTTGTAGGTGGCCACATGAGACTAGTGTTAGAGTCATATTTTCTTGTTAATTGTTAAGTGGTATGAAACATATCCAGTTTTCAGTTCTGAGGAGTGGTATCATAGAAGTCATTTTATTAAATGGTAAATCATAGAAGCTGGGTTACTTTAGTCATGTTATCTGACGCCTGGCCTATTAGAACACGGGGAAACTTATAAGTTGTAAGCAAGGTAGAAGGGAAAACACCACATCGCCAATCACCTAGACTCCGGTCTGACCAGGTCAAGTCACTACCTACTGACCGCCAAGGACCAGATAAAGTGCAAGGCTATAGTTTCCAATGCCACGAGGGCTCTACCATATGGACACGACTTTCAGCAATAAAGCATGCGACCAAGAAGAAGATATTATAATATAGATAGAAGACGTTTGCAACTTTCATATTATTAAAAAGTATTTCAAAGGGTGACTGGGAATTCGACGGCCCAAAAAACCGTAAGAATGATCAGGTGTGGTCTTTGCTATTTACACCTGATTAATGTTCTATATGTAATTGTTGTTGTATAAAATTATACGGTTCTTGCCTCTCCTGTAAAATTAACTTTTTACGATTACGCCTTTATTCGGTTGGCCTGTCGAATTATTTCATAAATATCAGTTTTCTAGAATTTCTCAAACGACTTATTACTTTCAGAGTAAACTCATGTTGAAACAATGAAGTATTGTCAACTATTTGAGACACCATCTTTACCCTTGCATTCATCCGTTCACATTTGCAAGTTAGTCTACCATACAAACAAATTGTGATGTTTTCAATCTAGAAAGGATTTATGAAAAATTATAAAATATGCTTAAATTACAATCAAAAGCTCGTAGAAATAAAGTTGATTATTCCTTATTCATACATATTAAATAGAACCTTATCCGCGAAACTGTGACATACTCACACATCAATAGTGAAGTTAACATACAACGGTCTTATACGAAGCTGCATAGCTTTCTGAAAATGCGACGTAAACAGAGAAAAATTTGTGCTCTTTTTCATTGCGTCGGACCGACGACCGGCGTACAAGAGTTACGACCTACACGAGCGATGTATAAAACATTAGTAGATACAGAAAAGTACCGAACTGACTGCCGTCTATGTACCGTACACCGCACTGGGCAAAACGAAAATATATTACTTTTCCGAAGATTTAGGAGTGTTTGGACCGAACAATAATGTCCGGCTTTTGTGAAAAAAGATAGATGGCGATGCATAGCTTACACGGAATGGTTTTTCTTTTGTGAGCGAATGTGACTTCAGCATGGGCTGCTACGTGGGCGTCCTTAATAATATTTATGTAATGTAATAACTAATATGCGTTCTATTCTACACAATGGGATATATTATTATTCTTTTCAAAAAATTGGGCGTGTTCACAAATTGAACGCATGTAAACAAATCGCTCATTTGCGACAAGAGTGACATAATTCAAAATCGACGATTAGAGAATTCTCTCGTTAAAAAGTAATGTTTTGTGGATGCTGCGGTCTCAAAACAACACAGCGGCCAACAAAGCGACAGAGCATTAAGTCACAATCTCTCTCTCTCTTATTTTTTTGTGCTTAGCATAATGTTGTTTTTATAGCAAAAATATAAATCTTCGACACTAAAATGGGTGAATTTTGAGTTAACCCACTTACCCACTCGTAAGTCTGGTTTGCGTGATGATATGATTCGGATTTTCTACTCCTCTGGAAAGACAATTTCTAAGCTTCAATACGTTGTTGTCATTTTTAAATACTCAATTAGAATTAGATCCAAAAAACGATCATCTAAATCGGAGCGGTCCCGTAAGAATTCGGAAATCTGACCCAAAACAAGTTCATTTAAAAAGATAATTTTGCGTAATGTCATACTTATTATAAAAATTCAGTACATAATAAGTAGGTAATAAAGAAGAATACCTAACAAAATATGCGTTCCATACCCATAGGTAAGCAAGCTTAAAAAGTAGGTATATTATAAACAAAAAAAACCACGCGTTATAAGCTTAGGTTAGAAGTAATAATTCACTGCCAAATGTCATCCGTTTAATTTGAATAGTGTTGCATAAAAACTTGTCTTAAAAGGGTACTTGAATGAAACAACATCCGATATCAATAAATCCACACGATCTTAGGACCAGTTATCTTAGATAAGGCTGTAGCAAACGCACCGCAGTGATAGCCTAGTTGTTAGGACTTCGGTCTCCTATTTGAGAGGTCGCGATTCAACCTCTAATTTCTCGGAGTTATGTGTATTTAAGGAATTAAATATCACATGCTTCAACGGTGAAGGAAAACACACCGTGAAGAAACCTGTACACCTGAGAGTCCTTATTAATATATGCGAAAGTGTGTTTGTTTGTTGGTTTGTTAGTTTGTCCTTCAATAACGCTGCAACAGAGCTATAACGGATCGACGTGATTTTTTTGCATGGGTATAATTGAGGACCTGGAGAGTGTCATAGGCTACTTTTTATCCCGGAAAATCAAAATAAAAACTAAATCCACGCGGACGGAGTGAAGTTCCTCATAATATTCTCAAAGGTGTGTGATGATGTCTCCCAATTTGCATTGGACTGTCGTGGTGAACTACGGCCTTTTCATAAGTAGTCTTTTAATACTTTTCTGGGCGGAGACCAGCGATCAGTCTTGATATGAACCGTTGATGGGTAGTTGATGAGTTTGTGATGATGATGATGATGATTTTTTTTATTGAATAACAAGATAGGCCTTGACTGCGATCTCATCTGATGGTAGGTAAGCGACGATGCAGTCTAAGATGGTAGCGGGCTGAATTGGAAGGGGTATGGCAGGATAAATTCAATCCATACCCGTGATGTGTTTCTACACGCCATCATGCCGGAACGCTAAATGATGATGATGATGATGATGATAATGGTGATGATGATGATAATGTAACACACCGCGCGACGGTACCAGTTGAATGCGCGCGTACAAGGGACCGTAGAATTAGTTCTTTATTCACGCCGAAAACGCGCGGTGATGGATTTGGAGTAACGAAATACTTTAACTTGCTGGACGGACGCCATGATCGCTTGCCATGAGTGTGGGTAAATGGATCATTAAATAAATAGGTGTTCGAACTTCCAGGAGAGGTTGGACACATTCTACGTCGCGCTTTGTGTGTGTTTCAGGCTTTATTTATATAACCATTAACACCTCAGGGTGCACAAATATTATTGTAGCCTCGTTTAACTTCATTACTATTTAAAATAGCTTAAGGCTTTTTAGCTCTATGTAGCTACATGACTTTGGATGAGGCTTTAAATAGATGAGCGAAGAATTTATGAATATTATCTACCTATAATAATTAAGTAGGTACTTACCTACTATCAACAGTCATTGTTTTTATAGTTACCCATTTTAACTTTTCAGTATTTTGATTTGATAATTTGGGAAATCGTCCCATTGTAGGTACTTGCTTCGCTTTAAGACGAAGCAATATAAACACTAGATGAGCACAACAAAAAGGGTAACTATTAAGCAATAAGCGTAGTTATGAGAAAAATTCCTGTTAACGAGCTAACATTTCTAGAAGCAACAATAGATTCCTATATGTGCTAATCCCAAGCTGTCTAGTGTCTTTTCATACGCAAACACCATGTAAATCTTTTTACCCCGTTTTCCAGAAACCGTGGCAGATTCTCATACCGATAAATCGATTTCAACCCGTCTTCTCACGTTTTTGTATCGATATCAACACTTGATAAAGCGATAATTATGCGGTTTAAGTATGTAGAAATGATACAAATGTGACTAATTGGTTCAGACAAGCACTCCATTCAATAGAACGTAAGGCATGATTTATTTTACACCATGCCCGGGGAAAAGTTGAAAGGATTGTAATGAGTTAAAGTTACACCAAGTACCCCCTGTACCTTGCATCCCGGGTGCAAACTATTAACAATTGCTACACGACCAGGGTATGGCACGATCTACACACATGGTGCAAAATAAATCAGGCCTTAATATTGCTCTCATCTATGGCTGGTTAAAAGGCAAATACACTTAAATAACTACTAGACAGAATTGTTTTAATTAAGTTTACTCAAGCGATGTCCATTTACTTAGAAAAAATTATCATCATCATAATCGATTCATCAATTGTTGTCCACTGTTTGACATAGGCCTAAATCCTAATAAGCGCTATCACACCCAGTCCTCAGCCTTCCTCAGTTCCTCATCCTACTGTTTCCCTCTCTCTCTATATCGTCGGTCCATCATATTAGAGAGCGCCACACACTACGCTTACTTGCTTGTCCGCAACCTCTACTCTACAATTTTCCTCCATCGGTCCAAGCAACATTGCCACTTCAGTTTGGTAATGGTTTAGGCCATGTCAGTCGCCTTGATAGAACTCCTAACAATGTCCTCTACATAGCGCGTCGAGTGAATTTATATCACTAGAATAATACCGTAAATATTTTCGAAAAACCCATATAACTAGAAGAATGTTAAATAGCATTTAAATCTATGCATGAAAAGATAAAGGATATGCGTGAAAGAGGAGTGGATAGTGAGTTAAAAAATGAAAGCGGTGAGTAAAAGAAAAATACATGTAATGCTGACTCTACATGGCGTGAGACAAGGACAAGCAGAAGACGGGACAGGAAAACCAAAACTACCTATCCCCGGTCAGACATCTAGAAAAGTAACAAGGTCTAAGTTGTATTACCTACAGTTTGCGATCTTGTTATTTCGGTGCACAGTATTGTGCTACGCGACAAATCAATCGTCAACTTTCCATCGAGGGTGCGCGCGCGCATCGTGACTTGCAGTGGAATAGTTGATTATTTCCACAGGGTCGAGCTAGGACACTTGTAGTATACTAATCTGCATATTAACTCCATACTGTCTCTTTTGTTTTATGGCATAGGTACAATAACTACGGTATCGTATTTTGAATATGGGACGGAAAGTCTCTACATATTTTACGCGGTCTACATATTGTATGAGGCGCCTATACCATATATATTATAAGTACATAATTATATCGATTTTGTGGGTAGTTAGTTATCCTACTGGTGAAATCTTTGACTTTTACAGCATCTTTTTAGTTCTCCGAAGTCTATAGTTACGATTATCTCTTAGTAACTGTCATTTACATAATTGTACCTATCTCTAAAACGATAATAAAGTGAATAATCAGCTGTTCAATATTTTACCCGTATTAAAGGACGTGTTGTACTATAATAAGAAGAGTCCATACACATATACTAGAATAAACAATTAAATTAATAAAAAATAATATTTCAAACATTATAACTAAAACTTCGTAATTATTAAATAGAAAGGAAAAATAGTTAAAAGTAGGAACGTTGCCAGGAAACAATTAAACCATTATTATTTTAGTATTTAACTACTACCTACTCGATTAACTTTTACTTGAAGTAGTCTTGAAAAATAGTAAATTAAATTGAAACACCAAAAATAGCTCTGAATGACGCTTCTAGTAGAATATCTATGAATATTTAACATCTGTGTTCATAAGTCATTGAACGAGAAACTGGATTGGTGTGAATTCTGCGCCTTAATTTATTGGATTAAGGGTGAGTTCCACCACCTGTGGATATACCACAATGATCAAGAATATTAGTCGACTAGACCACCATAATTTAATAGCTAAGGCTTTGGTACAAAGGTCTCTACATTAAGATGAAGTAGCGGTGAGTATTAATTGTATCAGAAACAGAATAGATATAAGACTAACATAGTTTCCTGCTTACATCCTAACAAATAATTTTCTACTAATTTACCTCAATGTATAAGTACAAAAAAAAAAATTATAATATAATAATATAATCTCTAATTTCAATTTTTTTTGTTTTTTCATTATGTTTGTAATTTTATATAAATTTTAGTTTTAAGTTCTCTATAAGTGAGCAAAATGTTCTTTTGGAGAATAAATTTCTTTAAACCTAAACCAAATTGTGGAATCATCTACTACAGTGTTCCAATATGGGGTTATTCAAGGGGCGAACCAATGAGTTCCTGAAAAGCCGGCAACGCATTGGTGGTGCCTCTGGTACTACAAGTGTTCATGGGCGGCGGTAATCACTTTACATCAGGTGACCCGCCAGCTCGTTTGTCCAATATTCATATAAAAAAAAATGTCCGTTCGTTATTTTTAACAGCTTAGGTTTAAGGGCATAACAGCCTACCAGCTTTATTTTTTAAGCATAGCATAGCCTACCAGCTATATTTTTAAGCACGGCTGCGAGATTGCTTTTTAAAAAAGTTTGCCACCGTATCAAAATTAGTTACTTAAATTAATAGCTATGCCTTAAGTCAATAACTATTAAGGTTAAGGGTAGGACACACCATAACGCGCCACCTGTAGAAACGCGTCAACGATCAAGACCATTAGTCAACTATACTGCAATTACAAGGCAATTGCTACTGTAAAATGGTCTGATAAGGGCTCTATTATTGAATTTTTTATCTTTTAATAGGTTTTGTAATTGCTTCCTTTTAGAGACAGGTTGATTTAAAGCATTTTTGTTTGTAGTAGCGTCTGCAATACCTACATAATGTATGTAGGTAGGTCTATGAACTCACGGAAAATAATACAATGAGGGTAGTAGACAATTTTCAGTCGAAAAGGGGCTTCCGATCTGAAATGGGGTCATTGTCTACTTAATCGTTAGGTTTTCAAAAAATTTATTATTGGTTTATGGTATTAATACTACTTATTAGTGCAAATGAGGAAGGATATGGGAACCCACCGCATAATTATTATTATTCCAAGAAAGAGTTACACGTGATCTCTTTCCTGATTTTATTTATATAATATTTTTAAATAATGGAATAGGGTCACGACCCTCAGCGATGAGATACATGATGCAGAGAGAGCTAAGTAGGATTAATCGTTTTGCTGCTAGTGTCAAACAATGTTTAATTAGATGTAATGCAACCGATAGGTATATCTCAAGATATTTCCGTTTTTTTGAAAATTGTTACAACAATCCCCTCGCTCCCCTACAGACCGAATCCAAATGGCTCAACAGCTGGGTTAACTAAAGTGATGCTCACATTTTTTAATCAATATGGGCTATATTGCCAAATGATAAGGAAAAATGATTCCTTTCAACTGAGCGATAAGGTCTAAATTTCTATAGGTATGATTCCATTATCTTGAGATAAAAATGTAAAAATAATAAAACAAAGTAACATTGTTTGTAGAAATATTTTAATCATAAAAGTAGGTAGGTAGATATTTGTATTCTTAGCAGACTTAAAACCTGGAAAAAGGAATGTGTTTTAGGTAATAGCTAGTTAGGTAGCTACTTTTAGTAAAAGCAATGTTTTTTATTTGAAATTTTATTGTTTTGATAACAATGCACATAATTTTATTTATTATAAAACCAACTTATTTTATCTCCATATTTGTTTTTACTGTATTTTTCTTCTATGGTAACTTTGTAAGAGTATTTTCACACGCTCTGTAATTTTAAATATTTATATAGATTTAATTTATTAATGAAATTCAATACCATTTTCATTTTGTTACCTATACAAGTAGGTAGGTATTACCTATACTTAGTGACGTTCTTTTTTTACTAGGCAGGTATATCAAAAAATCCAAATTAAATTAATTCTCCACATTCAAATTTTTATTTGAAACAACTTTTTTAATTAATATTTTCTGTTTTAATATATTTTATTCAGCATTTTATTGTTTACCTCATACGTGAACGTTGCGGCGCCATTCTCGCGACTGCCGTACCCATTCTGACTCCACGCGTTATTCTCCCCGCCCATAAACATGTCACTTCAGGCCGCATGCCGCGATTTACGACTTCTCACTCTAACCCGCCCATAACTCTGCCAAACAAAAGGGAAAGCTATACGATCATCACTCCCAAGCGGATAGTTTAATTTACACACACTAATGTAATGAAATGAGCTAGTATGCGACTTAAATTGCAAGTATAAGGAAGTTTTTAAGATAAAACGTTACGCTTCATATTGTTATTTATAATTTTTGATGATGATATTTAAAAATCATCATTTATATGATGTATAAATAAGTATAGCGAAGTATTACTGTAAAGTCGTGACTAAAATTTATTTAAATTTTCAGTTTAAGAAAAATAGCTTCGCTGAATTTCGCATATACTATAGGAACCTTGTCCTCGGAGCGTCAGCAGTAAAGTTAACCGTCGGCAAAGACTATTATATTTTCATCCCTTTCCAACTCGCAATTCCCAGATAATAAATCTCGAAATGGCCGCATGTAGGTTACGCACGCCGTCCGCGATTGCAGAGGGAGCTCGTAAAGTATAGTTTTCTCTGTTTTATTGCGTGTTTTACTGCGCGATAAAGGAGACGCGAGTATATCGGTAAAATCAGCTGTTTGGGGTATGCTTCAAACGTGCTCAGGAATGTGGCGAACGAAATGTGATGTGCAACGACGTGGAGGATGCTCTACATGAATATTATTTTTCACGACATTATTTGTGGTTGTAAGTAATGGAGTTATTATGATTGAAATACAACAAGGAGCATGTACATCAAAATTTGTCCTGTCCCAAGTGTACAGTAATCTAGGTGAGTATTTTTTTTAAACTGGGTACCGAGGTATAAAATTGTTGTTGGTCTATAAATAGATAACATAGCTGATAGCAAATGATGATGCAAACAAAGATTCAATGAACTCGCCAAAAAGAACCCTATTTACTTGTCTTTAATTGTTACCAATACATTTTATTATTATAGGTATATAAGTACACATCACTTAGGCATTATTACTAATAGGTATAAAATAGGAAATAAAATCATTTATTTTTTGTGAATCTTTACTACTTTTCTATTATGCAAAAGTGTAATTGTTTGTTTTGTTAATTTTCCAACTAATAAGCAGCAAAATAAGTACATGATTTTTGCACTGACATTGTATGAGGACTTTGAGAGTGACAAAGACTAAGCAGTAAGGCTAGGCTTAGGAAAAAGGTTCCTGGGTTTTTTTCCAAAAACTAAGTCGAGGACAAAAGCAAGTTTCAATATTATGTTTATTTTATAATTGCACAACTATTATAACTGTTAAATTTGAACAAGTTTTGAGGAAAGGGTGGGCAGATTAGAAATAGGTTTATGACGACTTATAAGTTAGTAAATAAGTATACCTACTGACCTAAGATTAAGAGGTGTGTTAACGATATAGTATTAATGATAGTGAATATTTTGAATCAGATTTGTCAAAGTTTGTTGTCTGACTTTGGCGTATGTGGAAATCTAATAGCTGAATTTTAAGTTAATATAAATAAATTCAAATAATAATAGCAATCAGTAATCATCATCTCAACTCCAAATACTGAAAAACTATATCTTTTCCAAATAAATAATATAAAAGTAAAAATTTATGAACACGCTTTACGCAAATTAATAAATAAGGAATGTTATAAATTTCTTTGTTGTTTCTTGTTACTCATTTGCTTAAATAAATAAATATGTATGTGGCATTAAAACCCACAAACTGTTTATCTATACAAGTACATAAACATATCTAAATTAGACACAACTTACTAGGTAGGTATACCTATTGTAACAATCTTCAGTAGGTAAATTTTACTCTTTCTTAGCAACTAAATTAAAGTAATGTCTTACTACAGAATGCACAATTTGAAATACATTTAAACCAAAAATCGATTATACGACTTCAATTAAATGTTTACCTAGTACATAAAATTAAAAATTAATTTATTATTAGCAATATGATAATGATAATAATTAATAAAACTTAAAACATAGACACTTATATTCAGCTAAATAAATTTATTCAGCTAAACAAATTAATTATTTTGATAATTTACCTAATACATTTTTTTAAATAATTTAATACTGACAAGCCACTTATTTTTCTTATTCCCCAAAAAAAAAATATTAACTAAACTAATTAAAATAACAAGCACAATTATTTATAAATCACTAACCAACATTTTATATAGAAAACTAGTATAGATAACAGTACATTATAGGTAGGTACAGACATTTTGTAAAATGATGGGTAGGTACGTACAGCTTTGTGATCGTGACAGATGATACTGGCAACTAGCGAGTGGCGTGGCCTGCGCAGTTTATCTCAAAGCTTTAGTATTGGTGGGGATAATAAGATGGCTTCCAAAAAAGACTCTCTATTGGCTAATGTTGACGATTCGTCTAAACCATTCACCTTAATTTGGGTTTGTTGGTGTGGTTAGACTGTCGCGAGCTGTCGTTAAATGTAAATGTTTGGTTTATTATGTAGTTCATTATAATAAATGAATAAATTTGTCGTCAGATTAATTTAAAAATATAATTAAAATCAGTATATTGGCCCTTAAGATTAAAAAAAAATTATTAACAAAAAAATCATCAGTAGGATCAAGTATTATTTTTAAATTGATTTGATTGTTTAGTTTACGCAGTTCTTTTTAATAAAATTTTTAAATAAAAGAAAAATTCGTATGTAATCATACGAATTTTTCTTTTATTTAAAAATTTTATAACACGAATATTAGTGAAACTAAGGATTTGGGTGTCCAAATTTTTTACCAAAAATGTACCTAGGTAGGTAAATCCCTCATACTATACTATACTATGTATCTAGGTGGGTATCTTTTGAAAACTTATGAGAAGAGAAAGAATAATTTTTAGATTAGGTACAATTCTTTTTGCTGAATTTATTTATTGGAACATGGAAAGAACAATCTTATATTCTCATTTTCATTTATTTTGTTCACAGTAAGATAATGATTTTATAATTAAAATCTAAAATTGCTCTCTAGCAATAAGGCCGCCTATGCATGCATAGTTTTAAGTTTTATTAATTTTTGTTTCTTTCTTGTGTGCAATAAAGTTTTTATCTATCTATCCATCTAGGTAGGTACTTAAGCTAAGTTCATACTGTCAAAATTACATACCGACCTACTAAAAGTAATATTATTTCATTGTTAAAGCATTGGAATATCTTAAAACAAGGGAGATTTAGGGAAACAGAAATCTCATTCTCTCTTTCCTAATGAAAAAAATAACAGTCACGCGGGGTGGTTAACATTTATTTGGAGTGTATTTTAGAAAAATAAAATATGTACTGCCTTAACTCATATAAATTTTCCAATGACAACTCAGTTTAATATACTTAAAGATAAAAATACCTATCTATACAAATTCCGAATATCGAACTGTCTCATACGATAATTGTTTCTAAAACTATTTATAAAACTACTAACTATTTATACAACTGTTTTCTTTATTCGATGACAAGATAGTCCTTGACTGCGATCTCACCTGATGGTAAGCGACGATGCAGTCTAAGATCGCAACGGGCTAACTTGGAACGGGTATGGTAGTGGTACATTCTACCCATACCCCTAATCGATTTCTACACGCTATCGTGCCGGATGTTTGGCGGCACGTCTTTGACGGTAGGGTGATAACTAGCCACAGCCAAAGCCTCCTGTCAGACCAGAGATAATTCAGAAATTATAAATTGCCAAATTGCCCCCGCCGGGAACCGAACGCGAGATCTCCTAGTTTTAAGACCATAACGCTTTCCACTACGCCAGGGAGATCGTTAAACTATTCCAGTTAACTTAAAATTTATTGTCAATTTGATATTTTTCCGTATTTGAAATCAGATTCTTTGAACACAAGTTCGTCGAATATTTTGCCTATCAGAAACCAATAAAGCGAATCTATTGATAATGGCTGTCCATCGACATGCCAGATAGAATCCTCGATACGCAACGGTTCAGAAGCGGACTGTATATCTAAAAGTCGACGGTGCAAACCCCACCAGGTGCACTATTTTAGTATCTACCCTTACTACAAGTTTTATGCTTAGTTGGCAAAAAAGAATAAATATAATTGATGTTTTGACTGAGCAAAATTCTTAAAAAAAACGAATATACTTAAGTAGACTTGTTAGTTTAAAACAATGTATCCATAGTATACTTTACTCAGTCATTTTTTTCGACGCGCTTTAGTAGGTATGTAGTTAAATAAATTTTTACCAAGTTGTTGCAAACAATAAGTCAGGTTCTATTTTCCTATTCTACAATACCATTTAATATCTATAAAATGGTACACCTGATTGGAAAAAGGATAGGTAATTGGTTTTTATGTTTTCCACATAAAAATCGAAGTTACGAATTAGGTATTTATTTTAATTATTTAGTGAGTTAGTGTCGAACTACCTATTTAGGTTATTTGTTGAAATTTTTGTTTTTTAAGTACTTTTTATTTAATTTTATGACTTGTTAGCTATCTTCTAAGTCTGCGATTTTATGGCACCTTTCGTATTTTGCCTGTCGGAGTAATGCTACAAAAAAAGCATTGCATGCTGCGCGTACGATGCGGACCATTATGATGTCAGTCTTAATTTACATTTGAGTTAGTTATTTGTAATATCAACGTATCATGTACAAATAAAATGTTCAAATGTAGAGCCACCTCCGCGTCGAGCATAGCGCTATCAACGTCTGGTGCATCGAACGATACACGAAGAAACTTTACGACGCCGCACTTGCTCGGACCGTGCTACGGTGAGTGGCGACCACGGCCGATACAATTCTATCGCGCGCTGCGAGCGGACCGTTCAATTAATCGCTCCGATTAACGTTGTCTCTCGGACATCAATGGTGTTGGATTAACGGGGGGGTGGTTTGGTCCTTTTCTGTTGGTCGCAGATTTAGTGCGGCGCCGCGGCGTGCGGCGTCGCCCGGCGGGGGGTGCGCGTCGCTCGTAAAGCATCGGTCGGCACACTCAACTGACGCGCGCCTTGGCGACTACGCGTTGCGTAACACACCGCGCCATAAACAAGACGACGTGCTCCGCACCTGACGGCCGCGGCCGCTAGCCGCTAGCCGCTAGCCCACGTGCGCCCGAGGCTCGCATTACGTATTGCGCTCATGCCCTGTCTAAAACGCTGACACGTGACTCGACGGAGTGTAACCGAGAGAACTCTTTTATTCGGTACAACTGTGAGTTTTGTGAAGAAGTTTTGACCGAGCGGGATGCCGCGACCCCGTTTGCCGACGGCGAACGGCGGCCGCTCCGCTTAAGGTGAGTTTATAGCCGATTTATAGCTCACAACTTTACCCGCCCGGGACCAGAGGGTCAGATACAAGTTTTGTTTACCAAACAAACTTTTTCATTGCTGCTCTTCGATGTGCGATGACGTTTAACAATGACTTTTATTGGCCATTAGTTGTGAAGCGCGGGCGATAAATAGCCCTACAATAACTGCAGAAGCGTTATTATTGTTATAGGCAATTATAATATACCTACCTACTTACACAGATTTCAAATTTTTAATCAGACTACCCTTGACCACTTGGATACAGCCTTGATTATGTTCTTAAGATTATTTCGAATAAATCTAAGTTGTAAATTATACTTTTATCAGCTTGAGTAACTTCATAACTCATATTTTTAAAAATTCATTTAACTTAAATGATAACTTGATTTTATTACTTACCTTAATCTCATAAAAGAAACTCTCGTTTTCTACTTAAAGAGTAAGTTAATTAATTAATATCTATTAAAGTTACTTGTTCAAAGGTAATAGCTACAAATATGAACTAAATGAAGGTAGAGTCAGTTTAGTTGGTCTACAAACATTTTCTTCTTAACTTTACATTCCTATCTGTATCTATTAGGTAAGTACCTAAGTTACTTAATAAATTACAACTTCGACTAAATCTAAGTAGGTAGGTACCTACCTAATAAAAATCCAGAATTTAAAAGTTATTGCAACTTTCTCATTATATCTTTGTTTATAATAATCGTTGATTGAGCCCTTAAAATAATATTTCATAGACTTTGGCTCTATGGCTCGGCTCTCAAAACCCCATACAAATCTCACTTTACACTGAGAGCAAAAATGAATTTTATTCCTAATGCAATAAGGCTTAGAATACGATAATCTATTCCCAAATGAGGTTTGCGATACAAAGTGATGGGTTTTATTACCTTACCATAATAATTACTACTTAGTAGGTATCTAATGTCCTTATCACTTAATTACCTGTGTGATATTCGACAATAAGAATAATGTGTTTTCGTATACATAGACAATACCTAGGTAGGTACCACTTATCATTTAACTTGGCATGTATTTTCAGTAATTACGAATACCTACCTACCTGCTACAAGTAGGTATTTCGGTACAATAATACTTAATAGCATTTTATGGGTACTCAAAAGTTTGACACAGGAAATCGACTCTTAAGCCGAGAAGGTAAAGCTCAAATTAGGACGATAAGATTTATTTTACGAATAATTTCTTGTATCCTTTTTTGAATTATATTTAAAGTCAACTACCCTACTACAATCGTAATTAAACACTTTTGACTCCAGTTCAGTAGGATTGAGTGTGGTCACTGGACTGGCAGTCTACTGGAATAATGTGAACAAGCCATTATGTTTACACACGCTAAAATGCCTGCTTTGTTTTAAAAAGTTGTTAATATTACAGTAGATTAAGAGATAAAATATATTATCATCACCACTTTGTTAGCTCTTCCCACACATCTTTAAGAACATTATCACAAGCATTGTGCCAACATCTCGAAAATGTCAATCTAATTTAGTGCCCCAAAGTCCCAATGAATCGTGAAAAAATTTATAAAACAACGTTGAGTTGAGATATAGAGATTTTCATCAGGTCCAGCGCAGAAAGATGACTTTGAAATAAATAGGTTACAAGCGTCGGTAATGCAAATAATTCCTATGAAATTGGAAGCAAGTAGGTAATACCAACCAATGTTGATAGAATTTTTACTACTTATGGCAGTATTATGTATGTATCTGGATTATTCCAAACATCTTAAAAATACGAGTACATATTAATCTAATTTAGTGGCAGCAAAGTCAGAACAAGTTAAAAATAATGTACTTAGACGCATGATTTTTTTTAATATAGAGGTGATACAAAAACACGTTATTTCCAGTTTATTTGCTAGCCTATCATTCATTACACATTACCTACTTCTGTCCAATTTGAGGTGGGGTTGTATTTTAAACCACATGTAATAAAACTGAATAAGTAAATAGATTTTGATCACTTTTCAACGCAATGCCAGCGTAATAGACTATGACTTAAAAGTTAAACCTGATGTCAATCTGAGAGAAGAATATCGAGCTGTAGTCCATTTGGTGATGAATTAAATCTATCAGAGTGTGTATCTGTACTTAGCTTGCAGTTGGTAGATATTATACTCTTAAGAGTTAACTCTACCAATGTCTAAAGGAAATTAGAAGTCATTCAGAAAGAAGTTTGTAGAATAGGTAACTAGATAGATGTAGATAACTAAATATAGATAGTTAGTATCTACACTTCGTTTTAATTAACATCAACTTTAAAATTTTTAAATTTATAAAAAATAAAATTTAAGTAATAACCTAGGTCTCTATTAGAAGTCAGTTTAAAATTTTGTATTTTACTCGGATTTTAATTTTTTACTAGTATTTCAACATAGTAAAAAGGAGGTTTTAAAGGAGCTCATTTGAACCTCACGAGGGTTTTCCACGGTTTGTAAACCACGTCAAGGTGGATATTTAAAAAAGTAGTTCAATGTGCCTAGAAACCTTTATATCGCTGTTGCGAGCGCAGTTTACTGTTTGAAATTCTGTGCGTGCGCACCGCCATATTTGTCTTATTTCACATCACCCTCTGTTAGATCTCAATCTTCGTTTATTATTCAGCGATGCAGCTCCTTGCTTTATTATGATTTCTACATGTTTCGGAGTTATTCTTATTTGGCTTTGCGACTTATCTCACTTCAGATGTTACAGCTGTTAAGTCAAGTGGTCTCCGTCTAGGTATACTTATTGAGCATCCAGCCGTCGTTTGTTATAAAGTCGATACGGAAAGTTTCAGGTATTAAGAATTAATATTATTATCTACAGGGAAGCAAAAATTAGTCACCTATTACCAGCCTATTAGTTTAAGTATAATAAAAAATAAGAATTTTTACATATTAATTGTCAGATATTATCAAGAAGTTGTTAAAAATTGAAAAAAGAACTTGGTGATCTGTATAATAATGTAAAGTAACTATTAATGAATATGTGAACTTGTGTAACTTTTCTTATTTGATGAAGCATGGTACTAAACTTTAGATTCTTCTTTAAAAATTCGAGCAATAAAATACACTTACAATTAGATACAGATTTATCTCAATGTTATCAACTTATGACAGTTGAGGTGTTTGATGGAAATTGGAAATACATTATTCAATGAATTAATTAATTTATATAAAATCTTTAATGTAAATAAATTCCTTAACTCCGAGTTAGATCCTATATTGTAACATGGCTAGAAGAGTTTGCAGAGCAGAATGCTATTGGAATCTTTTGTGACTTTTCGAATGCATTTGATTGCATTTAAAAGGTGCAATTTGCAGTTTGGTCATAAATATCACCAAACTTTGTAGCCCAAATATAGTCACAAATCACAATGGCATCAAAAATGTTGCTCTTTTCTCTTAAATTAGTAACAGAATTCAAAGTTTCATATACCCTAAAAGGTGTGCCGCAAGGCACAATTTTGACTCCCCACATATTGTTGGTGTTTGTTAATGATTTACCATACCATATCGGCGAGGGTTGTGTGTTTGTGTGTATCTAACGAACTACAATCTCAAGTCGTGACATCTAACTACATATTTGTAGATGATACCTACACTAGAACGAGCCCACCTTTTTATTGTTATTTAAATTTTACTTACCTACCAGGTAAGAAGAGAATAAAAAACGCCTTACCCAAAAATATGGTGTTGAACTCGTTTTTTTCTAATATTGTGGAACTATGTGTTTGTATCATCAACATCGAAGGGCTATCAAACGGAGGGCCAATTTACATTGGGTCTTTTTTTTTAAATTTTTTGTTGTTAAATTGTTCTAATTTACAAAATTGCTCTATTTACAATTTATACCAAACAGCGGAAATCAAACCTTGTACCTACTGTAAACTTCAATGATGTGCAGTAGATTTTGCGTGCATCAATCCATCATTCTTCACAAAAAGGCGAAAGTTTTTGCGTGTATGTGTGTGTGTCTGTATGTATGTGTGTGTGTGTATGTGTGTGTATGTGTATGTATGTATGTATGTGTGTGTATATTTGTTACTCCTTCACGCCACAACGAATGGACCTATTTGGCTGAAATTTGAAGTGGAGGTAGCTCATACCTAGAATTAACACATATTATACTACATTCGGAAAATTAAACAGTTCTCGCGGAAATTAAAAATCTTTATTCACCTAGACGAAATCGCGGGTTTTATAATATTAGTAGGATTAATAGGACGTTGACCAACCTGCCTATTAAATTAAAGGCACATTTGTATGACGTGGTATTTAGTTGAAAATTGCGTGCGATTATACCATTCATTGGTTTACTCCACTTGGAACGTTTAATTCACTTGTGGAATAAAATACAAAACCCGCTTGAACACACCCGAAAAAAAATAAGAATTCATGAATGAACCGTTACATAAACTGTAGGTAATTTATTTATTTATTGATCTTCAAGTTGCCACGAACAAGTTTTCAACGACAATGCTCACTTTAGGGAATTTTGTTTACCCCAAAAATACTTTGTTGGTCCTATTTTGTTAATTATGGATTATTAATAAATAATTACTCAAAGCACATAAATAACTAATGAACCCTAAAGTTTATTTTCGTTTTCACTAAATCTTTATCAATGAAAAACTAAAATTACCTAAATGCAAAAGTTTTATATTTTGTCACAAAAAATTAAAATTAATTTTATAAGTACCTACTACAAAATATTTTATGTATTTATACCTTGAATAACTTAGTGCTATATGTAGGTATTCTATGAGACAACAATTATAATAGATAATTGTAACCGAATTTATAATCAATATATTTTATACTTAGGTACCTTTATCATATGTAAACTATAGGTGCATATTGTAGATATCCCTAGAAGAGTTTCATATTTCGAAGCTTCTGTTCTAAAATATAACAGTAACAGGATGAAATAAAGCTATTTGTTTCATGTCGCAAAGTAGGTATTATAATAATATTAAAATTAGCTAACGATTTTTATTACAAAAAGTTTACGTTAGAACTTGTACTATAGAGCAACTCTACATCGAATTTCGTCTTCGAAAACTATAAAAACTCATACGTCTACTTTTACTGATAAAAAGTAACGTAGACAATAGCCTTTAGTGATCTTGAAATTGTTTGCGAGGCAATAAATTATCATCTTAATAAGTTAATGAGTGATTCCGACAATTCTTTACTTTTTATACGGTTTTTATGCAGTTTCATAGTGCCAATGTCGACGGTCACTCGTTAATACCGTATATGTGCGGCCAACATCTGCCTATATCGAATTTGATTAAAATTCATGTTTATTTATCGCATGTTTATTTTAAATGAAGTACAAAGCCATTTCGAGGCGGCGAATTATAAATGGTATATTTTTTTTTCGTAATTTATGCTGATTTCGAGCATTCAATAAAATTCGACACCAGATCCTACTTCGAATTTTTATTTGACTCTTTAATTGAGTAACCTACTTATTGTTAATAAGGTAAAAAGTACCACTTTGGTTCCTGCCTTTGCACCTTTATTGTTATGTGGAACTTTCTTTAAAAAGAACATTAGCCTAGCTGAAGTTAACTAATATCCTCCTATTTTGTCTACGATAGGTAATAGTCCAACGGGTGGGGTTTGAACGTGCGACCTTTCAGTTTTCAGTTCGCACCTTTAACCGTTGGGCTATTGAGGCTTGACCCTTTGCTATTATGGGAGGTTAATGTTTTTGGTGTATAGGGCTTTACCTTGCTCACTTATCTAATGATTTTCTTGCCGGCTTCTTGCTATTTTACCTTTACTAACTATTGGTAGATTAATTTGCAACAACCTGACCTGTGTCAGTCAAAAGAGCTTGCTTGCAAAGCTTATTTTGAATAGAGCTTGATAATAATATTTACCTACTTTTTTACAAACTGTTAGCCTATAAAAAACTCAATATTTATAGTGATCGGAAACAATATGTAAGTACCTAGGTACCTACTTACAAAATATAAACATGGTAGGTACCTATATAATGTACCTACCATGTTTATTACCACTCACTACGCCCTGAGTCTTTTAAAAACACTTAGCTAGAAAATCGTAAATATCTACATAATAAACAATTAGTGGAAAAACGGACAGGCACAGACTAGAATTACAAAGTAAACTTGCTTTACAATGTATGGTTGAAGACGGGCAAAAATCAACTTTTTACTATCACGCTATTTATAACAACTGACTTAGAACCCGATATTATTTGTATAATGAAATTGATCCGAACATGTGTTTCCAAAGGAATGATAAGCAGCCAATAAATAACACGCAAAACAGGTAGCGCTATAAATAAAGCGACTTTGTACTGTTAAATTGCGCGTCTTCGAATTCTGTTCACGTGCGGTCGATCATACGCTATCGAATTTTTAATTTCAGTAAAAAAATTGATTCGATGACAAAGACTAAAGGATGTTAAATAGACGGAGTCCTCGGCAATACTCCCGTGTTTATAATGTACTTGTGTGTCATGGTGCGTTACCCACACCATTACAAAGAGTGCATAAGTAATAAAGAATATAAGATTCTTATATAATTATTATTCATTACATTTTGCACGCTACTACGTCCGCGTGTTTAGGTTTTTTAAAATCCCGCAGACATAAGTTATTTTTTATCCCGGAAAAACTTTGTGTTTCCAGTATGAAAGTAGCCCGTCTTCAAATTATACCCCAACCAAAAAAGCATGCCATCATGCGAGCGAAATTTTCAGCACTCATATTCGAGCATTGCTTAACTGATCCGAGGTTTAGTCATAATAATGTAGTGTAATTTAATGTACCTACCTAATATCTATAATCGCGGGCGAAAATTGTATGGAAAGTTTTCACATAGATTAATCGCAAACTATTTCTTGCTGCTAGCATTCGAGAAACACTTCCTGTGTAACTGAAGACTAGCGGGTGGAAAATGGATGACTATTTCCCAATTTTTTCGAAGACTTATTTTAAACGGTTGATGTACGTACTATTGTGGCATAGATCTATTACACTATGTCACTATCACTTTCGTTTAGTAAACAAATCGGCTTCTTCGGACTCATTTCATTTCAAGCGGCCTATATCTAGTCTGATCTTTTAGTCTGTGTTTGAAGCATTGAGCATTGCAGCAAGGTGAATGGCTTACCTCCATCGGTACCTACTCACAAAAAACTAACATCTGTTTGAAAAATGCATACACTTGCCCACCCACGTGACGATATCTACACTTGATGCACGTCGCATGAGACAAATTGCAAACATCAAACGTGACAACCGACCGACCTGGCCAGGCAGAATAAGCAAATAGGTACTCGTTTCAAAGCTTACTACAGACGAGCAAACAAGTCTGCTGACTGCATGTTTCAACTTTCATATGCTATTGTTTTCCCACCGCCTGTCTTTACAGCCTTCTCTACTGAAGGTAAAATTGTAGTAATGACCAATTTAAAATTCAGCCCAGCCTACACTCAGATGACAAATGACAAAATCAGCTGCCGGCCAATAAATCCAACCTATAAAATGTAGCATCAGAATGTCTAGACTAGTCACTATTATGAAATAGTAACTAGCCTGCCTAGATATTTTATAGGTTGGTACTTATACTCTTACCGATGGTTGGCCGATAAATTGATAAGTAGCAGAATATGGAAACTTTTATACCTATTATGGGGAATAAAACACCAAAAAATTCTAAGAATTTTTAAACAAAAAGTAGTTTTAGTTTTAAGAATAGTTGTAACTTAATTAGGATATTATAGGTCTGGCATAATCTCATTTACTGTAAGAGATTCAAAGACCCTTTAAAAAATTTAGAATAAAAAAAAAGACACAAATTGACTTATCACCGAAAACTTGAATCGTATTCATACAGAGCGAAGCAAATAAACTCTTAACCCGTAGAGCTGTTATTGTTCAGACGTCAAAACGATTATCATCGCTAGTTCAACCATCTCAACCACAGTATTACAGTTCGACACAATGTTCGCCGCGGACAAGTTGGCGAGTCTGTAGGTTGCGAATTATCGGAACAGTATATGGCTAGTACAACACGAGGAGTACGTCCCACCGGTCCGGCAACAAAACGCAAATTGGCTTATCGCTAGGAACCGTGAGGAACCCTGAACCGGACCGTAAAGCACCGCACTTCAGCTTTAAATCCGCATAATTATCGTATAGGCCATAAATTGTCCGGTGTGGGTGCACGCGTCGTTTGTATTCTCATTGGTGCCTTGCTTGTTACAACATCATTGACTCGCTTTAAATATATTAAACTAGTTTTTTCTAATTATTTATTAATCGCTTCAACTTTGACCTACTTATAGATATGAGTAAAATACGCAGGTAGGTTGTTACACTGGGATTGTGGTGGGCATTATAAATGTTCACATAAAATCGGTTTGATCATAATAATACCTAGTTAGTCACTTATTTACGGAACTAAGAAAAAAAGGTACCTACCAGAAAAGATTTTTTGTGGCTAGATTTACAATTTTATTGGTGTGATTCAGTTAACAACATTTATCTAAGTTTATCCGTAATGAAATTAACAAGGGGTTTTCCCCATAATAAATTACACACATTATCTTATTCACAGTATGATAGAGTTACATGACTTTTAACTTTTACTACCTAAACTTAATTTAAATTTTATGAATACTGGTATTTTTAATTCTATTTTTTAGTAAACCTTTGATTAATTCGGCTATTAAAGTAGGAAGGAATATAGATTTGTTAGTGATTCTCTCAAATTGGTATATATTTTGTGTGTACCAATGGGGCTGACATAAAGATCACCTTTAAATATCTCGTTTGAAATAATGAGAATAAAAAAAAATAAGTAAAAGTTTTTTAACTTTTACTAAGTAAGTAGAGCCAACTGGTACAGCTACCATTTGTACGTTTCGATTTCTAGATCAATAAACCACCGTTAAGAACACGTTTATATGCAAATAAATAATAAATTACGATAGAGAAGCGATATCCATAAACCTATCAATGAATTTTAATATTCATAAACACTCGTATTCAGTATCTTCCTCACATTTCACACTAACATCATCGAGTCCATATTTTCGGTTATGATTTAAAGATGTTGTGACCCCCAGTTCGGTAATGAATGAGCCGCTCGTAAACGGCGGAGTCCAGAGAACATTAGTGTCAATAAAAAAGCCATAAACTCTATTAGCCGTCATAAAATCCACCGCATCTGTTCAATAACTCGTTTCGCGTACAAATAGTGTTAATTATTCAATTATATTGTATAGCATAATACTTGATGACAAATCGTTAGGTAGGAGCAAGTACAAAATGTCTTCATTGGATAATTTATGTTATCTCCCTGCTTATAGGGTCACTGGTTGAGATCCTAGGAGATAAGTGTTTTCTTGTAGAGCATCTTTTCTTTTCCTTTTTTTTTCAGGACTTTTATTTTTATTTGTATTGAAGTTTGTAATTTTCTCTCGCTTTTTCTCTTTCTCTCTCTCTCTTTCCATCGCATTGCTCATTGCTAAGCTCATTGTTTCTTTTTCTTGTTTTATACTATAGGTATACGTGTAGAATATAAATCCTACTTCCTACTATAATATTATAAATGTGAAAGTGTGGATGTTTGGATGTTTGGATGTTTAGATGTTTGGATGTTTGGATGTTTGTTACTCAATCACGCAAAAACGGCTGAACGGATTTGGATGAAATTTGGCATGCATATAGCCTTTGACATGGAAAAGAACATAGGCTACCTTTTATCCCGATTCCTTAAGATGTTCCAGAGGGAAAATTGAAAATTGTTTACGAGCTAAGCCGCAGGCAGACAGCTTTGAATTTTGGTATGCATGTAGCCTTTGACATGGAAAAGAACATAAGCTACCTTTTATCCCGATTCCTCAAGAAGTTCCCGAGGGAAAATTGAAAATTGTTAAGAGCTAAGCCGCGGGCAGACAGCTTTGAAATTTTGTATGCATGTCACCTATGCTGTGGAAAAGGACATGTACTTTCTATACCGATCTCAAATAGTAAGATTAAAAATTGTTAACGTGCGAAACTTTAGACCCAATTCTGAAGTCCACGCAGACAAAGTCGTGGACAGAAGCTACTACTACTACTAATTTTAATTCCGATCTCTCAAATTTTTTCCGTGGGAAAAGCATAAATAATTGCTGCACACCAATAATTTGTTAATAATATAATTTTATAAATGCGAAAATTTGTATGTTTGTTACTCAGTCACGTCGTAACGACTGAACCGATTTGGCTTAAATTTGGCACAAAGATAGATTATGGTCTAGAATAGGACATAGGCTACTTTTTATCCCGGGAAATAAGAGTGTTCCCGTGGGAATAAAAAACCTTAATCCACGCGGACGAAGTCGCGGGTATCAGCTAGTAAATAAATAAATAAATATAATATCTAATGTTATTAATTATTATTTATTATAAATTAATTTATTTTAAATCTCAATTTAAACAGAAAGAAGATGCAGACGATTTATGAGGGCGTATTATTCTAGCGTTAAATTTATGCAATCTAACCGAGCAGCGATAGCTAAGGAGATGGTGGCAATTTTGTTATATGGATAGTTCGCTGATAAAATTGATAGATAGGTATTAGAGTAGATACCTATTTGTGAACAAGGTTAATGGCGTGGCATAGTCAAGTGTCGCTGCTATTTGGAAAATAAAATAATTTGGAAATTTAATCAAGGGAAAGCTGTCTGAAATAATCTGGTATTTATTTTAATATTAATGGTATATTTTTTACAGTAACGAAGAAACCATTTTCCAAAATTTTAAAAACAAAAATCATCACTCATTATTGCAGAGACTTGGGCTGTTGAAGAGAAATCTTTAGTGCCTAATCAAAGACTTATTGTGGAATTCCTGTCGAGTAGTAATTGGCAGAAAAAGTGGCAGACGCTAGTAAAAAATATTATTGACTTCTGCAATTTTTATAATCAAGTGTTCAATTAGTATCAACTTTGGCACTCGAGCTGAATGATTTAATTTTTTCTACCATCAGCTCCTTGTCTATGACGCTAGCATAAACAATAGCCGAATGGTTGAAGGTTAGCCGCTGGGCTATTGTCGTAGGTACCTACCCACGCAAGTAGCTACAAGTTCCATGTTCTGTTAAAGCGGTCGGGACAGAAAAGGCAGTATCTATTACTCATATCAAAAACATTTCTTAATAACAAATTAAAATATATTATTTTAATTCGACCATCTGTTAGTGTTAACTTAAAATAATTTTTAAACTAAAACCCAACTTAAGAATGAATATTAAATGAGACCGATTTGTCAGCACATAAACCATATTACAATGGTTCAAATACTAACAATCGATCATGTCAGCAAATGCCCTAGGAATCTACACGAACCGCTTTCGCGTGTAGTGTTGTGTAAGCAGTTTTTTTTAGTACAATGACAAGTTAGCCCTTGTCCTGTTACTGCCCCGATTTAATGCATAAACTAAGCATCCATCTAGGGAAATCTCTTATTGTATACCCTGAGGAAGCTACACTTATCCCAGTGAAGAAAGAGCTGCGGCGAGGAAATTTAAAAATAGTGACGAGCACAATGGATCGGCTAGAGTCGACGTGCTACAGGGACTTGAGACTTGCATAGTCGCAAATCAAGAAGAGAATAGAATAGCCCTTGATCTAACGCATCACCTAAGATGAAAGCGAACCAACTTGGAAGGATGACATCGGTACCTGCCTGTATATAGCAGTTTTACATATGTTAATACTTCATACGTGCTATGATAACTAAAACCAGACCATGATAATAAGTACAGACAAAAGGAAATGCATTTGCAAATATTCCTTGTTTTTTATTAGAATCCTTGAGGGCAGTAAATTTTCGTGTCGAATGATAGTGTTTTTAGATAAAGAACACGGAAACGAACTTTTGTAATGAAGCTCACAAATAGAGCCATAAATTACCGCAAGGTGTTATAATGCAAGTCTTTGGCCACAGTTCTTCAAAATATTAACGCATATAAATTCATTGTCCTTAGTATTACCATAATAATCGGTTACCTGTTCGAAGCAGGTGAATTGTTCAAAACTGGGTTCTAAATCTTTATTGTCAATTGTGCAATACATTTCGCTTACCCTCGGACGTTGCTATTGTTTCCCATTTATACGACCTTTACTTTTTTACGACTTAACGGACCTTTAAAAGAAATTTGTAAACATAACGGCTCTGTTACACCCCGCATTTGCATCTTTTCACTGTTTAACATTACAATAGGAAACAATGTGCCATTTTTTGTCACTCCGCTGTGAAATGCAATGGTCCCGTTTCAGAAATTCGTTAGTGTTACTTCGTATCCATACACATGTTTTGAGTTGATATTGTTTTAAACTAAAACATCTATTATTTTACTATTTTTAATTGCTACTGTGAACTGTAGCCTAATCACGAACTTTTTGAATTCCGCGTTACGTTATCGTGTCGAGTGACGATGACGATACGATAACGCAGAATTTTGGTAGCACGAATCATTAAAATTAACTCTCGTCACTCGATACGATTACTTAACGCAGTCTGCTGCACGTTCAAAAATTAAATACTTGTATAACTGTATAATTTCGTATATAGAAAAATAATTTCGAAAATTTTCAAACACTACATCATAATAATTATATTTTTAGCTAAATTATTAATATTTTTATCTTTTTATGTATGATTTTTAATAAAATAGCCAATAAAACCGAATTTAATTTAAATAATTTGAATTTGTATTTTTAACGTACCTACCTATGTTTTTGAACTGTCATGTTTATAAAATTATGTCTAACCTAACATTCCATAATCCATTATCTTTAAATCATTAAATAAGTACCTATGTAGGTATTTTAATTTATTAATTAGTCGTCATTTTTTAGTTGTGTCCGTTATATATATAAATATTATACAATAGCAGCTTTATTAGTGTTTTCCTGAGGTCGCCTGTCTGTTGTAAAGACAGGCGCTGAGGCAAACTTACCATCAAGAATATGCAATACCAATGGTCTATTTTATGGATAATGTAAGTATAAAATATAATATTCTATCCAATTAAAATCTTAAAATGAACCTATGTTATGTTGAATAAACGTTGTAATACATAATTTAGACATCCTATAGGCTGTCCGCCGACGATCGCGTCGCGACCCACGGGTGTTTGTTTTTGCGCTGGCTAGGTTGATATAGGTAAAAGACTAGTTGGGTTAAAACCTAAAATACTATTAATGAAATTATAGTCATACTTATAAACCATAATTTATCATTGATATAATCATAAGTAGATAGATACCTTTATTTGATGTGATTGAAAAATATTGAAAGGCAGCAAGCACCTAATCAAGTTGTACTTTAAAGTAATGTACCTACCTAAGAGAGGCATCAATTAACCCCAATATATATTTTTTTTAGTATAAAAACTTGAGATAACCTAATATTTTTGTTTCTAGATGATCAAGAGTGGAATACACTATACCCCAGTGAGTCATGGACCTAGTCTGAAGGCTACCACCACAATTAACACGACCTACCTAAACCTAGACCTTGGTCTACAATCAAAAGTGCCCTTTAAGCTGTGGCAAGAATGCCACTATAAGTCAAGACTTTCTATGTGTACTTACTACTTAGGACCTTCAGGGCTTTTTGAGAATTCTATAAGAAAAAACCCTATTTTTATTTAAAACTAAGTGTAATAAAAGCAATTTTTCTATTCTTGGTTTTATTTTATATTATTATTCTAATATGTCTTAACTCTAACAATAGGTATCATTTATCCACAAAAAGCTACTTCAACATGATATGAAACTTCCTAATATAAAATATTAAATTAGCAATGATTTGATTCAATTGAATTCCTTGCCGGGTCTTCATTTTGAAGTTCAGTCTGCTATCAAGCCGGGATGGCTTTTGTAATGTATTCCTATATTCATGATGCATCATGGTCAATCTGAAAATAAAATGTTGTTCAGTAATAGGTATTATAAATATGAAAATAACTCTCCCTGTGACCCTTTTACACCTAACTAACATCTAACTGAACTTAACCACTGAACCAAATCAAAATGACATGGAAGTAGTAATTATAAGTAATTTATTTAAAAAAAACATTTGAATAAATAGAATTTATATTAGGTATATGAAATGAAATTTATACAATACATACTTAGTAACTATTAAGCAACATTGGTGCTACCCAAAAGAGGCCTATATACACAGCGAATGCATTGTGATTTGTTTGATGAAGATAATGAACACCTACGATGATTCAAAAACAATCTTCCAGGAATTTTATGTACATACCTATGGGCCATGAAATAATAACTTTCTGCTTCTAGATTGAGACTAGCTAGTTGGTTAGTTGTGTTTATCACATTCTTGATTATGGTCTATTATTATTTTTGCTTTATGATGATGGTATAGGTATGGTTGAGTTAGTGGTCTTTTGTTGAAAGTCCATTTTGTATTTATTGAAGTTTACAAAACCTTTCTCCATCTGAAATATTAAAATGCAAATTAGGTACTACTTAAGTATTTTAAGTATGTCCAGTCAAGTTTTTAATTATTCAATTGTTCAATTAATGTACCTATTATTAGTTTGAATGGAAACAGTTATTAGTCTGTTTAGGGGGCAATATGGTATCAATAGTTATAGTTATGCTCAATAAACTTAGTAGGTATACTAAGACTTAACACTTGCAATGCATCTAACTTCTAACCTCAAATTGGCAATGTAGGTACACATATTATATTGTTCACTGATTGATGTAGGTACCTACTTAATTTCATGATGAAATTACAAAGGTGCTATGTTTATTTAACATAGAAAAAAACCTCATAATATCCTCATAGAGAAAAACACTCGAAATAACTAATTCCTTAGATATTAGGTATCATTCTTTGAGCAAGTTTTAAGGCTGCAATGCAACAACTCTTTCTTGTATCTTAGCACTCCGAAACACTTTTGTCCTAAATAAACTGTAAATCTAAGTTTTAACAACACATAATTTTATTTACTCAACACTTGTTTACGTTACAATATGTTTTTAATATCAATTGTCAATTGTCATTGCCATTCGCCCATTTATTTGCCCATTGGTCCTACATAAAAATCAAACGCGGCAAATTTTACGCGGCAAATTTGATTTGAGTTTATTTTCTTATTTTTGTTTAAACTTGTGTGTATTGAAAATGATAGTAAATATAATATATCTTTACATAAGCATTGACTATTTAAGATGATATATTAATGATATTAATTAATGTTATAGGTTTAGGTACTAAAATGCTATGACGTATGAAGTTATAATATTATTAATAATATTATTTTGTTTATTAGGTACTTACTTGCTTTGTTACAATCCTACACTTATTCTTTGACTGGATCAAAACTTTTAGTTTTAAGTCGCAGACGTCGATGAATTGAATATCCGTCTTGCCTAGACTATAGGTGTAGGCATTTATATTCTTTCATTATTTCTTGTTCGTCTTATAGTCTTGAATCATTTTTGAAGTGATTCCTAGACACACTCAACATTATTTTAAAACGTTTTTAGTAAGAAAAATCCGCAAAAACAACACATTTGATGACGACGTAAGTTCACTCACTTCAAAAAGTTCAGTGAGCTATAATTCGGTAATTCTCGATAGCCAGCTTTCGTAATTCTCGAAACCAAACGTCAAAAAAAGGTTTGTGCTACCGATTTTTGAATTTCTTCGAGAAAAACGTGACGAAACCGGAGAGTGACGTCACAGCTGCGTCAAGTTTAACTTTACGTAGTTGCAGTTGCTTCGTGCTACCGATTTTAGCGCGTTACGTGCGTTTTCATACAAAACTGCGTTTTGACGTTAACTTCACCTTTACTATTCGAAAGTTAAAAAAGTTCGTGATTAGGCTACTGTCCGGCAAAAATGATAAATGTAATGTTTTTCATTTTTTTTATCTAACAAGTTTTTTTATCGACCTTCGCCTTGTTGCCTTCATTTTAAGTGGTATATTACAGTCGCAGTAGCAGTCGTGATAAAAAAAAAAGATTTACGCCATTTTTTGATGAAATGAACTATGAACAAAACATGAAAAAGTAGGCAGTATCTACTGCCTCTATCGAAAAATGAATGGTTCATAAAGCACTGGAAAAGGTTCGTTTTGACAAATAAATGATTAAATAATAACACGAAAAAGAAATAACAAAAATAAAATATAAAGATGACGCAAAGATTGAAGGTAAATCTAACTCTTAGTTACTAAATAAACGATGTTGGTATTTATATTACAAAAAGAATTATGTTTAACTACATGTGTAGAGCTGAACTGAACATGTTTATTTTCTAAATACACAATGTCTAATTATATTAGGCACAAAAAGAATGCAAAAAGAACTATGTTTAAACTGTATAGGCTATAGCTTCAGCATAATGCTGCAGGACCTACTGATTTTCAACAAACCTTCTTTAGTACCCTAACATCCACCACCATTGTATCTAGAGTAGGTATTCGACTGAGAAGAAGAGTAGGTAGGTAGTATATTTTCAAAGAGGTTTTAAGACAATTTTCATTACGCTCTCATTATTTATACATAGGAAACTTGGGTCCGTCGAAGTGCTGTGGCTGCGGCTCGAAAATTGTAATATTTCAAAATTACTCAAGAGTCGCGTTCGCTTGAATAATGCGAGAAGTTTGCAGGGGGCCCCTCCCAAGTGCGTGCCTCCCTGTTTTTGAACTTCTGTTTCCGAGTTTGATCAAAATATACTCTCGTCGCTTGATTCGCTTAATTAGACAGGACGGCTTCGAATTTATATCTTGATATACCGTTGTGCAATGCATTGTTTGGTAATTTCGAGTCCTCTACGCATAATTTTTTACGTTTTGATATGTTTCTTACTTAGCAAGCGTTCCGGTACGTTGACGCGTCTGGATTGTGAGTAGTTATATAGGTCTGTATCTACTTCGTATAGCTCTGCTATACTTTTTCAGAATACCACTTTTATTCTTATATATCCATCATGAGATAAGCGAGTTTATTTTTCTAGATCGATGACAAATTACCTTTTCATGTAGCAAAACAAAACTAAGCAGGTACTGTATAAAATACAAAATAATTCTACACTTAAGTACGATTCACGTCTAACAGAGTGCTTCGGCGCGTAGCCGTGCGAAATTGTTGATGTAAGGGCAGCAATCGGCTTTTTCGCGTCTTGTCGCTGATCAGCTGCTTGCTTCCACGTCCGAACGCTTCACTAGGCACATATGCAAAAGCCAATAGCAGCAATCAAGTTGTTTTTTAGCTACCGCATTCAAGACGCCAAACGTGATGCAGTCGTAAAAATGCTGATCTTCGCGTTTTTAGCTGCGTATCGAACGCTTTTGAGTCACCAAAAACGCGATATAGACGCAAAAACGCCGATCGCTGTCGCTAAAAGATTCCAGTCTGCCCTCTCCTGAAGCTAAAACTTAACATTTTAAGTTAATATTATCATGGGGCAAATTATAAATATGACACATGTATTCGTATCTCTATAATGAACATTAAACGTCAAAGTAGGTTTTAAATTCCAATTTTCTTTATTGCAATATTAATGAGATCCGACACGCTCCGCTACATGTGAATGGTACTTTATCTACAGTCAATAGACTGTTGTTGTTTAATAAGATATAAATGAAATATTTTATACTCATTATTAATTTTAATATAGTAGTAAGTATTGATTTATTTCACGACATTAGTTATGTATATGATACATCAATTACACTTACTATCAATTACCTACATTTCAATACAGAAAATAAACAATACAAATACATAATCTGATTTATAGGTCATTATAAGACATTATAAAAATTTATTATCTTAGAAAATATATAATAAAAAATTAATCGCGTTCAAATATAGAATTTACGCGTACCATAAATTTTATTTACCTATTTATATTTATTAAGAAAATATAACTTAGTATTCTAATATGTACTTAATTATCTATTACAAATCACATCTAGACCGAAAACATATGTTTTTATGATTGTTATAATATCAGTAAAAAGTAATTCCTATTAACCGTTATTTTGTATATGTTACATGAAGATCTTATTGAAACATTCTCAATTTCAAAAGTTCATACCTACACTCGCCGCAGACCGTGCCGTTAAAATCCTAACTGATCCAGTCGAACAAACATATGGTTACATATATATTCTGGAGGCCGCACGTGGCCGGGCCATGTGACAAACCGGTCCTGAGCAAGCCTAGTAACCTCCAAACGACTTACGTGAGCCATAGTGATTCCTCAATTCACTTACGCCCTTTGTTGCTCTTTGGGACCTTAAAAATCGTGTGAATTTAGCCGTTTTCTCCGCTTTAATTGTTCCTCAATGGAAGGAAAGGAAAGGTCTTTATGATGCTTCAAGCATACTAAACGTTTAAACCTTTAACGACTTTGTAAGTTTTACGATCTTGTACCTGTAAATAAAATAGGCGTCGTTCATGTATTTCTTAGGTTTACAACTTATCGAATGCTGATTTTTTTTTGGTGTGAGAATATGTAATATAGGTTAGTATGGAGTAGTAAAAAAGTAGTACAAAGTAAAAAAAAAAAAATTATATAGCGTGTAAGAGCACGCACACACACATATACGAGCAAGGATACCTATACCGAAAAAATTATTCCTTATTATCATGAAAGGTTAAGGTTTAAGAATCAATATTTATTTCATTAGTTAATTATTAACTGATTTTAAATTTTTATAAATGTGGGTAGAGCTCAAAAAAAAACAAAATTCAAAATTTCACATAGACCAAGTTGTAGCAAGACTACCACCGCGACGCGGTCGGAACGCAGATTCTGTTAGGAAGAGCCGGCGAGAAACTCAGCAGTTGCTTTTTTCATAACAAAATGTTACAATATTTAAGTATAGGTGCATAATATTACAATGTAATAAGTTATTACACTATCTTGTGGGCAGCTGAATGCCAAGCCGACTGATTCCATGCAACTATGTCATTAAACGAAAGTCACTAACTTTGTAATGCTGAAATACTTGTGCTCTATTTCTTATATTGATACATACTCGTATTTCAAAGCAATGACATTCAACTTTAGCTCTATGATAATTATTGTGTATGGAATATGTGCCACAAATTCACGATTATCATAAAGCATTATGCAAAAATTTGTTACAGTCAGCTGCATAAATTCCTAGCCTACTTTTGCGGTGCTTGTATTGTATTGTTATAAACGAAGAGTCGATGTAATAACATAGTATACACATTAAACAACATTTCTCTTTGGACTACATTCAATAAATTGGTAAGTACAGTCATGCTTATACGTTTTAATAATTTGATTTCGAAATAAATAGTAGTTTACACAAATTTATACAACGTTATTGGTAGTTTTACCAAATAATAAATGTATTCAGTAAAGGTTTTGACACAGTTGTTGAATTTCTTAATTACAAAGTTGCAAGCAAGCAATAATATTGTAAAATTTTGTTTTGAAAAGAGCAACTGCTGAGTTTTTTTCTTAGAAGAATCTTATTTCGGAACCGGTTCAGTCTTTACTTCAGAGTCATAAGTTCGCCTGTATGAAATAAATAATTTTGAATTAGAATAATCATACGTTATTATTGATAGCAATATTTTTATATTTTTTTATTAAAATACAATGTAATTTTGGGTTGTTTTTTGAAAGGGTTGCCAAAGCTATTTTAATAGCTACAGGCCCAGAATACATATATTAGTGTGAGTAGACATAATACATACAAAAGAATTATTGTTATAAAAACATAAACTTGTTCAAATTATTAACCTTTCGCGATCTCTAGCTCCGGTTCTATTAGATATGATACTATGATAACATTTATGAAACTAGGCGATAGATTAAGACAAGGAATGTATTCTAGACTACAGCTAACCTACTAAGTATTCTATCATAGCTTTGAATGATTCATCCAAAGCGTCTAACAATCTCCGACCGTAAAACACTATATTCAATGAAGTAAATAATTTTTATCACATTAATTAACCTTCTATATTGTACCTAGATATAATATTGAAACTTTGAAATACTTAATTTTAAATAATTGTCGCTTAAATCACTGATGCGATGCAAACCTTTTAATATTTGAACATTATTTGAACCTACTGTGTAATGGAGTTAGACTTGTGTATCAAAGGAATTAGAGCGAGACATGTGCGCTGTCCTACTGAACAATTGCAATTGTCTTGAAGATGATTCCCGAACACGCGAGTTATGTCACGGTTACGGATCTATCGCCAATCGTGAAAAAATAACACGTAATACAAATGTAATAATTACATAATTAGATACCAGATTTAGCGTAGCAAAAAAAGTTTTAATAGAAAAACAAAAAATTCAATTATTTTTACCAATTTATTTGACACGCCATATATAGTCAATTGATGACCTCTGATTGGCTGGTAACCTCCAGCAATTGGTTACAATGCATTGATGCAGCAAGAAAGCCGTATGGTATACATTCAACCAATCAGATGCCATTGCGCTCGTTACACTGATGCTGTCATTAGAGAATTCACACGCAGATTACACGACATACCACTGAATTCAGAAAAACTTAGGAACGTCATTATTACATATCTCATTCGGAAACTATTTTCACAAAGCTATTGACATTTCTCACTTCTTCATTATTAATTTATCTGGATGAACGAGATAATGAAAATTATATATATGAGAATTATATATCGCGCGATGATCGCGCATTCACGTTGTATCAGGACAATGCCTACCTATGGATAAAGAAAATACTTAAAGAAACCATTTATCCATGCAACTTTTACTATAATAGTAGGGAATACATTCTATTAGTTACTTATTCTCATTAAAGTATTAAGTTAATAAATACAATTACGCAAAATTTAATATTGCATAACAATAACATTTTATATTAAAAATTTTAATTTATACTGACTTACGAATAAATTGACATTTCCTTGCTATTGTCTGGCTTATTATGGTTTATCATCATCATTATTATAACATCAAGTTCATGGAATAAGTATTGAATTTAAAATTGATGTCGTTTCCCATAGCCTTTTTGTATATTTATTACTAACTCTTGCCCGTGACTTAGTCCACGTAGTGATAGGATTTTCAAAATATCAGTGGATACTTTGTCTTCTTCCCGTAATAAAATACTACGTCACTCTTAGGTCTTCTATGTCAATTATATCGTAAAGGGATTTAGTAATAGAAAAATAGGTAAACAGCGAGTTATATTATGTTAAACGCTAGTGACAGATTATTTAATATTCTTCATTCTTCTATTCTATACTGTACCTATTTTATGTAAAGTATTTTGCTTCTTTGTTAATTTGGAAGTTCCAACTTAGTTTCATCAAATAAAGGCACTTTATTTATATATTGACTTTAGATATATCTCTAAGCAAAGTGAATTCTGCTATGAAGTGAATCTCTAATTGAATATCCTCGTACCGTATGTCCTATTTTACCTGATAGATAATAAAAGTTTATTGTAATATTTTTATGACCTTTATTTTTCTTTCCCATATTATGTTCTTTAGCTTCTTTATTAATTTGGAGTTCTAATTTTGGAATCTAAAACTGTTATGACTTTAGATAATATACATACCTATATCTCTCAGTGAATTCCGCTATGAAGTGTATCTCTAATTGAATATCCTCGTACCGTACGTCGGTGTAACCGCACCTTGCGAAACTTCGCCCGAAACTTGAAGAATTCCCAAGTCTAAGAATTCCCGCTAGAACTTGCCTCGTCTCGGCCCTCGTTAGGACGCCCGCCGCAAAACCTCCTCTTATTTATGCCTCTACTTTATTCCATTTGCGGCCAACTTCCCGTACTGTAGCTGAAATTTTTAAGTTCCTTCCATATAATGTTAGGTCTTTTGATTTAATTTTGTGTTACATTTCAATGTAAGGTAGGTATGCGTCTTTTCTACGTTTAGTTAGTTTTTAAATACACTTTAGCAAATTCCAATATGTATGATTTAGAAACAATATACTATTTAAATGCCAATAAAATAACGATGAAGTGCAATATCCAACAGAAACATGTAGTGAATAGCAAACAGTCGACCAGCTTTGGCTTCGTAGAGAGTCGTCTCAGTCGAAAGAGATGACATTACGAAGCCGAGGGCTGGCCAATCGTCTCCTTCCGAAGCGAAATTCTGGTCTTTAAGATCGCTTAATATTTTGCTTTCACCTATGTTACTCATTTAATACGCGTAACTGGCGAGGAATTTATTGCGACTTTTAATTTATAAAGCATCAAAATAGATACAGTAGGTACATAGTATAGTACATCGATGTTATAAAGAGAGATCAAGTACAAGTTATACTCAAGTGCCGTAGGTATATTAATTACTTACAATAATAATTGTTTTCTTACTGCACTCGCTTTGCAAAGTGAGGTTAACAAAACAAACAAAAACAAAAAAGTACACCGCACTCCTTGCAAACATTTAGACAAGAAATAAAGTGTGGATAAGTAATTGCAATTACGGAAACCAATAAATATGATTGCACGGCGCGGCGTAAATAATTAGGTTAGTTTTTAATCCATGTCTTACGTCAATCATGCTTGAGGCTAGCGGCCGAGCATCTTCCGTTCACGATAACAGAATATTAAATAGAAATGGTGCACCGTCTCTGAAATACGATAACCAATTATAATAAAAAAAAAACGCTCACTTCGCTTTCTAGAATTCGATACACGCAATTGAAAGGTGTTGGAAAAACGTTGGCAATTCTATGAAAATGCATCGCCGCAAAGAAACCTGCTGCGGAATGCCATATGCCGTCTTATAATCAACGATATCGATAATAACATATTACAATGGAATTTAATCTTTGGTAGTATTGCTTTAATGTGCAATTTATATTGGCTGACAAATGGCTCTTGTGTTATTATATTATGTTCCCTTAATTGTTTCTCCTTTTTGTCGGAGCAAGGTGCGGATATAGCTACTTTAGCTGGTACGTATAAACGTTTCTTATCAACTCAGTGGCTATAGGTGGTCTAGCGTTCACTGACAACTTTTTTCCCCGTGTGTATATTCTTAACATTAATATTAATGCCTACGCTAGAATTTGATAAAAGTTTACAAGGAAATCTATCAGAATTGAATCCCTACTAATTTTTTTTTAAAAAGCACTGAGAGCCTAGTGATTAATACCTTGGACTCCTCTTTGGGTCCGAAGTTCGAGCACGACCTTTCTTCTTTCCTTTTCGACCTCTTGTTTTTCAGAGTTACTTGCGTTTTAAGCAATTACTTAAATATCATTAGCTTTAACGGTGTAGGAAAAGATCGTATCATGATTGAAAGATGATCACACTATTTCACACTAATATTATAAAGCCGAAAGTTTGCGTGTGTGTGTTTATTTGTTACTCCTTCACGCCACAACAAATGAACCGATTTGACTGAAATTTGGAATGGAGATAGCACACACCTGAGATTTACACATAAGCTACATTTTATCCCGAAAAAATAAAGATTTCCCGCGGGAAGCAAAAAACCTGAATCCATGCGGACGAAGTTGCGGGCATCATCTAGTTTATTATAAATGTGAAATTATGTATGTTTGTTTAGTGATTTGTCAGTTGTTAGTTTGTCTTACAACTACGCAGTTATTTTTTGAGGTCCTGGAAATTGGCAGTAGCCTAAGAAAAAAGAGTTCCTCAATTGTTGAAAACCAACTCCACGCGAAGTTGCGGGCAAAAACTAGTTTCAAATAAATGATACTGAAAGAAAGGAGAGATGTATGCTTGTCATGTTATCCGTTGTTACTTGTTACAAACGCTTACTGAACCGGGTAGCGATGCATTTATAATTTAAATGTTGTATAAAAATAAAGAAGAAAAAACACCGAAGTCTTAAACACAATGTGAAACCGTTACGAAGTAATTGACTGGTTTTTTTTTCTAATTATAAACGCTAATTAAATTTGTAGGAGCGGCGGCTACTTATTCGTTTTTATGTAAGTATCTTAGTAATATTTAAATATGACATTGACATCTATCCCTTGATCACAAAACGTAAAAACAATAGAACTGTGCCAATTAATTAAGTATTAATTAAATTAACACTTCTAAATATTTACATTTTCTATGCAGATTTATTTAATAACAAACTATAAAAGTAACTGTAAACGAATGCAACAAATATAATTATTATTATTCACAATTTAAATCAAAACTATTCATTTACATAATTCGCTTATAAAAATCACACATTATAACAAACAGTTCAGACAAATTATGGTAAAAAATGTGACTCCATATTTTACTGTAAAATATCTAAAGATAATAATTACCAGATCAGGTAATCTAAACTGCGCATATTCATTTACATAATTCTCTCTTAAACAGGTTTTTTCAGTCAATTGAACGTATCGGACATGCAATTGATAATAAAAACATGCGCTCGCCTTTTGATTATTAAATAGGTTTTTATTAAAAAAGGGTATCTCCCGATTGCGTCTCACACAAACGAAGTTTGAATCTTATACTTATATATTATAAATGTGAAAGTGTGTTTGTTTGTTGGTTTGTCCTTCAATAACGCTGCAACAGAGCTACAGATCGACGTGATTTTTTGCATGGATATAGTTGAGGACCTAGAGAGTGACATAGGCTACTTTTTATCCCGGAAAATCAAAGAGTTCCTGCGGAATTTTAAAAAATAAATCCACGCAGACTAAGTCGTGGACATCACCTAGTTTGAATATCTGTGGTTTACCAGACTTACGAAAAAATATGTTGTCTTACGTACCTGCGATTGATGAATAATTTTTTGAACTGTTTTAAGCTTATAATTGCAGGTATTTTCTTACATTTTAGGTCCTCTGGAAGAAATCTCTCCAGTAAAAATATCGTGTTCTTTGTTTACGCATTTCATAGTAAATGTATTGGATTTTATTGTTTGGTAATTAATATATACGTACAAATAAATATGATAAATATAAATAGGTAAAATTCGAAAGTATTATAATGTCTCTGTACCAAAACAAAATTTCAACTGCGTCTGTTTTTGCAATAACGCACACTAATGTTTCGCTAGTCATCAGCGGAGTTTCAAGCTCACACTTCTTTTACCAATTCTATTACTATTTTGAATTCTGTGTATTCCAATTGATTTATTTCATATGGATTATATTATTTTGCTAATGGCTTGAAAAAATGCAAACTAACTATGCTATGTAATGTAGAAGAAATAAGATACCTATTATGTTAACTATCAACAACTAATTGCTTTGACAGACGATCTCAGTTGGGGGGATTGTATTGTAAGAGTCCCACACGATTATAAAATTGCATAGATTAAAACTACTCACTATTAATATTACTACACATGTAAAAGTGTGTTTGTATGTGGGTTTATCCTTCAATCCCGCCTCAACGAGTCCCGATATTTTTGAGTGTATTTGAGGATCTGGACTGACATAGTCTACTTTTTATCCCGGAAGTGTACGGTTCAAATCTTGACTGCGACATCGTCAGCGTCAGTTTTAAAAATTCCACAAGAATCGTCTGTTTTTTCCGGGATAATAAGAAGCCTATTTTACTGTCCAAGTCCTCAACCATACCTATGCAAAAAATCACTGCGGTTCATTGCTACAGGATTAAAAGTATTATCAGTATTATAGTGAGGATGTTTTTTTTTTTTTTTAATAAAGTGTAATCACGCAAATGGTTTAAATACATCTATACATTATAGGTTTCCTTGAAAACAAAGGTAACGGTTTACACAATGCCACTGACATAGTAGCGAGTATTAGCTAGTATAAAATAGTACGTTATACCATTATCTATTGTATAATTGTTATTGTTATAATGTATAACAAAAACTATTTTTATAAAGTCAGACATTTAAAGCCGCGTCTCCGTACCACGTAACTTTTTAATTCAAGTCACGCTTCTTGAGCACGACTTTTTATACTAACCTAACCTAACTAGTTAATGTCCTCGGAATTGTCTGTAAATGTGGTCGAATAATTGTAATAAAAGCGGTGATAGCCGAGTGGTTTAGACTTCCGCCTTCTTGTCAGGGGTCCAGGGTTCGACACTAGGCACGCATCTCTAGACTTTCCGGAATAAAGGCACAATTTAATAGATATCACTTGCTTTAACTCCTTGCTTGGAAGTCTGTAGCAAAAATGGCCTGGCGATGAAAACTGAGTGACTTAAGTATAAAAGTGATATTACCATAGATTTTAATAAATAATTGTGCTTATAAGTTGGTATACATACACAAATACATGCAATAAATAATGTATATTTGCAAGAATAACATTTATTATTCATTATAATGTTTACAATAATTTGCTTTAACATAATCTCGATATTGTAAATTTTCTTCGTCTATTATCCATATTACAGTTAACTTTAGTAAAATTATTCTCTACTATTTTATTAACTGTTTAATGTAATTATTCAATGGGAGGGCATTAAATTCACTTTGTGTAATGGTTTTATTGGCAATAATGATTGTGTATCTTTGGAATAATGGAAGTCTGTGAACGTTACTAAAATAAACATCTTGTGCTAACACCAATAATGTATAGTGTTTTATTATACAACTAACTTTTGCCCATGAATTCGGCCGCGTGAGAATCCTTTACCTTGCCACGCAAAAGTTAACATGCAAGAACGCTCAAGCATGAGGTCTTGTAACTTCGAACATTTTAATAATATGTAGATTTGTTCTTATGTCTGGATAAATAGTCGACCTCAAAAGTTAAATAATAATCATTTATTTATTAGAGACAATTCAACCTGTTGACACGATGACGACGCTATCTATCTAGGTATCACAGCCAACAATTATTGAACTTGTCAAGTATCAAGACGCAATAAGACCTCGCTCTTTGCACTGATTAGTCGCAGACCTAAATTAGTGCTATATTATTTTGCGTATTGAAAATTTTACGTTATAAATGCATTTCGAACATTTTTGCGAAATTGAACATATTACAAATTGAACATTCCGCATGTAGACGAGAGAATTTAACCGGTTGACACGCTGACGCTATCTATCTAGGTATCACAGCCAACAATTACTGAACTTGTCAAGTAGAACGACGGCGCAATAAGACCTCGCTCTTTGCACTGATTAGTCTCAGACCTAAATTGGTGCTATATTTGTATAGGACCTACTTTTAATGGTCCTTATCTTAAAATAATCTATTTAAAAATTATAATACATAGTTTGTTCTGGTTGTATGTTAATGCGTCTAACTAATGGTGATTGGAAAAGTGGAGCTAATTCACCAACACTTTTTCGACTATAGTCAATAAATAGATTTCCATGCTAGGGTTATTGTTATAGGTTTTATACATAAGGTTATAGGTTTTGTGTAGACCTATTTGTATAAAGTACTACCTAATGAAGTACCTAAGTAAAATGGTATTTTTTACAACTTTTTACAATTCAATTATCCAAACACGTACAGAACGTGTGTGGGTGAACCGTTACCGGTTGTAGTAGTACTTAGTAAGTAGTAATAATAAAATCAATTCGCTAGTGTGGATACTACGCCAATGTTCGCTCAGCGGCTTTGAATCCGTTTCGAATGACCATATTACCTGTAACTCGTTATAGAAGAATAAATACTAAATTTATTGAGGAAGTAGCCCTTAATTAGAGAAATAAACCTCTTCCCACTTAATTTAAAAAGTTCTCTTATTTGGTAGATATGACTGAAGTTAATTAATGTAATCCGAAATAGTTTAGTTCCCCGCTGCCCGTAATATTATGAACATTGATAGCATTTCTTTGGCTACAGCCGTAAGCCCTCGCACATAAATCTAACTATCACATAGGACCAGTTAATTAATTATACCGCTGCTAAAATTGTTCACGCTACTCTGCTTGCTCATAAATAGGTACTTGTATGTAATGTAGGCTATTAATGGCTCATAAACTCTCTAGTATGATCGTATCTACTTAGCGGCTTTGAGTTCACATAATTTTGTAGGATCCCCGGCAAATGCGCGTAATTGATGATTTCACTTCGCCCCCGTTGTTGTTGTTTTTTTTTTTTTAATTTGTGAACGGCTGCCTTTAATCCATCAATCAAGTGTGTAGCGTTTGAGTTTATTGCCAACGACCGCTCGCCTTCGGTAAATGTTTTTAGATTTTATATGCAATTCTCGTTATTTTTATTTTTGTTGGTAGGTAAAGGTATAACTGTTTTATATTAATGAAAATTATTTACTGCACTTACTAGTTCTAGTTTGACCGAATACTAACTGATATATGAGCTGAAGTCAAGAATATTATTTTATCTCTTCTAGATTTTCAGGTATTTAAGTAAATATGTATTTACAATTATGCCAAAGATATTTCTATTCCATAAATTGCGTTCAGATTCATGTTCTATTGTCAAAATGCTAATAGATTGTCATCCAATTTTAGTTTTAGTGTAAACTTTGACGTTTGTTTCTATCCAAATAAAAAAGAAACACTTTAGTTTACTCTAATTATGATTATATTAATAGTATAAATAAATAATAAATTTGGTACAGAAATAGATTATGGTATGGGATAACACATACGCTTTTTACCCCGGAAAATAAGAGAGTTCCCGCGGGAATTAAAAACTCTTAATCTACACGAACGAAGTCGCGTGCATCAACTTGTATTAATATAAAACCAATGATAGGATTTAACAAAGGCTTGGTTTGAATTGCTTATTAGCTCTTTATAATAAATTGTGCAAATAATGATTCTTATTAAGTTACTAGTAAATTCGTTTGAGCAATATTGCAGCCATTGGAGAGAATTATTAATAAAGGATATTAAATCGTCAACTTGATTACTAGTACTCGTGTCTATTTGTTGAAATGGCTTTTTCAAAGCCCATAAATCGTACGAAATGATTGACAAGTAGTGAACAGCTTCGTGAATTAAGTTTTTGTTGAAGTTATTATCTGTTTCTAATTCGTATAGTTTTTGCAATTCACGAAGGCGCGCAGCTTTATTTGTGGTTACATCGTGTACATGCATATTCGTAAGTGTGCGTGCCTGTCAGGGGCCTAGGTGGGAGCGGTAAGGCGCGAGCACGCTCTCGCTCCCACTTAGATACGACACACACACAACCATGAGCCACGCGCCCTCGTGAATTGCAAGAACTATACCAACCGGATAAACACTTTTTATTGACATTGACTACGATTGACAACTGTCAATATTGACACTAATTGATGTTTATAAAGATAGCTATAATAACAACTACTTAACTAAAGTATAATAAATGATTTTTTTTGCGTCAAGAGTTAATTCTTTCAATAGTTCATTTCCGATATAGTTTGGCAATGGTCCATCACTAGAGGTCATGTCAAAACGAAGTCACGTGATCAGTACGGCCATATTTGTTTACCTTTTAGCTCAACCCGATTGGAACGGACTATAATCCAGTTTTGTGACATTTTGACGATGCCGACAAAGTGGTCTATTGTTACTGATAGTAACAATCACGAGTTTGACATTTTGCTATCTCTAGCTTGGCTCGCTTTACAAAATAATTATAATAGGTATAAACTTTGTATTTATTATCACCTCTATCAACCGAAAGACGTCCACGGCTGGACGTAGGCCTCTTAGACTTACACATGTCGGTCTTGCTCAGCATGTATACAGCGGTTCCCTGCGACACGTCTCAAGTAGTCTGTCAACCTAGTGAAGGTTCTGCACTCTGCCAGTACTGCGCTATCCGCTGAAGGGGCTTCATCCCAGTTGGTTCCTCAAACTATGTGCCCACTGCCAATTTAACTTCGCGACTCGATGATTTATGTTGGTAACTCTGTTTGGTAACTCTTTTCTGAAAGCATAGCTCTGTCTATCGCCCGCTCTACCTATGTATTTCTATGTCATGAAATATGTGTCCATAAATCCGTGAAGGAATGGTGTCAATCCATCTCTTAGATTTATGCAAAGTCGAAAACAACGTAGAATAAACGCAAGTGTGACGTCCATCATCGTCGGTAGTCACATGCGGACTGACATAAAGTCAGTGATGATTTGTGTGGCGAGTGCAGCGCTCTCTAATTAGGGGCAGGCGCATCTTATTCTATGTAAATTCAAGACGGCCTACCGAATGAATGATAGGTATTATTTTTATCGTGGCGATCTCTGGTTGAATGTTGATTTGAAATAACCAGTTGCCGAGTTCGTTGGGCATTGTTGCAATAATAAGAACATACTATTAAGTGAACAAGTTGATATTGTTACCATGTTCCAAACCTAGTACCTATACAATATTATAAATGCGAAAGTGTGTCTGGGTTTGTCTTTCAATCACTCTGAAACAAAGCAACGATTCGACGTGATTTTTTGCATGGGTATAGTTGAGGACCGGGAGAGTGACACTGGTTACTTTTTATCCCGGAAAATCAAAGAGTTCCCGCGGGATTTTGAAAAATAAATTCAGACGAGCGAAGCCGCGGGCATCAACTAGTGATTGAATAAGTCAAGATGATCAAATTCAAGATGGTAAGAAATTCCGTTGAATATCTCATTACTCACTTGTACGAAGTTAAAAGAAAAAAAAAAGAAAATAGCTTATTTTGCTAAAAACAAGACACAAGAACCTTAGTACGCCAATTATAACAGTGCTGAACAGTGCTGCCAATATTCAATTAATAATGCACTATATAATAATAATATCTCCATTAGTATTAATAGAGTACCTACCTACATCGACAATAATAAATGGAATAACTGGTATGTTCATCAGAATGAAGTCATAACGATCAAGTATTTCAACGTATATATAAACATAAAGTGGCTCAGAAGTTAAAGGAACTGAATCAGAAAATAAAGGATAAAAAAAACTTTGCAAGAAGCACATTAATACGCTAACATAATTATGAATTACAGTTGAGATAAGTTGTAAATTCAACAAAGTGTTAATAAAGATTTACACTCAGTAAATTAAATTGGAGCAGCTAATTTTAATACTTATACGAAGTAAACAAACATCAGGTTTGCAGTAAAGGTACTGACAGACATGCTTAAAAATGAGCATGCTTAAAAGCATACTCAAAACTAGCATGCTTTGTTACTATTCACATTTGCTAGCAAAAAGTGTGCTTGTTTTGAGCATGCTCTTAATAAAGCATGCTGAAAGCAATCAATTGGACACACATGCTATTTAAGCACTACCTCTGACACAAAATGAGAAGTTTAACAAAAAATAAAAAAGACGTGTGGCACTCGGGGACTGCCGCGGTAAAGCTTTTGCATAGCATTTTTTATCAACGCAATCTAGCGGCTCACCGCTAGATGGCGTTGATAAAAAATGCGCCATCTAGCGGCTCACCGTAGAGGAGTCCTGTGTCAGGTTATTTTCGTTACAGAATTTCTGGATTTGGTCTCCACGCTGGCCCGCGATAGAAGCTATGCAATAGCTTAAAAATCAAAACAGTGATTCTATAAACTTACAGATATATATAATAGTGACAGTTTGATTCGTACAGAACTCAATAAAATAATTGTCCTGCTTGCTAAGAAATTATTTAGGAACATTTTGTCGAATCGAATCGATAATCGCATGCTCATAAGCAAACCCTGTTAAGACGCGCTCGAAGCACTTACCCTTTCACCCCCGCCTCAGGTAGCACGCTCAAAAATCAAACGACTGTTGATTTTTTAGCATGCTCGAAATAAGCATGCTCATTACTAGCAATGTTAACACACGTGCTACTAATGAGCACTTGCTCAATAAAAGCATGCTTTCGTGCTAGTAATGAGCATGTCTGTCCGTACTTTAAAGGAGTCTTTATAAAAAGCCCCGTATCACGATATCCGTATACGAGTTTCGAACGGCCGAGTCACCGCAGTCACGTAGATTTGGCCGAATCTTTCCCGTGTAAATCGTCGCATGGTACGAGGTTGAGGACGAGTGATGTTATGAGCAAGCCATTATTGTCTCGCCTCATACCGTAAAACATTACGCAGTCGGCCCGACCTCGACGACACACTCGGAGCTGACATAACCACCCGAAATATTTTGGACCAAATTTTTAAGTTTTTTTTAAATTCAAAATTTATTTATTTCATGTAGGCCAACTTCTAGCTCTTATGACACGTCAACTAAAACTGGTTTGGAATGCAGATTCTGCTGAGAAGAGCCGGCAAGAAATCCTGTTGCTCTTTAAAAAAAAATTTTTTTTTTACAATAGGTAACAAAACTGTGCTATGTATACAGTGCTTCCACAATGAAGCTTCGAAAATGCATACGTAGGTACACACACTCCAATGCATGTCAAGACGGGCAGACAAAGCAGATCCCATATCAAGAGTCTACCATCGGTTCCGAATACAGATTCTGCTGAAAAAAGGCGGTTAGAAACCATCCATTAACATCCATTCCATCGTTAGCATAAATCATCGTTAGTGGTCTCATAATTGTAATTAAAAACCAAATGTAATCCAATTGTTTTAATTGCGATTGTGATTGTCACACTGTAGCAATCATTTTTAAAAATCCCGCGACTGAATCCTGAACAATAACTCAAAAGGAAAATAAGCTCTTAGTGACTGAAAAGAATTTTTTCGGTAGATCCAGCTTCAGGGAACAGAAGAACAAAGAGATTGAAGAGCTAATGGTAAAACTCAATTTAATTCAATAAACTTAAATCTTCTTGAGACATTTTTTTCTAAACAGTGTTAAAAATAATAAATTATGGCAGCATAAATCATGCCTCAAAAATATAGTACGTCTAAGTACTCACTATAAATTATAAATTATGGTCTTCCTGGATCATTTAATTTATAAGCTTACCGATAAATTAGCTAATGAACGAGAAGCAACAACAAAGTGTGCGATAAATACAAGATCTTAGGACATATGTTAACTGTCAAGTATTTTTTATTTTATTACTTAAAACGTTTTAACAACTCTATGTGGTTTCTTAAGTGAAACCGTTTAGGATCAACTAGAGGTTTTTGCCGAGCGGTAAAAGATGGTGAGATCTTATGGGAATAAAAGAGTTATCAATAAGTTTCAATCTGATATTCCAGTTCGTAACTTTGATATAGCAACTTTTACTACTTGGCTAGAGCTTATAAAACGATTTGGTATCAGACTGTAGCTAAGCTTTAAATAAAATTGAAAGGAACATTTTGTATTCAAAATTTATTTATTTGTATAGCTGAATCAACTGCCTACTATTAGGTAAGAATAATATTTTACACTGAATAGTTGAGGTCTTGCTTGTAGTACAAAAAGTGCGTTAAAACTGTCAGGATATATGGGCGTGGACAAATTTATTTTATATACGCTATCAAAGTGCTGGATCGATAAGATATAAAAGCTGGAATTGTCACGTCTGTCCAGCGTGACAAGCACGAAATCGCCAAACACAAAGCGAGCGTCAACATAAACTAACATCCGGCGAACGGTGATGTATCGCAGCCGCAGAACTATGGAAACAAATCTCTCCCCGCGATAATTTACGAGCGCAATATGGCTCCGCAGTTGCAAAACAAACAAACAAAGCAAAAACAGAAGCGCGACCCGCGATAAAAGATGTCGCCACACTCTCGCTTGCCTCACTTTAAAGATAGACTAGCCAGTCGCGGTGCATAGATTAGGAAACAAGCGAGACGCGCCGGAAAATAAAGGTAACAAAGTTCGCGCGACCGGCCCGGCCAATCCGTGCGCGGCGCGTAATTATAGCCCCTGCTCAAATTAGGAGCGACGTTTCTTGCGCGTACTAATTGAACGCAGAATTAAGGCTAAAACCAAAACACCCTGATTATTTGTAAAAATGTGAGAATGGGAGAGTGAAACATACTTTGAGGAGGAATCGGATACTGTCATATTCCGAGAAAGAAATTACAAATTGACCGTAAAATATTATTATAATAATAATAATATTTTAAGTCTTAAAACGGTGTAGTATATACTGTAAGTATCCGTTTCCGGTTAAAACTAAAGAAAAAATCAAAACTCTATAAGCAGTGTTTGAAAAACGTTTCTATCAAAAAAATGTTTTTTCGTTTTTCAATTTCGAGACGAATTTAGATTAAAGACCCGAAAAGCATAAATATATACTTAGGTATACTAATTATATTTAAATATGAAAGTTTTTCTTTTCATCCCGTTAATTGTAAACCTTGAGCTGAAATGACTTCAGTTATCTTTATTGATTTCCACTCCAGACGCACTGCTGACTTTAAATAAAACGCGTGCTTGCAAAATTTAAAGTGCGATTGCGAAAGCAATTAATGCAATTCTCTCAACTGTTGTTCAAATTTTGGGATCAAACAACATGAGTCACGAGGAAACAAATTAAATGGCCACCGTTCCCGCTAGGGTTGCAGCCTTCGATAAAATGTTTCAAATTACTGGGTGCCTATCGTCATTCCGGCCTCAATTATTTAAAAAACGAACGCCCGTTGCGTGAGAGTGTGTCCTTGTCGCGTGTGATTGTTGTCGCTATCGCTGTCCCTGTCTAGCGTCCGAAGGCGGTTGCATCCGCGCCGATAGCCGCGGAATGCGCCGGCTGACTTCAGTCGAGCGGCGCTCATAGACAATTTAAATTGGAGAAATTGGTCGCTGAGTACTTCGAGGAACTGGTAATAACGGACAAATGTCGACGTATGTAGATAGCGCATTCACTTGATAACATATTACTGGCCGCAGCATTGTTAATATCTATCAATATTTATTAATGCTTTGTAAAATAGAGAACCTGCTTTTGAACTGTAGGAATAAAGTTGCTTGGATATCATCATCATAAAGAACGCAAGAATTTACCTATAATTTGGTATTAGTTCTCAATCCTCATACTAAAAACCAAAAATATATATTTCAAATACTAGCTGATGATTGAGGGTTTTTGATTACCGCGGGAATTGTTTTATTTTCAAATGCGTTATTCTGATGTATAAAGCTACTACTTACATTGTTCAATTTTCCTCAAAATCCGTCTAGTAGTTTCTGTGTGAAAGAGTAACAAATATCCATCCATCAATCGATCCTCACAAACTTTCGCATTTATAACATTAGAATACCTATCTAGGATTAAAAAGAAACGAGGCGAGCGACTACGCGTGTCTGACATCAACATACGTGTATTAAACAAAAATAATTTATAAAACATCTACTTACCAGGGCTTTTGAAAAAAAAAATTATATTCGGAATACCTACGGGATTACAAAAAAAAAAAACGATTTTATTTATTCTCAGTACAAAAGCTGTTTGACCACAATGCATAGAGGTCTGCATACTATGCTTACTTACTTACACTATTATTACGTTGCGATGACTCTATCAGCCAGAGTGGGTTACAAAATTCTTAATTCACCCCCAGAACTTTTTTGTTGTAACATTTAAGTGACTTAAAAACTTTTCTGAATGACCAAAGAAAAGAAATTCCAAACCGAAGCGTTTACTTCCGAGAAAATTTTCAAGTAGTCTTGAGCTCTGTATTAAGGGTAGCATAATAAGGCTTTCTGGATTAGGTGTAGCGCTCTTGAGTGAGAATAAACCCAGGGGAAATCCTGGCTCGCAGCTTTCCTTCTAATTTATTGCTCCTCCGGCCAGCGGCCTTTGTATCGGATATGCCGGCAACTGAAAATATATTTCTACACGGATTAACATATATAACACAACTACTAATTAGTGAAAGTTAATTTACTTCAGCTAGCATCCTTACTAATATGATAAACTAGTCGATGCCCGCGACTTCGTTCGCATGGATTAAGGTTTTTTAATTCCCGCGGGAACTCTCTTATTTTCCGGGATAAATAGTAGCGCTATATGTTATTCCAGACTATAATCTATTTCTGTGCCAAACAGTTACTTAAAGATTATACAAAACTTAACTCCACGTGCTAGCACATAAAAATACAATAGGTACCTACCTGTCTTGAGGGACGATGCTTTTCACGTGACGTAAAATAATTGAATAATAAGTGCTATTATTGGTATTATTATGAGGTTTAGGGCATAACTCACAATCGCTGAGCAGCTTTGAGTACTTGGTTTAATATTGTATTGTATGGACAATCTGTGAAAATGTCTTTAAGGATTGGTAAGTAGATTCTTAGTCTTACATCTCAATTCTTTGAGAGAGAGAGTTCAATACAATAAACATTATCTTTTCTAGGATCTTTCCTGGTTGGATTTCCCACCAACATATTATTTGATTAATAGTAATTAACAAAAGGAAATTGCCGGTAGGTAACTAATTTGAAAAACCAAATCACACCACACCAAAAAATTAAGAATTAATAAAAGTCGAATTTGACCCATTTTTCATTACAAGTTTTGTAAGCATAACTCACCTGAAGAAATTACTGAAAAACATCATGAGCAAGGTCAAATAAACCAAACGGACAAGTCATTAATCGTGTTTATCCTTTTACAAGCCATAATTTAGTTTAAGGTAAACAGTTTGTGAACTGATCGCCTTAAGAATTCCTAACGGACTTTTTGGTGAGCGTACGTGAGATCTGAAATAACAAATAGTTTGGATTGTAGCCATTGAAAACAAAGACACAAGTGCTACTATATATTACTGTCCGAGAAATGAATTGATTTAATGAGATCTTAAACTAATTGGATTTATACGGCCCGCTTGCATTTACTCTCTGCTTAAAGATAAACGCGGTGCTCCCATCCTAACTTACTCGCTGGCCGTTGAGACAGCCCTGTCGGAAAATAAATTAGGAATTATATACATTGTTTTGGCTTTGAACTTACGAGCTTTTGTTTATGCATCTTTCGCTAAATTGAAGTTGGTCGTTCATCATACTTACCTACATCAAAATGTTTAAGTAAAGTTATCTTAATTTCAAGACCTACGTTGAATAAATCTTGTCAAAAATATCTGAAGCCTTTTAAAAATCTAAAGCTTATAGTTCATCAAATTGCATATCAATCTATCGATAAAATCTCGAGGTATCGCACTTAATCGATAGGTACCTACGCTATTCATTAAGTATGTAATATGCTTGCGCGTATGTGCTTGCGCGTATCACACCATTTAAATAGTCTTAAGATGAAGTGTTCCGCACACTTCCTCTGACGATTAAAAAAAATCACACAAATCGGTCTAGAAATGCCGAAGAAATCGGTGGACATGCATAGAAAAAAAAAGAGACCGGCCACATCCTCCTCTTTGGAAGTCGATTAAAAAGCTAAAGTACCACACGTATCTACTATATTTTTTGTTTGCCCAATTCTCTTTGACAGTGCTTTGACGTTTGACAGTGCTCCAATGACAGTGCTTTGACGTTTCCATTAAATGAGATATTCGCTTCTGTTTTAACTATTCGCTTCTTTCTAACAAAGTTGCGAATATGCGGATATTCCGTAGCCATGTAAGCTAAGTAGATACCTACATCTATTTTCAGTGCATGCGGAATTTCGGGATCCCTTCACAGCCGCCGTCTATCGGTAGTAGTGAATTAGTGCACACACGCCACTAGTGTGGAGACACTTCATTATGGGGGCAGGACATAAATCAGGACTTCTAATATTAAACGTGCCTTCGTGAGGCAAATTGCGAGCCTGTCTGCGACCGTGCGGTTGGCTGGTTACCATAGCCGTGTTGATGAAGTGATAATATGTTTATGACCCGTAAAAATGTATTAGGTGTGGATTGATCGTTTAATTTATAGTGCACACTTGTACCGAATCAGTAATTTGTCTCGTGTCCGAATATTCAACTCACTATATCCCATAGTACTTTACAGATATCTATATTGGTTGGCAATGCATTCTAGTTATTAATCAATAAGAAAATCATTATTAAAATAACTAAGAGCATAATAATTATTTGTCGAGAAATCCTTAATATTTGGTCCTCAGCGATTGGGACGAAATGTCCTTAATATGAACAGTTTTTGTTTTTGTACAAAGGGAGTAGAGACCGTAAATATTTTCAGGATCTGAAAATCTTGTCAAAACCTGTTCAGCCGTTCCGAAGATTAGCCTCTACAAAAAGACAGACAATAATCTTAGAAACGTTGTAGTTAATTAATTCAATTTGAGCTTCACAAGAGGTAGTTATTGCTAAATCACATTAGAAGTAGGTATTTTTAGTACTTATTTAGAAACGCATTCTTTTTTATCGCAACTTCCATATAATTGAATTCACGCGCCATCATCTACCTAAATGAGATAACCGACCGAAGAAAAAAATGCTCCAAAATTTGTTTTAATTTATTTTTGTACCGCTAGAGATAAATCGCGGACCCCTTAGATGTCGTACTAATGTGATTTTAATGTAGCCACTCAACGTCTTCGCCTATATTTCTTTAGGTTTGTTTTCGTGTACCTACCTTCGTTTACATCTCAAGGACAATAGTTTGTAACCTGCCTTATGTGACAAAAACTTTGGTATATTTAACATGAACGACAATCTTCTTATTAAATTATGCTTATTTTAAGTGATAGTTCGAGTGTGAACAATAGCAAAGCCCCAATAGCCCAACGGTTAAAGGCGCGGATTGAAAACTAAAAGGTTGTAAGTTCGAACCCCACCCATTGCACTATTGTCGTACCCAGTTCTAGCACAAGCTTTTCGCTTATTTGGAGGGGAGAGGATAATATAAGTCAAGTTCAGCTTGGCTAATATTCTTTAAAAAAATCATATTAAAACTATTTAGGTGAGTAGGTATCTTTATTTATTAGTAGATATTAAGAAAGATTTAGAACAATTCAAAATTTAAATTGATATCTTTAATTTATTAATAGATTTGATAAGGCAAGACTTAAACAATATAAATAAATCGCTAATATTATTTTACATTACTAATATAATCAGTTAATCGTAAAGTCATAAATATACGTTAGGTACAGTTCAGAAAACATTTCAATTGATTACTCTTTAATAAAAACGCAATAGCAAAATCACAATGTAGTATGGAAATCAAATACCTACAAACGCGCAGGACCGCGTGTAAATGGAGATCTAGATTAAAATGTAAGTGGAATGTGTACTATAAAGCATGTGAGGTATTTAGGAATTTGTATGTGACAACATCACAGCAAATTATATAAAACAAAGTCCTTCCGTTGAGTTTGTCTGTGACTACACATCTCAAAAGCGATTGTAGGGATTTTCATTCGGTTTTCACCAACGGATAAGCTGGTTCAATGAGGTTTATGTACCATATTAAATGCATAAACCTCGACCAACTTACCTTCTCCTACATCTAATTAATTTTCGGTCTTTATAACTCTATGACATATTCGAATTTAGTCCAATTTCTTCTTTATGAACCGATAGACATCCACTGTTGAACAAAGGTCTTTTGGCTTGACTACCACAGGTATCGTCGGTCCACCTAATAAGGGTCTGCCAACACTGTGCCTTCCCGGCGCAGGGTCGCCACTCCAGCACCTCGGGATCCCAACGATCATCAGTTCTTCGAACTATGTGCCCCTCCCATTTCCAGCTTTAACTATGTCAGTATATAATCTATCTCTCTCTCTCTCTCTCTGCGTCGTGTTCCCCATTACTGAGGGTCGTGACCCCTTCCACCAAGGACTTTTTTGTAGACGATGTCGCGCTATGTGCCTCGGTTTTTTGCGACATGCTATATAATCTATAAAAAAGATCAAAAGAGCGAGGCCAGGTGGGATCAACTAGTTGTCCATAACTTAGATTGTATTAGAAACTTTGTCAAAGTTAAACTTATGTCAAAGCAAAGTTATTTAAGGTATATAATTATAATTTATGTATTATTACTTTAAGGCGTAGGTAATTCCATTCATGAATTTCAAGAATTAGGTTTTAAAGAGTTAAAAATCAACAGAGGAAAACAGGAGGTAAAGGTAGATAGAAAAATAAAAATGACTGCAAGGAGCAGTCACAGAAGGGGCAATTTATATTATTTTTATCTTTTTTTGACACTATCATCCCTCCCTGTTTGTCGTGTTTGAGACAGGGGCGGTTCTGAGGGTCATTTAGGCTCTAGTCCCCTTCCAATGCCCTTAAGATATGGGGATGAAAGGGCATTAAAATCGGTTTTAGGTGTAAACAAAACACTCATACTGGTATTTATATTAAAGCAACTTTTACTCTAAGTAGCTGTTTTTATCCACCTACGTCTACGCCAAAAGGAAGTAGGTATTATGATTCAGCAGTCTACATATACATATACATATATAATTGTATGTGTACATATGTACACATATTTTATATATGTAGACTGCTACGCTACGCATATATCTTCTTAAATATATAAAAGGCAAAGGTGACTGACTGACTGACTGACTGACTGACTGATCTATCAACGCACAGCTCTAACCACTGGACCGATCGAGCTGAAATTTGGCATACAGGTAGCTATTAAGACGTAGGCATCCGCTAAGAAAGGATTTTTCAAAATTCAACCCCGAAGGAGGTAAAATAGGAGTTTAAAAAATCGAACCTAACGTGAGCGAAGCCGCGGGTTAAAGCTAGTATACATATATATGTGTGTGTGTGGCGCCTAACCTACTGAGTGAGCCCATTTTGATGAATGAGTTCTAACTAAATCTAACAATTCTTTTTTAAGATTCGGGTGATTTAGTATACATTTTATATGAACAAAATCAATATAACGGATTATATCCAATTTTCCATTATCGGGCAACTTTTTTCTAGTTTAGTCGATGTAGAGATTTCTTATGTCTTTAACTGTAATGGATACTTGAGCGGCTAACCGGCTTTAAATGGATCAGGAATGTATCAATGTATGAAATAATTCCTGTCACGACTCTTATGTAGTGCTCAAACATCTGTAGTTATGGATAGATACTACTCATACTCATAATTATTGAATTATATACTTAGTTATTAGAATAAATTAATCAGTGGTGCTATCCTATCCTTAATCCTTACTATTTACTATATTTACATATTATAAATGACAAAGTGTGTTTGTTTCTTGGTCTGTTCTTCAATCACGTCGTAACAAAACAACGCATCGACGTTATTTTTTGCATAGGTATATTTGAGGACCAAGAGAGTGGCATTTACGCTATTTTTTTATCTCGGAAGATCAAAGAGTTCCTACGGTATTTTTAAAATCTAAATCCACTACAATATTATAATACAGTAATGTGTTTGTGTAATAAATAAAGTAGGTATAGTATTTATAGTAATAGTATATATTATTATTATTAGTAATATTATAAATGCGAAAGTGTGTTTATTTGTTGGTTTGTCCTTCAATCACACCGCAAGAAATCAACGGATCGACGTACCTACTCGTAATTTTTTGCATAGGTATAGTTGAGGACCGGGAGAGTGACATACCTACGCTACTTTTTATATTAGAGTTCCCACGGTTTTTAAAATATAAAGAAACGCGGACGAAGTCGCGGGCATCGACTAGTTACTTTATAAAGACTTCTTAAAGATATACCAACCTACATATCTAAGTTGTTTCGGAGCATATTGAAGCATTTCTTCTTCGAAGGATATTGTCTAAGTCCATTACCAGTAATCGAGCGGTTGAACGTGCTTCAAATGGATCGGAAAATGTTTGGATGTATGAAATTATTTCTGTCGCGACGCCTCCTGTGGCGTAGACTTTTATTTGCCAGTGAATCAACGCCCTATTGATATATTGCCGTGATGTCGACGCATGTTCTCTATTACGTTTTTTGTGAGTGCATTAATATATATTTTTTTTATTACTGCTATACTAAATTGCTGCTGTTGTTTCCACCGAACATAAACACGAATGAAAAATACCTACAACTTCCCACTAGCAATTTTCTTCTTCTTTGCGAGCCTTTTCATTTTATCCATCGTTGGATATAGCCATCCTCATGTACCTGACATCCTGTTGGTGTCAGTGTCATTGAAGTTTTGCCCACAAGCTTGATGATGTCGTTGGACCTACCTAATATTTGAAAATCCCAAAGAAATGGATACTATAACAGTACCAAACATAAGATTATTATTTTTAAGCTAACAGATGCTTAGTAGAGCTAATGTTTTGAATGAATACCTATGTGGGAATTAATAAATTCAAACGCTGATCAATATAGGATTATAGAGGACTAGCTGATACCCGCGACTTCGTCCGCGTACATTTAGTTTTTTATCATCCCGCGGGAACTCTTTGATTTTCCGGGATAAAAAATAGCCTATGTCACTCTCCAGGTTCTCAACTACACACATGTAAAAAATTACGTCGATCCGAAGCTCTGTTGCAGCGGGATTGAAGGACAAACCACAACAACAAGTAACAGTAGGGATAGTAGGGATTGAATTATCAGTTATCGCTATCTCATGTTTAGTTAATCAACTCAGATTGACGATGAAAAAGACAGTCTTTCCAAGACTAGAATGAGGTAAGTATGCATGTGGTAGGAACATATCTATATGAGTGTAGGTAGGTACATTCATTTCCTTTCTTAAGGTTGTGCCGTTAAAGGTTAACCATCTATTGCTCTATGAGAAATTGCGTCGATAAATTAATACGTACTAAGTTCGTAATAAGCATAGAGCTGTATGACTTGTAAGATTATTAGATGCTTGAAGTTAGTACGCAAAGTTCTTAGGTGGCTTAATGACTTATGACGATGTACATTTATACCTACTAGGACTGTTTATGAGGTCTCCAGTCCTTTAGTTTTTGAGACGTGTAGGTACTTAGGCTGTAGGCAAGTTCATAGGTAGGTAATTAGTTTTATTTATTTAAAAACTAAGAAGTAATTTAAGTTTTAAGCTATTGCATAAGACCGAATCCAGAAATTCCGTAACGAAAATAACCTGACACGGGACTCCTCTACGGTGAGCCGCTAGATGGCGCATTTTTTATCAACGCCATCTAGCGGTGAGCCGCTAGATGGCGTTGATAAAAAATGCTATGCAATAGCTTTACCGCGGCAGTCCCCGAGTGTCTTTTTTTTCATAAGTAAGAACAAGAATTTATGTCCTATAGGTACCTACCAATGCTACGACGTAACAAGCAATGTAGCTTAGGTAGGTAGTGACTAGTGATACCTAAAAATCAGACGTAACATAAGTCATAACATTATAAAATACGTGACTGTTACTTGCAAACTGAAGTAGGTAACAGTCTGAGTTTTGAATAGGTAGAGCCACATAATATTAACGACCTACCGAATAAAATATTTTATTTAAAGTTTACATCCACTTAACCTCACGTACCTACCTAAAACATTACTTTTGCACTATATAAATTGTTTTTGACATAAAAATTAAACACGTGTCTGGTACCAGTAGGTAGCCAGTAGCCTACGTGAGTAAATAACAGTGGATAGGTGTGCTTGTATGAAACATTAAAACTTTCGCGGGCTAAGTGAGAAGTTGAGGCTGACATGGTATCCGCATTATACAAAAATATACGCAATTAACTTTTTTATTTATAGCCTTAGTAATATAGGTTATGTTCTGATTCCTTCTCTTAATAAATACGAAGATATAAATATCTACTTATAAAAATTCTAAATAGGTTGTTTGGCAAAGATGTTTCTGAGTTTCTTGCCGGCTTTTCTCAGCAGAATCTGCATTCCGCATCTGCATGATGTGTCATAAGAGTTACAAGTTGGCCTACATGAAATAAATAATTTTGTTTTTTTTTTTAATTTTGCATAATTAATTTCATTAATGTGTTCAGAGAAGAAAAATATCTTGTTATTTTAAGTTAACGCATCTCTGCCAGCCATCAATGAATGTCTGCATAAAGTTGAAAATACATAAGCATGTCATGACATGTCACAAGCTAAATGCTTATCCTTAAAAATCAAATCAATGAGCTCTTTCGTTGCTGCCTGATTGAATGTTAAACCGTTTTATGCGCCTTATATGTCGCTAAAGCGTTTTTGCTACAAGCGACTTATTTGAGTAAAGAAAGGTTTAGGTTAAGGATTTTAGTACCTACTCATCTATCTAAATATTTAATTCACACCAGAATATATAAGAAAAGAATCTTAATAAAATTCATAGCGTAAAAACGCGAATGCGATAAATTAGCTGGTTAAATACTTACACAGGTAATCCTTCTTGCACCTACATATTTTTCGCACATAAAATTTTTATAGTCAACATAAAAATTCCCAACGAAATTTATAATGCCTTAAACACACTTCAACGGTCCTTGGATATATTGATCCCAAACTTGTACCGCGTAATTCATGTGGTAACTTAAAACAGTGTCTAACATAACACATGGTGCAGACACATAGTTGTAGAAAGCAATAATTTATCCCTCCTCATCCCAACTATTCCCTTGACTCGAACATACATCTACGTATCGCATCCAACTATGAGAATTAAACTCTGGAAGGGCCTTGGGCGTAGAATGTTGATGAACAAGAGCGTACCTACTTACGAAAATTAGTTTCTCAAACCCATACTCAAAACCTACTTCTGCTGCCAGCGTGGGGGACAGCCTTCTTATTCTGAAAGAAGACCCGTGCCAAGTAGTGGGCCCGCGATAGGTTAATGATGATGATGATGATGATGATGATGGTGACGATGATGATTAAAAAATAGATTTAAAATGTAAAATTAGATTTAAAATTAAAGAGATTTCTTTGAAATTTCATCCCTATAAGGATAAAAACGGATTTGAAATTAAAAAAATGACTTTTTCGTAAATCTAAATCCACACAGATGAAGTGGACATAATTTATTGGGCAAATATTAGAATTTTTGAATCGTTATTTAAATATTTTTCCACATTTGTGAAGCACTGCTGTGCTGGTTATTATTTTTAATATTTACTATTATACCAGTTTGTGCTACATTTTCAGTTCGTATCGACTTAAATTTTTGCTAATTAGACACTGTTGTTAGTTTTCTCTTGCTAAAAAAGTTACGAAACTACGTTCAAGTTTGTATTTTATGTTAATAGAATACAACTTTAATAATACTTTACAACTATTGTGTTGTAAAATATTTCTGCTAAAGAATTCCTTTTGTTGGACGGACTGTGTCTGATCTAGTTCACCGTAACTCCATAAAGCTACCAAATATGAAAGTTACTCGCAAACAACACGCGCGCCGTACAATATATCAAGTTTTGATTCGGCCGCGCAATAAACAATACAATATATCAATACGAGGCACACGGTGGCGAAATTTGAGTGTAGCGAGTGCGTAATACATATTTATGTACGGAACTTATAGGCTTTATAAAGTTGTTCCATTTGTTATTTTATTTCGAAGTGTAAACGCTGAGAGCCAGCGAGATCGTTATTAAAGATAGAGTCCGTTTCGACATGTCGGAGAATTACGGACTTGTCGGCTGTGGTAATTTCTTATTTAGTAGTTATGCGATTTGGTGATATCGCATTCAAAGCAGAGTTTTCAAAAAAATAATTATACGGTTTCGTGATATCTATCGAGGTTTAAAGACTTTTTTTTGTGTGTAGCGATATCGTAAAAACTTGGTATGCTAGTATCTACTATTGTCACATTATAATATAAATACTAGGTACATATATTAGTTTTAGATATCGTTGAGCTTTGACAATAACTCTTGTCTTCTGCGGATCTTTTCTTCTTAGAATTTCTGTAAAAGTAACAGATATTTTGTCTTTCAACAGTAGGTAGGTCGTATCTACCTATATACAATTTTTTTTTTTGGAAATTTATTTTAATTGTAAATGTGTGCTTCGAATGCCAGTGAGGTGAGGTACATGTACAAAGTTAAATGAACACGGTAACTTAATAAAATTGTGCAGCGCAACAATTCGTACTTTTTCGTGAAAGCACTTACATATATTGAGTACCTACTAGGTACTAACTGATGCCCGAAACCTGGTGGTATTTTCCGGGATAAAAACTATCCACAAACCGTCTCTTGTAGGGCTAACATGCGCGCCACAAGATTTGTCTACCCATTTACTCCATAAAAATTCACTCGTGAATGGGTAGACATTTTTTTTTCCCGAAGTACAGGATACAAAGTATCTCTATGCCAAGTTTCATCTCAACCAGACAAACAAAAAGACACAATAATTATTTTGAGTATAATTTAAACCTAAAAATTCTTTTTACAAAATCGACTTCAAACGCCACTGTACATAGTATAAAGTGTGCCTATAAAATTTGGAGATTTCCCTCGATATCTCCAGTATCCCCTCATCAGATCCTGCCCTGATGACTATAGGACCAAATGGGAAGACCTTTCAAACAAAAAAAGAATTTTCCAAATCGGTCCAGGCGTCTTCGAGTAATCGGGGAACATACAAAAAAATTAAAAAAAAAAAAAAGATTCCGACGAATTGATAACCTCCTTTTGTGAAGTCAGTTAAAAATACCTCAGCGCGGTAGGATTAGAAAAAAACACTTTTTTGCACTTAAATAAGTTCTTGTTGTTTCACTAGAAATACATAGATAATAAATTTTAAAATTATGTGTGAGAATGTAACAAGCGTAGACGATTTTTAAAGCATAAGAATTTTTATCACATAATTTATTTTGCGTTATGTCCAGCATTGCCTACATAATTTTTATGTTAATCAGAACTTGAATTCAGAAAAAAGGCTATAAACCTCCATAGCTAAAATAGTTTCGAGCAGTTTGCACTTAAATAGTTATTTTTATGAGCCATCTAAAAACACATAAGTATTACATGTAATTAGCTACCTATTTTAATAGAGAATTTAAGAAATTCCTAACCGGAAATCTTTCTCGAGTATTTATTTATGAATAAAACGCATTGGGCTTATTTTTCATTCCACTTAGACTTCGTACGCTTGAATTAAGGCTTTTTTCATTTCCGGAACTTTAATTTTGTGGGATAAAATATATAGCCTATGTGTTAATTCTGAGCATGAGCTATCTCTATTCTCTTCAGCCAAATCGGTTCATTCGTGATAGCGTGAAGGAGTAATAAACATCCATCCATCCATCCATCCTTATCTCCTTAATTTTTGCAATACATATTTCTAATACGGTGCACGGACCTATCAATAATAATTAATTAGTTAATCACAAAATTAGAAGAACGCTCTTTCTATTCATTAATAGACCTCGAAAGGGCAAGCCAATGAACTCAAAAAATTGGATGCACAAGATTGTACTAAGTTGGCAAAAGAATACTGTAGGTACAGCAGACTCTACCTACTGGTATAACGATCAGTCGAATAAGACCGCTCGCCACCGAACACAATTTCACCCTCACCACCTGGGTGCCTGGAGCACTTCGACCATCCGATGTCCCAGATCCTTTTTTCCACGTACTTTGAAACTGTGGAACCAACTTCCTGCGACGGTGTTTCCACTGAATTACAACATGGGGTTATTCAAGGGGCGGACCAACAAATTCCTGAAAGGCCGGCAACGCATTGGTGGTGCCTCTGGTGCTGCAAGTGTTCATGGGCGGCGGTAATCACTTAATATCAGGTGACCCGCCTGCTCGTTTGCTCGCTAAAAATATAAAAAAAAAAAAATAATAAGAAAAGTCATCAGAAGTGGTATTACTGAAACATGCTTTTTAGAGCGTAGAATATCTATTCTATAGTTGATTAAAGGCCGCTGCATACGTAACGTGCACGGGACGGGACGGGACGTGGACGGGACGGGGCCCGAACGTGGTTAGTAAACACGGACGGGAATTTTTAATGCATACGCAACGTGGCAATAACTCAGAACTAACGTGCTAGTGATGTGAACAAGGAAAGATGGATTTTTCTAAGATTGTAGCGAGCTAACTTGGAAGGGGTATAGCAGTGTAAATACAACCCATACCCCTAATCGGTTTCTACACGCCATCGTGTCGAAACGCTAAATCGCTTGGCGGCACGTCTTTGACGGTAGGGTGGTAACTAGCCACGGCCAAAGCCTCCCACCAGACCAGACCATAGACAATTTAGAAATTATAAATTCCTAAATTGCCCCCGCCGGGAATCGAACCCGAGACCTCTCAGTTATAAGACCACAGCGCTCACCACTGCGCCAGGGAGGTCGTCAAAGGTTGATACTATATACCTATTGATTTGAGCATAAAAAGTTCAACTGTAATTATTATTACATATTAAAATATAAGTAGAGATACGAATGCAATAAATTAATAAAATAAATGTGACCGTTTTCAGTGAGTGATAGTTCGACTGCAATTTTACGCCACAGATAATTTTTATATTTGGTGTCTAAATACTTTCATGATCGTACACACTCAATTAGTTTTTCCATTCGTCCATTTTTGCTTCGTAGGTAAATACACAAACATCACTACTTAGCTCTCCGGAGCGAACGGGGCGACTGTGCATACGCAGCGGAATCACGGACGGGACGGGGCACGTGCGGGACGGGACGTGCTAAACATCGTCGCCGACGATATTTTTCCCGTTCCGCGCGTGGCACGTTCCCGTCCCGTCCGTGCTCCGTGACGTATGCACAGTCGCTTACATTTTCTATGAAACGATATTTCCAAAACTCCACGTCCCGTCCCGTCCACGTCCCGTCCCGTCCCGTGCACGTTATGTATGCAGCGAGCTTAATTAAGTCTTTTGTTGGCGTTAACGTATTACATAAGTGTACATACACTTGGGCGCCTCGCACCGCTACATGGGATTGTTTTAAACTTTGATTAATTCGTAGCGAGTACCTTGTACCCAGTTGATTAGTTCGTTGTTGTTTACCTAACTGAAATATTTACTTTCTTTATTTTTCTTGGGGCTGAACTTTCGCCTGTTAGGTAGTTAGATACATCTTACTAATATTATGCTAACTTGACTGATATAATTCCTCTCCCCACCAACCAAGCGGTAAGATTGTGTTAGGAGTAGGCACGACAATAGTGCAATGGGTAAGGATCGAACAGCCGACCTTTCAGTTTCCAGTCCGCATCTCCTTTGGACTATTAAAGCTAATGACATCATGATTTGACTTTTTGAAGTAAACTGCATTAAGTCATTTTGTACTTGCGAGTTTTTAAGTCTTTGAAATCTCATCGTACTAAATGATTGATAACATAAAATGCATAAATAATATATGTTCGCATGTCCGACACAGAGCCACCCGGCGTGACAAGTCAGAGGCGTCTTATCTCGCGAATTACATTAATTAGAGGTGTGGGGGTAATTAATATTAATTAAAATCACCTTTTAGCTCGCTACACTGAATGCGTATCACAGTTAATAAATTTACTCGCCGCATCGGCCACTGGTTACAGTACTGATAAGGACAGAGTGACGTACGTCGACCCTTATTTACAAGAAAGTGGCCTTTATTTCTTAGAAAATATGCTATAGTGCAACGGCATGTAAAAATGCAGCTTGTTTGCAGAAATGTGAGTATGCGAGGATACTTGCTGCTTTTAAAATTGCTGTACTTCAAGGTTTGTAATAGATAACTTTTGTATCTACCTTCAGTTTTCGCATGATCATTGACGTGCCCACAATTTTTGTTATTTGATGGCAAGAGATGGTCTAAAATATATGAGACGTGCTAGTCATTTATGGCCTAATTTTATTTAATTTTAATTGAACGGGTCCTTATTACAGCTCATTCTTCCCTAGATACCTAACTCTTTTTTTATATGAGTAGCAAGCAAACGAGCAAGCAAGTCACCTAATGTTAAGTGACTGCCGCCACCCACAAACACTTGTAGTACCAGAAACACCACAATGCGTTGCCGATTTTTCAGGATTTTGTTGGTCCGCCCCTTGAATAGCCTCGTGTTGTAATTAAAGTTGCCCTTTTTCTAGATTTTTTGTACACTTACCTTATATAGAACGCAGGCATCAGGTAAGGTTTCTATCTCAGTGTCAATCAACACAAGATATTTTTCATAAAACAATGTAAGAACCAACTCGGAAAATTATTATTGATAAAAGAAAGACAGTTGACAAGGGAGGTCATTCTAATTAAGTTTATGATTACCTATTATAGTTTTCGTGACACTTTCTCACTTCATTTGTTTCAAAAATCCTTGCTTTCAGAAGGGCTAATCCTTGGTTTTATGGAAATCATTAGGAGCTGGCTTCAGTTTCATAGAGTGGAGAGCCTTGATAGCGACTGGAAAACCGGAAGGTCGACGGTTTAATATCTATTCATTCCGCTATTGTTGTACCCATTCCTAAATCCTTACAAGTTTTACGCTCATTGGCTTATTTGGAAGAGCAAGGTCTACTTATATTAGTCAAGTTCATAATGGCTAATAAGTATTTTTTGTAAAAATAGCTTAGGCCATTGAAAGCTTTATCATAAGATATCATCTTAATTCTTAAGCAACAAAAAAATGGGTAGGTACCTCTATATATTCTTGACGACTAGAACTAGTTCTATACTTTGAATATAAGTAGTTTATGAAGATCAGGTAAAAAATCCAGACCCTGATAATCTTAAGATATTTTTTTAAATGATAGACTAGCGCTTGCCTGCGATCTCACCTGATGGTAAGTGAAGATGCAGTCTCTAAGATGGTGTGCGCTTGCCCAGAAGATTTTTCACTCTTGATTTACAGATACCCAAGTCATAGTAGGATCATAACTTGTAGGTATCTCCGTTTTATACGGACGTCGCATAATTATTATCAATTTCATAGAAAACTTTATGTGATTTTTAATATAAAACAGGTGGTAAGAGGATAGGTACCATTTTTAATTAATTGTACAATTAAAATCAGCCTCGTTGAAGTCACGCTTGTAACAATCGCCGCGGGCCAATCGATTATTTTGCATTAATTACAGCTTTATTAATTGAATTACTAAATCATATTTAATAGCAACATAATTAGCTGCATAAGGACGTTATTTGGAAAATTGCTTTTCCTGCCAGTATTGTGAAAAACGACATCACCTGAAAAGGGATTTCCGATGACTGACTCGTTGAAAGAAAACTAATGAGTAATGAATACCTATTACTCATTAATCTTTTTTTTTATCTATACCGATAGCGCTCGGCTCTTTGTGACTTTAGTTTATCATCACTACATAGTATAAAACAAAGTCGCCTTCTCTGTCGCTATGTATGCTTAAATCTTTAAAACTACGCAACGGATTTTGATGCGGTTTTTTTTAATAGATAGAGTGATTGAAGAGGAAGGTTTATATGTATAATAACATCCATTAACAGTGAATGACATAGGCTATATATTTTATACCCCTGCGAAGCCGGAGCGGGCCGCTAGTATACAAATAAATTAAAGACCCGATCAAGGTTTTCCGTCGATCTATTTCATTTAACTTGATATTCTGACGGTGCAAATAAAGATCTTGAGCTTTAGCAATGTAATATGGATAGACCGGGAGCATCAAAGAGTTCCTATGGGATTTTTAAAATCTATATTGACGCTACCGAAGGCTGCTGGTTTTTTTTAAAATCCTAACAAAATACTTGCACCACTTAGGATGCCATAAATATGAATCTTTTTTTTATTCGATGACAAGATAGTCCTTGTTTGCGATCTCACCTGATGGTAAGTGACGATGCAGTCTAAGATGGTAGCGGGCTAACTTGGAAAGGGTATGGCATGTAAATTCAATCCATACCTACCCCTAATCGCTTTCTACACCCTCCCAGTCCTCCCAGTTATAAGACCACCACTGCGCCAGGGAGGTCGTCAAAAGCATTGATCGATATCTGCTGTGCCTCTTTTTCTTTCCTTTATTTCTTTAATGATTATATAAAAAATAATAAATAGGTACTTTATAATATGTAAGTACCTATCTACCTATATGCATTCAATAGGTATTAAAACACGGCAGTAGTGTAGGCCGAATGCCAATTTAGAAATAGGAAAGGGTTAACTTATTATTCGTTTGCAGACATATTAAAAGCCCCCGTTTTATGAAAATTAAATACGGGGGCCATTACACCCTCTGTCTATGACCACATGTGCTGGAATATGCAAATGATTTATTGGACGTCGAATACAATACCTGCTTGATTAGAACCTCTTTTGTATAGATACAGTGATTCGAAATTAAAAATGTGGAATTTGTCACCGCCCTGATGAAGTTTTAACTTTCGACAAGTAAGCTGTAATAAACATAGTTGTTTGAAGACCTCCCTGGCGCAGTGGTGAGCGCTGTGGTTTCAACTGGGAGGTCTCGGGTTCGATTCCCGGCGGGGGCAATTTGGGAATTTATAATTTCTGAATTGTCTCTGGTCTGGTCTGGTTTCAACAATCAATTAACAACATAGTTCAGTTATTCTGATGAGAGCTCTGTTATTAGAATACCTAACTGAAATTCCGATATTTTTGATGCAAATATTTAAAAACTTCCCCCATCGTTAAACATAAAGCAGTCTAGAGAATGAACTGGAGCTGTTGAAAAGAAATCGTTTTTAATTAATTTGGATTAAAAAGCCAAATCCTAAACACCACTTAAGATGCCATAGATTACATGGATGTAACATTAAATAAATACCTACCTAATTCAACATTCTACTGTCACACTATTTCGAGCTTTATAATAGCGTTTCTTTTTTGTTTTTTCGTGAATGTTATTTTTATTTTAGCAAAGCAGACTGAGTCATTATGTAAGGGGTTCGTAGACTATAGACTTTTGATCGCTCGATAATTTTGTCGGTTGCCACTTGCTCGAAAGTTTGGAGGCCTCATAAGACGACTGTACTAGGTATGCCGATCGATTACAATTTACATTTTAATCAGACGCAACTGTTCGTCTAATTCGAAGAAAACTTTGAAATGTATGGTCGAAGCTGACAGAATTAAGGTAGGGGGAAGTCCCCTAGTGGCGGACACTTAAGGTTTTTATGAAAAATAAAAAAATCTGTTTAGAAAAATATTACTTTATTTACGTCTTATATTAGTCAACAAAACTTAAAATCAATATCAATTATCAAAAATGCAATTTCTGCATAAATATATTCAAAAACATAAATTAAACTTTGGTGAACAAAAACGCAGTCTCTGGAAGTGGCACCTAGTAGCGGACAGACTTCACTTCGGACCCCTAGCAAACCCCTGTAAACTTGTTTGGTCCCATAAACCCATTTTCAAAATTCTCAAAAACTTTTATTGATTACTTACTAACAACAATGAACACTACTTTATTAAAAACAAATATAATAAACAACTTATAACAGATACACCTGTAACACTCACCTAAATCTTACGTGACGCAGTGTCGTCCGGCCAAAAACAGTAACCAACTACTCCCACTGTTGTCGCGCGCGTCACGGGCAAACCGGGTCCCGTAACTCAGTTTTGCTGCATCCCCCCGCGCCCCTCTAACTCGTTTTTGAATCGCTCGCTTGCTTAGTCGCCGAGATGTACGAGTGTCCGGTACTAGGTGCCATCCGGCGTTACGGGACTTCCCCCTATATTTGTTCTTCCGCGTTGCCTGCAGCCTGTTGATTATAATTTTATCAAACAGCCGATCCTTTGGTAGGATCGAGAGTGAGAATTTTTACTATTATAAAAGTTATATAATTTAACACTCTCTAAGTCCTAAACTATACCCACACAAAAATTTCGTCCATCCGATGCTCCGTGATTGAAGGACACACCAATAGACAAACACACTTTCGCATTTGTTAAACCTACCTACTAGGAAGGAAGTAAAGCTATATATCTTAACTTCCTTCCATAGCTTAGTGAATTTAAAGGCGTATAATGCTGAAGAACCACCTTACGTTACACTATGAAGCACCACCTCAAAATTTCATACGGGCTCTCAGGTTACATCGACCGAATCTTGTGTCTGTAGTTTGCGAGCGTTCTAAAGCTGAATTCACACAAATGCAGTACATTTATCATTGTGACAACTGAACACGTTTTGGTCGAACTGAAATTGCATGAAAATTTGGATTAGGATCCGAGTCGAGGGTGATGACAGATTCAAAATCACTGTGCACTCAGATTTTAAGCATTTTATATTCCGTTATGGATAACCTTGTTTTCCTTCACCACTAAAGCAAATGGTATTGAATTTCTTAAAATGCACATAATTAACTGTGCTAAGTCAGAAATGCGTGCCTGGAATTCAAACCCCTCACCCCTGAAGTGGGGGCTGAAATCGTAACTACTACCTAACCACTATGCTATCACCGCTATATCAAGGAAAACTTCTTCTTTATCAACCAATATACGTCCACTGCTGGACAAAGGTCTCTTGCTAGGACTTCTACAGGCCTTGGTCTTGCGCCGCCTGAATCCAGCGGCTTCCTGCGACTCGTTTGATGACGTTGGTCCACTTAGTGGGGGGTCTGCCAACACTGCGCTTCCCGGTGCGGGATCTTCCATCAGCTTGGGACCCACGACCATCAGCTCTTCGAACTATGTTCAAGGAAAACGTACACCCTCATTGGTGGACCTAGAGTCTAGGTCCTATGGTTTAGAAATTTAGATTGTATCTACATACGTTGTCTGCTTGTCCTTCACGGTGAATTCAATTAAATCCAATTTATTTATATTATAATTAATTATAATCATGTATTTTTTTGCTGAGATTTTATACATGTAACATATTTTGTACAGAGGTGTTAAGGTTAAAATTCCCACATAGCCTACCAAGCTTGGCGTTTAACAAACATTTTTCAGGCGAAAACTAGGCTTATTTATCCAAGCTACGATTTAAGTTATGGGTTGAATGAACTGAAAGTAGGTAAATGATCGACAGGCATGCCTCTGTCTGATAGTAAATTGAGGAAACCACTTATCAGACTCGTTGACAAATCTATGATGAGATCTTGCACCAGCAAGATAGCCTAGATACAAGAGACATTGATGGCATTCCATAGAATTGCTTGCAGTTAAATAAGGAATTTAACGCCTTGACCAGAACCCACCTACTGATGATAATTTCAATTTTTATACTTTGCAAAATATATGATATATCTAATATCTTTTTCGTTGAGGAATTCCAAAAACCTTCGTCTGAGTTTTTCCGACTATGGCGATACGAAAAAAGGTAATATTATAATACGAAAGTAATTATATAACTATTAAATAAGTACTGAACCGATTTTGATGAACCTTGACAATTAATTTCTTAGCTGATTAGCTTGAGGAAGGAGAATAGATAGATACTCATAGCTGAATCTTGCAAATGCGATCGCGGGCATCAGCTAGTTGTAATATTTACTTCTAAATTCTGTCTATTGCATGTAACTTCCCTTTATATAGTTTCGTCTTAGCAAAAATCCAATTTGATGGGTGAGAAAGAAATAATTCGCTAAAATCCAATAAAATTAAAAAGTATCCATTATGTTTAGTATAGCTATAAATGAAATTCTCTGCATTTGGATTCCGAAAATATATTAATTCATACATATAAAACCAAATGCCAACAAATTTGAATAGAAATTTTGATACAAAACAACATATTATTATAACAAAGATTTTTGAATACCTACCTACTTATTTAATTTCAAATGGGAACTTTACTGAGGAATTTTGTTAAGCCTCGACAAAGTATTTAATTGCTTTAAGCCCATTAGCGTTTCATGTTGTAGTTATTTTCGCTAGGTATATTTGAGTTATTCCTAAGCTAATTTGAAAGTCTATAGTTGACTGTTAATTAATTTCTATTTAACAAAATCGATGTTCATGCGCAGGTATCCACTTACGTATGTCGGCCGCATTAAATCGATAACTTTCTATAATCGATAACCTTCCTATTTATATAGATATAAATATTATACGAGAAAGTTCTCTGTGTATGCATCTGTGTAGGTGTATCTTTTTGACGATTTCTTGGCGCTGTGGTGAGCAAAGTGGCATGTCTCATGTTCGGTTCCCGGCAGAGCCAATTTTGGAATTTATAATTTCTAAATTGTCTCTGATCTAGTATGGTACCATAGCTTGTTACCATCGCCGTTATTATCGTTTATCCTTACAGTAAAATAAAATAATTTCACTTTAATATTATACTTACCTGGTCTGGTGGGAGGCTTTGGAAGTGGCTAGTTACCACCCTACCGCCGTCAAAGACGTGTCGCCAAGCGATTTAGCGTTCCGGCACGATGGCGTGTAGAAACCGATTAGGGGTATGGGTTACATTCCCATACATCTTCCAAGTTAGTCTGCTACCATTTTAGACTGCATCGTCACTTACCATTAGGTGAGATCGCAATCAATCTTGTCATCGAATACCTATACCTAAAAAAAACCTATACCTTCTCTAATTTTTAAATAGAAAAAAATCATAAGGAAAACGTTTCTATCAAAATTACGATTCTTTCTATTTCCCTTGAGCGTAAAATCATTCCATTTGTAGTCGTAACGTAACAATCAAGAAAAATTGTATGGATTTAATATATATTGTTAACAATGTAGGGGTAAATTTGACGCACTACATAAACCGCAATAGACAATGTGGTATCAAAACTTTTATTCACTACCCCCAGATCGTCTTAACCCCTCAACCCTTTCTATTCGGCTCATAAAGTTGGCGAAACGTACAAAAATACGAACATAATGCCATTTGCATAATGTTTCGAGCTTTGTTTTTTCATAGAGTTGGATTTCAAATGTCACCGCAGAGCAAGGGTGCGAAAACTGCCATTATGGGGTGCACAGTATATTAAAAATCGTTCGCGTCCTTTGCATTCTTAAGGTTACGAATTATGAGCTTGCTGCGTCAAGCTCGATGATCTATTGAGCGATGACACGGTCTCATCTGGCAAATAGTCTCGTGCTTCTATCAGTATTTTTACCTTTTCCTTTTTATATATTTATATATAAAAGTTCGCGTGGATTGATGTTTTTAATGCCCGCGGGAACTCTCTTATTTTCCGGGATAAAAAGTAGCCTTAGTCCAGAGTCCAGACTATAATGTATCTCTGTGCCTTTCAGTCAAATCGGTTCAGTCGTTGCAGCGTGATGGAGAAACAAACATCCATTCATCCAAACTTTCGCATTTATAATATTAGTAGGAAGTAAGATTAATAGGACGTGTATTTTTACAAAAAGATTGTGTTCAAATAATTCTTTGAATTGTTGAAACATATTCAAATGAGAATCTTTCTTTTGCGCGCTCGGGATATTCTTGGTTATAATTTTTCTGAATTTACCAATTTTTATCGTGTAGGTATACTCACAAGAAGCTTCTAGGGCTGACAATTTATTCTAATAACAGTATTTATTCAATTTGTTCTGCTTGTATATCTTAGTGCGCACAGTAAGTTAAATGTTGAAATTTTTTGTCACGATTTGCTTAATACAATTTAATAGAAAATTCTACTTAAATAAAATAAAGGTCTGTTAGCTCATGATTCATAGTAGGTAGATGTGTGAATACCACGCAATCGTCAATATTTAAATCTAAGATCAAGGTTTCGACAATCTAAATTGCGACAAAAACGTGTTTCGCAATAGATGATTTATAATATATGTACAAAAGTAATTTAAGTAAAGGAATTGGATAGGTATAATTTATTGCTTTTAATTTTTTTTTCACGGTCTTCAATCAACTTCAAGAGCTTTAATTATTTATTTATTTTTATAGATAAGCTATAACGTGCGGAAAAAGAACTGAACTTAAAATTACACAACTGACTGACTGGACTAAACTGGCTAATTTTAGTTATTTGAGCGAAATCAAATGAAATATTATGAAATCATTATGATGACGGGGTTAATGTATGAAATTGGTAAGAACTCTTGATATTTACATAGTCGGTTGGCAATTGCGATAAATTCTACAAACTTTAATAAAACTGCAATTCTAAAGTTGATGGGCAGGCAAATATATTGCAAATCGTCTGCCGTAACACTTGAGCGAAGGCCGCATCGCGTTAGCGATAAGTTCGCTTGCGTTGGATGACGCCTTAGGCGTTGTCCTAATACCTATAATGCGCGATCATCGCGCGAATAAGCGATGTGAGCTGCCGCGGGTTCCACTGCGCTTCGTTCCATCGCGCGAATGCCTATTAGGACACCTATTCGAGATCAGTGTGTTTGATCGCGCGTTCGTACGAGTAAAATTCGCACGAACTTGCGATGATCGCGCATTCGCGTTTTATTAGGACAACGCCTTAGAGTGAGTGATGTAAGAAGTAAGAGACACGTTAACATGCACTGTTGGGACATGTAAAGTAAAGCGCGCGGTGTGACCTTAGAAGTAAAAGCGAAAGTCAGTCGAAACTAGGGAAGTCCGACAGCGACTAGAAAATTAAATAGGTCGTGATGTTTGCACGTGAAGCGCATTAAATGCCACGGTTCAGTTATGTGAGCGAAGCCCTTCCGTATATTCTAGTCCTTATTTGAATCAGAATAAAGATTACGTTTATGTAGAGCCTATTGTCTATGTTCCACTTTCAGAATAATGTATTTTAAAATGATTAACACTTATAAAATATATTTTAGTGCAGCAGCTTAACTAAGGCTTAAGTTAGTTATTTTGATAAAAGGCAAATAATATTATTTATAAGATAATAATTAGGATGAATGATAAAGAAAGAACGTTATAGATTTGTGTCACTGATATTTACATATTTCTTAGTTTTTACGCAAACATATCATTGGTGTAACAAATGTCGTAAGCAGTAAATGTAATGTGAGAATATATTATAAGATTTACTTGTACAGAATGATTAGTCAAATCATTTAGGAAATATATCTACCTCCAAATTAAAACACTTTCAAGGTAAGATACAAAATAATTTAAATGGATACTTATCTCCTTCCAGTTTATTTTATGTACCTAAGCAAGAAAAGATTTTCGCTGTTTTTCGTAGAACCATAAGCAAGCTATCAATGTTCAATATTTCATCGAAATAAGTTAAGTAAGTCGTTTATCTGTGGAAAAAGAACAAAGAGACAGACATGGAAAACACATTTTCAATTATATTTCGATATAAATGAGAGATTTTTGAAGGGTAAAGGGGAATGTTAATCATGTTCAGCAAGTGATAGATATTCTTTTTTCAAAAAAAAAAAAAAAGCAATGTGCCAAACATTTCGGACTGTAAACTTTGCTCAGTCAGCTAAACGTCAGTAGACTTGAAGTCTACACTAGCGGATGCAGTAGTCGTTTCAGCAATAACAGTTCCGGTAGCGACACTCGACACGCTTCCGTCGTCGACGAGGAAACGGCTTCCTCCCGATTGTTTATGCCTTCGACGAATACCATCGACAAGTGAAGAACATAATATCTACTACTTCTATTTAATCTATGATGTATACTATATGAAAGAATGAAGGAAGAAAAGAATTATTTGTTTGGGGAAGACAGATAGATTTGTAAATGATTTTTATATAAGTAGGTAAATTAAAAACTTATATCTAGGTAGATGATCCCCAAAATGGACGTCACTCAGCATATTATTCTTCCGTAAGGCCAAAAATAACTTGGAGGACGCCTAATATAATTTATAGAAAAAAATTGCCGATACCTAACATGAAAAATAATAAGCTACAAAAAAATTAAAAGAGTAAAGCTAGCAAAAATTATGTTTTATTTCAGGGGTATACGTACATATACCAAGAGCTGAATTCAAACGATATAATACTTGAAGAAATTTATTATTTATTTAAATTTATACGCATAAAAGTTTGAAGCTTGACTCAAGCGAAGAATTATGACAAAACTTGGAACTGCTCAGATTTACAAACTATTATCTCTAGAGAAAACTTACAGATTCAACTACGTATTTTATATCCTCATTACGATTGCGATCAGATGGCAATGATAATTTATCGCTATTAGAATATGGAAATTGTGGCGCCTGCTGCAGTGAAAGGGCCTCGAGTGTTTTTAATCTGGCGCAAAATTAATGAAGATTGTTTTATTTAATTTTAGGAGAGTTGTGGTACGCTAAAAATTCCCAGTTTGCCGTACAATTTTGTTATTACGGTTTAATCCGCTTTCGTTTCGCGTGCGTGCATGTAAATCAAGTGTTTGTTTTTACATACCTAAGGGTGAATCACGTTATTTATGTGCCGATTTTAAGCTCCTTTGAACACGAATAAATTATATTCAAAGCCAAATGTAACGTTGCGTTGAACGGCGATCAATACGCAATATAGCACCCCATAATGGAACACTTTTACATACCGCCCCCTAGGAAACCAATAAGAACAATAATAAATAACTCTTATCATATTTCGAGTATGCTCCTGGTCGCATCGCGAGAGATCCGAACCAATATATCACCAGGAATTTACGAGGCAAGATACGACAGGAAAATTGCAAGAATGGTGGCGCAATCTATCTTAGTTGGGTTGCCGGGGGAGGCTGGGGTAGCTCAGGAGCTCCGTGCGGCGGGGCGAGGGGAGGAAGGGGAAACTTCGAGAGGTTATTAGTCCAAGCATCTGTTGTTGAGCGGGGGCGTGATGAAACTGCTCGGGTACAAGCTAACAAATCTAATTGCTCAGTAGGCGCCCGTGTATAGTCGTGGCTGACAAATGGCCCCTCATGTGGCACCGCGGTACACGGCAGCAATTTGTTAAACGCACAGGTCACCGTGGGTGATTTAAGATTTTATATCAAACAAGAATTTACTGCACACGATGCTCACGATATCCTTCGCCTAAATCATAAGTCTTTTGACTCTATTATGGCCACTGAAAGAGTGACATAGTCATAGGCTTATTGTATTAGGTCTGTGTACATGTTAACAACTTAACAACCTAATAATTATTATTAATTTAACACTCAACAAACAACACCTTAACAAGAAAGATGGAAAAGAAAAAATACAGTTTAAAAAAATTTAAATAATGTGATTTAATTGGAGGTAATATTGTAGGTTTTATTTGAGATCGCTCTGTTTTGAATTCATGTGACACTAGTAATTACAAACTCTTTTTAACTCTTGTACAGATGTTCACAGGGTACGGCGGATTCCCGTAGTACTTATACCGGTTCAAATGTAAGCCTGTGATTGCGATGATGTGACTGAAGAGTCGGTCTTACATATCTTGACTGAATGTCCTGGTAGGAAACTGATGGGGCCGGAACACTTAACAGATAGTAAAATAAATAGAGAAACTATACCCGCCATCATAGCCAGCAGGAAAGTAAATGGAAAGTTCTTACAATTTTGTGAAGATTTTGTAAGTTAAATAGTCCCAACTTCCACTATTTCCATTTTCTGTCTGCTCTGCCGTCATGGCTCTAATCGAAATAGAAAATAAAAAATAAAATAATTTCAAAATTAATTTAAAATATTTTCAAAGAAAATTGTATGAATATATTTCCTGATTTTCCGTATTACGGTATCACATTATTTGTTGGTATGTACTTTAATGTGTTTGTATGTTGGTTTATCCTTTAACCATATCATAATACAGGTAAAATTATCGAGATGTTTTATGGGTTTAGTCAAGGTATATTAAGTTGAAACTAGAGAGTGATGACCTACTTTTTATTCCGAAAAAAACAAAGAGAGACATTCTTAAAAACCTAAGTTCACGCGTAAGTAGGTTAGTGACGAAAGATCTACTAATTAAAGCTCGAGTAACACCTGCATTTACAATACGATCGTACGTCTTCAGTAAAATTAATAATACGAGTTCTCGTCAATAAACATTCATTTTATTTCGTATGTAAACATTTTCTTACTAGCCAGGGATGGTGTCGGGTATGTAAAGTTTTGGATGAATGTCTATTACGAAGAATTATTAGGCTTAATATTTTTTGTATTGAAGCCCCGTCTGACGCAAGATAACGAAATACGAAAAGTTTAGTTCTACCGTGTACCTCATACAATCTTTTTGTGCTTATCTTTCTGTGATTTATGACCTGTTCGGCGTCCAACAACGGGAAAGAAAGGAGGTATACAAAAGTAATTTATTTTTTACGTTTGTTTTTCTCGTCTTTCCATCCGTGCGTGTACTGGCCGGGCAAACATGTTTTTGAAGTTGGCATTTTTGAGTTGTCGCGTATGATTTACGGTTGACCCCGGGTGTGGGCGTTGCTTAACTCGATCGGGATTTCGGCTCATATATAAATCACGGTATATAAATCTTGTATAAAACGTCACCTCTTTATTGAGCATGACATGAAAAGTTGTAACAAATTGCTGTACGAGTCTCATGTAATGCGCTTAATTCATATTGCGAAGGTTTCTCCTCGACGTCATTTTTAGTTAACATGCAAAAGTTTAAAAACTGGAACCCAACTGGGGAAAATTGGATATAAAATCCGTCATATTTCTTTTGTTCGTATAAAATGTAGACTTTATCACCAGGACCATAATAACAAATAGATACCTCATTCGTCGAAATCGGTTCAGTATTTTAGACGCTACGGTGAAATATACGTGAATAGACACATACATACATAAACTTCCTTCCTGTTGTCTTTGTCGCTGTGGGGTAAAAAATGTACTAACCTAATATATGGCGGCTTAAAACTTCCCACTAGAATTACCAGACCTGCACCAATTTGGAAAACATCGATTGGAATTGCTCCGTTCGATGTTAGCTGCAAAAAACGCAAAAAATCGACATGCATTTACTTAGAAATAGCATTTTCCCGCCTGGAGGAGTAATGTTTTCTAGCCTATGCCACTGTCCAGGTCCTCAATCATGCAATCAATCACATCGATCCGTTGCTCCGGTGCTGCCTGATTGTAAAGCATACAAACAATCACGTCGATCCGTTGCTCCCGTTCTGCGTGATTGATTGTAAAGCATACAAACAATCATGTCGATCTGTTGCTCCGGTGCTGCGTGATTGTAAAGCATACAAACAATCACGTCGATCCGTTGCTCCAGTAGGTACCTACTGCCCGATTGTAAAGCATACAAACAATCACGTCGATCTGTTGCTCCGCTGCTGCGTGATTGTAAAGCACACAAACACACTTCCGCATTTACTATAATATCAAAAGTAGGGATTAGTCCTGGCTTCATTCCTTATTTTTGTACATTTTTCTAGTTGAAGGTTATAATAATATCGTATAATAAACTCGTTTAGTAATTTCAAGATTTCTAGAAACTACAATTCGCATAATTAATAGGTATTCTATTTTGTTCACAGGTATGTACCAGATACGTGTAAATGCAGAGAAAGTTTGTTGTCGGTAGGTAATTAAACCGTAATTTTCCTTTTTAGGTTAAGGTCATAGATCTCAGTTTAATTACCAAGGTTTGTGTAAATAAAATGCTTGCGACTGGCTACGTGATTTTTAAGTTAATGTGAATATAACTGTTGATTAGGCACGTTTTTATGAAAGGACAAATAAATAGATAAGTACCTATACCTACTTAACCTAAAATTGTATGCGTATAATTTATTGACAATAATAAATTGCAAGTAAAATAATTTATGATAATTATATCTACAAAATATTGCGCGAATCATTTGTCACTCAAATGATATTAATAAATTAAGTGCAAGATAAATTCCTTATTAATGAGGTAGGCACTTAAATAGGTACCAAGGTAGTTACAAATTCCTTGACTGCCTGCCTATTTTTACTACTAATGCACAGGATTTCGTCTGCATGGATTTATTTAGATTAAAACAAATATTTTTCCATACAAACTTTACCACCACTTTTCACCACCTAAAGGATGGATTTCAAGAAATACATATTTCCTTAGTGCATGTCTAGGGAAGTCCAGTCAAGGACTAATAAGGAACTATTCCTTCACGAATGGACGTTGACTTCTCGTCCGTTCAACGTGGAACTCTACAAAAAGAAATTGTGGCGTGGATGAACCTCAAAACCCACTAAAAAGTCAAAACCCCTAACTAAAATGTAAAAGTTTATTTTGGGTTACTCTTAAAAATCTCTTTCAGTTGAGTAGGTAGGTACTTAGATGTTACGCTTCTGTGAGGAATATAGATCGCTTTGCTTTGATATCGCCTAGAATAGCCTGATGGTATCTATACATGGTGGTAGGTAGGTTCTTCTTCGCAAGCCACAGATTATAAGTATAATATATAGTTACGCATGGTCAGCCATTATGAAGTTCTCGGAAAGATTATCACTTGATAAATACCGACACTGACATATTTGGAAGTGGAAGTCATACCTCCCTGTATGCCTCACATAGAATTAACTAACTTTTGCCCGTGGTTTCGCTCGCATTAAGTTCGATTTTTCAAACGCCTATTTTACAGCTTTTCGGTTTGAATTTTCAAAAATCCTTCCTATCCTAAATACCTAAGCCATAATAACTATCTGTATTTATGCCAAATTTCAGCCTGATCCGTCCAGTGGTTTAACCTCTTACTATTTTAAAACATAGCTAAAGAGAGTATAAAAAGGTTGAAAGAATGCATTTTTGTATATGTATGAATGTAGTAATTGGGCGAGTTCAGTTATTTAAGCTGAAACTAAAGCGGCGTACACAATACAGCCGTCACATTGGATATATCAAAAAACTGCCCGCAGGCAATGTTTGCAAAAGTGCATGCATTATGAAGATTGCAAATCTAGCCAAGCCAAGCAGCGGGCTAACGCTGGTTGCCAAAAATCACACGATAAATAATACAGCCGGCTGCATGCATTATAGCCGTACCTTATCTTAGTGTATTTGAAGCCAAGAATTGTCCATTAAATATGCATTAAAATTACCTGTCTCGAATGAAAAATAAGCGAAATTTGCGAAGGCGATTGTGAGGGTACACGGAGAATTTGTAATTTAACCGTTAGTCACAAACGCTTTGTTAGAAGTGATGCTGTACCTGGTTTCCCTATTAAAAGATTATATTGCATACATTATTAAAGATTACAAAATCAATAATCATCATCAAAATCAACAACCCATTGACATCCCACTACTGGGCACGGGTCTCAGAATGAGAAAGGGATAGTTCAGTATAGGCAAGCGCCACGTGTCTTTATTTATATGTATGTATCTTTATTATAGAGTAGGTACTGAATACATTATTTTAAAACTAAACATTCTATCTCCTACTAAGAAGCTGTACAATGAAGCTAACAAAACAACTTATTATTATCACACAAATAAAAAAGATAAAGATAGTATTATACAAAAATACAATAAGACAAAGAATTATTCATTCCAAGCGCGTGAATAGAGCACAACCTCCTCAATTAGATGCGTCGCGGATAATATTGTATAACTGGGAATTCTTCCAAGTGACCGGCTACATCTTATATAACATGGGTTTTTCTTAAAACGGATTGTGTGTTCTAATAAGCCTAGATGTGATGAGAATTATCGCATTGAATTGTATATGTAACATGGAATGTAACAGTGCTCGTATTACTTACACATATTTTACAGGTGAGAAATTTCTCACATTCGACGGTAAGCAAAGTCTTTACTTTATTTATAATATATATTATAAATATATATTATAGTTTATAATATAAACTAAAAAAAGAACAGCTGCACTAGTTTAAGATCTTTTAATTTAATTCATTTCCGAATTAACATATTGGTATTATCGTCTCTTTCATACTATGGTTGCTAAAAAGGGTTTTATAGTTTGGTATAGGTAAAAGTAAAATCATCCAAGGGATAATCTAAGAATTATCGCTAAAATAAGACGATTGCAAGCATTTCTGATTGGCTGACCCTCTATCGCTATTGGCTAGAATAGATTGTTGCAGCAAGAATGGTAGAAATTCAATCAATCAAACGAACAAAACCACAGTGAAACTGCAGGAATGATTGATGCATTGATCAACAATCTCCTGTAGGTACCATGACTGACTGACTGTCAGGCAGCCAGTCAATCATGGTACAGTAAAAGTCCAAACCGATGGATCTAAATTTGAAATGCGAAGAGAAAGAAAAAGAACGGAACTTAAATTCCATTCCTAAAGAGGGAATTCGAAATCTAAATCCACACAGACGAAGTCACAGGCATGTCTGGTATAAAAATGTCAATGTGACGTCAAAGTTACGTATCAATACCATACTAATACCGATCATACGATCCGAACAATAAATAATATAGTTTCGCGTGTTCCCATGTCTTGTATACCGGACATGCCTCTCAAAGTGTCAACATATCAGCCCACTCATTGTCAACATCATTGTCCATTGAAACTGCCAAGATTACTACAGTGCATGCCACTACTATTGATACCCTCCCTTCACGTTCGACTCGCAAATGTTTTTTATGCAATAATAATAATTCATACACTTTTTTCGCACTTAAGTTACCTACCATGTATTTTTTTCTTACTTTGGATTTATCATTTGTTTTTTAATTATATTTTACTAGCTGATGCCCGCTACTTTGTCCGCGTGGATTTAGTTTATAAAATCCCGCGGTAATTCTTAGATTTTCCGGGATAAAAAGTAGCTTATGTTACTCTCCAGGTCCTCAACTATACCCATGCAAAAAACCCGTCGATCCTTTGCATCATTACTGCGTGATTGAAGGACGAAACACTTTCGCATTTATAATATTAGTAATAAAAGGATTAGTAGTAAAAGGATAACTTTACCACTTTTTGTTGAAATGAACTAGCTGTTTGAAATAAATGCGGTTCAATTCGCGGTGATCGCACTTAATGGCAAACAGTATTAATTATGCTCAAATAATCATTTATATATCTTACTTACTGACCTTATTAACCCGTTCTGGAGATTCCTATGCATATCAAATACCATAGAAAACTTATTGAAATAAACAAGCACCAGAATTTCTCTAGACGACTTCCTCGTCTCGTGAATCAATAGTAGGGATCATTTCGCGGCGCGCTGCCAAGCGTCTCGATTGTTATTCACCAACACCGCGACGCGCATACAGCGAATACTGAATGTGGGGAATTTTCGCATACATGGCCTGTCACGGGCATTTCATCTGGGTGTATTGACGAGTTTTTATTTTGCACCGTCACGTAGGCATCACGTAGGAAGGACAGTTATACGAAAAATGTAGAGTTGGGTCTAAAATGTTGTTTAAAACTCCAACGTGGAAATGACGATAGCGAATTTTGAAGTAAGAATTTAGGTGTGTTTTGTGGTTTTTATTTTGTAGTATCTCCAAGGAAACGAAGAATGTAGAATTAGGAGTAAAATTAAATTCGAACAAATTATTTCAAAGAGTCGCTTCTAAAATGACAGATATTTTATCTGGGTGTAACTCGGAGGAAAAAAAATTTTGTGTTTGTGATAATCCTCCTAGGGGTGTAATGATGCTGATGTTTACTTATAATATTTATTGTGCGAAAAATAAAATAAAAAATTCGAACAAAAATGAATGTAGGTAATATCTCTATGCGTTTTAAAATTATAAAACTGTTTAGAAAAAACGAGTTAAATATAAGACACAATATAAAACCTATTATTTCCTGTTTTGGTTATTTTCCTTATTCTTGTTTTATGAAACATCGATATTTCATACTTTAGTGTCCAATTTGATTAACTTAGTTATAATTTAACTTACCTAGCTTTGTAGAGCAATTTAACCTTTAAAGTATAGATTTAACAGTTTCAAGAAATCGTGAACAAAACTAACAAAAAAATAACCTGTCCTTCGATAGCAGTTAGAGAAAGGAAATCGCAAAATATATTCGAGCAACAAAAATGTCTCCCAATGTCGACGAACGAATAACGATTTCTAGGAATGGTGAAATATAATGGGGCTTTGCCTACATGTCTACAGTTATTATAGGAATGTTAGTTTGTATCCGGTCTCAGGAAATTTTTGGACTTTTTTGGTACTTAGGTCGTAGGTATTAATTTTTAGAATGCTATTGAAACATCGCAGCAGATTCAAAATAATAAGGAATTTTCATGACGTTTACAGAATACTGAAAGAATTTATATTCTGCTTAGGATCAAATTCTCTTATCTGTTTTTACTTCTTTCTAAAAAATTTTAATTCCTTTAAAATCTCTAAGGTCCATTAAAGAGACTAAGCCATCACCAGAGTTTGGTTTTATCGACATATAAAGTCATGAGGCTTATTTTACTTCCCATCTCTTATTCACCGTTAAAAGATAGTCAGAAAATCGGCCAATATGACATCATTATGTTTACATGGTAACAGCTTTACACGGTAACAGTTACGTTAAAAAATACCGTTGACGATTTTATACTGGATTGATAAATTTATTCCACACACACACCACAACCTAGAAGCAAGTCACAAGCTGTCCTCTTATTAGCTTTGGATTTCACGTAGCCCCGAGTTGTCTCTAGCCCTCCGCCAGTACTTTAACACATGAATGAGAAAGCGCTATTGAGCACCGACACACTGACAGACGCGGCCGTTCCCATGTTAGAAAACACAAGTGCCGAAGCGTCACATGGCATGCACTTGAATAGATACGTCTTGATACAACAGCCTTTAATATGAGCCGAAACGATACATATAAATAAACCTCTAGTAATGCATGTACCAACGATATCAAAATGAGAGTGTTGCGGTTAAGGCATAACCGACTTTACGGAGTTATGTACGTTTTAAACATTTACTTAAATACCACATGCTTTAACGGTCAAAGAAAATATCGTGAGGAAAGCTGCATGCCTGAGAGTTCTCAATAAAGTTCTCGAAGGTGATGTGAAGTCTACCAATCTTCACTTGGCTAGCGTGGAGGACTATGGCCTATGTAATATTAATTTACTTAATTATATATTACTCAGCCCTTTCCATGGTGAGATAGCAATCAAGGGGTATCTTGTCATTGAATAAAAAAAATATCGTGAATAAAAATTTAGATTTTTGTTTAAAAATTTTATGCACCTGAAGATGGGTTGAAAATAGAGTAAATAATATAACAAGATACAATAGACCAAATTAGCTATTGTAAAACTTTCTTTCACACAAAGTCGAGGCATCTGCTATAAGCAGGTAGGTACGTGGTACATCATACCGTATCGATGTTTTTAAATTACAATCGTGACTTTCCTCCGTTGAAAGCTTACGGCGATGTTTTATTTAAAGCAAGGCGCGAGGACAATAAATCATTACCTGTCTTTCAGTCCGATTGTTCGATTATATTTTAAAGAATAAATCGTAACTGAATCGATACCTAATTGCGTTCCGTGTTGTCATCGTCAATAGCCGGAGCATGTAACTAGTAGGTACACGCCTGTGACTTTGCACCGTGGATGCCTTACCTTTATCACAGAAAACACGATAATACCTAACTACTAAAGGTACAATAGTACCTTTAGTACCTTTAGTAAGGTACTAAAGGTACTATTGTAGGTACTAGGTAGTTAGTCAGTCTAATATTTATTTCCACAGTAAGTAGTACAATAGTAGGTACTAGGTAGTTAGTCAGTCTAATATTTATTTCCACACAGTACGTATCTTCCTACGAGAAATATGTTACTTAGTTAGTTTTAGACCTTTTTTTATTCTCCTTTAACATCCAATCCAACTTAAGTGTGAAGCTCGTGCTAGTAAGTAAGATAACTATGAAGTTTGCGCGTCATAATTCGTTTAGTTTTTCAGTCCCCCTAGTCCTGATTACTCGAAACAGGCGTCTTCGACCGATTTGGAAAATTCTTTTTTTTTGTTTGAAAGGGGTCATCAGGTCAGGATCTGATGATGAAGAAATCGAGGGAATTCTTCAAATTTTATAGGCAAAATTTATATCCTTTTAGTGGCGTTTGAAGTCGGTTTTGTAAAAAGAATTTTCACGTTTATATTATGTATATGTACAAACATGACTTCTTTTGTACATATACGTAGAGGAACCAGATTAATTTGTTTGTACAAAATTTACAGTTGTATTCATCTGGTGAAAAAATTGTGTCACGATTTATAATTGAAATGTGAGAGAAACTTGAGGGCAGTAATTATAATAAGCACGAAATGGAACGCAATTAATCTCATTTGTTCTGCCGCTGTTATTACCATCGGAATTAGTCGGAACAGGTTTTTGAGACACAAGAAGTGGATTTCAGAGAGTCCTGCTCGGAATCAGATTCAGCGAAGTGCAAAAGCAGACGCGAAAACAATCGCTTATTAATGTAACGTCAGCAAAACATCGCATGAATCGAAATGCTTATCAACGTTCCCGCATCAAAAGTATCCACCACTCAGATTACCTGTATCAAAAGCTTTATCCAGTAAGAATTATTCAATCGAAAAGGTTTTTATTAAATAAAACTTTGTCCGAATTAGGTTTAAAAAAAATCCCGCAGGAATCCTGTTATTTTTCGGGATAAAAGGTACAGCTTAAGCCCGAAACTTTGTCCGAATTAAATTTTTAAAAATCCCGCAGGAATCCTGTGTTTTTTCGGGATAAAAGGTATAGTACCATGCAAAATACCACGTCGATACGTTGCTCCGTTGCCGTATCATTGAAGGAAAAAGCATCGCGCTCCAAAAACATGAACACCGACGACAAGAGCTTAGTCAATAGGGACCGATTAAGAAAAAGACAGCAAATTATGAATTAAAATATTTTTGTTTATTAATAATACGCTGTGTAGAGAAGTTAGTTCAGGCTTAATGTCTTCATCAATAACTGATAATTTATGTACAGCACGATCGGTACAAGACAAAATTGCGGCCGCCGGCTCCCCTTTGTAATCAGTGCAGAATTATAAAGCCATTGCAACACCGCGGGCCCTGTTCCTTGAGTTATTAAGAAAGTTATATCTCAATGGAGTTATTCGACGAACGATTCCGGCTGGCTCCGTATGCAGGATTCTGTGAAATGCACGTGCCTCAAGTTCGGTTAAACCCGGGATTTCAAAATTCTGTAACTCTTGAAATTCTCACACATTATGGCACGTAATTATCGTGCTTTAAGTTTTTTTTTTGTTTTTCAATGTAAATTAAATTAAACTATAAAGCAGATTAGTGAATACAATAAACTTTGAAGAGAGAGCTGAAAATAAATAGTTTCAAGGTAGCGAGGCATGCAAGGAATAAAGTAAAAGTTTTGATCAAAAAACATTTTAAAAGTTGAAGTTATAATTATTACGTTAATAAAATAATAATATTAGTTCACATATTTTATTTATATGGTTAAAAAGAAGTACATTTAAAAAAAATGACGCATACAAAATTATGAATTTTGTTTTTACTAACCCTAAGCTATTTTGTACCCTAATACAATTCCACGAGATATTATTTAATTCTAAACTAACGTAGGTAGGCTACATAATGTTAATTCAATTACCTAATTAAAAATTACCTGTTACCATTAAGGGGTTGATCATTGCTAAACGCCTTATTCCGATCAGTTACATAAAAATACACGTAAAACACCCAGGTATTAATCCACTGAAAGACTGTTAAAACAGATCTGTTCAGTCTGAACATATTTACTGAGTCGTAATAGATCGATGTCTATCATTAACCAAAGCCATGCCTCTTGTTTACAAACGCCAGCACTTGAGATTTTCGGTGGCTATTTTTAACGACCTCTTTTATTAGTTTTAAAAAAGGCTGTTTAGATTAGAGCGGCGTTCGAGGGTTAGTAGTGGCTTATTGGTATTTGAAATATTAGGTGGGAGGAATGGCACTCCTGCAGTATTAATAGCTTTGTAGAGTATGGTTATCTGTTCATATGTTTTACGATTATTGGGTATGTCTAATTCTATTAGACATGGGTCAATTATTGTAGTAGTGATACCCATTTAGGATACCCTATAGAGTTATCAGTACCTACTGGGATGAGAAATGTGGGAAGGCAACCAACCCACTGATCCGACAAAATCATCAAACTTGTAGGGGACTTGGATGAGATTGCCACAACATCGAAAGTAATGACGTGGATTTGAGGAGGCCTATGCCCAATGACGTACAAAGTTAAAGAGTTAGAGAAGAAGAAGAACCAAACAGCACTGTCACTAGGTAGTTGAATAGTCGTCGTCATCTCTACTGATGGAATCTGCTGTTGGATATAGTTGGTCTTTAAGTGACATTTTCACATTCTATGGTCTCATCAACGTCTAGTTATTCCGGAATATCAAGGAATTCCCATGAGATTTGTAAAAAACTGTAAATTCACGCGATCCAAGTTGACATTGTTTATACCCTACATCGTTTAATTTGCACTATTTAAATATGATTAACTTTTTACTTAGTTTAGTTTAATATCTGCTTTCTGAGATATTATGGTCTTTAACGCAATAAGTACGAACATTGCATGAGTCTGCATCAAGAATTAGATCACAACTAACACTAAACTAAACCTACAATTAGATATTAATATCTTTATTAAAATCGATTTCATTAATTACGGATATAAATCGATTAACAACTCGCGAATCGTTTTCGCCAAATAAAACATCTAAACTGCTGATACAGAAATAACAAAACCTGTTCCCGTAATATCTTCATCAAGAAATGTATTGGATCGATTATTCCCCGACGCGGTTCGATATCCTTACATAATTATATACGAGTAGATATATATATAAACATTTTGACTGCTGGAATGCGTTTATGTAGAAATTCATTGGGTAGGTACAATTTTATCTCTAATACGCTTCATACAAACGAAGTTTGAATATGAACCAATCAAATTCATTGAAATTATGTCCGTAAACACTGTTGTCACTTGTCGACTGCGCGTAAATACGCAAATCTGACAAATGCTTTTAACGTAATAAACAGTATACTTAATATAGATTCCTCTAAATGACATGATTAAAGGTTTATATAAGCATAAATCTTTGAGCCCATACAAATTAGAAATTTCAACAATCAAATAAACTAATGTAAAATAAATTAATGTCATATAAATATAAATAGATATAGGCCATTATTCTTTCTGTGAGATGCCATTATTTACCTACTATATTAAAGCATAAATCACTATTGTTCCTTAAAAAAACGGTTATTCGTGTTTCCATATTATTATACATTTAATACGCAATCCTCATCCAATAACAGAAACAAAAAAAACAAGTGAAAACACATTTTAAAGCGTTCCTCTCACTCGCGCAGTTTGTCATTTAGCACCCTTATCGATACAGTGCCAGATAGCTTCGTGTTTATGTCTTTTAAATTAAATTGCTTGTGTTGATTATCGTGACACTCCTTTTTATACATTCTCAAATTTATATCCTCCGTTCCTCCGATTTGGCGAACAATACATCACACGTCTCTTATTTACCGTGCGATCGTTTGTTTAGTTGTTTTGACCATTATTTACATGTCTATCGTTGCGGAATATAAACAGAAAGATCGATTCGGCCGAAACGAAGACAACGGCCAGTAACAAAAAAACATTAAAGCATGTAACGCCCACGAAGATGAGCGGTAATAAAATTATACTCTCATAAAAATCAATATAAACACCATAACATGCTATAATGGCCGCAACGAACTTAACGTCTTCATTAGACTGCTCACGACCTTATTGCGAGAACTCAGAGCAATTTCGAATCGAGTCAAGAAGTGAACCCACGAGTAATTTGCGTTGTTAAAGCTAATTGTTTTTTGGCTGGGATTCAATATCTGTGCCGATTCGCAAACAGTTGGTAGGTTTTTAAATACAATCTTTTTCTAATAGTACCTTTCTAATACAAAATCTGCGGATTTTTTTATTTTAATATCGACCGCAGTTTTTAAACTCTGACGATTTTTGATCACATTAGAATTTGTATGTAATGTATACGAGTTATTTGAAGTGAAAAAGAATCCCTAGGAGTTAAAATGCATTTAAGTTACAATTTTTTTTTAATTTTACAAAAAATTTGAGTAACTTATGAATTTGAAAAAATTAGTTTAGTAAAATGCTCAGTAAAACCTACGTGCATTTTTTTTACAGATACTTTTGCTTTAAAACCGCATCACTATTGTAACCACAACCTGTGTTTATTGCTGTCATTATCTGCATACAATTTTTTAGGAAAAAAAGTTAAGTACCTTAATTTTCCGTACCTATTTTGGGGAACATAATTGCGCAACCTGCGTCCGAAAGATCAGTATTCGTACAACAGAATGATTTATAGTTTGGGGCTAGTTAATTGTATTTCCCTTCTAAAAAATGCTATGCATTATCTCCCGGCGGCCGACAGGTAACAAATCTTGCTTTTCAAATATTATTACTCATCGCATTCGATTTGGGAGCGAGCGCTACGAAAGCTATATCACCACCTACTCGGTATCCCGCGGTTCACAATATTCTTTGGTCCCCCAAACTTTGATCAAATGCGACACACATTCGTCTAGCCGTCTCCTTCACTCGCATATTGTTTAGTCGAGGTTAAAATATCGCCGTCTCATGCCCCACTAAAATAGACTTTGCCCAAGCGCACTACTCGTGTCAAAAGTTTTGTGTAGTAATGGCTTACGAAATTTTCCCCTACCTCGTGACTTTTTTGTACAGTCGAGTTCGTGTGTTGGGGTCGTAGAGTTGTGTTAGAAAAAAAAATTGAATAGGTTTCGATATCGTGATAATGGAATAGCGTTTTGTATAGGTACTTCTCGACAGATGCGGTCTCTACGCTAGGTGCGTTCCGAGCTCTGTTATTGTATGGACAAAAGTGCCAGTTGTAAATAAGGATTTGTATAGACCAAACGTATTGAACAAGTGAATGAGTTTTCAGCTTTATTGCCTGTATTAATTGATATTTGATATCAATAATAAAATATAAATGAATAGTGATCCAATAAGAATCCTAGGACATATAAATTGTGCAGTCTGTGATAACGAAGATTATTTATTGGTGTGTTAGTGTCGTCATTAATTTATATAAGTGGTTTATATAAAGCTCATAAAGGATTTGATACTCTCTGTAAGTAAATAAATATTTTCATCTCATAATATATATATTTCATATCATAAGACGATAATATAATGGAATATCTAATTAATATTAATTACCTACTGTTAAAGGTATAATAGAATAATTGAACATTTATTAGTGTATAAACACGTATTTGCATTTATATTGCAATGTGTACATACCTACCTAATTATACAATCTACCAACTTATGTTAAGTATTAAAAAGCATTCCTAACAAGAATCCACAATAATTAATTATATTAATATACAATATGTAATATTTCCAAGAAAAATGTTTAATATCTATTTTTTGGCCTTATATAAAATAATAATTTATACTTATAAAATATAAACAATAAAAAACTTCTTCGCGGCTAAATTCAAACTCTTTAAAGATCGAGTTGGAATGTATCGAGATAAAGGATGTCATCCAGAATCTTGGACCTTAAAGCAAAATCAGACGCCTGTAGAGAGATCGCACTGAAACCAGAACTCTATCATCTTGAAATCAGAACTTAGTTTACTTAAACACGTGATAAAGGTCGATTTAAGTTTTTTCGACGAAGGATCGGGACCAAAGTTTTGACCTAGCTTTTGGAATTCATAAAATCAAAGCCGCGTTCAATATGTAGCGTCATTCCCCGAAAAGGCTTACTTTTATTTTGATACACGATGTATTAAAAGATTTTGTATTATTCTTGGGTCCTTGGTAGCTCTACACGTTTATTTCGGCTGCGGCTCCAGTGCGAACGCGAGGGGTTAGGTTTTTAAAATCTTGTGAAAACAGTGTTTTTCTTAAAGTAGGTATCTCTCCTAAGATGAAAGCAATAACTGTGACTCGTCAATACTTTTTTGGCGGTGAATGGTGAATTATTAATACTATATACATTATACATATACCTACAGCTTTTATGCTTAATTAATGGACGAATAAATATTCTCAATAGATATTAAAACATTATTAAATATTGCACTTATAGTGTACCTAAAGTAATAGGTAGGTATCTCGTATTATATAATTTTGGAAAATGTTGCTAGTGCTTAGAGAAAAGAGTGCTAGTGCTGCTACTTAGAGAAAAGAAAAAATCTATGTTGCCGACATAGTTTAATTTTTTAACAACCATCTAATTAAAAGGTTAAATAAGTTTTGGTTAGTATCTCTACATTTAGTTTTAAATATTATCACAAAGTATCACTATATAATAATTTTTATGTTTTGATTGCTATGCCAGTCAACTATTCAGAATATTATTTATTTCAAGAAACAAAAAGTCACGCAATAATCTCGTTGCCTGAACTGAATTCAGTGCTTTTATCACTTAGGTATTTTTGTCAGCGACTTCCTCAGATAGCGGGAGCTTTCCCAGCCGCGAGGAAATGAAATTCTTATCGTTCCTCCGTAGAAAGAAGCTCACTTCTTTCAGTTATCCGCAGGAAATATATAGGGGGAGCTACCGAGGCACTCGCAATAACCAACATCTGATTGCTAAAAGGAATCACGGAAGAATCTCTCGCTCAATCTAAATAATGTATCCTGGTGAACATTTTCGGGCCGTTTTTGCTGATTTTTTTTTATGCTAAGACGACACATGTTTTTTTTTTGAATGTTATATATTGTGTTACATATTTACAAGGAAGAAGTGATACGCGTAGATGTTCTGAAAGTTTTGAGATACTTAAGCTGGAAGGGTGAGAGGGGGGGCCATTTAATTATGTTATATTGTCGGCAATATTTATGCAGACATCCCTGAACAGAAGTAGAAAGATATTTTTGATGATTGGTTTTTAACTTTTTATGCATGCAGAGGTGCATTGACTGCAAAGGAAATTATTTTAAAAAAAATCTCAAAACTTTCAGAACAGCCTATTGTTCGAAGGTTTACGAAGATAGGTATATGAGGCCCATTTTTTCCTTTCTTATCAGTTTCGGCAGCATCGATCCTATCGAAAACACTTCAGTACCGAATATCGATCTCTACCTACTGATGAGGACATAGGTTTGCATTTCTTAGATCCGCTAGATGTGGCCAAATCTTTCAGATGCATTTTTAGTGCTGAAAAAATACGTGCGCCTCTTGCGGGCCATCTCGTGGTCAAAAATGTAATATTATAGTCCACAACGATGTGGATTCATTCCCTCACTCTCATAGTCCGGTGAAACGGTAATCCGACCCCACTGGAAAGAGAAAAGAAAAAGTGTCTTTACGTGCTCTCCGAGGCACGGAACTAACACAGCGCCAGCTTCCTAACTCCGGGCTACGAGGTACCTACTGAAAATTTCTTGACAGAAAAATCCAATACACTTCTTGGCCCGACGACCCGGGAATCGAACCTGGAATCTTGTTTTACGCAGTTGATCATGTAAACCGCTAGATCAACGCCGCAGTGAAAAATAATACCTTATAAGGAGACGGTAAATTCCCATTCAATTACCTACTAATAGAAGCAGACTGCTCTAATAGAGCAGTGATGTTTCTTTACCTCTCTCTGAGACACTGGATCGGTCCTCCATACATTGAATCGGCTGCGTTGCACAGCGGGAAATTGAACAGTTTCCATTTTATTTTATTGTGCACATTGTGATTATGCATATTCACGTTGCGGTTTAGCGTCCGAAATCAGCGGACGCGTTTAAAAACTTTCAACAATGATGTCCCCTTTTTCATCCTGACGCTACACAAAATTTACGATCGCCCCGCGCGGGCGAACACTGCGTGCCTGATGTTTCTAAAAATGTGTCAAACTTTTTTACAAAGTTCTTTCATTTAGCTGCGTCCGGCCTTCCACTGTAGCCTTGGGAGCTTTTTTTTCACTATTGTTTATTTTTTAGACGCTATTGAAATGTCTTCGAGATAAGAGATTTTGAGTAACGCAAAAACCGGGCACCGAGTTGGATAATGAAATTTCTCCATTCTCCGACTGTCTGACGTCTATTGTTTATGAAGTACTTTTTTAAAGCTCACAGCTTGAGTTCGTTTGGCTCAGTGTTTTGTGCACCAAAAAGTTCAATAAATAATAAGGTAAAAATTTCGGAGATTTTTGACAAAATATTGCTGTAAAGAATGTGTAAAAGTAACTATTGTATTAGTGGTGGTAGACTCGTAACTGGTTTCTATGAAGATAATATTCAAATTACCATTGAAATATTCACCCATTTTTATTTATCAGCGTGCACAAGGTCTATTTTGCATAATCGGTTTATTTTAAAATAAAATGTCCCTTCTGAATCGTTTAGGACGCGGTCATACTAAAGACTTTTCACCAGCATAATATATCTCTAAGTCTTAAATTAGAAAGAGTGAAAGCAAGAAGAAACTGAATCTAGATAGGACTTAATAAAAGAAAATCGAATATTTTGATAGCCTGTTGGGACATTCTGTAGTTCCTGATCGACATCTTTTTCCAAGACACTAGCTAGTATTACTTAATATGTACTAGCTTACAAAAAAATATACATACTAGTAATAAAAAATAATAAAACAAACAGGGCATGTTAATAAAAATTTTGCTAATTATTTTGTGGAAACGGCCATACTTAAAAGCAAATAATAATTAATAGAAACATGAAATCTTCAGGCCACGCTGTATCTCAAATTAAACTAATACCAAGATACCTACTAAACCATTTTTGTGTAAGTCTGACAATACTTTTAAACTGCGAAAGTCTCGATCATGTATGTATTCAGGTCTACAATTGTACAAATGTACAGGTTTATAATAGTGTAGATGTGCACGCGGCTTTAGGAACGGCGAGCCCAAACCGGTTGAATTAGGTTTTGTCGGTTCGTCTTCAAGCTGCGAGTTTATACTCGATAGAAACGGGATATAACGAAGCCACCATTTCACGTTGGCCCAAGAAGTTTGCGTGATTGCCTGCCAATTCGTCTTCGTCTGAAGCAATATACATCCATTGCTAGAAAAGGTCTCTTGTAAGGATCGATACCATATACCTATACCGCTTCTATCCAGTTCCCAACGTCTATCAGGTCTTTGAGTCCATTTCCACTTCAGATTCGCGACTCGATGAGCTATGTCGGTAAATCTGGATATCTTATGGATCTCCCCCTTTTCAAATTTCCTGTACGGATAGCCATAACTCTCTCAAATTGTGAATTCTGCTAATTGCATCCAGATCCGTAGCGATCCATAGCGTGACCCTAAACGAAAGATTTTATTTAAATAAGTAGGTATACCTACCAATCAATTACACTCATTAAAATTTTGTAGATATACGCTCGAAACTGATATCTGTGTTGATGCAGTGGTTTGTGAGATTTCCGTAAAGAATAACTATGCATTTTCAAACAAACAGGGCTTCAAAGATTTAAAAACTAATCTTTGAGACTGTGTAACTTTGAAAGTACAATATTAGTTTATAGAGAGTTTTATTGGTTGGAATTTTAAAAACTGCTCTTAAAAACCACAGCAATCGGCAAGTCGGCCATCGTCTCACACGTCAATTTCGCCAAGTGCGTTCGCCGAACCCGTTGGGCTAATGTGCACTGGAGGCTTTAGGTTTAACTCGTTCCCTGATATCTTTGAAGTTTATTTGACATAACAATGATAGCGGAATTAATATGCTCGATATTGGAATAAGTTCAATGGAACATTTAATTTGAAATTTTATGTTATCTACGTGCAAATGGTAAATTATACGAACATTTGAATATGTAAGAAAAAATTATTTATCAACCATAAACATGGTATTACTTACTACCTACTTGAAAAAAAAAAACTAAAGAATTCTTAGCAGGTAGGTAGATGATAGGGACAATTTTAAATGGAAGGTTTTTCAAAAAAATCCTAATAGGTATTATAGATTTATTTTGGAAGTTTCAGGCAAAAGTTTGTTATACATTAGGTTAGGTACCTACTACCTACAGTAAACCATAAGGTCTACCTACTATGTACTTCGCATACTTAGAAGTGTTAAAAACTAACAAAGAAACTAAAACATCATAGTTCCCAAGCTAGAATGATCAAAACTCATATATGATACAGAGAACAGTAGGTAATCATGATAATTGAAATATTTATGTATGCAAATTATTTATTTATAATAGGTACGTAATTTTAAAACGCGAGTATTTATCGCTATTTGATTTCACATTTGACAGCGTACACCCATAGCAGATATGTTTATGTGTTTATATAACAATAAACTAGCGGAAAATATGGGCAGCCGAAACGAACAGCAAACTATAAAACACATAAAGTAGAGATGTCGAATTAGAAACGCCAGAAATGGAGAATTCCGTTCCAACTAGCGTCTTATATGCTAATTGACAAACGCTCAAAGAAATTCGTTGTTCATCGTACAAGGTGCAACCATCTCTGCGAATTTACTGGGATTAGTCCTTGCTTCCAAAGTATACAATTGAGATTAGGTAGGTACTTACAGTTCTTTCAATTCACGAGGGCGCGTGAGCTATACTTGTGAACATACACATTGCGTAAGTGAGTGTGCCTCTCAGGAGCCTAGGTAGAAGCGGTCAGGCGCGAATTCTCAATTCGTCGCGTATATATTTTTTATGTAATTTTTTTTTACAAGCAATCTCGCTGCCATGCTTCAAAAAATAAAGCTCGTAGTTTTGCTTTTAAAAAAAGCTTTTCGTCGACTCGAAATTAGTTACTAAGCTTCTGAACTAATATGTAGTTTAGGAGCTTAGTTATTGAGACTAAAAAAGGTTTATTTTTTCCCCCTGTTTAGTTGTTTCTATCTTCGGTTCAATTTTTTGTTAAAAAGTTATTTAAATAAAATAAGTCCCGTGTTTGGAAAGAAGGGACGATGTAGTTTTTTTTTTTGTAATAGAGAGTCTATGGCCAATTTCTGAAAGAGCTTCATACTCTTGTCCTCATTTTGTTCATTCAAGAATGTTAACCCTAAAATTACTTATTCGAATTTCAAATTTAGAGATGCGTAGGCGCACAAGAATTAGACGGTGTTTAAAAAAGATTAAAATCGGTCGCGCGCTCGAGTAGGCCGAAGATTTATTGTTTTATCTAATATAAATTTCGCCCTCCATGTCGAATTTACCGGCTAATGAGAGCCGTAACCGTTAACACATACTTTGGGAATCGGTGCCTAAATCAAAATGACATCGGCAGTTTGGTTAATTGGACTTCACGCGCTTTGATGATGGTTACGTCTAATTTACGGTGTGGTTAAGTGATGTCAATTAAGTTAAAATGTCCACTGTAACTGTTTCTATTTTCAGACAACTTTATTGCGTACTTTTATAATAATATTAGCTTTTGCCCGTGTCTTCGTCCGCGTGGAGTAAGGTTTTAATAACCCCGCGGGAACCCTCTGTTTTTTTCGGGATAAAAGGTAGCAATCCCAAATGTCTAAATCCTCAACAATCCCATCCAAAAAATCACGTCGACACGTTGTTGCGTTGATGCGTGATTGAAGGACAAACCATCAGACAAACACACTTTCGCCTTTATAATAGGAATTAGTAGTATATACCTAATTCCTAGGTAATTAATTCACTTGAAAAGTCTTACGACTCACGAGCCCACGAACAAATTAGGTAGGTACCTATTAGCGGACTGAAAACTGAAAGTTTCAACCAAAGATGTCAACTTGCACGTGGTTCCTATATTCAATCTATCTGTAATCCTTCGATACGTTACCTAGCAACGTAGTTAGTTCTCAAAATTTCCATACAATTTTTGAAAAATACCTAACAAGCATAGTGACTATACAGAAAAATTGAATGTAGGAATATTTTAAAAATTATTAAAAAAGTTTTTAGAAACTGGCCAGAGACCTGCGTATCCACTATTCATTGTTGTATAAAACATAAGGGTTGGTATACATAGGCACATCTGCCCGGTTAAGTTACAGCTTTTAGATTAGGGCCGGCCGCGCCCCAAATTGAGAGACGCGCCGCGCCGGTCTAAATTAGTAACGGTTACCAAATTGCTTTTTAATTTCCACTTTGTTATTATTATCATTATTTTAGTAATAATGTGCTGTTCAATTCACTACAGATAAACATAAAAATTAACTATTTATTTTTGCGTTTTTGTCAGTTTTATCCAAGTAGGTACCTACCTACTTACGTAAGTTTAAGTTAGTATTGACGATTACATTTTTTAAATAAGGTGTTACGAACTGAAGGAGATGAAAAATTATTCTTTTTGAATAAAAATCCTCTATTTTTTTTAAAGCCACAATAGCGCAACAATATCGCTGACATCAACTTGAATTACAGAATTTAGTAATCATGAAAACTATTAATAGATTACTAGGTAATTCAAAATATAAAGCGTTTAGAATCTTAACTTAATCAAAAATGCCATGTTAAGTTTTACTCACATATTTTACACAAATAAAGGACACATAAAACCCTTAAAGTTCGCCTCTCGGCTCAGGTACAATACCAAAAAGCAATCAAGTTTATTTTTCGATATTTGCTTTGGAGCAATAAAACATATCGGTTCAATATTGAGTTACAAGTAACAAGAACGTTCGGACGTTGAGAAATCTCTCATCTCGTCGGCATCGCGGCTGTTATTCATTGTTGTATAATTCTTTTCTTTTTTTTTCATTCGTGAACAAGGCGCGCTGGCCCTGCCCTAGAGTTTGGCCCAACCCTAATTTTAATGGCTGCTTGCCGTCACATCCGGGTAACTTAGTATGGAATAGATTTCTTTAAAAATAATTAGATAAGTGGATAACATTTATTGTATTTTGTATATTTTTTTAATACTTGATACGTGATTATCGTGTTGAAATTTGCATTAGGTACTTACCTATATTACAAACTTGAAATATATTTTTTTGATCAAATTTTTTTAGAAAAAAAAAAGGGATAGAATTGTGCTACCACACGAATAAAAGAACAAAAGTATCCAACAAATTCAAAGTAAGTAAGAATATAAATAAAAAAGCGCACCGCAAAAGGCCTGTGCTAAGCGGATTGCCTAATATATCTACTTTATGCTTAATAAAATTCTGTTATAACCTCCACATTTAAAAAATCTTTAATCCGAATGTTAACTTGCGTAACATTTATTATCCAATAAAATAGACTCAATCGAACAAGTAGCAAAGTGTTAATCGATTATTTTTTGCCAGGCAATAATGATCAATCAACATGCAATGCCGGTGGTATCCAGTTTTTAGCAATACCTAGGCGTTCTGTGTAGGTACGTGTCAATGGGAATTATAGCACCGGAGGCGTAACTAATTGCTGTAATTAAAGCACTATAAATCACTCATTTATGGGCTAAGTATGCAGCCTATTCCTTGCTTTTTATCACCTGTTAACGGAGGGTGGTTTAGATGAATGACATTGAATTTTTATATGAGGGATGCTTTTGACCGTTAAGAAAAATTTTCACCTGCAATACCTTAGAGCTTTTTGAATTAGCGTGAGTAGGAATGGAATGGAATTCTCCAAAATGTTTTCATAAGTATGTTGTGAAGTCTGCTAATCTACACTTAGCTAACGTATAACGCTAACGCTAATAACGTAGCGCTAGCCGCTAAGCCATTCGAGAGGAGACCTGGGACATTAGTGGACCGGTGATAAGATATGTGAATGAATCATCATCACCATCATCATCGGCAATCCATCAAAGGCTCACTACTAAACGCAGATCTTCTCTCAGAGACGGTTTATGGGCCGTAGTGCACCACGCTAGCCCAATGCAAATTAGGGGACCTCACACACCTTCCAGAACATTAGGGAGAACTAATGTTCTCCCTAATGGAAACCTGCACATCTCAGATGTGTTCTAATGAACCTGCACATCTGGGATGTGCAGGTTTCCTCACGATGTTTTCCTTCACCATTGAAGCATGTGATATTTAATTACTTGAACGCACATCATAAGAATCAGAGGTGCGTGCCCGGGATCGAACCTGCGACCCCCAGAATAGGAGACCACTATCCTAATCAATAGCCTGTCACTGCTCTTCATTACGATTGAATAGAAAGTACCTACTTCCTATTAAGATACCTACCTACAAAGCATATAAGCCTAATACAAATCGATGTAGATACACAACATATGTAAGCTAATTTATACATACAGAAATATCAATATTATCTAAATGTACGAGAAATTGCCATGAAGAATACATGAATTATTATAATAATCAAAGTTACAGCTGTAACTAAGGAACATAAGGTCCTGGTATCTTCAGATTCAATTAGACAGGCAGTAAAACATGTGCGAGACTTAAATAAACCACTTTAATGTACATTCATATCTGTATTAAAGATAGCTCCTAAATTAATTAACCCTCTCAGATTGGATTCCTATGCTGGAACGTATTAATAACAACGTACCTATACTACAACGTAACTAGTCATGTGAACGGTCGAGTAGCGTCGCTATCGAATCCATGTTCCCGGTTTCGTATAGTTCAAAGATAAATAATTTATATCATAGGACACGAAAAATAGTGCCAGCCGTATTAGAACCTGTTGGTCACGTAGTGATGGCAAGAGACTTGATGGTACGATGCTTATGCTTTGGAGAATGGGAAGGTCGTTAGTTTAGGATGCCAGTCTAGAGGTGAGCGTTGAATGAACGAACTGTTTTATTAGACTGCTTTTTTAGCGTGAACGGATAAACCGTTTACCGTTCACTGATAAACTAGTTCAATGATGAACGACATTGTAATGCATTCAGTCGAATCAGTCGACGCCCATCGACCCATCGACGATGACAAAGAGTTGAGGGGTACTCTTAAATAACGCCGAAAGCTTTAAAATAGCTGCCAGATATACTTTATGCATTGTGATTAGAAAGGAGTACAGCTACTCCAATTTACAACTCAGGGTGTTTAATGATTTTCTTATAAATGTAACGGCATTTTTAGAGATTACAAATCCACTTTTAATCAGCCATTAACAAGCTCCTTGAAGTAGAATTAGAATTGAATTAGTGTACACCAATTTAAAACCAGCGAATACCTCAATGCAGCCCGCAGCATTACAAGAGAGGTAAATTTTTCGTATTAACCAGTCGTTAACAAGCTTTGGACTTCTAAATCAACTAGTAGTATCACATGCAGCCAATAGCTGGACAAGACCTTTTTAAAATTCTACTTAAATGCTTTAAGTATAATTTTTCGCCTTTATAAAGTCATTAGTCAGCTATGCTGTTTAATAGTGTATAATCTTTCCTCAGTATAGCCTTTATGATTCAGTAGAACAAAAATGAAATGAACTTTTAAATACGCCAAGATTTTATCAATTTTTATGGCACATTGTTTTGCCAGTCCCAAGCCTGGAAGAGGTATGAAGAGTTCATTTCCTTTGTTTAAAGCACCGTTCGACAGTCAACTTGTTCAATGAACGCACGTAAAGTAAACGAAGACCATAGCTATACATTCTGTTCATGACGTAAACTAGTTGAAAATTGAACCGTTTCATAAACTAGTTTATCGTCGATGGTAAACGGTCTCGTTGCGTCGACGATCAAACCGTCGACGACCCACCTCTAGATGCCACCTGCGCGGACAGCCTAGCTGCATCCGACTTACAGGCGACCTCTTCTATGGCGGGCGCAGCGGATACTAGCACCGAACAGACCATGAGGCGAAAGTATGAAAACTGACGGTAGTTTCATATTTGTGTCTTTTGGCGTGAAAACCTTAGGGCGGTGGGGCACGGGGACTCAAGCTCTTTTTTAAGAGCTTTCAGAAAGGGTCACCGGGTCTACCGGGCATCTAAGCGCTGACAGCAAAAATTAGTTTGGCCATCGAAAGCAATGCTGCCAGAACCTTGGGCACTATGCTATAATAAGAAAGTATAATAAGAAGATTTATTGAAGTGGTTAGTTCCTACCCTGTACATTTATTTTGGTACCTACCTACTATAAAGACCTACCTAAGCACTTTAAAGACGTCTTGAGTTTAGCACGAATATTATTATGACATCATTATAGTTCAAAGATTTTTCTTCGTCCAGTGGGACTTCAGAGTTTTCAACTCCGAAAATATTCGACAAGTCACATCTCTAAGTACCTACCTACTCGTATGTATAAGCTGGTATAAGTCATCGACGCTGCACTCGCGGGCAACCCTTCCGCGCAAGCTGATGCATGAATTACGAGTGTCGGACGGGTCTCAGCGACCCCGCCGCTGTGTCGGATCGATAGAGGCTTTTTGTTATATTCAACCCGTAATTGCTGAAAAGTTTTCACGCCGTAGCGCCGGTCACGCGTATTTTATTACTATGAAATTGAATTATTTATGACGCCACGCACGACAGAGCGACCATTGTGCGCGGGACGCGGCTGCTGCTGAATTTTAATATTGAAATTATGTATTTTGGTCGCGGTAAAATCGCGCGCGATTAGTACGGTAACACGCTCGTCACAAAATGACATATCTGCGAGCGGCTTAATTGCGTCGGTCCCAAAGCCTTGTCCGAGATTTATGTATATCCAATCCCGGTCGCCTAATCCCGCTCCACCCGGGTCAATCCGACCCTGGAAAAGGTTTTCCCGGTTATTTTCCGTGGAACTTTTAATCCCGCCGAATACCGACATACATCATAGAGGATTAAGAGGTTTAAATTGGAAGTTACCGACGTCCGAAATAAATTTGAATCGGCCGGCAGTCTGTATTGTGATATCGGTGCCGATGCTAAATGGGAACCAATATTATCCTGCAAGTAAATCTTGTGGTGGACTAAGCTCGGAGTTGTCCATTCTATATGTCTGTCCGAAATCTGAATTCGATATTGTTACGATCATTTCTGGATTTATTATATTTTTGAGGAATAAAAACGCATTTTTACAATAAGTACAACGCCTAGGTCACGCTTATTTAAATTTCTGTGGGCATCCTTCGCTTTTCAATAAAAAAAGTACCTACCTTGCCTATGGTACTCTCCAGGTCGTCAAATGCGTTGCTGCGTATTTAAAGATTAAACCAATAAACCAACAAATCAACACACTTTTGCATTTTGTAATGTTAGTAGGGGTTTTTCTCCTACTTAGGCTACCCTGTATGGGTGGTAGGAAATGAAATTAAAAGGGTATCAATAAGGGTGCAGTAAATCATACAAAACCACTCGCTCGGCAGTCCCAACCCTCTGGAGTGGACACCCTTCGGTAACACCTGACCGATCGGCGATTCATATTTTATTACATTTTGTACATTATATGGCATACTCACTACTTGATTTTTTCTATAACCTAGGTAGTAACTTATGTAAACCGCGAAAACCGTAAAAATTTCGTCCTACGAGATCTAAAATCCTGGTATAAATAAATATTTTACTTATTTTTCATATCCACCCTATCATTTCTTTAAGGTTATTGTCAAGTACAGATGCACCGAATAGTGCTTCTATTTTTATTCGGTAAGTGATACTAAAACGTTATATTTTATCCACTCTATCTGCTGCTCCATCAAAGAAGCATCGAAGTAGCTTTGTATATTCTAGTAGTTGATACAACAAGTGTAGATTATTTAGTAGCTAAGGATACTCTGAACCGTATTGCGTGCGTAAAACGTTAATCAACGGGCAAAGTCAAACTAACTGCGAATGCGTTTTTCCAACTATTTTATGTCTTGATTAAAGAATCATAACAAAAAATCGCAAATTTTTATCAAATAAGGCATACAGAGGCGATGCAATCTATACAATAGTTCGCGTGTTGAGTTCAAAATATCTGTGTCCAGCAAAGTCAACCATCGGTTTAAATATCTTATTGTCGTTCTTGAGGTTGAAATCTATAGATAATTTCTTAATCTATAGACTCTGCTCAGGCTCAAGACCAAGTTAAAACGAGACAGGTTTATATCAGGACACATTTGTGTCCCGTTTTAATTTGAGTTTTTGAGTGTTTGAGTGAGAGTGAGATATCAGATTAAATAATTTGAGCTTGAATTAAATTATGTAAAATGATTTACTATCTAAAATCCTTAGGTACAGAGGAGATCTAAGCGGCTCTGAGTGTTAGCATTTTAAGGTTTCTACAATATTGAAAATCATTCAAAATTCATTGTAAAAATGTACTAAACTTCCACTCTGTAGAGCTATAGCTCTTTATATAAGCTTAGGTAATAGGCGATGCCATGCTGAGTCTATTACCATACCTACTAAAGTGTATAGTGTTCCCATTTCTCTACAGTGTTCGTACTGTAGCTCTATTATGTACTGCGAACACCCTGTACACGGAATTGGGTGCGTAAATCATTAATCAGCTGCTCATTTGTTCCCGCCAAAATTATTTATGTGTGCGTGCCGTGTTCGTGTTGCCTCTTTAAAATGCCGTTCTCGCCGTCTGCCGGCTAATCTATTGTTTAGGTGGATGCTCATAGAAAATGGGTTGCGTAAGAGCATTATTATTTTAAGACTATTCTAGTACACCTCCAGTTTGATGTTAAACATTGTTCATTTACTCGCATAGTTCAAAAAAAACTGACGAAACTTTGTGATACCTACTACGCACTTTATGACACAAACTTTAAACTTAACAATGGAAGTAGGAACAAGTTATAATCATAAACGTAATACTCCTTACAGTAGTAAGGAGTATTACGTGAGTATAACTTGTAAACAGTAGTTTCTATAACACTCAACTGTACCTAAGTTAGTCACTGATCTATTAGATGATGTTTTTAGGATGAATTTTATTCTATAGTTCTTGCAATTCACGAGGGCGTGTGAGCTTTACTTGTGGTTACGTCGTGTACATGCACATTTTGTAAGTGTGCGTGCCTGTCAAGAGCCTAGGTGAGAGCGGTCAGGCGCGAGCAAGCTCTCGCTCGCACGTATACGACACATACACAACCATGAGCCATGCGCCCTCGTGCATTGCAAGAACTACATATAAACAAATTAAACTACCTAAACACCGATCGTTCACCGTTCACAGGCGATTTCCCTCCGCGAGGAAAGCGTGCACTGGTATCGTGCATCGTTCATCGCAAAAAAAAAAACATACGCGTCGAATTGAGAACCTCCTCCTTTTTTTGAAGTCGGTTAAAAATGATCGGTGAACCGTCTGATTTGGGCTTTACTGTGGATCCAGCTGTGGACTTTCAATAGGTAAATACTACATAGAAAATTTTGCCAAGTTTTTTGCCGGCTCTTCTCAGCAGAATCTGCTTTCCTTATCGGTGGTTACGTCTTGAATTGTCATAAAAGTTCACAGGTTGGCAATACAATAAACTAGTGGTTCGCCCCGAACTGAGACCTCGCGATATCCCATAATTCCCAAAAGTTTTAATTAAAATATATTGTAATAATTAACTTTTAACATTAGACGCAATAAAAAAAATAATAGTTGACATAAAACTGTTTTACTGCCACAGCGCCATCTATTAGCATTATTGTGAAGCTATTAGCATTTAAAATTAAATAATTTCGTTTCTTTATAACATTTATCTAATTTTAGTATTTGTTGTTCAAGTACAGGATATAACTGAATTTTCAATCAAGTTTCACGTTCTAATATTCAGTAATTCAGAAGTTATATATAGCTCTGACAGACATTTGGACGTACACACTTCTCTGTCTAGTAGGCAAGCGCCCTAGTTGACTCAGAGAACTCGCTTCGCTCGTTCAATAATTTTGAATTTGAATTTTAACGGGAAAGCTTTTAAATAATATGAATTTAAATATTTACTCGATAAATAAATAATTTCATCACCTCAATGACATTTGATTTATTCAAAACAATTAATTTTATTTTCAAAGCATTTGTTTTATCACGATCGGATTAATCGACAAAGTCATCGTAACTTAAGTTCAAGGTAACTTAAGCTCGAAGTAAAAGGATGTAACTTCAGAAAGGGCTTAGTCGAGGGCGACTAATGAATATGATTTATGTGTAACTAGTTATTGTGTTAGAGGCTTTAAAATAGTGTGAGCACGCAAATTTTCACACAGTGAAAATTTGTTAACATTTTTCTTTCACACAAAATATTTACTTTTAATTAGGTTTGTTTGAGTTACTAAGTAATTATTTATTTTACTAATTTGTCTCGACAACATCATACCAAAAGTCGTTGCATGAATTTTTAATGTTTTGGTTTCGTGGAAGTGGGCATTCAAAGATTTTTACTTTATATTAGTCTATATTATATGCATATTATTATTTATAAGCAGTAATAGCTTATAGTGGTGAAGTTTGCGGTCTCCTATTCGGGAGATCACGGGTTCGATTCTGGGGGCCTGTGACTTTTCGGAGTTATGGTCGTTTAAGCGATTTATTTATTTTGTAATTAATTAAGTATCATATGCTCAGGAAAATTCGTAAGGAGACCTGCACGCCTGACTTTTTAAGGTTTTCAAAGGTTTTTTTTATAGGGCTATAATCTCTTCTCTGTGAGGCAGGCCTGCGCTCAGTAATGAGCGTTGATGGGTTGCTGATGATAAATATAATTTTTATGAATGCAAAAATTATACTTACTATAATAAACATATTCTAATCTACACTAAAAATCTTTTGCAATAGATGTCTCTATTGCAAAAGTTTTATTTTGCAATAGAGACATCTAAAATATTTTTGTTAGGTATTTAAATGTACCAGCTTCCTTAGTCCTTAGTAGGTATGTTAAATAAGCTTATACATACAGCTTTTCTAACGAAGTAAGTTACTACTCTAACTAATAATTCATAATCAACTATTTATATTATCTATTCAAATTCTTAGCTGAAACTTTAAACATAAATTCTATTTTTACCCCAAAATAATTATTGTAGAGATTCCTGAGGTTAGACCCTTTGTCCTGAAGAGGGTCGAATGAACCTTTCTGGGTTGTATACTTGTTGTATAATATCCATGACGAGTGCCTGTAAATAACTACTCTGTAATTAACACTAATGATGCCAAAAATATGTGATTATCTAATCATAAATAGATATATAAAAGGATAAAGTGACTGACTGACTGATCTATCAACGCACAGCTCTAACTATTGGACGGATCAGGCTGTTTGGAATACAGATAGCTATAATATCGTAGGCATCCGCTAAGAAAGAATTTTTGAAAATTAAACCTCTGACGGGCAAAATAGGGGTTTGAATCGCACTTAACGTGAGTGAAGTCGCGGGAAAAAGCTAGTTTTATTTTTTTAAAGAATTTTTCAATGCGCCAGCTAACTAAACTAGCTAGGTATTTTTAAAAAGTTAACTTCTTTAAATACCTAATATAATGACGGTTGCCTGATAGAGATTGCTCTGTTAGCTATAAGGCCGCCCTTGCATGCGTAGTTTTAAGATGTATTAAATAGTTTTCTTTCTTGTGTGCGATAAAGCTTTAACTATCTATCTATCTATCTATCTATCTAACATAGAAAGAATGTTTTACTTAAATATTAATATAAGGTCGCCTATTAAACTAAAACTAATACCTATTTTATACTCTTTATATAGGCATTGCCTCTAGGTAACTTTACTGTACATGCTAGCCTGATTTCGAGTTTCGTTTACCTTCAGAAATAAATATTCTTTAACTTAAACAGCTCTCTACCAGCGGACATTGAACCCACTAATTTAATTAAACATTAATATTCCTAAAAGTTGCGCGGAAACACGCGCCTATAAAGCTGATCGCATACTAAGAAACGATTCGTAAGGCGTTAAGAGGCGCAAGAGCCGTACGAAACTTATTTTTCGGCATATATTAAGACTAATTTCGTGACTCAACGACACAATTATTGTTCTGACCTAAACGGATTTTTGTTTGAGATGTCGATATTTCAATACAATTGGATTTTGGTTTCGATCGGACTTACTGTGATACGTGCCTACAAGTTTGACAAAACTTTTGACACACGTAATATGTACTTTCCAGAACCATAAATGCGAATGACAACACGAGTACTCGTACCTATCTAAAACCTATCTAAATGAGTATCTCCAAAAGTTTCCGCACTAACTAAACTAATGTGTGTACTCTTGCGTCTTTTGCGGTGGTGTGTAATCACCGTTATACCATTAGGTTGGTACATACTAGCTATTGCCTACGAATTCGTCCGCATGGAATTAAGTTTTTACAGATATCGCTAAAAACCTTTGTTTTTCAGGTAGGTCTAAATATTATAGCGTGAACAAACATAATTTCGGATTTATATATTAGCAGGATTTATTAAACCAACAAAGTATAATAATATGTATTATGTAGCCAAATTGAATAGCATATCTCTGGCCCTGATCTGAGAACAAGGCCGGCACCTATTGTCATCGTTCCGTTTAGTTTACCTTTAATTACATACGCGGTTTAACCTCGGCTCCTCGATAAAGGTGAAGAATGCACTTATCTCCTACCCTTAGTTGGGCAAAAGATAAATTAATAGAGTAACTTAGTGGGCAACCACGACGCTCCTTTCGGGGCATGAGTCCCTAGTATTATAAACTAGATGATGCCCATTGCCCGCGACTTCGTCTGCGTAGATTAAGGTTTTTTAACTCCCTCGGAAACTCTTTTCCAGGATAAAATGTAGCCTATTTTTTACTTAATTATTAAGGATAGCCAACAGGCTAAAAAAAATTAAAATTAAATACTAAAAAGTGCCTATCTATTTTTTAGTCTTTTGGGTCTACATACTACATATCTACTTAACAATGTAGTTAACTAGATATGCAGTAATGTAGACTAGGTACTTAGAGTTTGCCACAACATGCTTAATGCCTATGTAACATTCCAAATTTCAGCCGAATCGGTTTATTCCTTGTGGCGTGAAGGAGTAACAAACACACACACATACGGACTTACAAACTTTCGTCTTTATAATATTAGTGTGCCGTGAAAACATTTGTTTGTTAGTCTGTTCGTTTGTTTTACAGTCATGCAGCATCGGAGCAAAAGATCGGCGTGAATTTTAGCAAAGCTAGGTACATATATTATTTTGAGAAACTGGGTAAATAAGCTGCTTCTTATCTCGGAAAAACAAAGGATTCCCAATCTGGGCCATAATTTTTTAGCCAAATGAAGTCCATCATTTTGTATTGCAGGAAGTAGATGGATACTTACTTAGTTTTAGTAACTTTGCGTAATAGCGGGTCTAGCTGGGTGGGCTTCGATTGCACTAATTACGTCAATACGTCAGTTAGTGATATGAATTATTATTATTGATTTATTTATTATTATAAATGCTACATGATGATTGATGATAAATTAACTCACTATCTCCACCGTACCTACTTTTATCTTTAAGGATAGGTTAGGTAGTAACCTACTAGTATATTAGATAAGTATACATAAAATTGTTTTCAACACACTTGCTCATAAAATGGCTCCCGGTTCACCGCAATTAGGCACACAATGACACCTTTAACTCAAACTGTGACTTTTTATTACCATTGTTCATAATGTGAGTTATAGAATTTTTTTTTTAAATGTTATTGGTTGAGTTGCTTTGTTCTTAAAAAAGTTTCTATTACAAAAAAAATCCTACCTATTGCCAAGATACCTATTGCTTGCTCATTTCATACAACTTCGTATTTAAATAGATAATTTCAACTTGTACGTGTTTAATAAATAAAACTGTCACTCAAATATAACTTTTGTTTTTTCTGTAATAAAGAAAACTGGAAATTCCCCATTTTGTACGTGGCTATAAGAGAAAAGCCAAAAAAAAAAAAAGAAACCTCATTCTTTTAGTCTATGGCCATTAAAGGTGCGCGCGCATTCCGGAAAACTGATTAAGTCAAATAAACATCTGAATAGGCTGTATGGTCGTATAACAACATTAATTTTTCCCGCCATTGCGAAAAAATTTTCACAACTCGTTTTCACTGTTTTGTACCATAATGTACTATTTTAGTATTATTTTCTTCACAAGTGTGTTGAAAAACGTCGTATGATACACGTGTATATTGATGATTACCGTCCTCGGCTAACTTAAGACCCTCACCTAACGGCTCGGGTCTCAATAGCGCCTCAGCGGTAATCACCAACTTTGACACTTGTACCATAATGTACTATTTCAACACACTTGCTCATAAAGGGGCTCCCGGTTCACCGCAACTAGGCACACAATGACACCTCTAACTCAAATTGTGACTTTTGATTACTATTATTCACAATGTGAGTTATAGAATTTTTTTTTTTAATTTTATTGGGTGAGTTGCTGTGTTCTTAAAAAAGTTTCTATTACAAAAAAGATCTTGTTCAATAATTTATAAAAATATCGTGTTAAATTAATGTACCTATTGCTTGCTCATTTCATACAACTCCGTATTTAAATAGATAATTTCAACATGTACGTGTTTAATAAATAAAACTGTCAGTAACTTTTGTTTTTTTTTTTGTAATAAAGAAAACTCGAAATTCCCCATTTTGTACGTGGCTATAAGAGAAAAGCCAAAAAAAAGAAACCTCATTCTTTTAGTCTATGGCCATTCCGGAAAACTGATTAATTCAAATAAACACCTGAATAGGCTGTATGGTCGTCGATCTTTGCCGGCCCTCAAGAGGGCGAACAAAAGAACAACATTAATTTTTCCCGCCATTGCGAAAAAATGTTTCACAACTCGTTTTCACTGTTTTGTACCATAACGTACTATTTTAGTGTTATTTTCTTCACAAGTGTGTTGAAAAACGTCGTATGATACACGTGTATATTGATGATTACCGTCCTCGGCTACCTTAAGACCCTCACCTGACGGCTCGGGTCTCAATAGCGCCTCAGCGGTAATCACCAACTTTTACACTTGTACCATAATGTACTATTAGCTACGATTTCAAAATAAAATCTTATTAATTTTATAAAAAGTGATTGAAGAATAGCGAAATCTTTGAAAACGGCTGAACCTATTTTGACGGGACTTTACAAACAAATAGTTACTTATTTGATTTGGTCTTGTGACAAATGTATCGGACAAAAACGGATATAAGGCTACCTTATCTTTTATCCCGGTGAAGAAATTCTCAGTTCTCACGGGACTTTAAATAATACTGACTTCGAATGGACGAAGTCATGGGCATAAGCTAATAACTACCTATTATATTTTACTATACCTACTTTTAGAGATTTTTATATTTTATATTAGGTATAGCATTTTTCTAATCATGCAAAGTTCTTCTATCCGACGCTAGATGTCGTTGTTCTAAACAAACTAATCCAGTTCTAAAAATATGTCGCATACCGACGCAAAGTGGAATTAATTATAATTTATAACAACGCACAAGACGTGATAGTTTATTTATTGACATAAACATAAGACAGATGTTAGCTGACTGATGTTTGATGGTCATAAAAGTGAGTGTTATTATGAAATGATTGAGATAGTAGCGACAACATGTGCCGCAGTTCAATGTAACGGCGATAGAGGGCGTGATTTACGACAGTTTCGATTGCCTGTTAATTTGTTAAACGCCTTTTAATGACTACTAGGTACTTAAATAACTTTACTCTGTTAAATGACTCACTTTTATAACCTCCAATATAGAGGTATTGATTAGGGATTTTTATGAATGTTTACTTTTAGACATTTGGTTGTATAAATAAAAATGACAGTCATCGAAAATCTATGCCTTGCTTTTTACAAAGTTCTATGCAAAAGAGGATAGTAGACCGTTCTAAGATAGATCTGTCAATTTAGTGTACCTAAATAAAGTGCTAAAATTAAAGTACTTAAAGGTATTTTGATGATTTGGAAACATTCATTACAAAAAGGTAAAACCTAAGCAACTAATATAGCTAAGTTATTATAATACTACTACTATTATAGTACTAATTTTATAAAAGTGGCGTGTGTTTGTGTTTGTTACTCACACACATTAGGATTAGAATTAACAAATAGGCTTCATTTTATCCTGGAAAATTAAAAAAATCCGTGGCAGGCATCGTATAGCTAGTAGGTAATTAATTACCTATTATTATTACTGTACGTTACTACTAAAAGATTGCTAATTTCCCTCCCTGTCCACCAATACCCATAATGGTTTCTTAATAATAATACTAGCAGGGGTAACGTATTACGTACCCCTTAAAATTAAAAATGGCCGCTAGAGAAGCACTCTCGATTGGTGGCAATAATTCATTCCGCCGGCGGCAGGGGCGCTGGCGGTGCGTCATTTGTCTATGTCACCCCCCTCCCCCGGCGCTGGAATGCTCTGGCAAGATGTGGGGATGCTGATCTATTGTATAAGCACAAACACTGCACTTGACCAAAATATTTAACGATTATTATATTATTTGGGGTTAAAGTTAATAAACGCAGTTACTGTATCAAAAGTGTTAATGTACCTCTAAGATTTTGTTTAACAAATTATCATAATAATGTATTAAACTATCTGACCTGTCCCAGATTTTAGTATACTCAGATTATTCTAGTTACTAGATTTACACGTGTCTAAATAACTAAAAACTTAGTAGGTAGGTACGTACTGCTATCTGTTGTGCGCGTTAGTCTTAAAAACTACTGAATGGATTTTCATCCGGTTTTTCCTATGGATAGTTCGATTCTACAAGTTTAGTTATTATTAAAGTATTGGTAGAATTTAAAAAGAGTCAATTTATTTACCGACAAATGGCTTGCTAATTTTACCTTGTTTAGAATTAAAAGTAAATGTAGACGCAATTCCCTTTTCCGTAGGTTTTAGACAAAAGTAGGCGTATGGTACCTAGTAGGTACCTACCGTGCGTATTCATGAATGTTTGAAGTACCTACCTAGGTTTGTAAATAAGGTAGGTACCTACCTACCTCTCTATCTAGGTATCAAGAACTTACATTAATTCTGCTTTGTATACAAATAGGTTCCTACCTAGCTTACCCACGAATAGACTTTGTTTTTAATATACTACCAATATTACACGTAATGTAAGCTACAGACATGTATTTAGATAATAAATCATGTGGTATACGTATCGGCTTATTGACATTCATTTGACATATTGTTGCTAACTAGTTCGCCGCCCAGATACCTTATCAACGATGCAATGTTGCATTGGTACCTTGATACCTAGCTATCTACTTATGAACTTAATACGCATATTTAATTGAATTTCCTTGTCACTTAAGCATAAGTAATCTTAATCTATGTTTATGAATCCACCAAACCTATAACTCAGGCGGACTAGAAAACTGGTTTAACCCCTGATTACATTTCTATTAGAAACTAAGTTAAGAATCTTTCACGAAAAATTCAAAGAAGCGTTCAGTTTTAGCCCGTGTGTGAAAGTAGCAAGGTTTGGAATAGATAGCGTTTTTTCTTTATAGAAAAAGAAAAGTTTGTTGGGCCCGGGTTGCGTGTCAGCGGACCGTATCGATACGCACCACACGCACATTAGTTAGGTAACGAAATTATTTTAATAAACCAGGCTACGTGGACGCTTTGATTTTCTCCCCGAAACCAGGAAGGAAAACAAAAAGTTAAGCTATTCGACGTTCTCGTAACTTTTTTATCCAAATTCCAGCGATACTTGTACTTGTAAAAATGTAAATGTATGCTTAATGTTTCAAGTAAGTAGTTGGTAGGTATTCCAGTTTTTGTTTTCGTATTGTAGTCGAACATTTGAAGTAGGTATGCGGATGCTTGCCGAAAGTAGCTAACTAAACTGTGTAAAAAATTATGTTTTATAGTTTGGACCTACTTACGTAGGTACGTACATCCATTATATAGAATAGAATAATTTTTTATTCAAATAAACTTTTGTAAAGTGCTTTCGAATCGTCAAATGAATCTACCACTGGAATACCGTTCCAACCGAGAAGAACCAGCAAGAAACTATAATATGTTGTATACTATATATCTGTAAAAACATATCTGTATCTTATGCAAAAACTTCTCTGTCTTTTACATCACAAGTCACAACCCTATAACGGACCTAGATAGTACAGAGACAGCTTTCTTTTTCCTTAACTCCTAGGGACGGGCACATAATATTATGTTTATCCTGGAAAATCAAAGAAATCCCATGATACCTATTTTTAAAAATCTAAATCCACGCGGTCAAAGAATACAAGATCTAAATCTGTTACTGAAGACAAATTGCTACCTCGTTCGTGAAATACACCACCAAAATTTGAAATGCCTTCCAGCTGTCATTTTTCCACTAACTTAGGTTACCTTAAAATCAAGACTGAATCGGTATCTTCTACGCAAGTATCTACTATATTTCGTCTTAGACTAAGCTAGGCAAACCGAGTGGATGTGAATTTGTCAACACTCATGTTCAATTCCACAGTCTACAAAAAAATAGCTTATATTTTTATGTGTTGCTGTAACTCGGAAGCCGTTAAGCGTCAAACTGGATTGCTGAGTGCTGGAGAGGCAGTTAAAGTTGTTATAAATTCAACAAAATATTGAATAAACTAGTTTTTTATGGCCACCAAGAAGCTTCTATAACTACTGAGAAGGCGAGGCGTGGGAATTACTTCAACCCGGGTTTCTACGAAGACTTGTTGAGGTGAGGCTGTCAGAATGAAATCTGGAATTTCTTGTTTAGTAAATTATAAAGATCATATCTATCTCAGGAGTGATTATGTTCTGTTAGTTAGACATGATGTTCTGTAGATCTGATGACAAACAGAACATAATCGAAAGTAATAAGAAACTTTTAGCTATAGCTCAATATTATAACTTCAACTCCTTCTACTGTCTTACTTCCTTTAATTCTAATCTAGTAGTAATACACCTTACAGATGGGAATACGACAGTTGTAGTAATTTGAATTACGTAGGATGTGCTGCTTATTCTAGTTCGCCGTTATAGGGCCAATGATGCTCTTGAAAAGACATCTCATAATATTGGTTAAGATCGCTTTAGGAAAGATTTTGCCGTAAGTTTAACGGAATAGTACGTATATTATGAAATAAACGATAGCGTAAACTTTTTCATCATTCTCTTTGAAGAGATTCAAGATTATAAAAACGTCAGTCCACGTCCAGTTGAAATATTTGAGCGGACTTATATAAAAAAAGGCTTATACATAGAATGCCTTAATCGTGGCTTCGAATAAAAGCGCATCGCCTTTATTTCTATTAAGTCCAACAAGAGTTGACCAAAAATAAATCACCGACGACAACTCTATCTTTGAAACAACAAAGCATTCGCATTCGCAACGATTATTATCTCTAAAACAAACTTAATGCATTTACGGCTAGTAGCGACACGGTCTAGAGACATTTTGCTAACATTACAAATTCATAATGCATTCACAATATCGCTTACTGCTAAGGAATAAAGTTTAGTTTCACACGAACCATCCGCATCGCCACATATGAGTGTAGCCCAACATGTGTAGGGTAAAAGTGGGAGAGACGCCATACTTTTTGTTGAAATTATGAAAAAAATAGAAAAAATCATTTTAAGCCAACCATTTATTTTTTATTCGAAAGGTACATTAGTATTAAGTATTACAATTGTAATTAAGTAATTTTAGAATTAACATAAAAAGAAACGAAAAATAAAAATTGTAAGTACACAGCAGGCCGTCTCTTCCACAAAGTGTGGGAGAGGTGCCATATAGTATAGTAATAAATATCTTGAGGACCTAGTCCAGCCCTTTTTGGTATCACCAGTCTTGAGACGTCTGCTTAAGGTGCGAATCGGTATTCCATAAAGTCTTTGAGCTTCATTTTTCGATATTTCACCATTTTTCGATATTTCACAATTTTTCACTTTTTTCATGGGCAGAATTAACTTTTCCTCAGTCCACTGCCCTCTGGCCAATGTATGCTTCTTCACGTATTTTCTTGGCATTCTATAACCAATAAAAATAGGTAGTTAGTAAAAAAGAAAATATCCTACACATACACTTTTGCAAAAGGTGGCATCTCTCCTCATTTTATGGGAGAGATGCCATGTAGATATAAAATACGAAAGATATTTAGTTACAGGGCGAAATCTAATTAAAATAAGTAAATAATAAACAAAATAATACAATAAAACCAAATCTTACCTTACGGCGTCTTTTTTTCACATTTAACACTCATCAAAACCGCAGCGACTCAAAATTTTCGTCGAAAAAATTCACGCGATGAAATAAACTTTTCGTCAAACACATGTCACACTCGAGTGCAATCGAATAAGAACTGACACGTTGCGAAGGAATCGTCTATGGGTAATTAAAAATAGTGAGAAATATATCTATCTATTTCTCCCTCACTGAATTACCAAAGGTATGGCGTCTCACCTCACATGGCGTCTCTCCCACTTTTACCCTATACCGTTGACTTGAACTTTACACACACGAAGTTAAGGCTCATTTTCGCATATTTTAAATGTGCATAATGTGGGTTAATAAATAGTAGAGGGCTAGTCGTGATCAGGGATCGTGATTGCAACACCGCGCTGCATGCCCTTTGGACACTGGTTCCGTAGCTGTGAAAATTCACTTGAACATATGCAAGCCGGCTGCCTCCCTCTGCGATGTTCTAATCTATCTAACTGACAGTAAGCGTTTATCTTTTTCACATACTACTACATAAATGTATAAATCTGCTAATTATCTCGTAAAGTAATGGGTAGCTTTAAAGGTTATTTAAGTATTAGAATAGAATAGAATAGAATAGAATATTTTTTATTCAAATAAACTTTTACAAGCACTTTTGAATCGTCAATGAATCTATATTATTGATGTCCTTTACGCACTTGGCCAGTGTGGTTGATTAAGTGGTGCCCAGAAGTGAGTCGGCAAATGGTTGAGATGATTTATTTGACCCATAGATCTAATGTCAAGGAAGATAACACACCAAAATAATAAAAGACGTGCCGCCAAGCGATTTAGCGTTCCGGCACGATAGCGTGTAGAATCCGATTAGGAGTATGGGTTGAAGTACACTGCTATACTCCTTCCAAGTCAGCCCGCTACCATTTTAGACTCATCGTCGTCACTTACCATCAGGTGAGATCGCAGTCCTGGGCTACCTTGTCATCGAATAAAGAAAAAAATAAAATAAAAAACACCTCAAAGATTACTTTAAAAGAACTCGATGGTTGCAAAATAAATAGTTAAGTATATCGTTTCTGATAAGTATTGTCCTTTTCACCAACCAGAAGTGAGCTTATGACTTCTAACTGAATATTATTGTAAACTAATCGATTTAATCCAGCCCTTGACCGCTCCATTACGATTTTATTGAAGCTATATACCTTCTACCCATACTGGAATCGACAATAATTATAGGCATCTGATAGAAGGTTAAATTCTTCTTCTTTCTATCTATCTATTTATCCCTGCTAATATTATAAATGCGAAAATTGTACTTAGGTCATCTTGACCAGTAGGTTAGTTGATAGATAAATTAGTTATTATTTACTGCCAGACAATGGAGAAGAAAGTTGTGGATAGAGGTTGTCGGATACATGTCGGACACATTAGGTGCATAGGCCGATCATAAAATTCTGCATGTCGGGGATGAGTTAACTATTTTTACACTTGTTTTTCCACGAGTTGATTACTCATCATCACATTATTGTGTTGCAATTAGTAAATCAAATCTAACGCGTAGTAGATTACGTTTGATTCTATCGATGAAGTTGTTATGTCGATCGCTTATTTATTTAACATTCGAACACCGATGCGACGAGTAAGGCGCACAAGGGGTCATAAAACATTATGGCTCTATTCTATTCGATACGTGATAACTCCTGGAGCAATTGTTCGGTGAATTTTAATGTAGGGCTCGCTGGTGCCAGCCTGACACCGATTAGCTTCCGGGAAGTGTGGGCCATGCCGATTCCAGTTTCTTTATGGATATGGATAATATAAAATATGTTATACCTGGAGTCGGTTTTATGTCCGGTTAAAAAATAGAGCCTTAAGCCACAAAAAAGTTCGAGATAGAACGGTTATCACACAGTGTTACTAAGGATTCGCGTATGCCTATTTCTGGACAAAACCACGCCTAATTTACGTAAACATTTTTACTGATTTTGTTTTGTTTCGAGTGCCAACAATTTACACTATTATTTTTAATTGTTGCTACGCGAGCTCTCTCACTTTTCGGTTCTATCTAAATATATTTCTGTGGCCTAATCCTCTAATGATTCATATAAAATGTATGGATAGATGATTTTTGTTCCCCTTACCCACTCAGGATGACCCAGACCACCCTGAGTGGGTAAGTCAAATTTTTTCCCCCGCCCCGTTATGATGAGTGTAAAAATGGAATTTTTATTTAAGTATATATAATTATGTGTTAATTTTGCTTAGCTTCATGTCGTTTACATGATCCTGAAGCAGTTTTCCACGCGACAAGTGAAGCTTTTTTAGAATCTTTTATTTAACTTGCACGTTTGTTTAATGAATTAGAACCACATACCTACCTACCGGTTTCCGATTGAGCTGAAATTTTGTATGTATATTTTGATACTTATGATACCCTGTAAATCGGTTGACAATGCAATATTATCGTGACATGGAGCTGATCTGATGATGGAGCCGGAAGGTGGCATCAGGAACTCCAATAAAATCCTTGATGATATCCAGGGTCTGATGATGTAGACAGCTACTAAAAGCTACTAGTTTTCTGAAAATAAAATTTTTAATTTAGGTACACTTACGTCACTTTCAAGTTGAATGGGTAGTAGGTAGCACCAATAAATAGGTAGGTAACAAGTAAAGACAGCGGTTTACAATATTAATATATCTACTTACCTACTTACTGTATAAAACATATTATACATAATGGAAACGTTGATGACCTATGCTTATGTCTATAAGTAAAGCAATTTAACTGTTTTACTAGTTAAACTGCTATTTTATTCATTCAGGATAAATATTAGGTATTGCTATTGTCAATTTTTTAAGGTAGATATCATAGGTAGGTACTTATGCAGCGTTAGTATTTTCGATAAGCTATTTGTCATCTTTATATGCACTTATTTCCAATTCAACTGTGTTTTAGATATAAATAAGAGCTGACTGCTCTGTTTTTTTTTCCCCAGTGACTATGTATAGTCGGTTTTATGAGGTGTCGACGAGCAGTCTGAAGAATACATAATTAATCACTTAAAAAGTTATGGCTGAATAAACAAGTGCATCGGAAAAATGGAAATTTAGTAGTCTCTACTTATGTCTAGGATGTAGGTATTTGGAAATTGGAAAACCATCCTGTTTTTAAATATTATAATATCCTCCCGACCGAATCTAGCCAGAGGGCCCAATCTCCACAGAGATTAGCCAACTGCACGGGAGATATTATAGTGCACGTCTGTCTGCACAAACACAGGTGCACTTTCTATTCCCTCACTCTCATAGTCCGATGGGACGGAAATCCGACACGACCGGAGAGAGATCAGGCGCAGGACCGACAGCTTTACTTGCTCTCCTAATTTCTTGACAGAAAAACCCAAAACTTTTTTTTACCCGATCCGGAAATCGAACCCTAGACCTCATCATCTACAATCGAACTTGCCAACCACTAGAGGCAATTTTTTTTAAATTATGATTGATGATTCGACCAACATAGCTTATCGAGTTGCAAAGCTGGCAATGGGCAAGGGACATGGCTCGAATACAGATGCCGATACGCGTTGAGATTCCAGTTTTTTTTTTCTGGCGTAGTCCAACGAATTAAGCTAACCACTGAACCTATAAATTAGATGAATTTATCAACTCACCTCAATAATCATTATTTATAAACAGAACCGAATTGTAATGCAGTATTGACAGTTGACACGGATAATATTATATCCAAACTCGGTGTTCAAAATCGATTAATATTCACACTCACGTACCTAGTGTTTGACTGACCGCCACTTGAATTTGGTTAAACACGTATCCAATAATATTTGTATTTAGGTGGGTATCTACTACTACCATCACAACAACAACATCAACAACAAGAACACAACAACAACAAGAACACAACAACAACAAGAACACAACAACAACAAGTATTACTATTAGAAGTAGTAGTACTTATTTTTTTAATACTAAATAGGCTTGCGCTTGACGACAATCAATACGGGATAACAATGATGAGGTCTAGGTTGGAGCGCGCTTGTCTAGAAGATGCCTGTTCACTCTTGTCTTGAAAGTACTCAAATGCAGTAATAGCTAGAGATGAAACTGTCTACTTATAGATAGTAGGGTAAAGATGCCGAATATGAGATACCATTTACATATTCGGCCATAAAAAATAAATTATTGCACTAATGACTATGAAAATTACTTATATTCGATAAGTATTTAATGAAGTTTATCCTTGAAAGACCGTTTAGTGGTAGGTATAATAGATTTTTTGTTATATCAGATAATATTAGAAAAGTCAGAAATTACGTCTCAGGGAAATGGTCTCCTATTATGAGATACCAAGGGTTTTTAATATGAGATAGTATAGATGTAGAGAAAAAGAAAAGTAATCAATTCAAAAAAACTTTTTATTGGCGATATTTATTAATCTACAACATCGTACTACTAAATAAAAAGGTTTTAGTAACAACTTAATAATATATTATCATGTGCTTGTGCCAAGTGCTTGATGTTCTTCAGATGTAGATGTAACCCTTAAAATCGTTAGTCCAGCTTTACAATATTTTTCTATTTTTGCTTCTAAATAGTCAGAAAAAGCTGGAGGTCTTCCCATGAACCTTGACAAATACTTCTGCATTAACATCTTTTTTGACATAACGTTCTAGGATACTCTTAGGAACATCGAAAGTTTTGATGCTATTAGGTAACGTATTTGTTTGCTTTGCACTGCACTCACGGCCCATATTATGGCATCGTGGTCCTAGGACTTCTTTGATCTAGAAAAATAGGTTTTTAAATAGTCGTATTTCTATACATCCTAATATGAGATATCTCATTTAAGGAGCCCCCATGTGTCTCATATTAGGAAAACACCCAAATTTAAAAACTAGGCTGCCTATTATTTCTTGACGAAGAAAATCCAACTAAACTGCAAATGCATTGTAAAATTAATCATGTAACTGATACAATGACTGTCAATTTAAATAATTTAGTGTGACTATAAAGTTGTAACATACCTCGTTAATATTTGGTGTCAAAAATCGGGTTTTGTGGTTTCGTAAAAATCCGCACGTACACAACCTGACTTCGCCTCGAACTGGGAAGTACCAACACATGTTTCGGTCTGTTGCCACGTGGCTTCTGGTGACAGTATCGCCAAATAGCTGCGGCGATTAGGTTCGCCAAAACCTAACTATCTCATATTTGGCAACCATCTCATATTCGGCATCCTTACCCTACTCAATTCGCTGGCCAAGCAAACCTGAGAATATTTTCTCTCCTTTCTTGGCCTCTGAAACCAAGAAAACTCACTGAAGTTCCACTTAGCTCCACGCAACTCTTCCAAGGGCTTTCATTTCCTTACAAGCTTCGTCCATTTCATTTCCTTACAAGATTCAGTGAGAGGTAATAGGTACCTACCTAGAACGTCCCTAAGGGAGATTTCCTAATGGATACGTAAAAGATTAGGTACATTAGACTAATTAATAACTTTTAAACTGAATAAACATTTTCTTCATTATCAGAATAAAATAATTGGTAAATAAAAATCCCATAACTTGTTACTATTTATGTTTATTCCTAACTTTACATCTTGTTAAAATCTAAAGTTGCCATTATCTTTTTTACTGCAACAATAATCCTGATATTATAAATGTGTTGTGTTGAAACTTACATTTTTCCCGCGGCATTTTTAAAAACCTATCTCCACAAAGACGAAGTCGCGGGTAAAAGCTAGTTGTATATAAAATCAAATTACTCCATATAGATAGGTACTTACCTACCAACAATGATCCTTACATAGTTAATGATTCGTTAGCATCCCAATCTGCATGTATAACGCCAGTGATGGTGCACTGTAATTAATAATTTCACCACTAACTGATTAACATTTAAATCAGTGTATATTGACAGGCGACGCAGACTAGGTACTGTGACTGATTGACCAACCTACCTATTATTTCAAATCTTTTCTTCTTTTCTCTGAAGAGATATCGTGGATCAAATCTTCTGAAAAAAAAAAAAAATCGGTCACGTGTGAGTCGGACGTAGGTATATACAAGAGTTGGTTCCGTACCTACCATCGTACAATTATTATCACCACGACATCCTTACTTCCTTAGGTACTAATCCTTACTAATACTATTTACTAATAGTATAGCTATAAATGCAAAAGTGTGTTTGTTTGTTGGTTTTTTGGTCTGTCCTTCAATCACGCCACAACAAAGCAACAGATCGACGAGATTTTTGCATGGGTATAGTTGAAGACCGGGAGAGTGACATGGCTTTTCATCCTGAAAAATCCAAGAGATCCTGCAGGATTTTTAAAATTAAATCCACACGAGCGAAGCTGCGAGCATCAACTAGATAGATAGATAGATAGATAGATAGATATCTATCTATCTATCTATCTATGTATCTATCGCTATTCTATTATTATATCTATTCGATCTTTTCGCTTATCTAACTGTGTAAACAGTAAAATTCTTGGGATAATCAACAGAGTTTAATTATTTAACGATTAGGTATAGGTATAGTTACATAGTAACTTAGAATAAAAAAACAGCTGCACGTTTTCGAATTTTATCTATTTCCGCTGCTAAGATAGGAAAGTTATGACCACCTGCTATTATAATAGCTGTAAAAAAATATTCTGTTGTCTTCCAGTTGTATTATTAACAAGTATTTTTACCATAAGAAATTAGCTGGCATCTATAAAAATCAAAATACAGATGAATGTCACCTGTTATTATGGTAGTTGGATGACCGGATTATGTCTGTTTTAACAGGGTCGTTTCATGTATCAATATTTTTTGCGGTTATTAGTCATTCTAAATGTATGTCAAGACCTTTAAATTCAATTTGAGTCGAGTTATTGCTTTCGCGAGTTGCTTCATTTGCCGTAAAAAGGAGTTTCGTATAATGTACCTACCTATAAATGGCTGATCTACGTCCTTATAGGTTTTTTGTAAGAGTAAAGAAATACACTTATATCGAGCTACTGTTCAATTAAGTATCAAGAATAGACAATAAACTATCATGGGTTATTATTTTTTAAATGGCTTATACTCGATTCCTTGATACTATGCAACTCACCTACCTACCGTAAGAACCCTAATTTTGTCAACTTAGGTCGGCCCTAATCAGCGTAAAACAGGACTGTCTTATCCGAGAATAAATATTGATATTTGGGCAGATTGTTCATACAAAAACTCAGAACGCTCAATTTATTCCTCGAGTTACGTTTAACCGATTAAATTATTTAAATTATTTAATAGCTTTACCGCGGCAGTCCCCGAGTGCCACACGTCTTTTTTTCAGTTATATCGTGTATCAAAGAACAATATAAAATAATACCACTAATAGAATTCGTGATTAATATTTTCAACTGAATATCCCTATAATTTATTTCTGTTTTATCGATAAGCAAGCTGATTGGGAAATCCATGGTACATTTAACTCTTGACTATTCTTCTGCTTAACATAATACTGTTGTAACACCTCATAAACCCTTTAAGTAGCAAAGAATACAACAAGAATACAACAATTAAGAAATTTTCATAATGTGATAATGGATTTAACACCTTTTATGGCAAAAGAAAGTGTGTGATAAGCATCGTTAAAGTAACAAGAAATGCCCTCTCACCATAAAGTGAATTTAAGACCTATGAAACAGACTTTATGTCTGGATAATATTTTAGGTAGGTATTTAATTGAAAACCCTTCCAAGTTAGCCCGCTACCCTCTTTGACTGCATTGTCACTTACCATCACGTGAGATTGCAGTCAAGGACTCTTGTCATCGAATAAAAAAAACTAGTGATCTTTCATTGCATTGAGTTTTGTTATGAGCAACTGAGAACCAGAGGCGTAACTACAGGGTGGCATGACGGCAAAATGCCACGGGCCCCAGCCGGCAGGGGCCCCTGGTCAGAGAGGGCCGGAAGCTCAAGATGATCATAACATTTATAGCCATTCCTGTGACTACGGCTAGTGCCGAGCGATCATTTTCAAAATAAAAATTGATATAAACTAAACTCTTTGGGACAAGAAAGGTTACGCACAGTGGTAAATTTACCAAATGGCTGATTTGACTGGAGCCTAGGGCAGCAGATTTTAGGGGCGGCGAATTTGGGGCCAAAATTTTTATTTATGTCTTACAGAAATTAAAAAGATACACATTTGTTATACCTAAATGTCATTAGGTCCACAAACACATTTTAAAATAACCCCAATAACAATAACTAAATAGTTGGTAGGGCCGACTTTACCTACGATGCCGAGTGTGCGGCGCATACAAGCGTAGTGTCTCAAGCGCCAAAAGTACAGGACTAGATATGGTGTAGTGCAGAATAAAAAATTTCGCGCTCACTTCGTTCGTGAAAATGTCGCTTTTACGTTGCTATTGTAGGTACCAAGAATGGACTACTAAGTACCGTAATGCAATCATAAAAAATTTCACGCTCGCTTCGCTCGCGAAAATGTCATTTTTATGTTGCTATTGTAAATGCCAAGAATGGACTACTAAGTGCCGTAATGCAATCATAAAAAATTTCGCGCTCGCTTCGCTCGCGAAAATGTCGCTTTTACGTTGCTATTGTAGGTACCAAGAATGAACTACTAAGTACCGGAATGTATTCATAAAAAATTTCGCGCTCGTTTCGCTCGCGAAAATGTCACTTTTATGTTGCTATTGTAGGTGCCAAGAATAGACTACTAAGTGCCGTAATGTAATCACAAAAAATTTCGTCGCTTTTACGTTGCTATTGTAGGTGCCAAGAATGGACTACTAAGTACCGTAATGCAATCATAAAAAATTTCACGCTCGCTTCGCTCGCGAAAATTACATTTTTATGTTGCTATTGTAAATGCCAAGAATGGACTACTAAGTGCCGTAATGCAATCATAAAAAATTTCGTAGTGATTTATGAAAAAATAAAAAATACTATCTCATTGGGTGAGCTTCTTTATATTGGGGGAGGGAGGGCCCCATCCGATGAATTTGCCACGGGCCTCAAACGGTATAGTTACGCCTCTGCTGAGAACCAAACCGCTTGAAATTAAAAAGGTAGAGTGTAAGCAATTATATTGCATAGGTAGGTACTCGTACATAGGCTTAGACATAAGAACTTGTCTTATCAGACAAAAAAAGCTAGATCATAGATTGTCCGAGGTAAGCAACGGAAGAACAAGAAGTGACTTACTTATCGTTTAAAATGTTATTGTCAGGTGGTAAGCTATTGCATTTTTCAAAATTAGATATTTCAAGCTTAGATTGCAATAAATTTTTTCTCCACAAAAATTAAGCGATGATGTGCTCAAATACATTGGGATGAATCGAATACACAACTCTTTGCAATATATGTTTGACTGTGAAGTTGTGAACACTCCAATAAAACATCATGATATGTTTTTATTTATTAATAAAAAAAATTACGAACTGTTAACACAAAGCTTCTATAATTTAAATAAATTAAAACCACTACTAATTAGGTATATTTACAGAAAATACACGCCGTCTAAGTGGTCGTTTATGGGCATGGTGCCCAAAACACTGGCGCTATTCCCTCGTCGGATAAAATAAAATAATCATTAATATACTCCATAATATTTAAATTAACAATTTTTTTTTTAAATATCTTATGCAAAATGGTATGATAAATCTAACTCAGTGGTTCTAAGAATCAAAATAATTCGTGAACCATTGCAATTATTTCAAAACCCCCGATCACACCTCCATAATATAATTCGTGATCGACACGCGCGAGGCCTTTTTCATCAATTTGTCCAACGCATTGATATGCGAAATGTTGTCGCGATTCGCACGTTGCATACATACGATTAAAAAATCGCCGCGGTAGGTGCCCGGGGTGTACTCAGCTTTAATTGTATAGATTTAGCGTCACAGGCCGACTCTTAATTGTCTAATTTGTAGCGAAAACAAGGCAGGGTTTGGCGGACGAATATATTACTATGGTATGCAGAAGGACTTTCTTTTGGAGCGGGAAATAAACAAGTCTCGTAGAGCATAGTAAGCAGGATTACGTTTTTAGACGTCGTCTTCTAGGTGACCTCCATTCCATGGCTCGTCGGTGGACTAGCAGGACTCAATAACGTTTCACTGTTGAATGATAAAATAACAAGCTAAAAAGACGTGTGGCACTCGGGGACTGCCGCGGTAAAGCTATTGCATAGCATTTTTTATCAACGCCATCTAGCGGTGAGAGGAGTCCCGTGTCAGGTTATTTTCGTTACGGAATTTCTGGTTTCGGTCTCCACGCTCAAGGCCCGCGATAGAAGCTATGCAATAGCTTAAAATATTAAGTATTAACAAATAACAAGTTACCGTTTAGTTTACATACAATTGTAATAGCCCAATGAACATTGAAGATAACTGGCGAAGTACCTACCCTGCGAAACACTGTTTTTATTCACATCAAAACTATATTTGATAATTTAAAAATTATCCGTTGGGTATGAAAAAAGAGATTATAATTTGTCATTTAGGCACCAGATCAATTTGCAATGTTCATTCCGCATAAAGTAGGTGGAACTACGACACATCCGGTAAAATAACTTTTTCAACACACTTGCTTATAAAATGGCTCCCGGTTCACCGCAATTAGGTACACAATGACACCTTTAACTCAAACTGTGACTTTTGATTACTATTATTCACAATGTGAGTTATAGAATTTTTTTTTTAATTTTATTGGTTGAGTTGCTTTGTTCTTAAAAAAGTTTCTATTACAAAAAAGATCCTACCTATTGCCAAGATACCTATTGCTTGCTCATTTCATACAACTTCGTATTTAAATAGATAATTTCAACTTGTACGTGTTTAATAAATAAAACTGTCACTCAAATATAACTTTTGTTTTTTCTGTAATAAAGAAAACTGGAAATTCCCCATTTTGTACGTGGCTATAAGAGAAAAGCCAAAAAAAAAGAAACCTCATTCTTTTAGTCTATGGCCATTAAAGGTGCGCGCGCATTCCGGAAAACTGATTAAATCAAATAAACACCTGAATAGGCTGTATGGTCGTCGATCTTTGCCTGCCCTCAAGAGCATCTCAAGAGGGCGAACAAAACGAAAAAATTTTCACAACTCGTTTTCACGGTTTTGTACCATAATGTACTATTTTAGTATTATTTTCTTCACAAGTGTGTTGAAAAACGTCGTATGATACACGTGTATATTGATGATTACCGTCCTCGGCTACCTTAAGACCCTCACCTAACGGCTCGGGTCTCAATAGCGCCTCAGCGGTAATCACCAACTTTTACACTTGTACCATAATGTACTATTGTGAGCGTTAGTCCGAATCCCACCGATGACGTCGTATACCGGATACGACATCAGAAGTGGGATTGTCTAAGTTTATTTTGTAGTTTACTAGAACTGTAACATATAAATAAATGTTAGGTACCTTACCATTATGACCTACCAATTTTGGAGACTACGTCGTTTTTATCTTTTATTAATAAGTAAGTAAATATGAGTTAGCTGAAGTTTGGAACAGTTCTTAATTCCTTTTCCTTCAACAATTCTAGGGTCGGCAGAGTAAAGCACATAAGTCACAAAAACTCAATATTTTTTTATTAAACCCATATTCATTCGTTTAACTAAAGCACATAGGTAAGTCAAAGCCGTTCGCTTGAGAGTTCAAATTGAAGCAAACGGCTAAAAAAAAATGAAAATGGCATTAAAATAAATGAATATTATTGTTTAAATAAAAAATATGAGTTTTTGTGACTTATGTGCTTTAGTCTGCCGACCCTAAAATTGGCTCACGAAGAAAAATACATTTTTTTATTTTTTTTATTCGATGACAAGATAGCCCTTGACTGTGATCTCACCTGTTGGTAAGTGACGATGCAGTCTTAGATGGTAGCGGACTAACTTGGAAGGGGTACAGCAGTGTAAATTCAACTCATACCCCTAACATATGAATTAGATGATGGTGATGATCTCACGCGGATAAACAAACGCTAATCGAAAGTGGAATCATAAAGATGTTAAAAGCTAAAAGCCTAAAACCTATTTAGGTTACGTATAGCAATCAAACGTTATGATGTTCTAACTTCTACCGCCTGTATATGCATTGTTATTCTTCAGAGGTATGAGATACGGTAGGTATTAGCGTCATGGCTCGCGGGTGGCCTATGTCTTGATGCCTAACCATCGTAAAACCTGCACATACGCTCCGCATACAAAATGTGGCTAAATGCATGTGGATATGCGAAGTAATTAATATTAACAGTGAATGAATCATTAGCAGCTAGATCAATCGCGTGTCTGGTTTTTTATCTTGCTTAGGCTTAGCCTAAAATAAAAATTAGCCTATATTTTTTTTTTAAAGAATATTATCCAAGCTGAAGTTGACTAATATCCTCCTATCCCCTCCAAATAAGCGGGAAGCTTGTGCTAGGAGTGGGTACGACAATAGTGCAACGGGTGGAGTTTGAACCTGCGACCTTTCAGTTTTCAGTCCGCACCTTTAACCGTTGGGCTATTGAGGGAATTATAATTAAAATGTATACTATTTTTATAGAATATTTATACATTACATTCTGGTGTTCCTACTCAATCTCTTAACTAAACTAAATTCTAAAATGCGTGACATTTAGAATTTAAACCGGACCTTTTCCATAGGAAACATTGTAAAAAGGATAAAATTATTTTATATTTATTTAAGGAGTGTTAATTTTAGAGATCGTGTGGCTACAACAAAATTAACACCATAATCTATTATAATCTATTATTCAAGAAAATAAATTTATTTTATTTAAATATACATTTTTATTTTCTCAATTTTTTTGATATTATGAATTCAATATTATTGGCGTGGAAATGAAACTAACATTGTTATGGAGTTTATGTAAATTAAGTTAAGCGCCAAATGTAATGAATTTAAAAATGTGTATCGTGAAAGAATGTTTAAGTCGTAAACAAAATAAATTAAGTGTCATCTGATAAAACTTATTACAATTACAATTTTAATAATAAAAAAGGACATTGACCACTTACTTCCGGTTTGTTATCATCAGGCGTCCACCTTTATTAAGAGGCCCTGCAAACTCGAATCAAAAATTAAACATGGTTCCGTTTAAAAAACAGTAAAGTTTTAACTTTTTTTTTTAAGTTATCCCTGGTTTCGTGTTTCTGTACTTTCCTTTGTCTTCGACCGGTTTGTTTTGAATTAGCTATGAAATATCTTGAAAATAAAAAATACTTTTAATAGGACTATGAACAAAGAGCTTTAAGCAATGCGGTGCTATTTCGTGGGTCTTCCAATACTGGAAAATTAAACAAAAACGTGTCTTGCAACATTGGAAACCTTACACTTGGTGGAGTGGCAGTAGTGGAGTGGCACACACATTTATTTACTCTTTTTTTTTCTTTCGTCTTTTATGTCCAGTATCACAATCACTGACTGAGAAGATATCGAATGCGGTGCAATGGTCCCCGTGAGCCCGTTTCCACCAAACAGAACGAAACTCTAAAAACATAAAGACACTACTTGAATACTAATAAACTCATAAGAGGCTAAATTTTATAGCTGGTGTAATAATCAAGATAACATCCGCCAAAAGAACCGAACGTGGCTGTCATACGTAGTTTGTTCATCGAACGTTGATTTATTACTTTAAATAAATATCATTTTGTTTGGGGAAGGAAGTCTGCCAATCCGCAGTTGGTCAGCTTGGTGAACTATGTTTAAGCCATGTCATTCTCATTCGAAAGGAGACCCGCTTGGGATTGTTTAAAAATAATCGCATCCTTGCAGCAATATGACGATCCCTCTTTCATTCATCACTCATTCTCATTTTGTTTGTGGAAGGAAGTCTGCCAATCCGCAGTTGGTCGGCTTGGCGAACTATGGCTTAAACTTTTGTCATTCTCATTCGAAAGGAGACCCGCTTGGGATTTTTTAAAAATAATCGCATCTTTGCAGCAATATGACGATCCCTCTTTCATTCAACATTCATTATTTTCTTTCATTCATCATTCGTTCGAATTTATTGCGTTCTTGCTGCATCAATGCATTGAAAATGAAAATGAGAATGAAAAAATATTTATTTGACAAAACAATATTAACAATTAATACGATAATATTCTTTGGGACCCACACTAGGTATTCCTGTATCGTGGGGCCCAATTTAGCACCATTAACAAAATTATTATTTAAAATATAATTTATATAAAAGAACAAAGGTTGAACTACTACTACTATTCAAAGTTAATTTAAATTTAATTTGATTTAAACGCCCTTATTTTAACGGTGTGACGAGCTTTTCTGTTGTGTCATAGCTCAGGGATGGGAGCCAGGAAATAATTTTCGTTTTCGCATCCCTGACCAATTGGAACCAATAGTGAGAGAGTAACAGCTAATCAGAGGTGATTGCAATCGTCATACAGCATAATGATCTAATCATTTTGAGACAATCCCATAGCTTTGCACAGTTGTGGGCCGGCGATAAATGAATGAACGTGAAAATGTGGAATGACAAAATTTAATCTCAACTCGTCGTGGCAGTCGAAAATGCGATTCGGCGATTTATTGCGCTGTATAAACATCGCCGAAACTAAAACAAGCATGGTCGCAGCGGTAAAATAAAGACAAAAGACGACACCCATAAATCGCCGCTGAAAAGTAACCCAAAGCATTATACAGTTGCATAACAGTACAGTTACAGTAAATAAAAAGAGGCAAAAGGAGCAAAACTGCACGAAACTGTGCGCTTTTAAATACGGACGATGTTGAGCGCGGGTAAGGCAAAGACATTTATGTTCACTAAACAAGTAGTAAAAGTCACTACTTGAGCGTTTTTATGGCACTCATAAATGTCAGATTGTGCGCCGAGGCTTAGCGCACGCTCCGGCTGCCCGAACGCGAACGATGGAGGCGCCCCTTAATTGATTCCACGCGTTTTTCATTTTACGTCAGGGTTGTCGATTTTATCACAATGTATCGATTATTACTATTATGCATATATTAGACCTACTAGGTTAAGCCCGCGGCTTCGTCCGCGTGGATTAAGGTTTTTAATTCCCGCGGGAACTCTTTAATTTTCCGCCATAAAATGTAGCATGTCAATCCTAGGTATGAGCTATCCCTATTCCAAATTTCAGCCAAATCAGTTCATTTGATGTGGCGTGAAGGAGTAATAAACATACACACATACAATTTGTCGCCTTTATTAGAGTGATGAAGGAAATAAATTTTTCAAAAAGTATTTATAAAAATAAAAACTCTTAATTTTAAGCATGAAAAAATGGATTTTGCTTTTATACGCAACTCGTATTAACGTAAAATATCAGCTATTGAAAATGAAAAATAAAAGCTTTAAAAAATTATAAGTTAAAGTACAATTTTCTTTTATGTTCATAGTTTAGTCCTCGTTTGTGACTTTGTCCATGTGGAGTTAAGTTTTGAAAAATCTTGCAGGTACCAAAAGAAGACACTTTTCTGGGACAAAAAGAAGCCTATTTCACTTTCTAAGTCCTCAAGTATACCTATGTAAAAATCAGATCGGTCCGTTGCAACAGAGTAACGGATTGATGTGATACTTGATTGAAGGATCTTAAAGAAAACAAACATACTTAAACGCATATTATATACTTCATACATGTTAGTAGAACCCGTAATGCTAATCATGCTAGTAAGGATGTCAAAGGTAATGAATTACCTATGTATTTTACTGTAATTACACTATTAACACTTGCCTTTACTTTCAGGTATAAATTTTGGTGATTCGAAATTTAATTCAGCGAGTCGATTAAAGTTTAATTGGTAAGTTTCACTATTTGAAATTATGTTGTCTCATTCTGCCGGTCATCTTAGAGCTTACATTAATTAAGATTTACGATATTTTAAACGTGTACGAGAATTGAATACCTAATAGGTAACGGATCTTGTATTTTGTAATTGAATTTCTAGAATTCTAGGTCAACATTTCTGAAACGAACGGCTAAGGTATGGAATGCATTTCGTTGTTTTCGGCCACGTATAATCTGAGTATCTTCAAAACAAGAGTGAATAGGCATTTTCTAGGCAAGCGCGCTCCAACTTAGACCTCATCAATGCTTTCCATCATTGATTGTCGACAAGCGCAAGCCTATCTCATGATAAAAAAATAATGGCATCATAAAAATGGAGCTTTTGAAGTATTAAAATGCAAAAACTAGTGGACTAAGGTTAAAAAACAATTTTACTAGAAATTTTTTGAAAATTCAGCCATTCAGTCTTATCATCAGGTGAGATCGCCGTCAAGGGCTATCCTTATCAAATAAAAAAATCACTACATTGTCCCGGTGAAATTATAGTCAAGTCACATAAAGTGTGATGAGTATGTAGTGCTAGTGAAAGTATTTTTCAACGAAAAAACAAAAATGAAAGTCAAATCTAAAAATATATAGGCCAAAGGTGATTGACTGACTGACTCTACGCACAGATATATCCGTTAAACGGATCGAGCTGTTTGGCATACAGATAGCTATTAACTATTATGACGCAGAAAGAAATGAAAATTAAAACCAAGGGGGTAAAATAGGGTTTGAAAAATTGAAGTTAATTAGTATAATAATTTGTTGTTCAAGTACAGGATATAAATGAATTTACAAACAAGTTTCAGGTTCTAATATGCAGTAGTTTTTGACATATGGCTTTAACGTGAGCGAAGTCGCGGGAAAAAGCTAGTTTTTAAATAAATCTCACACAATTTCAGCGTAAGGCATACAGCATTAAGTTTATAAAGCAGGGAAACAGCATTTTAAACCGCAATTTAACCGTGGCGTCTGTAAAAGGAAGCTCCGAGCGACGCGGACGTGCGAAAGGCGGGTGTTTGCAGCACGTCCGTCGTCCACTATGCAAATTATCGTTTCATTAAACACGGGCTTTCACGTTAGATTGACGTTTGGGAACCGTCGGCGTCACCACGTACACTTTCCGCTACTAGATTATTTATTTCACGCTCAATATTCCAGTGGAGATGTCCTAACTTTTTGTTTTTTTAGAAAAAGTAACAGTATCAAGTTGATCATCGTATCGTTAAGCAATCTGTGACAGTCAATCTTTGAGTTGGCTTAGGTTACGAAAGTTGATGAAGTAGGCTTATTTAATTCTTGCGCAGAGCGATACACTTGTTTTATTTTATCAATCACTTGCTTTTAGGCTTTTTCCCATGAATATGTTCGCGTGGAGCTAGGTTTCAGGCTACAAAAATAAAAATAAAAATCCCGCGGGAACTTTTTTTACTTTTTTCAGGATAAAGGGTAGCCTATAACAGTCCACTCAGGTCACAACCATACAGATGCAAAAAAATATCTACTACTATACATTACTCTATTGCGGTGTGATTAAAGCATAGATCAACAAGCAACAGTTTCGCATTTATAATATTAGCAAAGATTTATTTTGTTTTGCGTAATTTTGCTTCGTATATTATACCCTACACCTTAGACTTGTCTAATGTCTGCAGAGACGTCACGTCATCCCGGATTTGTTACACCGGACGTCGCTTCGGTGTGATTGGCGTCCGTTCAATTTATTTTAAAAGGTGTTTGCTGTCTTCAATACGAATGCAAAGATTGATAGAACAAACGGGGATAAGGACTCGTAAGAAAGCTGTTAAATAGCTGACTTCGTAGAAGTAGAGATGCTGAGAGAGAAACTCTACTTCATTTAGAGTTGAATTGAATTGAAAATTATTATAATTAGTCACTACTTTATTATGCTTGTTGCTTTCATTTTAAAACCTTCTATAAATCGTGATTTACCTATTTTACTTATAAGTATGATTATGTATGATCACTCTTCTATTTATGTTTAATGTTTATATTATGTCTTTACAAAAACCCAGTACATTAACATCGACATTTATGTAGACACTTTTACAGAGACTGGTTTTTGTTTTAGGCCTATTTTTCGGTTTTTTTATGTTAATTAACCTCTAAATCCTAATATAAATGCTAATGGCTATCTAAAAAACGGTCGATCTCACTTAAATATTTATAAAAACACTTCTAATTTTTGTACCCATATTGTGATCCTTTCTAAAATCACGTAGCAAGTTAGCAACAGCAACAGAGCCTATCGACTTGTTTTTGCAAGGGCATAGAACATAGTTGAGGAACTGGAGAGAACACAAGCATTTTTTCCGCGGAAATCCCCGCGGAAGTTTTACAAAATGCGGCCGAAGTCGCGGGCTAAATCTAGTTTTTTGATAATTTTGTAGAGTTTTTTAGTAGGTATATGCATACATAGTCTTAGAAAAAATAGAGCGTATAGATTACTTATAAAGTTAACATCTTAAAGATCGAAGATATATTTAATAGGTACCCGGTGAAAGTCGAAGATTGTCGCGAGATGTTGCTATAAATAAATTCACAGTGTCAATAACATCTAAACCAATAATATTGGTAATAAAACTGTAACTAGCTATAAAATCTAGCTTTATACTCTACAGCACCTATGGACTTCTAATCCCGTGTCGCTACTTAGCATTCGCGAGTCAAATGTCGTAAAATATTTGCCTCTCTCTTCGCCTGTAACACATTTAGATTGTATGCAGATTTTTAGACTTGCTCTACATAGTTTGTTCATCATAAATTTTATGTGATTTAGGAGCAGTATCAAATCAGGAGATCAAATCAGAAATTAGGAGATCCGTAGGAGAACCAAAGTCACCGACATAGCTCTGCGAGTCGCGAAACTGAAGTGGAAATGGGCGGGGCACATAGTTCGAAGAGCTGATGGTCGATGGGGTCCCAAGGTGCTGGAGTGGTGACCCCGCAACGGGAAGCGCAGTTCACTAAGTGGGCCGACGACATCATATGAGTCGCAGGGAGCCACTGGATTCAGGCGGCGGAAGACCGAGACCCGTGGAGGTCTATGCAAGAGACCTATGTCTAGCAGTGGACGTCTATCGGTTGGTAAAGAAAAAGAAGGAGTAATATACCTCGAGCTCGCCCCATACAAACAAAGTAGGATTTGATTATACACTCCAGGCAAACTCAATTAAATATTGTAGGCACGCTTTTTAAATCTTTGAGCCCGTGTTATGTGTAAATCTGACAACAGTGACAGGAAATTTCAATGAAATAGGTGCAAAATCTTCTTCAATTGGATAGATTTTGTTATAATTAGATTGATTATTTATTATTATTAGACTAAGAATGACTTATTGACTTATGAATAACTTCATTGGTATGGCTCTCCTAAAAGAGCGAGCGAGCCCGCCCCATACCAATCTCTCTTTTTCTAATGAAAATCCGATAGAAACACAGATGGACTTTAGCAGTATAATTACGAACTACCCACGATATAGAAATGTTTTACTTCACAGGGAGGTGAAAATATGTCTAGAATTGCAAGGAGTAGAAAGTTTTGGCAACAACTGTACAATCACTTAAATAGGTACATCGATATATAGGTGATCTTGTTTAATCCAATTTTGTATTCTATGTCAAATGCTTAGCAGAAGTGCGTAATGAGTGTTTCTTAACATACAGAACACCCAGATTGAAAGCTACATTATTAATATTTAAAGTGCAGAATACTTTACAATTTATTTGAATAAATAATTGGGTCACAAGTTAAAGCTTTGATGTTACAAAAAGAACTCCTTTGATATAAAAATAATTAACATGTGTTGCAAAGAGGTATAATCAGAAGTAATTATTAATTAATTACTTACTTCTAAATATATTATTCTAAAGATAGCTTGTATTAAAAAACTTTTATCCCTTGATATCAAGTACCTATGGGATTTTTAAGATACTTAAATCTGCGAAGCGAAATCGAGCTGGGTATCTAGATCTACATATAACTGATCAGACTTTTGTCACCGCAGAACAACCCTAACTAACCTAACCGCAAAATGAAGAAGAAAATATCGAAATAAAAATAGCAGAATAAACTATTAAAGTCCATTAAACTGCTATCGATTATCTTATCCAAGTCATGTCGTGTCGACGGCGGGAGATAGCGTACCTGCGCGTATAGTTAGTCTTTATAAGAGTTGAAGGAACAATATTGAAAATAGCTAATCACCGGTGCATAGGCGCGTCGGAGAACCAATCGTAATGGCGCGAGAGTGCATGTCCGAGATTGCTTATACGATAGTATTGTGCGGCGTGCGCAAGCGCCGATCGCGTCGACGATTGGAGCGCCCTGTCGCTTACGTGTCGCCTCTCGCCCTATCGCACCCTACATCGCACGCAAATTATAATCGATACCATTATTGTAATATCCGACTAACATTTGCAACACTATTGTTGCTTCTCACCTCTTCCTTTGCTCAAGCGGAAGGTTCTATTTTAATTGTCATTGTCAGTTGTTTTGGCATTGATTTTTATGGCACACCCATCCCATTTATTTTTCTTTAAAACAAGCATTTGCTCGAGACTTAAATACCCCGCGGGAACCTTTTATTTTTCCGGGACAAAAAATCACTCACCAGGTTCGCAACAATTTATTTTATTTCCCACTTGTCTTGGGTCGGCGACAGTGTCGGAACTCGGAACTGTTCTTAGCCTTATGTGTAATTAAGCGTCGAAAAATTAATAAAATGTATTTCCGCGGTTCATTAGTGGGAGATTCTGATAAACAGCCCGTATCGTCGATGCCCAATTAAGTAACTGTCGCGTCGACACGTACCTACTTGACAGGTGACTGGGCAAAAAATTTTTTCTTTCAATGCCTATACAATTTCCAAGTAGCCGTTTCGGCTTGGCATGTACCTACATATATATATACCTACATATATACGCATGGCTGAGAATTATGATTTAATAGTAATAAGATGCCAGATCTTATAGCCATTGCGCTTAAAATATTATAATTGGGTAATTTGTCCGATTTTTATCTTTTCAATTACATACACACGTGTACAGTCATTTCATTTTATTAAGTAACTTTCGTCCATATTGCGGGCTTGAACTTTTATTCATGTTTTTATTCACACCGTACGAAATGATTTTTCTCTTATCTTTTTTTAAGATCTTTATTTATTTTAAAAGGCTTTTATATAATCGCCTTTTCTTCTAACGCTGATTCTGATAAGGCCTTCTTTCAGCTTCGTAGAGTCAGATGGATGAATGGATCTTTAACAATTGCTTCATTTAAATAACATTTTTGAATAAATCACTATTTAAATGAAAACTGAATTAATTATAAAATTTAAAAATAATATCTAAAACTTCGTCCATATCGACGCTAATATACTTTGGATGGCCAAATGAATGCAGCTCGTGAATACAATATTTTTTGAACTGAATTTTAAAAAAAAATCTCTAAATCTTATTAGAATTCAACATATGAAACAAACATAAAGAGTTTTTACAACTCTTTATTGACCTCGTCGTAGGTACGTAACGTATCGGTGGTTAATAAATAATAAATAGACATGGTAAGTAGGTAGGTACTATGAATTTATTTTAAAAAGAAAACAACATCTTTGTTTAAAGTCCTTCCGCATGTCATTAATATTTATTATAAACTGAAAACTTAATCGTTGCGGCCATGATTAATTTCTTTCTGTTCCCAATAAGTACGAGAAATGGGCGTGTGCAGGCTGCCTGTCTTCATAAATCGTGCCACTTGCAAATATATTGTTCCATCTCATAAATACGCTTAAGGTACGATTCTAGCAAGTATTAATCACCCGCGTAAAAAATATTATAAAACTAGTTGATACCCGCAACTTAGTTCGCGTGTTTTTTTGGAGTCCCGCGAGAACTGTCTGATTTTATCCCGATAAAAAGTAGCCTATGTGCTATTCCAGACTATAATCTATCTCTGTGCCGAATTTCAGCCAAATCGGTTCTGTTGTTGCAGCGTGATTGAGTAACAAACATACATCCAAACTTTTGCATTTATAATATTACTAGCGGCCCGTCCCGGCTTCACACGGGTGGACATAAGATTTTTTTAAATAAATATAGCCTATGTTACTCAGGGTGAATGTAGCTTTCCAATGGTGAAAGAATTTTGGAAATCGGCACAGTAGTTTTTGAATTTATTCATTACAAACATACAAAAATACAAATCTTTCTTCTTTATAGTAGTGTAGATGTAGATATTAGGAAATATTAATAGGATAGAGATCATTTTTCAACTGTCCGAGTTTGTTAATGAAAGTAAAAGGAGAGCTTTATTTACTTTTTCACAATGGCACCATCTTATATTCGTATACTTACCTAGATACTTTGGCAAAAATGAGCTTTTCGTTAAATATACGAAAATTTATGATTAGTTCGTATAGGCCGCAGGGTAGTTATTGATGGCTCAGATTTAAAAGCTTAATCCATTAAAATAAACGAATTCTTTATAAATAAATATTTAGTTCAAAAGTTTTTCTACGTGTAACAATGTATGTTACTTTACAATTTAACTAACTCAAAGGAATCGACTTCAAAGAAATATGACAAAAATATTAATATCGTCTGGAAAAAGGCTAAGATCATTTTGTACTGGAAAAATAAAGGATTCCTACACGATCACGACCCCATGCACACGAAGTCGCGGGTAAAAGCTAATCAATATTGTTTATTAGTAGGTAGCTAATTTTATTGTTAGTCACAAGTGGAATCTGTAACTATTAATAATTTGTCTGGCAACTGTCGCACATTACAATTTCAATGGAGCTCAAGAAAACATACCTTAACTTTGCAAGCATTTATTCGGATACTAAATACAGTCTCAATCAGAGTTTACCATATAAGCAGAATGCGAGCAGAATGATTTTATCATTATAGTACTTCGAGCTTTTAGTATGACGTTATGACGTGTTGACACGGAATACGATGTTTTCGAAACAATTGTTAACAATGTTTTTGGCGGATTTCTTAAAACTAAGTAATTTTCGATTGCGATAAAAATGACATGCAATTTAGTAACTAGGTACAATAATTATTTTTCACCTTTTTTCCTTATCGATGTTTTAGGTTTTCCGAATTTGATATAACCTCCCCATATAATATTTTCTTTTAATTAATTTATTAATTATAATTTTATATTAAAATTTCCGTATAACCGTCAATATAATTATTGTAAAAGAATAGACGAAGATTATGATATTTATTTCTAGTAGGTTACCTAATTACCTCAACTAGGTACCTACTAGAAATAAAGGCTTTTTAAATTCTTATTTAATTTATCTCATTACCGTAAGTATTACAATATCATTAATAAAAATGAAGCTAGATAATATAATTTTGCCTACACCTTGACCCACACTTTGAGCACGACTATAATTATTTATATCGATGACTGTAATCGACTATTGCCTGTTGGTCATAAATACAAACTGTACCTACTTATAGCACGGTCAACCACTTCCTAATCGCGAGGAATTAATATTAAAACGTGTGATCAGCTTTCTAATATTACCAATTAGAGAAGTCTAGGCAATTAATTAAATTTCCAAACAAACAGGTGAAAGTTCCTGCGAACAAGGTTACGGTGCTAGGGCATCACGCGAGACACAACAGCTGTTACGTAAAAGAGCGTTTAACGGCTTCAAGCTATAAATTGACACGATATAAGGTCAGGGTCCCCATATAAACGTTCAGTGCTCGATGCACTACACCGCAAAGTGGTCATTCGTTTCAAATAAATTACCATGTAATGGCACGTTAATTTGCATACTCTGTTCAACGTAACCGCAATCTCGGCAATGGAAAAACAACTTTATCTTTACAGAATTAAAACATCTTTCGCACGAATTGCTACGTTTCATTCAAAAGCTCTAACAGCGGCGCTGCAGTCGCGGAAATTTTGGGAACTACGAGCTTTTTTGGAAGTTCTTGCACCATCCCACAGATGGCGCTAGTAGCACTTGACTTAATGGTTCATATCTAGGTACGTGCAGGGGTGACTTTTTGGGGTGGAAAGGTTCGCATTTGTGCAAGGGTTGGTTTGAATTTTGCTAGATGTTTCGATCAAGTTAACATAGATGGCGCAAAGGTATTTAACCAACTAAATGCTTACAAGGTTGAACTAGACACCAATTTATTGAATAATTTAGGTAGTTTTCAAAGTAATTACAATCGCTAAAAAACAAGAATGTTGTTTTCTTACTAGGTAAATAATAGGTGTAACTTAATAAACAAAAAGGAAAAACAATGTTTTGAAGAGACAACCGTGACTAAAAATGAAAGAGATGAAAGATTTAATTAAAAAAAGAAAATTAATTATTTTTCCTTTGGTTGGTGAAAGCGGGCATTAGACACTTGATAGTCTGAAAAGAAAATTTTTGCCGACATTTAACTAAGTGTTTATTTAGGGTCTACCAACTAGTGTTTATAAATACCAAGTAGTAATCACTATGATCAACAAAGCAGTCACGTACTTGTAATAAAATTGGACACACAGTTTGTCAGTTTCGGGTTATCAGTACTCAAAACACCGACTCCAAGTTATGCGTCCGCTACAGTGGCCGGTTAGAAACGGTCCCATTATTCTAATTCCGATAATAAAAGTGAAAGCGCCAAACTTCATGCAAATTGCCGATTTCTGTAAACATACCTGACTTCCCACTGTACTCTTGTGTTTGTTGCATAATCAGCGAGAATGAGCCGTAAATTTTGAATCCCGCGGGAGTCGTCCCGAATCCCTTTTGTTACGTTCTAATATTGTTTGACAATTGTTTTCGACTTACCTGTAGATCTGTGAATGTTTCTAAATGAAAGGATTTTTTTTTGTTATTAATACCGGTAGCAGTTGCGTAGAACTTATTGAATAGGATAATTGTTTTTGTACTGGAGAGTAAAATAAGATTATTTTCGACAAAAGTGCGTGAAATTTTGTCTAATAAAATAAAAATAGTGGTAGATAGAAAATTTAAAAAAAACAATTTTTATGCAGTTAATGGTACAGCGCCACATAGGAAAATAGGTACAGATATTATTAGGCTAGCTAGATAACTAATGATAGCAAAAAATGGCTAGGTATTATTGATTTAAGAGGTTTAAAGTCTGAAATTCAAAAGCATTTTCTTTATTTTACTTTTTTTTTAGCCCCTACCAGATCTCAGTGCATTGTCATGCAGTCGACAAATGTATCAACTACTTACTTAGTGGTATTAACATAAAGCGCACCACATACTTAAAGTTCTTATGGCTGTGGTTTATGTGGAAGAAGGTAGGTATACATTTAGATACCAACCAACTATTAGGTATAACCAGGTAGGTACACATGTACCTACCCAAAACAAAGCCCAACGAACGACCGCCTCAAACAATTACACCCCTATATACCATAAATACGAAGACAATTCAAGCATACATCCGAGAAATTTAGACGTCGTGCGCTAAGCAAACATATGATTTATCCCCGAACATGCCCGTTGACGTTTCCACGCCATAAATCGCGCCCTCAACTTGAACGGACATCGGGGCTTTATGAAGAGGACTCGAATATCACAGGCACCTTCGTGTAAGTCGTGCGCAGAGTGATTATGTTGGACACTATTCGCAACAGCGCCTGAGCAAAGGTCCTTGTTGTGAACCAATATTTTGTTAATATTTGCGAAATTTGTACCTCATTTCAACCTTTGAAAGAAGTTTAATTTTAATTCTTCTTCGTCATCCGATAGACATCCACTGTTGGACAAAGGGTTGTTGCATGGAGTTCCACAGGCCTCGGTCTGCCTGAATCTAACGGCTCCCTGCGACTCGTATGCTGTCGTCGGCTCACCTAGTTGGGGGTCTGTCAACACTGCGCTTTCCGCAATTTTAATCAACTTCAACAAACCTTGATTAGGTATTCCATTAAAGATGACTTCTTCGCGCCTTATCTTCATTAACACTTTGTGTCCTTAAAACATGTTACGCCTAATGTTCCTTCGTCCTGAACCAATTTTTGCCTCAGTAACCTAACCCAAGCCTAGCACAAGCTTTCTAAATTATTTGGAGGATATATTATTATTGAACGAGCGAAGCGAGTTCTCTGAGTCAACTAGGGCGCTTGCCTACTAGACAGAGAAGTGTGTCCGTCTAAATGTCTGTCAGAGCCCTATAACTTCTGAATTACTGAATATTAGAACGTGAAACTTGGTTGAAAATTCAGTTATATCCTGTACTTGAACAACAAATACTAAAATTAGATAAATGTTATAAAGAAACGAAATTTAATTTTAATGCGCCATCTATTAGCATTATTGTAAAGCTAATAGCTTCACTATAATGCTAATAGATGGCGCTGCGTCAGTAAAACAGTTTTATGTCAACTATTATTTTTTTTATTGCGTCTAATGTTAAAAGTTAATTATTACAATATATAATTAAAACTTTTGGGAATTATGGGATATCGCGAGGTCTCAGTTCGGGGCGAACCACTAGTTTTAGTTATTTTCAAACTCAGTAAAAAAAAAAATAGATATCCACAGCTGGACATAAGTCTTACATGGGGACTTCCACACGCCGCGCCGTTTCTATCTAACGGCTCCCTGAGACACTAATATATTATAATCCTTGTTAAGTACCTATTATTTAGTCGGCATTGCTTCCGAATGGAATCCACTTGAAAGGTAGGCATTTACCTATCAGGTATCTAGACATTAATCCAATTTTTATTTAAAAAATCCAGTCTATTTATCCTGAAAATCATACCTACTTTTAAATATTGAGCTACATATTAATTTTTAATAGAAAGTGTATGCCTATAGGTAATATTATGGTTTCCGAGAACTTTCAGATTAGGTAAGTATTTAGATAGGTACAGACTTACTGAATATAATTATACTTGGTAGATAGGTAACCCACATCACACATACCGTCACAGGCCGGTCCGCCCGGGTACCCGGGTATAAATCTGGAGTATCCGGATGGTGGTGTAACCGCTCCGGTAGTGCCGTCGATTATTCACCAATATCGAATTTTGGTATCTCTTGCTTCCAATCTTCGACTCCGAAATCGAGATTTATCTTCTAATACTAACTTTTCAGATAGGAGAAAATCTTTAAGAGCCTATTTCACTATTACCAAGTAGGTAAGCTTTAATCGAAGAATAAGTTTTGACTGTTTTATTATTGGCAAACTATCAGAACGTCTAAACATCTACGTTTAGGTATTCGTCGGTTACAGTAGTCGTATATATTAAAAATGATACATATTTAAGAAAATTATCTATATGTATAGACCGTATAGATAGTTGGTTAAACACTCAAGTATATTAAGTATGACCATCTCTATATAGGTACGTAAAACTTTCGTAGTGTCAACATTATAGTCTAGACATTTACTAAACTTAGTATTTAGGCATTTTTAAAATTGTTAGTCTAAGAGATTAGATTGTTTTTAAATTTTCAAAATACTTATATAACTACCATAAAATTAAATCTCTTTTGAACATTGAGACAAAAATTTAACAAAAATATGGATTAATACACCCAATCCCAAATCACCGGGGCTAATACGGCAGGCCTATAATAAATCAGGTTGCCATTTTTGTTTTCAACGCACCGATAACTCTTTTGTCATAGGGTGATGTAGGAGGCAATGGAGTTATTTATACTGTCGTATTTTCTTTGGAAGAAAATTTCCTTTCTGTTCGGTTCATGGGTCAGTGATCAGATTCGGCGCTGCCAGCGAAGGTTGTCACGGCCTCAGCACAAAAGGTGGTAAATAAAATGAGCAGGTCGATCATTTTTAGCATTTTTTATTTAAACACTACTTTTTTCTCGTTTCACGCACATCAAGTTAAATTTTTCAAACCCCTATTTTTAACCAATTTTAAAAAAGTAGGAGGTTCTCAATTCATCGGAATCTTTTTATTTTTAATTTTTTAATATAGGTTCCCCGATTAATACTCGAAGACGCCTGGACCGATTTGGAAAATTCTTTTGTTTGAAAGGGTATACTTCCCAGGTTGTCCCATGGCCATCAGGTCAGGATCTGATGATGTTATCTTGGAGAAATCGGGCGAACTCTTCTGTAGGCACAATTGATATTATACTTTGTAGTAGCGTTTGAAGTTGGTTTTGTGAAAAGAATTTTTACGTTTTTACCTACCTAATATCCTCTTCTTGTTCTAAATCCTTTCTTAGCGGACTACATCATAAGTAATCTGTATGGCACATTTCAACCCGATCCGTCTAGTAGTTTGAGCTGTGCGTTGATAGATCAGTCAGTCAATCAGTCAGTCACATTTTCCTTTTAGGACGTATGCCTTCACTAAGAAAGGATTTTTGAATAGGTACTCAACCCCTAAGAAGGTTAAATAGAGATTTGAAAAACGTGAGCGATTCCGCGGGAAAAAAGTGAGTAATATTGTTAAAACATATTCTTTTATTTTCTTACTACCCGCTTTTTAAATGGTAAAGTATCGCTGATGATCCAGTTTCGTCGTTTTCTCGTAACGCACTCGGCACCCCACGGTTACTTCGCGACCGTGTTCGATGGTTCTACTGCGTGCACCCTCTGAGGAAATAATTGTTTATTTTCAACTGCCACGCACTCACTACATTGTCCCTACAACGAACAATAATTATTATTTATACCTACAACATCAAAGAGTTCAAGTCGTCAAAAGAAAATCGTAGCAGTCTCCATACAAATGGTAGCACAATAAATTGTTTTTTTTTTGCAACGTAAAACTGCTTATAACATACTTACTTACGTAATTACCTATACTTAGCTTATAATAATTATGATGTTGTCAAGAGTAGGTAAATAAGTCTAGGGTTCAGCGCATAATGCTCTCTTAGTGAGGCTTCAGCCATTTTTTGGCAGCCTCTTTCGCTTAATAAGTTTAAGTTAGTGTGCGCTTTTTGAGGGCAACCAAGAGCTTTAAGTTTAAGTTAGAATAAGTTATAATATGTATTATATTATTGTAATATAATCTCTTTTTGGTTATTTTCGTTCGAAATAGTGTATTGTAGAGTCAATAAATAAAACCCAATGTTTTCTCCTGAAATCGTTTAATGCATAAACTTGTAAATAACTAAACAGGGTACCTATCGAAAAACTTTCAACAACAAAAATTCTTAAGAAGGCTACATACCTAGCCTTCAGGAATTAATATTTTACGTACCTAACTATAATACTTACCAAAATGCTTACTTACCTACCTACTTAGTAGGCGCAACAATGGTGCTACAAGAGCTTTCAAATATTTAACCAACATCAAACCGCATAAATCATATTCGTCGCATTGTGTTAACACAGAATTCGTAATGATTGCATGACTAACCGTTCCTCATTTAAGGCCTAAACAGACACACAGCGCGACCGCAGCGGCGCGCGATGATAAACCGCACGGCGAGACTTTACTGAAAATTAGTAAGGCTGGTAAATTGGCTGGATTCAAAAGCATTTTGTAAAATTCTATTCTATTCATTGGCGATGTTTCCTGAGTGATCCCCTTTTTTCAGCAGTGATTTTTCAGTATGATTGTCGTCGTTCTTCGTCGATGAAGTTGAAGAACATTTCCATTCAGTCAATGAAAAGGAGAAGTTCAAAATGTGACTGCAGACATTGAGTAATGGAGATGCACGTCAAGAAGAAGGAAGGCGTTGTTTGATATCAGTGTTTCGATAACCGACCAACATTGTCGAGATGCATGAACTTATACTAAACCTACAGGAATTGCGTTAGCTTAGCGTAGCCGTCACGCGTTTTGTATGTTCAAGACTTTATAATATGTTTGGCAATTTAGGTTCCACAATGATGTAAACATAGCAGCCCGTGCCTTATAAAGCTGGCCACACAGGCCGCGACTCGATAAGCTCCGAGATTAAATTCTTACAACGTAAGGTCAGAAGCGAGTAATTTAGAAATGCCGTACAAGGAAAAATTGCCACATTATAATGTTTACATAGCTTTTTATTTGATCGCTTTATTTTCCTAAATAAATTTTCTTGCGGGACTTTCTATGTTTCTTGAGAAAAGAAAATATTTTTATTTAATTCTATTTTTATGATTAAGCCCGTTAAAGTTATTACTTATATGGTAATTGATCCCTGATCTGAACCTTTCTCATTGAGATGAATGAATGAATGAATTTACTGCTTACTGCTTATGCTTGAAAGTTGTGTATGTTATATTTGTTATTAATTGTGATAATAAAGTGAATTAAGTAATTTCATAAATGTAATGTAATGGCTGTTGCCTCGTTCTGACGAAAAAATTAAAAAACCGGAGTGACAGTTGAGAGATGTGTTGCCAGACGTTTTCTTATTTTAACTTTAATATTGAACAAGTAGGATTAAAAATCCCGCTATAGTATCTACTTTTTTAGTCCATATAATTTTTTTAATTTATAAGTATTTTTTAAATTAAAATCTAGTAAATTCTATATTAAGAAGTGTGTTATGTTATAAATAAGAAAAGCACATAGAGGAAAGCGGGGCATAGACAACAACAATAGCAAACGTCGGGGCTCGCTCGGGAGCATTGTAGCGTGGCGCGGGAGGCGTTACGAATCAATGGAGGGAATTATCGGCACTGTAATTGTATGGAGGCTCCTTTTATTGTAAAAATATATGCATGCAGCAGCGGTTTTTGCATTGAAAAAGTTTAATTGAGTTTACAATTTAATGAGTTTGCATTCATGTAAACGATTTAGATATATTTTACAAAAAACTATTTAATGCTTTAATTGGATATTTAGTGTGTTTTATTAGGTATGTGATAAGTGTTCTTAGTGATAAGAGTTATAAAGCATTAACAATAATTTAAGACTTACCTATTAGATATCTAATATAACATTTTCCTTCCTTTTGTACATACATATACATGTTATACATAAATGTTCTCACAGTAAAATGTAGCATAGATTATTCCTTATAAGATCCTCTACCTGTCCGTGCAGGTACGTAACGTGAAAACCGGTTGTCGTTCCGAAGATTAGACATAGTTTTGGATAAACAGAAAGATAGAGATGGAAGTTTTTGAGTTATGTAGGCAATAGTTGAGCCAGTCACATACATAATTTAATGAGGAAATCAAAGCCAATGTGCTTGAAGCACTCATATTAGTTTATGTTACATAATAAAAAAGATTCTAGATTTTAGAAAAATTAAGCATGGCGCGTGTTCGTTTCTCTAAAAAAAAAACAATTGCATGAGTCATCTTTCGTAACTCTTACTAAACATTCTTAGTAAAATTTTCAATATTAGGTATAGTGAAGGAAGTGTGCCGTTGCTTGGGTTGAGTTTCAATTTCAGACAGCTGATTTTCTCCTTTCCCTGAAAAAAAAAAAAACAGAGTAATTTTTTTGAAATTTTAATAAACGTTGCTAATAAAATAATCGACAGTATTACAATAAATGCGTCTCTATGTATTTCTCAGTGCCAGATTAGTCCGTCCCACGCAGCGTATCGGTTGAAGAGGTAAATGAAATGCTATCCGGAGGGGAAAACTTAAATTACTGAATTTGAGGGTCAAAGGAATAAGTCTCCCGAAGACATATACGACACGCCGCATTGAGCCGATTGATTTAAAATGTGTGTTTGTAAATTAGATTGTTCAATCCAGTCAAAAGATACCAATGGCAAAAATATAATTGTATGGCAAAATTATACTTGTAGGTGAGTTACGTTTTTAAATAGGAAGACTTATGCCCTTACTTATGGCACTTATGGCCTGTTTTCACCAACCATATCTAAATCACGCCCTAGGTCTCTTTACGTAGATAGCTCCCAAATAGAACTAGGTAATCCCTTACCCAATGTCATTTCTACCTTTAGATATTCTAGAATTAGGAGATGGATCGAAAAGATGAATGAATGATTTTAGAGATTAGGATTACGTAATCATCTCGTTATCTAATACTAAAATGGATACTTAGGTAACCATTAAAAACTTGGGTTTACTGTAATACCCTATAGTTATATATTTATTTATCATAGAAAACGAGAATTATACTCGTAGTTACATTCCCCAAATTAAGTTATTAACACACGGGAAACAATAAAATATAAGACACGTCATTTAAAACCCGAGGTTGTAAAGTGTTTGATAAATGCATCGCGCCGCATCGGTCTATCGCTTGAATTTGGGAAGGGTCGTAATGACCCGTTTACTGTTATCTCCGAACATCGCTACTTTAGGCCCTAAACGCCAGCAAATTTTATACTTCAATGTCATAATCTTACTCTATTCTTTAAAAAAAAGCATAGAAAAACCATAGATACATACTAAAATTTTTAAAGTTTCACGTTTTATACTTTAGTGCTTTAAAAATAGAGATTTTACTTGTTAAAAACCGTATTTCGTAATATTATGGCGAGGGAACATCTGCCGTTACGACTTGTATCGACTCACGCGCATTCGAAATTTCGAAAAAAGAACCAACAGCAACAGATGCGACATGTCGGATTCCTACTAGCAGATGTTTATAAAACTCCCTCATCATAGATTAACTCTTGGATTCCTTTTGTTTTTGCCTTTATTATACGTAGCGCCTTTAAACGTTGGTTCCGAGGACACACATGCATGTGATGCGGGCAAGATAATAGCTGTAATTGGTTCGTCGCATTTCATTTGTATTAGCGATCCGTTGCTGGACACAAAATTGTTCATAATTCGCGTATTTTATTATAATTACGTACATGATAGCTTTATGACTCCGCAGAAAAACTGTTTTCAAACGTAATAACGGAGAAGTCGAGTATAGCGGTACCAATATAATAAATTAGGTTTGTAATACGATGCGTGTACGCTTTTTCTATTGATAAATTATTGTTGTATACTACTTCAAAGTAGAAGTTTCCGACTATTGTAATTATATTGCATCTATGGCGTTACGAAATATACAACCGTTCTCGGTTGAAGGAAAGATTGACTCAATCATTTTTAAGAAGGACTGTGAGAAGAGATGCTTTATGCTAGCTGAATGCCCGTGACAATCATCCCAAGATTTCTCACGAGGTTTTTAAAAATCTATTAGTTTAGTGCACGGTGACTAAACCAAGGGCATAAACTCAATGACTTCTAGTACCTATACATAGAAGTCATTGCATAAACTAGTTTTTTATAGTGGGAATGTATAGCCTTCTGCTCAAATCAACGTTTTTACAGTGGTGCCATTATATTTGGAAATAGAAACCGCAGTAAACATAACTGATATCAAAAACAAATTATAAATTCGTTACGTCGATAGTAAAAGTTCTAATGAATTTTTGTAATAATGGAACGTTGTACCAACGTTAAGTTACAATTTCACGGGCAATTTTTATGTTTCGTGGAGGTTGGCACCGGTTTAATCTAAACTGCTCTTAACTGTCGTTCGACATGCAACCTCCGTGCACTAAAATTAGATCAAGAGGGAAACAATTTGGTTTATTAGAAAATGGTTGGTCCTTGAATAAAATATATGTACTTCTCAATACAGATTATACGTTGCTGAATAACCAAAACGATTTCTGTAAAATTGCACTAGTGTTCAAAAAGCCTTGGTTATTTATTACTGTATACACTTTCTCTTCTTTTTTATCAATCGATAGACGTCCACTGTTTAACAAAGGCACTTCCACAGGCTTCGGTCTTGCATTCAGCAGATCCCTGCGACTCGTTTTGATGTCATCGGTCAACCTAGTGGGGGGTCTGCCAACACTGCGATACCCAGTGCGGGGTTGCCATTCCTGCACCTTGAGAACCCAACGACCATCAGCTCTTCGAACTGCCCTATATACCTACACACTTAAAAAATAAATATAAGGTTTGGCCTAAGAATCTAAGGATTTGTCTACTATGATTTCAATATAACTGCCTACGCTCATAATAACCGACCGATGGCATAACTCAAACACACTTTTCTAACATAAAACTTGTCTTGTTTATCGGTCTATTTGCGTGTTTGGGCTTATCTGTGGAAATTTTTACAGGCAGATAGTGGGTTATACAAGGAGTAACTACATCTTGTCTTGAAGACATTAATCTTAGAATTTCTACTAAAATAAAATCTGTTCATATTAAAGCCTAACTGCTGAACTGATCGTGATGATTTAGCACAGAGACAGCTTGCATCCTGGAGATACTTTTTATCCCGGGATATCAAAAAAGTTCCATCAAATTAAAGAAAACCTAAATCGCGGGCACAATAACAAATAGATAGGTATATCCATTAGGTTCTTGAAAGTAGAAACGGATATAAGCATGTTATCTTATCGGAAATCACATGTACCAAATATTGCCTACCCATTCGAGTAGTAATTTTATACGTTGCTTATTTAAAATTCTACTAACGGAGCTTCTACCTATTTAAAAATTGAGGCACACGGTTCATTAATGTTAGAAAAGGCTCGTAACATTTACATTTGGCAGCCCGTCGTAAAAATATTGAGGACAATAAAATCAGCTATGATTATTGATGACTGATGATCTAATCTTAGATAGTAAAATCAATAAAAAGCCAATAAATACAAATGCTGTAAATATTATTTTATTCACGTTTCCCAAAAGAATGTAACCGAAACACAAGTTCTTGTTAGTTGTAACTTGGTTTATTTTGTAAATGCAAAGAAACTTTATCATTACACTAGCTTTAACCCGCAGCTTCGCTCACGTTAGGTTCGATTTTTTAACCCCCTATTTAACCCTCTTGGGGTTGAAATTTTCCAAAATCCTTTCTTAGCGGATGTCTACGTCCTAACAGCTACCTGTATACCAAATTTCAGCTCGATCGGTCCAGTGGTTAGAGCTGTGCGTTGATAGATCAGTCAGTCAGTCAGTCAGTCAGTCAGTCAGTCAGTCAGTCACCTTTGCCTTATAAATATATAAATATTTAGATATCAAAATGTAATGAATGATTTCAAGAAAAAAAAAAAAATTAAACGGACCATGTGAAGTACCTACTTGAAGTTCGAACTGGGTTACAAAAACCGTAGAGACGTATGTGCTATAGTGCTCATAAGTTTTAGATCTTTCTAATATCTCTTTTTCTTTCTTCCAAAAGTAACACATCGCATAATTAACGTTAAGTTACTTTAAAAAGACAATATTTAATGACATGTTACACATGTCATTAAATATTATCTTCCACGCCGCTCTACAAAATGCGGAAAATAGAACGATTTGGAAAATCATCGTATGGGAGAAGGTGATCAGTGCCAAGGATTGCGACCCTCAGTAATGAGGATGACGATGCAGACAGAGGAGAGTTACACATGTTATTAAATATTGTTAGCTTGCAATTTTAACGTTAACTTGAAAAGTTACGTTCAGGGTTCTGAAATTAGTTACTAATGAAATTCACTGTCTATGTAACATCGAAATTATACCTATCATAAAAAAATCTATGACCATATTAGATTAGTTGATATTTCGTGCATGATTTCATTCATCGTATGGCCTACCCACCAACCTACTGGCCAATGCTTCCTGCATTTTTGTTCTGATGACGTCACAGATCACCGCCATGGTGAATAGCTTCGTACAATGGCCACGGGCGAATCCGGCCGCGCCCTGTAGCTATAGGAATATATTATTTATGAGGGGTACATTTTCACTGTATAATTACTGGCATCGATTCGCGTGCCCTATGACGCCATTATACAATTCTTTTGAATTTCGTTGGTATGCCTTCTTTTCTTTCTCCCTAACTAAAAAGCTCAATGATAAAATCGATAACCACAAGGATAAAATTTTAAAAACTGTGAGCCGACAAAAAACAAATGTACTTAAATCAAAAATTTAAAACCCCCCGACATGTTATAACATCCTAATCGCTAGTCAGTAGGTAATAGTTAAAATAAAATGTAATCCGCCATTTTGTGGCGGTGGCCATCTTGGATCGATTTTCAGTAAACATAGTTGCAAATTAGTCTGCTACCATCTTAGACAGCATCGTCACTTACCATCAGGTGAGATCGCAGTCAAGGACTCTCTTGTCATTGAATAAAAAAAACCGTTTTCGGGTTACAATTTTAAACTATTTTCTCGTTACGTAAGTTCGACAACGGGGAAAAGTGTCATTTAACGGGCAAAAGTAAGTATTGAAAATAAAATGATACAATACGCAAAGATAATGAACGAAAGGGAAAGTGGATACACCACGTGATTGCGGAGTCCCGTTGGCAGTACCTGTTGCAGTCTTATTTACGACCCAAAACAATCGCTTTATCTCACCCGGCCATATAATGCGGCCGTAAAACCCGATTCTTTACACGACAACATTTATAGCCTCTTGCATAACAACTTTTGTTTATAAACAATAGTTTTCAAGGACTCTCGCTACCTTACGGATTTTCAGAGTTCCGTATTAAAACAAGGAACTTTTGCAGTGTATCAATATCTGTATCTTTGCTTTTTTTTAAAAAACTAATAATACCTCTAAGAACTGAAACCGACAGAGATCTCCTCTTAAAATAAAAAGTATACTCTCACACACACCTTTGGGAATGTTCTCATCTTTGAGAATGAGAGAAAAATGCAGATTTCCTCTGAGAGTTCACGATAATATTATGGAGTTCGCCATAATATTATGGTGTTCATCATAATATTATGGAGAACTCTCAGGCATACAGATTTCTTCACGTCATTTTCCTTCAACGCCATTTTCAACGCAGGTATATTTTTTTGAATGGTGGCTAGAATTGTAATCCCAGTCCCCTCCAATAGGAGGCTGAAACTTAACGACTAGACTCCCACCATCATACATTTAAAAGGTGGTAGACAAAGAACCTCCTTTAACTACTTTGCGAAAAAAGCTGCGGAAAAATTAAAAATGCAATAAATGTGTAGATACACATAACTAAAATTATAGCTATCACGAATATCATTACTAACAAGCACAACTTAAGTTATCAATATTAAGGCAGGCTGTTTTTCTATTGGCATGTCTACGGAACCCTTGTTATATGCACTTGCGCTTGACCAGTTATTATTTTCTACAGATTTGCTCCTTTTTGGTTAGTTACAGATTTGCGCGCGTGGGGTAAAGGTACCCAATACCGGCTCACGAATCGCTGATAATAATTGGCCTATTAAAATTCACCGGGCGTTCGCATCATTACAAACCTTTACAAACTATAAATGCGATTTATTGTTATATTCAAACACGTATATCTACTTAACGAAAAAAATTAAATCGAATATGATGTTATTGAAGAAAATAAGATTTAGGTAGTGAAATTTTTTGCGTAGGTAGGTAGGTACTAGTGATGTGTAGCGTTTTCGGAAATACATAAATTATAAGCTAGAAATATCATTTTATATAGTGTGAATGTGGAAATTTTTACGGTTTAAAATTATATGTACTTAAGTAAGTACCTATCCAATTTATAGGTGTAAATGTATAGTTGTGTCTGTTAACTATTCACGACTTAACCGCTGAACTGATGCGTAAGTACCTATCCAATAAGTACTGTTATAAATATAAATGTATACCGCCCTGTCTGTTAATTATTTATGACTTAACCGTTGAACCGATGCTGACCGAAAGTTGACAGCTCCTCTAGGACCTATGTACCTTAAATCGGCTAATAATATAATCTAGGATTTACTTTACCGGCAAATAGACAGTGACAGTAGATACATAAATTCAAACTCGCAGACAAAGTCGCGGACGGCTGCTAGTTAAAACATAAGTTACTTAATTTACTTGACTTTAAATATTTCAAACGAAAACAGTTTCCGAAATCCGCTGTCAATAGCTCAGCAAAAACGAAAGTCTCATCGGAACAAAAAATGAACAAAAACGGCTTCTAAACGCGAATGGCGGCCACTGCGGAGGGAGGGGAGAGTGGGGACAAAAAACTAATAATAACAGTGTGTCACCCCATCACCGTGTCCCATTTCGCCGCACCTACCCGTCTGTCGTGTGAACTCTGTAAGCCATGTTTGATCCACTGATTTCGTATGTTCTATACCTACTTCTATTGCATTAGTTGAATTTATAATTCCGCCTTATTTAAATAGTTGCTATTAAAATCTCGATCGCGATAAGATAAACGGTGATTAATTGCTTCAGAGGTCATTTTTTAGTGTTTCGTAAATTAAAATACGTGGGTCACTAATGTATTTTTTTTTTCGTGAGATAATGTTTGTGTGTAACTGTGTTACAGTAATTTTTGTGCTCTTTTATTATACCTACTAACAATAATATGGTGTTTTATTTGCAGAAGACTGGTATTAGGTTTATATGTAGTTGGAATTTTGCTAATCAAACATAAAATTAATTAGGTAGGTACATGATAGTGTATCATTGTCTAGGTTAGTGATTAAAGTTATATTTTTTTTTGTGGTCTTCTATATTTAAAACATACTATCTACGTTACCTAGTAGTTGTTTTTCGATAAAGTTAGTAGAAATTAAGTTAGAGCATCTAAAGTTATAGTATAATTTACAAGTTATCTTCAAGCTAAAATCGATCCTGCAGTGCACTGCTGCCGAAGGGAAGAGTAGAAATCGAAAGCCTTTGCTTATTTAAATTAGATATATATTCATCATTCATTCAATTCCAACGATCGCCAGCTCATGACTGGGAACAGCTTTCTATCAAAGTTTAGTTCTGGCTAACTACCGATTGGCGATTTCACAATATTATACCCAAAATGGAAAATTAAAAAGAACTCTCAAGCATGTAGAGTTCCTCACGATAAAATACAATTTTACTTGTGCTGTTTAAATACAAATCTGTTGAATAAGACTAAAACAAATAGTGTGAAGAAAAGTATCTGTAAAAAATGTTTGATTTACGCCCCGCATTTAGCGGCTATTATCGAAGTAGCCCAAGTAAGTAATCGGTTGGTGTAATCTAACGTAATTATAACATACCTCTGCTAGTGTAAGTCACGATTTGAACTATCTGGCGTGGCGAGAGTTTAAAAAGTAAAGTCCTTGTTAAGCTGTATACATAGCAAAAGCTGAGATACGTATAGATAGCGTGCGGGAATGATTATGATCGCGGCCAACGTTAAGCTGTGGGCACAGTGGTTTATTTCAGCCAAGGTTTTTAAGCTATTGCAGAGCTTCTATCGCGGGCCTTGAGCGTGGAGATCGAATCTAGAAATTCCGTAACGAAAATAACCTGACACGGGACTCCTCTCACCGCTAGATGGCATTGATAAAAAATGCTACGCAATAGCTTTACCGCAGCAGTTTCCGAGTGCCACACGTCTTTTTTTTAATTAAAATAAACACTTAATATACATATTATTATACCCACCTAATTTAAAAAATTAGTCAGTATCAAATGTCTTAAACTCTTAAAGAATGAAGAGTGGGAACTGAGGGCATCTCGCTGTCTCTCTCGCACGCTCGCTCTTAAATAACGGGGATGTCAGTCTTTTCGTGCATCGCTTTTCTGTCTTTACGAATACCCCATAACTAGATTCAAAAGATTTCTGATTGAATTAATTTTTAAGTGAATTTACAAATTCCTTTACACTTTAAATAATGTGCAACCGTTTGAGACAAACAATGCTAAGATTAATGAAATGAACCCACTGTTTTTCCGCGATAAAAGGTAGACTATGACACTCTCCAAGTTCTCAACTAGACCTATGTAAAAAATCACATCGATCCGTTTCTTTCGCATCTATAATATTAGTAAGAGTTTTTATATTCTAGTTGCCCGTGACTTCGTTCGCGTGGAATAAGGTTTTTTTAATTCACACGGGAACTCTCTTATTTTCCGGGATCAAAAGTAGCCTATGTGTTATTCCAGACTATAATCTATCTCTGTGCCAAATTTCAGACAAATCGGCTCAGTCGTTGCGGCGTGATTGAGAAACAAACATCCATCCCTCCATTCATCCATCCTTACATCCATCCATCCATCCATCCATCCATAATAATTATAATAATTATAATATTAATAATTGATTTAAGAGGTTAAAATTACGAAGAATCAAAGTTTTAGTCGAGTGTACCCCCAACCTAAGGCCCAGACCGTGAGTTAAAGCGGCCGATAATCCTGGATGTAAACACGCGAAACACGATCACCTCCCAGACCGCCTTCCATCGCTCGCGCCCTCACTAACTACGAGCCCGGCCACAGAGATTGCTGAACCCAGCTGCTTTCAAATCAGATGCTTTAAGCTGCTCGCAAGTATTACCTTCCCGCTGACCTTATCATCTTTCTCTCCTGTCGTTCGTTCATGTTCGATCTTTACCAATGAACAAACCAACCTGGCGTCTCTCCTAAAATCTCAAACGGATTGTTTCCAGTGATTTCTGTGGCTAATATTTTGTAGTTCGTTTTGCAATCATGTCAAACCGATAAACGTATACTGACACTACAAAAGCAGAAAACAGATAACTGTTTTCTGCTTTTGTAGTGATTTCTACACTTCATGGTCTCATGCCACTAGTTACCAGCAGCTTTCTTCTTCTTCTTCTTCATCAACTAATGGACGTCCACTGCTGGACATAAGTCTCCTGCATGGACCTCCACAAGCCTCGGTCTTGCGCCGCCTGAATCCAGCGGCTCCCTGCGACTCGTTTGATGTCGTCTGTCCACCTAGTGGGGGGTCTGCCAACACTGCGCTTCCCGGTGCGGGGTCGCCACTTCACAGCAGCTTTCTACGATTTGTTTAATTTCATCTGTAGTAAGAACTTACTTACCATTACCAATTTTTTGAGAACTCAAAGAATGGTAATCGCAATACCACGGGATGCAAAGAGAAGGACGCACCTAGGTATGTGGGAAAGCTTTTATTTCATTTATATGCCTTTGCAAACAATATCCTTTAATCCCGGAATGTAATTAAAAATTTTTAGGATGTCGAAGGGACAACACGATCGCTAAATTAAATTCAAATATCGAATGCGGAAGTCGCCGCCGCCCCCTCGCGTCTCCGCGAGATTTATTATATTTGTCCTTCGTTTATTTCATTGCTGCTTGACGCGTTGATCCGAAAGGGCTCCCACTATATTTTTAAATATTGGATTTAAAAAGTTAAATTGAGAAAGCCATTCTTCCATAAACAATAGAGCACATAGTCTACATTTGTTAATAAAAATTCCGTTAAAAACTGATTTGAGGTTTTTAAACGACATATTTTAAACAATGGTTTTGTATAAAAACGATAATATTATACCCTTTTAGTAGCAAAGTGAGAGTCAATAAACGTGGATTTTAGAGTTCTCTCGTACATGTGAGATTTAAGGCAACACAATATTTACTCCTGTTAGGGGCAGTACATACCAACGGAGTGGTATAGTACCGAAGGGCAACTTTTTTTTAAATAAAACTTACTCTTTATTTAATTTTGAATGGCGGCTGGGTCTCTGAATAGGTGCACGGTGCGCCGCCCTATTTTGTTGTCATTATGCAAATTTCAACCGTATATTGTAGTAAATAAAAGTTAGAGCGGTTAGAAAGTATAAGGACGCTGCGGCTCGTCTCTAATCTAGGTCCTAACATTACCTTTAAGGCTGAAATCTATAGACCGCACTCTCACTCAGCTCAGACTCTAGACAGATTTAAAACGAGACAGATTTATGTCAGAGCATATTTGTGTCTCGTTTTAACCTCTATCTTGAGTCTGAGCTGAGTCAGAGCACGCTCTATAGATCTCAGAATTAGAGTTGCGTTATGCCATGACGTTAAATAAGCGATATTATTCATTGACAGAGTACCTACCTAATGTTTTACAACTCTAATAAAAATAATAACTTAAAGAAAGACGTGTTATTTGGTCTTGTTTATTTTAAGTAAGTAGTCAAAACATTTTTAGTTTAAAAAAAAAACATTAAAACATACTAAATTCAAATCTCTATCATGATTCATGCTAGCCAGTATCTAACAATAATAACAGTAGTATCTTTTTTATTACAACACCTGATTCCCCTTTTCACTAGTCAGAATGAGCTCTGTTAGCAAAACATCACTGCAACTTTCTTGGTCCTATTTAGGGACTATTCTTAGTTCCCTGCGATTTAACCTGAAAATTTTACCGAGGCATTTTATTTATGAGTAGAACCACATGAATATTATCTATCTCGGTCACACTTGAATACAACATTATCAATCTAACGCGAATCGAACAATAGCGTCGCGTGTTTGATTTATACAAGCGTTTAGTAGAAACATTACGGATAATTATAGTTCGACTGCGCAGCTTTAATGCTTTTACGAGATTATAATTGATTAATCCTTATCAAAACAAGTTTTAATTTTTGGTTTGCTTTTTATAGATGAACAGCAATTTATTAAAATGCATATAAAATGTAATGTGGTTTTAATGTGCAAATTATTTTAATTAATGTTACTTTATTTATTTACCTACTTTATTTGAGCTTTAATGTCATTCAGGTCTTGTTTTTTTTCGTTGGGACTATTAGGTAAATGAAGAGCTTGCTGCATTTGAGACTATTAATTGTGGTCCTGCTTCAATATATTTGTATCAATTAAAATTTGCAAACCGGAATACGTACATATACCTACGAGTATATGTATATAAATGAACAAGAATAACTAATGAACTTTTTGCGGAATTTTTCATAGTTAAATCTACATTCTGAATCAGTCGAGTCACTAAAACAGGCAACCATGATGATAAATAACAAAAATGTTATTCTTGCTAGATGTTTACTAACAAACTCTCCAATTATATTTGCTTACAATTATTTCTCTAGTAACTGTAACTTCAAAGTTTTTTCAATAAGTAACAAAGTCTTAATATTATAACAACCAAGCTTCATTTATTTATTTCTAACTACATTATAAGCATATCAAATAACCATACATACGATATAATAACGCTTTGTGGCAAAACGTAGCCCAAATTGCGAACTGTCAATCGCGGAACAAATCCCAAGACGTTTCGCCCGTGCTACACCTCCACAAAGCCGAACAGAAGTAGGAGCTCAGCTACGAGCTTTTCAAGGGTGGTGCTTTCGGCGGGAAAGCGGCTCGAAGTGGGGGGTGGGCGAGGGAGGGGGGCATGATGGCTCGTATTGATTTAGTGCCGTCGTCGACGAAGCTATGTACTGGAGGTAAAAGTATCGCTGTGTCGCTTCATGCGCTTTCTTAGACGATCCGTGTTATTTTGAAGGATTTGTGGTCTCAACTCTCAACATTGCTAAGAAATTTTTGCCCTAACAACGTTTGAAAACATTATTCTTACATGAAATTGTATTTACGTGTTTATAACGAACATCCGTAAGTTAATAAGTACATCAGATTATAGTAAATCGGGTGTTATATTTTTTAAGAATAAAAACCTACCCTCAGGGCTGTATTTTAATTCTGGGTAAACATTTTGATTATTAGGAAATATCAGGCTGTATTTTCGTAAAGCGCTTTTCTCGGCTGCATCGCTGTATTCCCCGGAGGCGACCCGGCGTCGAAGATTTAAATGGATATTTAACTTTAGTCTCAAGGAACCTAAAGTCTATTGCTTTTAACGTCCTTCCACTACGGGAGGTTTTTTCTTTGAAACTCGCGAAGCTTTTAGCAAATGTTTTTAAAATGCCTGCTTTGGAAAAAAGTAAAAAGTTTGCCTTTGCTTGATTTTAATCCCTTGTGATTCAAGGACGTTTAAAAGTGGGTCTTTAACTGTGTTTGGGATCTTTCGTTTTCTTTTAATGGGGGAACAATTCATTTAAGTGTAATAAGTTCAAAAAAACTATATGATTTTGTCTAGCAAAGACCCTTGTCTCAAACCAGTGGTAGATTCATTTGAAGATTCGAAAGCAATTTGTAAAAGTTTATTTGATTAAAAAACTACTCTATTCTATTCTAGGATCTCACCGGAATACATAATAGGGGTACTAAAAGATAACTAGCTGATGCCTGCGAATTCGTCCGCATAGATTTATTTTTTAAAATCTCGCGGGAACTCTTCAATTTCCCTGTATAAAGTAGCCTATGTCATCTTAAAGGCCCTCAACTATACCCAAGCAAACGTCGATTCATAGCTCTGTTGCAGCGTGATTGAAGGACAAACCAACAAACAAACACACTTTCGCATTTATAAATTAGTAAGATAAGAAAAACTCATAGACAGAATTAAACGTAAAAACAGAAATAAAGATTTATAAATTCCTGAAATCAGGAATTTATAAATCTTTAAAGAGTTATTTCACAACAATAATTGTTATGGTTTCAGTGCTAGATAGAACATCAATCTTACATTTCTATTTTCATTATAATTGAGACACCTTTTTTTTTTTGTTGAGAAAACACGCCTGGTCATTGAACTATGAAATGTATTCCTAACGTCTAAAAAATACCCGGTTTCGTAAGCTAACCTGTGCGGGCGTAAAAAAATTTATGACTACAGCGAAGCGCCTACGTGCGACCAGCTTCGGGTTCGCTTCCTACTAATAATTATCATTTTAATTAGCAGAGATAAAATCTCACCGCAACTATTGTTCAGAATCGCTCGCGGAGGAAAACCTTGAGTACCTACCTAAAATACCAAAAATTTATCATTATTCACAAAAGTTTTGTTTAATAAACTGGTATAACACTTTTTTGGCCAGATACTTTATCATAAGTAATTCTATTTTAGACAGTTGATATTTGCAATTCACAAAAGTCACCCGCTAGGTAGGAGTTTGGAGTGATCTTTTATTTATAACTAAGGACCTGTGGCCCCTACTAATGTATAAAACAAAAAAAAAAACACGAAATTAATTAGGTTATGAAAATTTATTCAAAATTCAATATTATTTAAGAGAATTCTAGATTAGCTTGTTTTTTTTCAGTTTTTATTTACGCAGTCGGTTGTTGTGTCCATTCCTAACACAAGCTTTCTGTTTATTTGGAGATGAGACGAGAATATTAGTCAAGTTCATTTTGGCTGATAATTCACTACATAGTATAAAACAAAGTCGCTTTTTCTGTCCTATACCCCTATGTATGCTTAAATCTTTAAAACTACGCAACGGATTTTGATGCGGTTTTTTTTAATAGATAGAGTGATTGAAGAGGAAGGTTTATATGTGTAATAACATCCATTAAATAGTGGAGAAATACTGTTATTTTTGAGGTTTCTAATGTGATGTCGTAAATAATTACATTTTTTCCGCTTACATTGCAAACGCAGGCTGAACCCTACGAGATTTATCAAAATAATGTATTAAGTATTGTACCTACACATTGAAAAGGTCTACAGAAAACTCCGCTATGGTATATGTCTATCTCTTATGGATATCCCACAATAACATTTTTTTGTCATTTACTTTTTACGACAAATAATGGCTAATTTTCGAAGCGATTTTAACCAATAGGTACAGCATTAATCCTTATCTAATTAAATACCTTAAATACATTGTTGATTTAATATAAATCTATATTGTCCTTTACAGCATATGATTTAAATGAATATTTTCGAAGATATTACAGATTTAAAAATTGCGGGACGTAGCGTTTGCGGCGGTTGATAGCAGGAAATCTTCATGGTTTAGGGAAAGAAGAATTGTTTTACTCTAAATTTAACGCGTGCGGGCCACGGGCAGTAATGAATAAATCAAAACTACTGGATCGATTTTAGTCAGTGAATGACATAGGCTATATATTTTATACCCGTGCGAAGCCGGAGCGGGCCGCTAGTATTAAAATAAAAAAAAAAATTGAACCATTTGCTCATTCCAGCGAACCATACTTAATAAATAGATTAACATCATGTAATTAGGATTTAGGTTGATACAATAAATCGAGTTTTAGCCGTAATATTTACAATAGTAGAGCATGTATAAGGCCGGAAACCAGCGGGTGTTCTCTCCCATAATTATATTCACGGCTGATATTTTTGAACTTCCATGTGAGTTCTTTATTTTTTGGCTTTTTTTTCTAAACTTTGTGATTTACGCCGCGAGTCGGATTCTGTGAATGTCGGTGAGTGTCGAAAGCTTTATATGACTTCCAAATTTATTTTGTTTTAAACGATCCTTTGGTATTGTCGCGCGCATTTTTAGATGCTCCTAGCTTTATATACGGAATGCGGTGCGGTTATTTTTATTATAACTTTATGTTCTTTTTTGAGTAAACAAATCAATGTTAGACGTTAGGGAAGTCGCCCACGGTGACTTTTCGCAGCGATTCAGTAGTTGAATTAATCCTTAAAGATGCATACATAACATATAATATAATATATATACTCAGTAGAGTCAGGTAGAAAAACCATTATGTCCCTAATTGAAATAGACATATAATATTTTCTAGAAATACAAATCTATCGATTCAAGGTGTACAAAATTAAAGGTACATATATAATATATATATTCACTAAGGTAGGAGGTACTATAGCCGATTCACTAGCGAGCTTCAGACATGGCTGACGTAAATCTTTTTCGTTTCGGGTCCGGGAGAAGTGCAAGGGAGCGAAAACTAACAGAAAAGAAATGGGTTCACTTCTGGTAGCACTCCAGTGAGCTAATTGTTTTAGTTGGGCAATATGTATGTGTGTATGTATAAGATGTATGAGCCTTCTGCAACATACTCGTTTTTTATATCTACCTATCTATATATATCTATCGGTTAAACCTACCTACTATTTAAATGTGTGTTAAATGCGAAAGTGTACCAATTTGTTTGTCGGTTAATACTTCATTCACGCATCAACGGAGTACATACAGTTCGACGTGATTTTTTTTGTATGGGTAGGTATAGCTAACTATACATTATAATTGTTGAGATAGCATAGGCTACTTTTTTCCCGAAAAAAAAAATAGAGTTTTTTAAAACCCAACTCCACGCAGACAAAGTCGCGGGCATCAGCTAGTTAACAATAAATAAAAAATATTAGTAAAAATAGTTGAAGATCAGCCAAACTATTTCTATCTATTCCAGATCGCTAACCCCACTCAAAATGCTGCATTATTGATAAAATATATTAATCACAATTAAGGTAACAACAATAACAATAGGTAACAACAGCGGTAATCAGAGATAGCAATAGCCTAGAATAAGTTAATAATCCAATTAAAATTTACTTCTACTTCTGTCCTGGGTTGTGTTACAAATTCGTATAAATCTCTTCGAACTCGTCCGACGGAAATAGCACTTCGTCCGTTCATAAATCACAGTCTATTTAAGCAATCCGAAACGAAAAATCAGAAATAAGCCGCTTACATGTCGGTCTACACATAGAGACCACATAAAAAATCAATTATCAGTAGGGTCAATTATATTTTAAATTTTTAATGAACTACGCAGAGGAATCACCGCGATGATTGCCCTTTGAAAACTTGTTTTGATATGCAGTAGATTTATTGAAACTATCAAGGGAACCGCTGAACAAAATGAATGGTAATTTATGAAAGCCGCGGAATCCTAGAGATAATTTTAGACCTGTTGCTTTATTCTAGATGCCTCGTGTTACAAGTCTGTGATCTTCCTCACAGTTTGAAAGTCTCCGTGCGTTCGGATGAGCAAGCGTGGGAATAACACCAAACCGAATGCCAGAGGAAATACAAATCAGTTAAACCAGTTTAAATGGTGAAATCTGCGCCGCAAAATTAATTTAAAAGTAATATTTACCGATGTCTCGATTTTATCTGGGATTTTGCGCGCTTTATCTCACCAATAAATGTCAACCACCGATCTTTCTGACATAATTATCGTGAGTGATAAATTCCGGGCCGTTTTGATTTGTTTAACATTTTTTTTATTTCACTCAAATACCCATTGAATTTACACGCATATAAAAAGTAAATTTTTATATTTCTTTCGCTTCGTCAGAGAGATTTTCTATTCAATCCACAAACCAAATTAAATAGCCTGTTATTAGGGTTCCGTAGTAAAACAAACAACCCATATATTTTCGACCAGTCCGTCTGAGTCACAGCCATTTTATTTTATTCAGTTATTATTGAAGCTGCGAAGTTGGGCACACTTTCTAGAAAGTTGTTACTTACGAGTTATATTAAGACTAATATATAACTACGAGTATACTGAAGGGATCGACTCTACCAAAATAATTGGTAAGTATACCTATAACTGTAATATTTCACGAGTACTCGCGGAAATCAAAAAATCTTAATCTACGCGAATGAACTCGCCGCCATCATCTTATTGAATATACCTACATATAAATAAATTTTTCATTGTATTGTCAGTGCATGATCTGATAACTAGATAAATAGTCCATAACTAGATAAATGAAAACATTTTTTTATTACAGGTTACAAGATGTTTCTGTTAATTTTTGTTTTTTTACAGGCACGACTGCGGAACCCTAATTTAATGACCAGTCTGACATTTAATTGACCAGCTATTTATTATTGGTTTAATTTACAGAATATTTCGTTTCTTTATAAAGAAAATATAAAATATTTACGTATATATATTATTAATTAAATGTTTGAAGTTAAATTCATGGAATAAATTAAGATAATATAAAAAGCCTATACACGAGCATAAAAAAGAGTTCAATTTAATTTATCTCACTATTAAACAGTAATATCTTCAACTGAATACAAACTGTACGATGTAATTACCAATGTTTACAACCTTCGATAAGGTTTAATTAATACTTCTTACAACTAATAATTATAAATGTATCGTAACTTCTTTCGAAATGATCACGATACCTTTACGTTTATAGCAATTTTTTTATACCAATTAAACGGTAGATCTTTATTTGTGTTCGTTGAAGATTATAATGTTTTTTTTAATGTAAACAGATGACTGATTTCTTACTGACACTGGATTTTATCCAAAAACCGAGCAGAGGGTTTCAGAAGGTGTGTAATGGTCATACATACACCGATTTTTTAGGTACCCTCCTTAGAGGTGTGATATTACGATATCTTTTTTGGGTAGCATACGATATATTTTACACAATGTTGCGTTAATAAAGACGCGAAAAATATATTTGCGATTTAATCAACCGATAAAAACGCACCTGTTTTTCTGATAAATGAATCTTATTAATATCAGTCATCTGCGAGGGATGGTAGAATTAAGTAGAAAGACCCAAACGCAATGCTACTTAGGCGTAGTTACGCATGCCATACAGAATCTACTTTCCGAACCGGTGGTAGAGTCTTGACGTATAAAAAGAGCCATAGGTTGGACTACGTGAAATAAATAATTTTGAATTTTTGGATTTAAAAGAGTGCAGGTTACCTTTCCTATCGATAAGTTTTGTGGGTGTTGGATCCTTTTTGCGTACCTACATCCAGTTAAAAAATGTTAATGGAATTATACAGAGAGCAGGCAAAATCTCCGGTATTATATTTGTTATAGGTGGATGATTAATATTTTATTGACGCTATATGAAATAAATTTTATCTGTGGCTTACGCCTGACGTCACTGGATGAAAAGGAATTCCGGAGTGTAAAATATAGCCTATCGGCACCGCGGAGTAGGCACGGCTACAATGACCATTTGGGTATACGCTAAAACGGTTTATCGTCTACAATCAGGTTAGATTCAGTCGTGTTTTTTATTTTATTTTTTGTTTTTGTTATGTTTTGTCTGTTCATTTCATATGTGTTGGCACGTGGCATATTGTTGGCAAGTGGCAGCTTCGATTGATTACTGGTGTTTTACTGTAGCCAAGGGTTCGAATTCCGCCCTATCAACATTGAGTTTCAGTTAAAAATAATGTTTATCAAATTATTTATTGATTATTTATTATGATGATCACTGCGGTTATGGCCGATAGCCTAGTGCCCTTTGTGGTTAAGATTTTCGAAGGTCTGGGGTTCGAATCCCAGAGGTGCTTGACCTCTAAGTTTGCAGAAAATACCTTTCGTCAGAAAACTTATATGTCCGAGAATTTTGAGATAATGTTCTCATAGGTGTAGACTGTAGACTGTAGAGTCTGTAATGCGAGACTCTTGGGCAATCTGTTCAGCATGATTGTATGTATAGTCCTAAACCCTTCTCATTCACTCTTTCCCAGTTTTCCCATCGCGGTGGTTTAAGATGATGATATGATCACAAACAAATCATTATAAGCTTTGGTTGTGGTCAACAGAAGTTTTTATCGAACACTTTCCGATTTCGAATCACGTCACATCATAATATTAAACCAAAAATAGATATAAATATAGTCCGTATACTTATATCTATAAATGAAAATTTCACTTCATGACTCGTCCACATCTAATCCAATGTGAATCATACCTTATGCTTAAATTAAAACTCTAAAGAGGCGCGTACATAATTATAAAAGATTAACAAAATGATATGGATGATGGAGAGATAGAAAAAAAAATTTTTTTTGCTGCAAATTATCTTATAAATGGTTATTTTACTGTTACATTGGTACCGTTTCGCCTGTGAAGCGTTAGACAAGTTCCGTAATTAATTGTAAGAGCCGATTGTACCGACGACAGGGGAATGATCCGTCAGATTTATTGGCTCTTATGCTCTGATTCAAGATTGCTAGCTATTTGCAAGTTGTAGGTATAGATACACATATTGTGTCGAGCGGAAAAAATATAATATGAATGGGGAAAATGAGAGAAATATTTTTCATACGATTTTAGTGAAACTTAAAAATGTCCCTTGCGTTAAAGGTGAAGAAAACATATATGTAATGTCTAATATATATATAAAAATTGATGTATACTAGATTGGTTAAAACTCAAAAACGGTTTGACCGATTTATATATAGGTTTTTTTTGTTTTGTTCACTGTAGGTACTATAATACAGCGCTGTTATAAAAAAATAAAGAAAACCCAAAAGAACAGTTGAAAAATCGAAAAAATCAATCTTGGTAAATTTGATATGAATCATCAAAAAAAGTGATTTTTTTACATTGGTTAATGGTTTAGTTGAGGACCTGGATAGAGACATACTACATACTAAATTAACGCGGACAGAGTCGCAAGCATCACCTCGTATTATATAGGTATAATTTAACTTGCAAGTAGGTATATCAATTATAATATTAATTATTTATTGTATATAGTTCCATTTTATGTTAATTTAAGTATTTTATACTTACTAATTATTTTTATTGTGAGCAAATTAACTTATCGATATCGATAAGCATTTCGTGCTGTATCTATAAGCTATCTATGGATGAACGCCACAAAAATCGTTGGTGGCAAACACTTAATCATGTCCATACACCTGCCGTATACATATTCATTAGGTATGTCGCCCAGACAATGTCGATGATATTTTCGCGGCTGTTACGAATTCGTGCAAATAAAGTTATACATAAATAGAACACAAATACCAAATATTTATATAAAAATACATTATTACGTATTATATATGGTTGTATCAATTCACTGGGTGTTGAATTATTATAATTTATAATAACCAATGAAATATATTTATAGCTGTGTAAATAAAATAATAAGTAGTTGTAATTGAGTTCAATATTATGTAACAACTAAATATTTTATACAATAAGTTAAAATCTAAATTATTTAGGTTAGGTTTAAATCATGTACTTATCTAGGTCTACTTCTGATTTTCTTCATGTCTCTTCATACCTAATAAAATAGATTAACATAGTAATTAGTAATACATAATCACTACTAAGGTTATTTTAAATTGTAGTTAAATATTTAGAGTTAATGTTCAAATATATTCTGTTGTAAATAATCTACTCGTAGTATACTTATCTATTTAACTAAAAATCAATTGCTGTTCGTTAGTCTGGTTAAAACTCAAAAACGGTTTGATGTGAATAATTTTTCTTTGTTTTATTCGCCTTAATACAGGGGTGATTTAAAAACAAATAAAAATAATACGAAAAACCCAAAAGAACAGCAGGAAACCCGAAAAATCAAAATTGGTAATTTTGTAAAAGAATCACTAATTTGGATTACTTTTAATAGATGGCGGGTCAAAATTAATAATATTTGCAAATTAATATTAAACCTACATGGGTAGGTAACTAGGAACGTACATATTATTATGTACTTACCTACTTATTCCCCGGGCTGTGTTTTCTCACGTACAAATTAATATAATTTATGCAATATACATATTATACTTAAATTTTCTTTTAATATGTACGGGTCGGGTAACGGTTTACTTACTGTCTTTAAGTAGTTGAAATAAAAAATTGAGCATACAATCCACATGATAAATTACAAATGTAGACGTTTACAACAGCAACCACCGTTACAGCACTGACATTTCCAAATTAGTTAAAAAGAACAATAGCGGTTAGTATGCAAATATTACCAATTAGAATTGTTATATAGGAACAATAAAGAGAAATGCAAAGGAGACTGATTCAATTTAAAATGAGTCCCGACTCCGTCCCGCTCGGGCCTGCGTCGATCGGGACGAGATCGAAAAGAAAGAAAAAAGGCCGGAGAGTGGAATAAATAAAAATAGAGATCCCGCTACAGCGCAAGTCGCCGTTGAAATGAAAATAAAACATTAAAACGCTTTTTGTGGACGAAATAAATTAAAAAGTGTGTCGCGATTTTGCGAGGGACAAACCGTGGACAGTTTTGCAGCTTGAACTCTATGCTTCGCTATGTTATTCCGCTAATGGCATTTGGATCGCTTTTGCATAGCCTCTGTCTCGCTGTTTGATTTACTGTCTATTATTGTACAATCTTATCTAGCGTTATTTTATTTTATTTTATGATCATAGTTTCGTATTCTCTCTAGCATCTCAATTAACAAAGAATCGTTAATCATGACGTTACATTTTTGTTTTAATTAGGTGGGTAACATTGAATAAAAAATTATCCTTTCTAATAGGGTAAAAGTGGGAGAGACGCCATACTTTTTGTTGAAATTATGAAAAAAATAGAAAAAATCATTTTAAGCCAACCATTTATTTTTTATTCGAAAGGTACATTAGTATTAAGTATTACAATTGTAATTAAGTAATTTTAGAATTAACATAAAAAGAAACGAAAAATAAAAATTGTAAGTACACAGCAGGCCGTCTCTTCCACAAAGTGTGGGAGAGATGCCATATTATAGTATAGTAATAAATATCTTGAGGATCTAGTCCAGCCTTTTTGGTATCACCAGTCTTGAGACGTCTGCTCAAGGTGCGAATCGGTATTCCATAAAGTCTTTGAGCTTCATTTTTCGATATTTCACCATTTTTCGATATTTCACAATTTTTCACTTTTTTCATGGGCAGAATTAAGTTTTCCTCAGTCCACTGCCCTCTGGCCAATGTATGCTTCCTCACGTATTTTCTTGGCATTCTATAACCAATAAAAATAGGTAGTTAGTAAAAAAGAAAATATCCTACACATACACTTTTGCAAAAGGTGGCATCTCTCCTCATTTTATGGGAGAGATGCCATGTAGATATAAAATACGAAAGATATTTAGTTACATGGCGAAATCTAATTAAAATAAGTAAATAATAAACAAAATAATACAATAAAACCAAATCTTACCTTACGGCGTCTTTTTTTCACATTTAACACTCATCAAAACCGCAGCGACTCAAAATTTTCGTCGAAAAAATTCACGCGATGAAATAAACTTTTCGTCAAACACATGTCACACTCGAGTGCAATCGAATAAGAACTGACACGTTGCGAAGGAATAGTCTATGGGTAATTAAAAATAGTGAGAAATATATCTATCTATTTCTCCCTCACTGAATTACCAAAGGTATGGCGTCTCACCTCACATGGCGTCTCTCCCACTTTTACCCTATGTATTAGGTAAGAACGCAAGTGTGTTTGCTAGCAGAACTACGAATCGACTTGATTGTTTGGACGAGAATGTTCAGGATGGAGAGTGATAGGTTACCCGATCTCGATTGTGACAATTGCGAGCTGTACGTTGCTATCCGTACTAAGCGAGTCTGACGTTACTTTTGTCCCGCAAAACTGTGTTCTCGCGAGTTTTTTAATAACATAACTCCATGCAATCGAAGTCGCTAGATTACACAGGTACCTACTTACATAAGTGTGTCATAATTTAACACACATCAGAATATAAAGTAACTTATAAATCGTAAATATTAGATACTAGCTTTAACCCGCGGCTTCGCTCACGTTAGGTTCGATTTTTTAACCCCCTATTTAACCCTCTTGGGGTTGAAATTTTCCAAAATCCTTTCTTAGCGGATGTCTACGTCCTAACAGCTACCTGTATACCACATTTCAGCTCGATCGGTCCAGTGGTTAGAGCTGTGCGTTGATAGATCAGTCAGTCAGTCAGTAAGTCAGTCATTCAGTCACCTTTGCCTTTTATATATTTAGATTATTTATGAATCACCGGCCTTTTGTTCCCTGTAAGAAATTAAAAATTCCATTTGACTAATTGATTTTTCATGTAAAATATGTTTATAAAAGGAAATCATAGTTAATGCAGTGAAAAACAGTATACATTTACAGCGGGGAGAAAGTTTTACCTAAATTATATTTTGTGGGTCGTCACCGTCACGCATTCCGTGGAGGGGGCGATTAGAGGGGTCCTCTGAGCCCGCTGCGGGGCGTATTCATAGATAGGCATAGGTATTGAATGTTGATTGACGTCGTTGTTATTTCTATCTTATAGGTAGGTAGATATTACTATTGTATCTAAAGTATAAGTACTCGTATTAACTCGTATTAACATGTTTTCTTTGTGTCTGTTAGGTACATATTATACAACGTGTACCTATTGAAACTCCGAAATAATACTGAAGGAGGTGAATGTGCTCATGAAACTTAACAACTTTCCCCAAGGAACATAGGTCGAAATATGAAAAAAAAATGTGGACCTCCCATACAAAATTGACGATCAGCTGATTGATTGACTATGGGAGGTAAAATGTGGTTCAGTTACATGAGCACATTCACCTTCTTCAGTATTATTTCGGAGTTTCAATACATGTTGTATATGTAATGAATAACGATTTATATAATATACATCGCATCGTAGCGTACGGTTGGGGACAGAAAATGTTTACCACTTTTCAAATTAGATTCTTCGTAACCTTGCGTTCAGTAAGGTCTATAATGCTATATCAAGGCATTTGTTACGTTATAAAAATTTCATGCATCGTTTTATCAAAAAAAAGTATTAATGACTTTTCTATACAAATATTAGTAATAAAACTCATTTCCTAAATTCAAGTTTGACACATTAGCAACATTGCACTTGTAAAAGTGACAATTAATTATCAAAAATATTATATTTGTTATTTGAAATTTAAATATACAAAATAAATGGCAAGCTTAATCATAATTCTAATGGTGAAGTTCATATTGTGCTTTGAATCATAATGATGCTGCTAGCATCCACAGTCAAAAGGAGGTGGATGAGCTACGGTGATGCGTGGTGTTCCTGCAGCATTTTACATCGATGTTCTGCAGCAAAATTCTGACAACCTAAGTTCAAGATAATGCGCCGAGCTACTATTCCATGGTTCAATCTGCACCGTGGCAGTCATCTCGTTCAATAGCCCGCTCGATCTGCTAATTTGAAACTGAAAATTTATGGGGCTTGATGATTCAAAGCTGCGACTGTCAGAATCAAAGAAATCCTCAAACTCTTAGATCACATTGCACTGGGGTATGAGATGACGAGTATCCCAGATGATATGAACTGACTTATCGCTTTGTCGCGTTTATGCGAGAGAGTCTACGTGTTGTCATAGCAGCGAATGGAAGCTAATTAAGCTTATTATTTATTTATACTAATATTGTTTAGTTTCTCTATAATAAAATTAAGAAATAAAGATTCTTTGAAATTTCATTAGATTATTACTTCCGTTTTCATATTTTGGTAACTCGTGTCCTGTGCTCTTGTCTATATGAGATAATATCTATTTATTAAAATTACTAGCTTTTGTCCGTGACTTCGTCCGCGTGAAGTTAGGATACTAAAATTTCCATGGGAACCTTCTATTTTTCCGGGATAAATGTCGAATGTCGCTATCCAAATCCTCAACTATATCCATGCAAAAAATCATGTGGATCTATCGCTCCGTAGCTGTGTGATGGAAGGACAAACCAACAACGAAGAAACAAACACTCACATTATTTTATAACATTAGTAAGGATTTTTTGTTCCAAAAAAGGTTTTCTACATCTAACCTATTTAGCAGTCAGCTACTAAAGAGACAGCTAAAGGACTGTCTAAGCACCGCTACATGTTAAAAAGTCTATGATCTATGGCTAATCAAATCACATATCGACCTTCTGACACAGATGTGTGCATGCAATTATGAATCTTAAGGTGGTAAACATTTTTTGTCCGCGACTGTATATCACACTTTTTTTTTGTGAAAATGTTGTCATTTTAGATGATGCGCGCGATTTCGTCCGCGTGGATTAGGTACGATTTTTAAAAGTACCGCAGAAACCCATTGTTTTTCGGGGATAAAAAGTGATAGCCATTTTTTTAATCGTCAACTATACTCATGCAAGTAGCGTTGCCAGGCGTCCGGATAAAGCCGGACACAGTCAGGCTTTTTGGTTGAGTGTCCGGTCAAATTAGACGGTGTCCGGCCTATCCGACTTTTGCTAAGCTTTTTAAGTTTAACCATTTTTTTTACATATTTGTCATGTGTTGGTTTTCGCTCCACTGGCCTCATCTTGTACCGCTACGCTTGCGCAAACGAGCTTTTAAAAAAAATGCTATTTTGTGCTAGGTCTAAAAAATAAGGGTGTCCGGCCTTTGTACCCAAATGTCCGGCTAAACTGGCTGGCCTGTCCGACTTTTCGGTTTGAAGACCTGGCAACCCTACATGCAAGTAATCACGTCGATTACGATGCTGTATGACTGAAGAAAAAACCGACATATCTACCTACTTTTGGATGAAATATATCTATAGGATTTATATAAACTTGAAGAGGAACGTATCTATAAAAGTAGTTACTCAATATTCAGGTCCTCCCTACACATTGGGATCACTTGTAATCCGGCCGGCACTTAGTTGTGACTTGTGGGGGCATAGCTCTATACACCCGCCTAACACTTACGTTGTTTTCTCGCAGTATCGCATTAGCTACTGTATCCTAATGGTAAAGTTTGTAAAGTAGACTAGGAATACCAAAACTACCGATTATAACTAATTCAAACTAAGTTATGTTTGAACCAACCATTGTAAACTATGAGTAAATTATATCTAGTGGAATTCTATAGAATTTCAAGTGATAATGTAGCTCATAATAACGTAGGTAGGTACGCAACCTACAATAAGGAAATTATCCGAAGAATCAGCCTCATCTAGATTGCTTCTGAATACTGATGTGTGAAATGTAGAGTCAAATCGATAATTCAACATAGGTATATAAGATCAATTTGTATGTAACATGTCTTAAACAATAAACAGGCAAAGTAACAAAGGGGTGTAAACTAGTTTAACATGAAGAAAGTTTATAATAGACTATAGATAAAACAAAGCTGGAAAAGTTTGGGAAGTAGGTATCATTATCTGGATTGTTTAATTAAATATATAGGTCTGTCTAGGTTTTAATAGCTGTAACCTTCACCTACTGGATGACACTAAATTTTTACCTACATTAGAGGGAAAAGACACAAAGAAGTTAAACTAGCTTAACAGGCACGATGCAAAATGGAAGGCGTTTAAGGTGTAGGTAAGTGACTGCTGTCCCGGCAAGAAAGTTTGGTGAGAATTTCAGACTTCATTACATGAACTTAATGAGCTATAGTTTTAAAATAAACATTACCTCGTAGTACTTACATAATATCTATCATCTCTAGCTACGAACGGCGCTACGATAGAACTGAAGGACTGAAAATGCAGTGATCCAAACAAACAAAACAGTAGGTATGAAGAAAGTTTGGAATGAGTCGTAGCAAAAAAGAAAGCGTTTAAGGCGTAAGAAGATGCTCTCCCGGCAAGAATGTTTAGGAAGAATTTCTCGTCAGGCTTTATTAGATGAACTCTATGAGCTATATAGTTTTAAAATAAACGTTACCTCATATCACTAGCATAATATCATATCTAGCTACGAACGGCGCTACGACAGAACTGAAGGGCAGAAAATGCAAAGTGGTCTAAACTAGCAAAACATTAGGTATGAAGAAAGTTTTGAATGGGCCGTAGCAAAAAAGAAAGCGTTTAAGGCGTGAGAAGATGCTCTGCCGGCAAGAATGTTTAGGAAGAATTTCTCGTCAGGCTTTATTACATGAACTCTATGAGCTATAGTTTTAAAATAAAGGTTACCTCGTATCACTAGCATAATATCATATCTAGCTACGAACGGCGCTACGACAGAACTGAAGGGCAGAAAATGCAAAGTGGTCTAAACTAGCAAAACATTAGGTATGAAGAAAGTTTTGAATGGGCCGTACCAAAAAAGAAAGCGTTTAAGGCGTGAGAAGATGCTCTGCCGGCAAGAATGTTTAGGAAGAATTTCTCGTCAGGCTTTATTACATGAACTCTATGAGCTATAGTTTTAAAATAAACGTTACCTCGTATCACTAGCATAATATCATATCTAGCTACGAACGGCGCTACGACAGAACTGAAGGGCAGAAAATGCAAAGTGGTCTAAACTAGCAAAACATTAGGTATGAAGAAAGTTTTGAATGGGCCGTAGCAAAAAAGAAAGCGTTTAAGGCGTGAGAAGATGCTATCCCGGCAAGAAAGTTTGGTAAGAATGTTGAAGCAGGCGTCAGGGCGTGCGGGGGTGTGCGGGGGTGGCGGGGCGGCGTCGCGGCGGCGGCCGGCAGTGCGCCGCGCGCGGCCGACGCGCCGCCCGCCCAGCAGTCGCTCCCGGAGCACGCCGCAGCCAGTCCCGCCCGACGCCCGCCGCCGCGATGCCGTCACGCGCCCGTCCCGCCGCGCCGCCGACGCGAGCGCTGTGAGCCGCGCGAGTCGCGACCACGTACGAAACTGAATAAGTTCGACAAATCCTCCTCCTACCTGGACCACTACATAGACCGAGTGATTCTCGACACCGGCTCAGGCCCCGGTCATAGTTCTATACGACTTTTTAATTTTCTAGTACAAAATTGTATATCCTCGGTAGAGAGATGAGATTAGTATTTTTTAAAGTACAAAATATTTGAAATATTGTAATATAACGCTGTAGCGTCTATAGATTACCATTTAATAAATACAGGGTCAGTTTTGTATGAATTCATTGTGATTGTAGTTTAAGTCGCCGAAACAAAATAGCTCTTCATACCGTTTAGAGATTACTGGAATCATTTTAGGTAAGTTCTCAAGTGTGAGCACCAGACGCTCACGATCACGACCTATTTTAATCGAGCTTACCAACAGCTCTTTACAAACGTTATATTTTTAATACATAGTTACAGGGACTTTAATACATGCAGTAATCTTCATCATCATCCAAAAAACATTCACTGCTTGGTATAGGCATTATATAAGTCTCTTGTAAAGATCGCCACAGAATACGTATGTATGCAGCTTGTATCCAGCGGCTTCCGGCGACTCGCTTGAGAATAATTGAGATCGTCTGTTCACTTTAAAAGGGTATTTAAAAGCTGCGTTAAGCGGGACCATTCGAACACCTTGTTCCAGTACCGCTGGTAAATAAATAAAATAGGTAGGTGGGTAAACCAGCAAAAACAACAATTGGACTGGTCTGATGTACATATAAGTGGGTATGTAAGTAGATACCTATTTTTGCTGACGCCGGCGACTGTCGAAAGATGATCGTTGTCGGGACAACAAGCGAGCGAATGATTTAGGTATTATAGTAGTCTCCTAAATCACTTTTCGAGTGCCGGGCGACAAGACTTTGCTGCTCGCAATCCACAAATTGTTTGTCTCGCCCCTAACAATGTAAATTTAGAACGAACGAATGCCGAACGTAAATTGAACGCTTCGCGATTGTTTTGAATCCTACCAATGAAATGTTGCAGTGCCTAAGACCTGATGAATGCAATCCATTTGTTTATACGTCTCATACAAACAGAAGCACCTACTACATTATGTACCACATATACTATAGAGACCTACTATAAATAAAGCTACAGCTAACCTAACCTATGAATTCCTGGTATGTAGGTACAAGTACGGAAGAGTTTGTTTGTTCGTTTGTCCTTCAATCACGCAATAACGGAGTAGGTAACAGATCGACATGGTGGGTTGAGGAATTGGAGAGTGATTTTGATTAGACGTAGTTGAACTAATGGGGGAAAAAATCCCACTCGTTCAAGTAATCAGTTGAACTAGTGGGAATGACCCATAATGGCTACCTATCTTTAATGTCGGAAAAACAGGATTCCCGCGCGGTATATCCACGCGGACGAAGTCGGGTGTAAAAAATATTTTTCTTATCCGAGTTTCAATAAAGTTTTCCCTTATGTACTGAAAACTTTAGATATTATGAGAAACGATTTCAGTATTTTCTGTATTTCCTAAACCCGTCTCTGAGAGATCTGTAGGGCGAAGATGCGCGCTACGAGAAAACTTTGTCTACACGTTTACTCGTAATCTCTATGTGAAGATGTATAGAGATTACGAGTAAATTGTAGCCAAAATTTTCTCTGCGCTCAGTAGTGAAACGTTAATGGGTTGTTCATGATAATGCTGATGATGGTTATTCTTTGCGGGTACCCATAAAAAAAAAGCGAGATCAATCCCATCTGTATGACCATAAATATCTTAAGTATCTACGTAAACAAAAAACTAACAACGTTAGTGTAAACATTCTCACATATACATTACCTAATTTGCAGCTTAATGTTGCATTAGGGACGCTTCTAAGCGCATGGGAATTTTCTTTACAAGGGAAAATCTTATCTTAGATGATAAATAAAATGAAAATACTTACTTCCTCCAGTTTCCCGTTACTTTAATTATTATTATAGTAAAATGCTTGCAAGAAAATAAAAAAAAGACGTGTGGCACTCGGGGACTGCCGCGGTAAAGCTATTGCATAGCATTTTTTATCAACGCCATCTACCGGTGAGAGGAGTCCCGTGTCAGGTTATTTTCGTTACAGAATTTCTGGATTCGGTCTCTACGCTCAAGGCCCGCGATAGAAGCTATGCAATAGCTTAATAATAACAAATATTATCAGAAATATATAACAGTAAAACCATCTTATAAATACCTAAATAAGAATCAATTGTCGCATGTTAGAAAGCTTATCATCAATTGAGAACAGTTCAGTTTTTTTTTGTGATATACCTACGTGATTGTCAGGACATGGTTTGTATAAAAATTAAATTTTAAAAAAAGAAAAATTTTTGAAAAATCCACCAGAACAATAAGATATTAAATTTTCAATGAAAATCTCATTTTCTTTATTAGTAAATTGCACCCTTGCGAAGCCAGGGCGGGTCGCTAGTTGAAAAAATATTATAAAAAAATGAATGAAAAAAAAAAAACGGAACGGAAACTAAAAGTGAATAGTATTTTTGTTCGCACTATGCTTGCAAAGCTCAACGGGTGTGCCATACCAACATCGCCATAAGAACACCTACAGAGATAATTAAAAAACTTGCATTGCAATTTTCGTTGAAACAATTTCTTTTTTACCCAACAAAGTAACCAAACCGTACGCTTATTCCATCGTTTTGGTGCGCTAAAAAACCAAGAGACGGAACGCGTTTTGCATGCGGAACAAAAAGGCACTAAATCATATTCGGTCATTGTTCAGGAAATCACAAAGAAAACGAAGCTAGCCTAGTTTTTACTAAAGACGAGGGAAGCACTGTTGCACCGTTAGTGCAAGGCATTGTTACCAAAATTATGTCCCTAAAAAAGTAACAATAAGCTTACTGTGAATAAGCTTGCGCAAGACTTTTTCTTACTAGTTTTTTTTATCGTTAAGATATTATTGTGTGGATGTTTACAGTACTGTCGTCGGGGTGGTCAGTGAAAGTTAGTGGTATTGTCAATTTCATAAGCGCAACCACCCGCTTACATTCAATACAAAGTCTGTTGAAATTAGTTCTTAGTCTTACTAGTTGATACCGGCGACTTCGCTCGCTTGGATTAAGGTTTTTTATACCCGCGGGAACTCTCTTATTTTCCGGGACACAAAGTAGCCTATGTCCTATTCCAGACCATAATCTATCTCTGTGCGAAATTTCAGCCAAATCGGTTCAGTCGTTGCGACGTGATTGAGTAACCAACATACAAACTTTTGCATTTTTAATATTGTTATGAGATTAATAAGTAGATATTTATAGGATAATAATAGGAAATAGGCTAATAGGAATAAAGGCGCTAAAATTAGTCTAATTTTAAGAGTCAATGACCTTCCTGCTTTAGATTCCCGAACAAACTGTCTTTCTAAATTAGCTCAAGCTCTCAATGCAAGTTTTTCTGTAAGTCAAACATTACGCTTTTAAGTTTTATGTAAGTTTTACTCACGTAGCTTTACTAAATTGCTCACGCTGCGAATGTTAGGCTATTACAATAGATCTACATTTACAAATCTTGTAAATTTCTAGTAACTTACGTGAATGAAACCCACAGGATTTTAATGATTTTTCTTCTCGGTTAATCTTTCTATTACTTATGAATTTTCCATTTATTATTCCTATATTATTTTTAAGAAACGTGCTGCAATCTGATAAGATATGTTTGTTTACGACAAATCCTTCAGTATCAATCTATAACAACCCAAAATCATACTTATAATAATAATAAATAAAGTCAATCGAAGAAACCATAAAAGATGTTCCTCTTTATAACGGAACATGGATTAATATGTTATATTAATCATTATATTTCCGTTATTAATTAAAAAAAACTTAAAAAGATTTGATCTATTTCAATTTATTATCAAACTAAAATTAAATCCAATATTAATTTATACGCATGCCCATTAAATTCAATAAGCAACATAATAAATAATTTAATGAATTTAAATAGCAGTCTAACTAGTAGACAAGTTTGTATCAAACACTGAAAGCCTATAAATTATATCGCTGGTAAGATTCTATTTCTCAACTCTATAATATTATGGAGGCATAAAAAATGTAAAAGAAACTGTTTTTTGAAGTTGTTAAGAAAGTCTTTAGAGGTTAGTTCAGAAAATAAGCATCATTTCTTGGATTCAATTAACTACCTTCTTATAATACCTATGAACAATTGTTGTTAACTTAACATTACCAATATCACACATTTCCAGAGATTTAAAAGAACGGATTGTATGAAGTTGGCAAAACGTATTAAGAACGGTGAACTATCTTGTGCGGATGTGTGTAGAGCGTACAAAATATGAGTGTATGATTGAGAGCTGTGTCGTGTTTATGTGTGAATGTGCATGCTTCTGTGTGTATATGAACGTACAGCAGAAGCGGTCGCCTAATTTTCATTATAAAGTCGTAGACATCTGCAAGTAACAAAATGGCTCCATACACGTTATGTAGCAACCGTTGACAAGTCTCGAACCGTGACCTCGTTCTTGAGTCTTGTCCGTACCATCTAATTTTTAGGGTTCCGTATCCAAAGAGTGACAACGAGACTCTATCACTAAGCCTCCACTGTCCGTCCGTCCGTCCGTCTGTCTGTTTGCGGGCTGTATCTCATGGACCGTAATAGGTAGATACTTGAAACTTTCACAGAATGTATGTAACAATGAATAATAAAAAAAGATGCGTGGCACTCGGGGACTGCCGCGGTAAAGCTATTGCATAGCATTTTTTATCAACGCCATCTAGCGGTGAGAAGAGTCCCGTGTCAGGTTATTTTCATTACGGAATTTCTGGATTCGGTCTCCACACTCAAGGCCCGCGATAGAAGCTATGCAATATTTTAAAAAATAAAAAAAACAGCGTTTTTTATTCGATCTTAGCAATTGCTGCTCCGATGGTACGGAACCCTTCGTGTGCGAGTTCAACTGTCACTTGGCCGGTTTTTATTTTCCCGTCTAATTTCCGCTCGGGCGTTACCAAATTGTGCATTCGTTAACTTTCATGAGAATGTCGGAATTATATTAAGAGAGGTTTTATTTTGGAGCAGACGATAAGTAGGTGGTAGCGAGTAAGCCTCTGGGGTTTTAATTAGACGCGGTCGAAGTAACTCAGTAGAGAAAAATGCTGGGACTAATATAAAATGTTTTCCGTATCTCTGGGAGCGCGTAGATGCTGGATTATAGGTACCTAGTAGGTACAATAATAATAAGTTATAAAGAAACGTTTACGAGGTAACGTGTTAAATAATGTCCTCCCGACAAGGGAGATATTGTGTGTGCAAACACAGGTGCACTCTCCATTCCCTCACTCTCATAGTCCGATGGGACGGAAATCGGACACGTCAGTCAGCCAGTTAGTCAATCCCCTTTGCCTTTTATATATTTAAGCGCTACGGCTGAGTTTGCTGCGGGTTTCTTTCTCAGAACAGTAACTATGAATTTGAAACCAATATTAATTTATAAACCATAATTAATTATTAAATTATTATTAAAAAGTGTATTAGACATTTACCTATACCTATCTACCCTTAAATACTTTATGTACCTGAGCAAATATGTATTTTGATTTATTAGGTGGTGAGGTATAGATCTATGTAAGTCATAGCTATTACTTGCCTATTACAAGTCATACCTAATTTGTACCTAATAGTTAAAACGATATAACGTTACCTCTTTTACACCAACTGTTTTAACTACAAAAACATTGATATCAGGAACAGTTAGTGCCATTTGCGTCTGAGTGTGTAATAAATCATTCCCAAAACGAGTAATTAAAATACTGGTGTACGCCAGAATCAGGCATTTTGAATTTACGCACGGCAGTGAGCGATGCAAAAGCATAAAAGTGATATTGCACGGCCGGCGCAAATATGAACACTGCACTGGCGGCAAATTGCAATTGAAAAAGTGTTCCAGGAAAAACTGCATTTTGACACTGCTTCAGCTTTAACGAGGTGTACTGAATTTGTTTAGTTCTATGTATAAGCATAACTAATTAGGCATGACATAAATTAAATTTTAAAGAGCTGTAAATACATAAAACCTACTTATTTATAAGTAAAATATTTTAGTACATGCTTACTACGAGTTACCTATTAATTTTATTAACAAAATAACTTAGACAATAATAATATTCTGCAAATGCAAAAAGTAATTATACATATATTTTAGTTCTAAAGTGTCCAAACAATATAATGAAATATTAGTGTCTCATGCTTTTTTTACTCGTTAGAAGTCATAAAACAGGCAATTAAAAATTGTGGCGATGAAACCGGTAAGCGTGGAACTTGAAAAAGTTTAGTGAAACAGCTGACAAAGTGACGTTATCTCGAACTGATTATAAATCTATCGAAAGTAGCAAGAGAGCGAGTCACCTTTATTGTCTTAACAAATGTACATCATACGAACAGTACAGTGACAGTAGACATACACACAGACAGAGTACAGTTATGTAACTGTAATAGCAAACCGATGTTGTGCAGTCGAGGCGCAGTTTACATTAATTTTGTCTGTTTAATGTTGATGTTTAAACGTTGCAAGTTTGGCCAATTGAATTTGTCAGTAAAATAATTGAACTCATTTATATTTAACTAGCTGTTGCCCGCGACTTCGTCTGCGTAGAATTGCTGATTTACCGTTAGATTGAGAAGGTTTCCCGTGCGGCCTATGACGTCCTTCTCCAGAAAGTAAGCTACAGGCAAATGCCCCTTAAGATCAGTTCATTATTTAAAAATTAAAAACATAGAACTTTCATACAAACTTCCAATCCATTATTTTACCCATTTAGGGGTAGATTTGCATAAAATTCTTTCTAACCTGATAACTACGGCCTAAAAGAAACCTATTTTCTAAATTTCAAGCTTGTAGACTTAATATTAAAAAAATTCAGCATAAACAATCATCCCCTATTTTACCCCCCTTAAAAGGTAATATTCAAAAAAAATTTGATGTACATGTTTTTTATTTATTATTATTAACCTAAATGCGAATTTTTTTGACTCTTACTCTAAAAACATAGGACTTTCATACAAACTTCCAACCCCTATTTTACCCCCCTTAAAAGGTAATATTCAAAAAAAATTTGATGTACATGTTTTTTATTTATTATTATTAGCCTAAATGCGAATTTTTTTGTCTCTAACTCTAAAAACATAGGACTTTCATACAAACTTCCAACCCCTATTTTACCCCCTTAGGGGTAGATTTGGATAAAATTCTTCCTAACCTGATACCTACGCCCTAAAAGAAACCTATTTTCTTTGTAGACTTAATTATAAAAAAATTCAGCAAAAACTATCATCCCCTATTTTACCCCCCTTAAAAGGTAATATTAGAAAAAAAATGATGTACATGTTTTATTATTATTATTAATCTGAAATCCGAATTTTTGTGTCTCTAACTCCAAAAACAAAGGACTTTCATACAAACTTCCAACCCCTATTTTACCCCCTTAGGGGTAGATTTGGATAAAGAAAAATTTAATCTGATACTTACGCCCTAAAAGAAACCTATTTTCTAAATTTCAAGCTTTTAGACTTAAAAATAAAAAAACAGCAAAATCTATCATCCCCTATTTTACCCCCCTTAAAAGGTAATATTCAAAAAATTTTTGATGTACATGTTTTTTATTTATTATTATTAATCTAAATGCGAATTTTTGTGCCTCTAACTCCAAAAACAAAAGACTTTCATACAAACTTCCAACCCCTATTTTACCCCCTCAGGGGTAGAATTTCAAAATATCCTTTCTTAGCTGACATCTCCTAACTATAAACTACCTACTTGCTAAATTATAGCTTCATACGTACAATAGTTTTCGAGATCTCATGTTTAATCAGTCAGTACGTCAGTCAGTGACCTTTCGCTTTTATATATATAGACTAGCTCTTGGTCGCGACATCGTTTGCGTGAAATAATTCGTTGCTGTATGATGGGTACCTACTATTATTATATTAATAGACAGCTATTAATACTTAATACTTTTGCATGGAAAATCGCGCGAACAATGACTTTACTCGTAAATGTTATTATTAATGTGAGACTTTGGATGTTTGTTACTCACGCCGCAATGACTGGACCAATTTGACTGTTTGGGATGGAGATAGAATACCCTAAATATATCCTGAATTAACACATAGACTACATTTTATCCTGGATAATGAGAGTTCCTGAGGGAATCAAATACCCTAAATCCACGCGGGCGAAGTAGCGAGCATCAGCTAAATAAAAGCAAGCGTGGAAGAAACAAATGTTTCGGTCACCAGCTCTCCGTTTATTGCTACTATAATTTCATTAAACCAATTAGGTTAGTAGTACGGGTTGCGAGAATTGGTTGTTGGGATCGTAAGTGAGTCGTAAAGACGAATTTTACGAGCTCCTCGTAACGTACTCGAAGGGAATCACGGTATTCGGTTTCAACTCACTGATTTATAGCGAAACAATGGGCACTTTTTTGTCAATGAACGTGTCCTAAAGTGTTTAAGGATTCTTTTGAATAAGTTAACTTAAAGTTTCTTATTGCTTAAGAGTAGTTATCTACAGCATTCATTTTTTTAAAGGGAAATAACTCATATTTATTTAGAAAAATTCGTAAATAATTAAAAATTTATTTTATCGTATATAACCATATTTAACCGACTTTTTTATTACCATAACACATATTGTATTATACTGTAATGGTCAGTACAAAACATTGGTTCTGTCATGTGTGATGTCTATCTGTAATAGACTTACCTACCTAAAATTGGACAGCCAAGTCTTATAATTTTATAAATTACTGAAATAACTCTAATTGGTTGAAAAAGGTTGAAAGTAGTCAACTAACATTTGAAACAAGAAAAAATATTGATATATTGCAGTCAGTATTTCCCTTAGAACGTTATACATATAGGTAAAACCGATCATAATCATTATGTAAAACGGTTTCATTTTGCCCAAGGCCGCCTCTCCAAATATGCCAAGAAAATTTAGTGAGTCAGTGAGTCACTAGATCAGGTTTAATATCCTCAATCAAGACTATTATTCAAAATACTTCTGGCAACTCACATGGAATTTTTAAAGGTTTTACTGGTTTGTAATTTGTCAAGATAAGCGTTTAATTGATAAGCGCTTTACGATATGAGATTGATTACGATTTTCTTGTAATAAGATTTATTTAGCTCTACGATCTGTTTTAGTTTTATTAGATAGATGGATATATAAATAGATAGAATTTTCTTTATTAGAATGTAGTTACGTTACTTGGGAAAATTAGAAGATGTAGTAAATCCAGCAGCACATTTCATGCATCAGTAAAAACAGTTTGTTAATAAATGTTATGAAACTCTAGCAGGTATCTTGTCATACAAGAATTAGTAGCTTCTTGGGTAGGTTAGATTAGGTATGACCAAAGTTTACTTCCATTTTATTTTTGAATTCGGCAAAATGAAATATAATTTTATCAAAAAGGTAAGTGATTGCGTTACTTGGCTCACGTATACCTACATAATTATATAGAAGTACCTTCCCAAAATTAACTCATAAAATTAGTTGGTTTATGGGTACTAAATTGGATTACAAACATTTTTATGCCTACGAAATTTCGTGTAGGAATTTTATGAGAACTTGCTTTTATTATCGACTTCGGCAATAAGAAAAGCTGATTAATTTATTTCGCGTTCTAGAGCGATTTACTTAACCCAAGTGTGTGTAGTATTTAGAGTTTATATAAAACTGTTTTTATGTAAAGATTAGATTGTACATCAAGGGGGTATGGATTGAATCTATACTGCTATACCCGCTAGCCCGCTATCATCTTAACTGCATCGTCACTTACCATCAGATAAGATCGCAGTCAAGGACTATCTTGTCAACGAACAAAAAAAAAAGAAAAAGATGTAGTTTTTTGTGATGTAGGCAAAAATACAATAAACATAGAACTATTCTTCTTGCTCTTCGTATCTTCGCATGGCGATTGAGTTCTGTGAGTCTTGGATTTTTGTCTGTGACCTGCTTGACTTTGGAGACTTTTACTAATAAGATGAGTGGACTGACGTGTTCCAGATATTAAATTTTATCCAACTTGACAGTCTGCACTTTTTAACCGACTTCCAAAAAAAGAGGAGGTTATCAATTTTTTTATGTATATTCCCCGATTACTCGAAAACTCCTGGACCGATTTGGAAAATTCTTTTTTTTTTTTTGTTTGAAGGGGTATACTTCCCAGGTGATCCAATTGTCATCAGGTCAGGATCTGATGATGGGATCCTTGAGAAATCGAGGTAACTCTTCAAATTTTATGGGCACAATTGATATTCCTACTTTGTAGTGGCGTTTTGTAAAAATAAGTTTTACGTTTATATTATCGATAAACAAACTACATGCTTGTCCTGTCCTCCAAACCGCTCTAAAGAACTCCTAATATGTGCATTAGCTTTGATCATGTTCGCGATTTCATAACAGTGAAGAGATATCAACAAAGTTTCTGAATTACATCGAATTCCATCAGCCATGGCCAGCTACACATAGGTATAAAGATTGTATTGGAGCCAATTAAGCAAAGCTAACTCGTATCAAGCACATCTTTGTAGACAACAGTTTCGTGTCTTCCTACATCGCGTGACTGCAACTACAGAGATTCTTGTTGTAGGGCACGCCGACTATTTTAAGGCTCTTATCACACTGGAGTATGCGGAGCGTAGGCGCTTATCAGCATAGGTACTTACCTACCAACATGCTTCATCCACAAGTGTGTTTTGCATTTGCGTTATTGTATTTGGGCAATCACACCTCGTTCTAAATTCGATGTCGATAATTTTAGTTGCGTGAGGGTAAAAATCACATCACACTAATATTATAAAGGTGAAAGTTTGTATGTGTGTGTGTATGTTTGTTACTCCTTCACGCCGCAACGAATGAACGTATTTGGCTGAAAGGAATAGAGATAGCTCATTCCCAGGATTAACACGTAGGCCACGTATGTACCTAATGTTTTACAGTCCTTTATATATAATGAATATTTAACTCCGTAGAGGTTACATACTCGTAAATTCAAATTCAAATTCAAAATTTATTTATTTCATGTAGGATAGGTAGCCTTGTAGCACTTATGACACGTCATAAATCTACCACCTGTTCGGAATGCAGATTCTGCTGAGAAGAACCGGCAAGAAACTCAGCAGTTGCTCTTTTCAAAAAATAAAATATTTTTACAATAAGTAACCAAACTAAGCTATGTATACATATATAAGTATGTATGTTCATTATAAAAAGGTTTGGATTCAGCGTCTGATCGATATTCTCTATAGAATGGCTTCTAAAACACCCTAAGCTTTTTGCGAAATTTTCGTATCGTACCTGTAGTGTGTAAGCATCCCTAATTTTAATCTATTCAGTATCTAAAGTATGCATACGAAGATGTGAAGCGATCAAGACATTTATGAAGATATTTATGAAGCTCATCCGGTTAATGTCTTTATAAATTTTCTTTTAAATGAAATCATAACGCCTGTGTTTATTTGAACAAGCTTGCTTGTATAGCTCATTTAATTTTATAGCGAAATTCAATGAGATAATATTTGAATGTATGAAACAGCTCTTATATCAAATTATTTCCTCATAAAATTGATTATAAAATACAAAGTATGTTATCCTTATAATATTTAATATTTCTCATACAAAATCTTTTCGGGTAAGCGGGTCAATAGAACGTAACTTATTTTGTACCATATGATTGCAGTCATAAGGTTCAAATTCACAACATATGCACAACATTAAAATGTATTGAGACTATTCTTTTTGAAATGTAGCCTATCCAATAAAAAATAATCATTAAAATCTCTTCTTAATTCGCGAAGATATCGCGTAATATATACACAGATTAAGTACAGTCGAATTGAGAATCTCATGCTTTTTTCGAAGTCGGTAACATTGTCACGTTACATTGTAACATCAATTAATTACGCATACTTTGTGGAATGCGACACGAATGCTAGCAATCTCCTTACAGTCGACTCTAGTACGTTTCAAAATACATTCGTAAGTTTTTGCTCGACGCACGACCACCGCCGGACCGGATTTCGAAGCCATATAAGTGATCAGCGACGCGTTAATACAGCTTTTTGCAGCTATTAATATCACCCCCGCTGATAGTAATCAATATCACACAACTTAGTTTATTAACAAAGAAATCGCAATTAGTTTGCGTTTTATTATTTATTAGCTGATTCCCGCGACTTCTTCCGCGTCGAAAAAGTTTAGAGTGACTTGCTATTGTCCGCGAGAAGTTATGTCCTCTATCTCCGATATTTAATAGATCTTAACCAAAATTGAACAAAATATTTCTAATAGTAGGTACCTACACAATTTATAATAAAGAAAGAATTATCAAAATCAGTTTAGATTTCAGTAGTATGCGCGCACAAACAGGCAGACCGAAAGACAGACCAACAAAAAAATTAAAAAAACAAAATTGTTTTGGGCTCAGTATCGATAATAAAGTTTCCTCCGATTAAAATTTTCAAAAAATATTTAATATAGAGAATTTGTCCCGTTACAGTTTTATTGTAAGTATAGATAGATTAGAACTACAGAATTCTGGTAATGTTCAAGGGAGTGTGAACTTGTCGTTGCGCAGGTTGAGTTGGCTTTGGTCGACTAGACAGTAGCTTTGTATTTTTGATTCGATTAAAAATAACATTGTACTCGATGCCATGATCAACCTTGACAGATCTCATCTGACGATGCAGTTTTAATATGGTAGCAGATTAACTTGGAAGGGGTATAGGGTTATAGTAGTTTAAATAAAACCTGTACCAACTACAAATCGGTTTCTACACGCCATCATGTCAATCGCGAGAAGTCGGGAGATTTCCCGGGACGCCCCGTATTTTAGGCATAGTTTAAAATGTCTCGGCGGGACTGACTCTGTCCCGTATTTGAACCGTACTTCGTTTTTCATTATGAAATCGATCCAAGTATTTACACACGCAGCGTTCGTAAAAAGCGAGTAGATGACCGTTTTTAATTACGATTAAAATTATATTGATTTTTACAAATATATTAAAACGAATAAGAATATGTCGAAACTGACTCGATCCTCGGAAAAATATCAAAAAAATGACACTAAATAATTTTGTTTTTTATTTGTCCCGGATATAAAACTGAAATCCCGTATTTTTTTGCACATTTAATCATTTGTCCCTTGTAGGCTGAAAAAAATCTGGCAACCCTAGTGTAAACCCACCGAAAAGCGAGCAAACCTTCGATAGAACGCCTGCTTACTATGCCGGGCGGTAGTTCGCTCTGATTTTTGTGGGATGTCGACACCGGGCCCGAAATGTGTTAGTGGATTTTACGCAAACGGATTAGGCCTCTGAATCGAACGGTTTGTGGCGAGAATCCGCTATTAGCAAACGTTTTGTACTGATTTGTAGGGATCAACATCCTTTAGTAGGTAGGTACCAATAGATGTACCGTCCCTTATATATAAAATAATGATATAGCAATGAACCTTTTCATAGACAATGGACATTAATCTTTTTGTCAAGTGTAACCCATTATAACTAGTTGGATACGCTTATCGCTTAGTTGGTGGGGAAAAGGGAGTATTAGTATTCATAATATAGAAAAAAAATAGATGAGATATCTATGTGATAAATATTTTTAGTAAGGTATTAACGTATCCAACGTTACTGTATACATATAACTTCATTAACATGTCTTGTCCGCCATTTCATATAAAACAAATTTCCGCCAGCAATGTCGCTTCCGCTCACCGCTTTCTACGCATAAAAAGCTCTATTTTAATACTATAAAAAGAAAGTTGATTTAAAGGGAAATGCAAATATAAGATAGTATGAAACAATTCTTATTTGTATTTTTTTTTAATTATACCTTATGATAGGAATAAAGTTGATCGCATATTAATTTTGCCGCACAGGGAAATGCAAATATAAGATAGTATGAAACAAGTATCATTTGTATTTTTTTAATTATTATACCTTATGATAGGAATAAAGTTGATCGCATATTAATTTTCCGCACCGTCACTTCACGGAAACACGCAATCGTGTGCCTACTTGAAAACCTTGCAAGTGGTAACTACTTATCCTGCCTACTTTTCCCTTCGCTAGCACACAGCTCATACACAGCTGGACACAGTGGGGTTAGTCTAAGATTTAATCGATTGATCGTATTTGTCTTCGAGGACATTAGCATCAAAGTAATATGAACCTTAACTGTATTGAGTTAAAGTTTCAAATTTAGTACAACCGATTGTAATTTGGAGCCTATCCGTTTACGTATCGGTATGAGAATGGGTGCACAAAATTGAGCTCTAATGTAATCCTATTATAGTTCATTTTACTTTGACGCTAAGGTCATCGAATACGAATACGATCAATCGAATTAAATCTAATACTAACCCTACAGTCTCAGATGAGATGTGTAGGTCATAGACTACCAGGATGGCCAAGTGCAGATTGGCAAACTTCACGCTTTTAACTTTATGGACTATACCCACTGGCATGCAGGTTTCTGCACGATATTTTCCTTCGCACACATAACTCGTCGGAGATTCGTGGCTGGGAACTTTGGACGCCCCGAAAAGGATGCCAAAGTCTTAATATCTAGGCCATTGGATACCGCTAAATTCTTCTTTTTACATTCTTTATATTGTATTATGCATAGCATTTCTGCTGGTGTTATCTAACCTGATGACGTCATTGGAATTGAACTCGAATTACCGCATTTTCAGTTACATAGAGCGTAAGATACGATTTACGTGCGTTCACCTTTAGCAAGCGATAGCCTTTAAGTAAATATGTGATTCAGTATGCAGAAGTTTGATTATAAACAGGTGCTCGCTGCTCACTTAAGTCAGAGATAGGAAGTGGGCGGTCAAGAAGCATATCATTGCAACGATCGCCAACTTATTAAATACTGACTCATCACATTAGCAATTTAATTACTCCACCACAACTTACCCTTATCTCGGACCGCTCTATCTGTCTATCGGACATTTAATTTTGCTGCTTATTACGTGTTTTGTATATGACTTTTATCTTTATATCACTTACTGCGCCATTAGAAGTAACGGATACGTGCCTAAAGATCTCGATAAAGAAAACGTTTCCTCATATAAATCTACCGTTTTATAAATTCTACAGATTCTTAACACCTTCTCTTAGGATTACTGATTATTAATCAAATAGCTAAAGGGAAACTAACTGAATGTTAACGATGACAGCGGTGATATCCTATAGTGGTTAAGATGTGGGCCTCGTCTTAGGCCCAAAGTTCGAATCTAACAATCTCAAAAAAATGTGGACCTCCCATACAAAATTGACGATCAGCTGATTGATTTACTATGGGAGGTAAAAATTTTTGTTCATATTTTGACCTATGTTCCTTGGGGAAAGTTGTTCAGTTTCATGAGCACATCCTTCAAGGTTATTTCACACTTTTGTTACACGTTGTATATTGAAGAATAGCAGTTTTCTTTTTCTTATTCAGTTACGACTAGGCACAGTATGTAGGTACAGTTAGTTTATTCTATATTCCTTGATTCTACCAAAACTGTAGAAAGTTACTTCAATTTCTCAAACAACTAGTTCCAGTTCTTTAATTATACAAATAAATGTAGGAACTTAACTTTAGAAAAATAAATTAAGTAATAAAATCAAACAAAAGTGAATATTTATCTTTCAGTGTTGCAGTAAAAATGCCGTTGCAGCTTCTTATTCGCGTTTCGAAATTCTCAAGGAGTACTAACTTAATTATTCCCACACGTAAAATTATAATAAACCGAGTTAATATAAAAAGCCATTCTTTTTGTTTAATTTTCTCTCTTGTAAACTTACAATTAGTTGGGATAATTAGTGTTTTTTTATCACTTAAGTGTAATACTATCTTGATCAAAACGAATACACAACCAGTATCTTCAAAAGCTGACTGACATGTTTGATCAATTGTAAGAGATAAAAATATTTTGTCCCGATCAGCTACACGATTAATTTGTTCGCGCAATTTTGTTTTAATATCTTCGTGTTTTTTACATTAAAGTTGCAAACACATTTAGCAGCAAATACTGTTCGTACCATGTATTGTAGCGTTTGTCTGTTTATTTTTGAGAAACGCTGCACCAGAGATACGGGTCGACGTGTATGGCTATAGTTGAGGACCTAGAGAGTAACATAAATTTACTTGAGCACCTAACTTCAAACCAAGAGTGAATAGGCATTTTCTAGGCAAGCGCGCTTCAACTTAGAACGCATCATCGTTTTCCATCAGATTTCTGATCTCTCAATATTTCGTGTTTAAGCTTTTACTCATTTAAGCTCCCAAACGGCTTTTGTATAACTACATAAGTGTCTACAAAGTCCCTCTGCCAAATAATCGTCAATATGACGAATACCAGTAGCGGTCGGTATTTTTTCCTGGGGGCCCTAATGCGATCTTATCAGAAGAGCGAAGGGGCCGCGTCGGCGCTCTTTGCCACTTAAAGTGAGCCTATTTATATCTTCTACTCAGACGACAGATTCACTGCACCGAACATCTGCTTGGTTAATTTATTTGGGAAAATTGTTTACATAACGGCTTATTTGCAAACTTGTTATTACGTTTTAAAGTTTTACTGTACAAAGTCCCCTTGAAACCACTGGTGGGAAAAGTCAGTGAATCCATTGGTCGTTGACCCAATTTGGCTTCCGTACAAAATCGCTCAAAAATTAAAAAAACGAAAGTCTATGTCATTATCGCAATGTGGTAAAACCTTCCAACAAGACAATATGCTATTTTGTTAATTTCAGAGTACGTAACTACATATTTGTTTGTTGGATCATGCTTACCTACTTCATAGATACTTATACGAAATATAGACCAAATATTCATAGACAGTAGACACCCCCATTCATTAAGACCAGATGTTAAATAAGCAATTAAGTACTGTAAATGTACTCGTATGATACATTTGGATGTTAATCGTGATCTTGGCCCACCATTACAATTAAAAATGGCGTCATCTTATGACGTAGATTCATTTGAATATCACCTCGATACAACATAACTGTAAAAATGTAACAGTATAAAACTGTAAAGCTCACCATAAATTACTATTCAATGGAATCACCCATCAAGTTTTTTCTTTGGATTCCAAGTGATGTTTCAAATATGGCTTTAAAAATTTTACTGTTAAAATGCATGTAAATATTCTAATTATTCTTTTTTTTAATTGCTTATATTCTGTTTCAGGTACATAAATATTAATATTAATTATTGATAAAATAATTATTATTATAATAATGGAAGCGTGGCCAGGCGATATATTTTGGTTCGTATAAATATTTTATGCCTTACTCATAGGTTATAAGTACATATTATTGTTACCAATAAAATATCGAGTTCACTCCAGCGCACCGTTACAAACGAAGTTTAATCTGATTCCAATTTAAAATTTCTGTTTGTAGTTTTTCGGATTCCCGTAGAAATATGTACCTACCTAGTTACAAAATTGTACGGGCTTAAATATTTAGTAGGTAAGTACATATACAAATCTTCCTATCTCCAAATAAGAATTCTACTTCGTTTGTATGGGGCTTGGAGCATTCTCGAGATAAACTATTGATGAGGCTTATATAAATTAATTGTGTATATTAAAATAGAAAAGATACAGAACAGAACAGTCAGTGCTACAACTTCTCTGCCTATTGCAAAAATGCTAATGACAATGGTAGGTATGCAGTGCCTTATTGCTTGCATGGTGTTAGCTTGAATTCTTGCACATAAATGTCAAATAGAATAAAACTCACCCAAACAATTGCCTTTTCCATTTATAAAAATTTTAGAAAGTTTGTTACGATGCAATACAATAGCGCAAAATCCCTTGTGCAATGCTCTCCTCACAAAATCCTTTTAGAAACAAACTGCAACAGTAAAAAGCGTTCAACTTTTACACAAAAGCTCTCAGGTAAGTAGTATGCCATGTAATAGTAGTGCCGTTTATAGAATGGGATAGTCTTAACCTATGTGCGAGATGGAGATAGGCGGTTAATAGGGGTGCGAGCAGGACCAGTGTATGCAACTCGGTCGCGTCCCACGGCTTAGAGCTCAGCTGTCTGCCCCGAGCGGTGATGTTTGAAACACGGGACAGGCGGAGCTTAGCTACAAATCACTCAATGTCACATTTTGACATTTGAGATATTAGGTCTTTTTTCTATAACTCCACCACCTCTAGTTTCTAGATACACTATATTACATTCCCTTTATTTGCGAGTACGTCAGCTGTAATTATAGCCACACTTGCCGGTAGTTAGGCACTCACATATTTCCTAAATTCACTAACTTTATAAATAAAATGTCTAAACATTTCTAAATAATGTCTAATTCTGTGGTCGGTCATTAACGATTCTCACGCCTCATCACCGCAATCATAAAATTTACGATGTCTGTTGAGATTGTTGTCGCGCCTTTCCTAAAAGAGCCGAGCCCAGCCGAACGGATTTGGACAAATTTAATTAGACCTTTCTGTATCGATTTAATATTAATTTAAAGTTATGTAAAAGAAGGTCAAGCTTACTTGGACAGTCATGGTTCAAGGATGCGCCTTAAATTTGTTCAAATGAGGCAATAAAAATCCCGCTGAGTGATGTCTCTATAGTGGTACTTGTTCCATTTTTGAAATTTAAACTAAAACCTAAACCGCAATTTCTTCATATATAATACGAGAATTAGCAGAAGAATTTGAACAAAGAGCAAAATTTAAATTTAGAAAAACAAATCCCCTGCCTTCACCATATGTCTGAACAACATTGTTCAAAGTTACGCAAAATGTCCAAACAGTCCCAAGCTTTGTTAAAAACAATAGCTCTATATTATTACGAGCATAATTAATTCTTACTTTAAAACTCGAAATGTTCGACCGCATCATCTTGCCGTTATACTCCTAAAAGCAGCGGGGATTCTCGAATTCGGAATGCAAAGTTATATTTTCATTTAACATCGACTCTTTTGCTTTGGCATAAGATGCTTTATAACAAGATTGGAATACTGAAAATTTCGCTTCACGCAGCCTAATTCCACGTTTTAAGTTTTTACCCATAGACAAAACAATACTCATAATGAATAAGATAATAAGCAATTACGACCGGATTGTTGTACAATTCCGTTTTGTTACTATAATGCAATTCTCAAATTATTTACGACGCAGTAAACCACGGAACACGATTCTTTTTAAATTTTCGTAGAGAATGAATTTTTTACCGCTTTCGTGATTCGTGAGATCATCTTTTAGGCTAGACGTAGTTCTATTTTAACACTTATAAATACCTAGACGTATAAAAAGTTATAAAAATATCTATTTTGTTGAAAGTCCTTGAAAGCAGAAAATGTATGATGTCTTTGATGATTTGTCTACATAGAAAAGGTTACTTTGTGCTATCATTTATTTTAAGTTTATTTATGTTACTGTATATATGTTTCCGTATTTATGTGGTGTACAATAAAGTGTACCTATTCATTTCATTTCATTTCAGAAGGCAAAAAATTGTCGAGTTTTCTTTTAATATTTTTGGTAACGGAATCTTCGAATTGAATGCATTGTTCGATTTTTCTGCCTGGCATAATGAATTATGGTGACATCATACTTTGAATGAATCGAAAGACGCTGTGTTTATCCAATGTCAACAAGTTATTAGAACGCAGCAAGTCTACACATATTTCCTTCCTTGTAGAGATTAATCGATTACAATCTACAATATTTTTAATTATTCCCTAGGTATATATTTTAAAAACTGCGTATTAATTCAACAAGCAAATGACGCAAGTACAGATTTTGTCCTCCAAATATCTAATGCAGGATGTATTTTAAATGTTTATCGCTTAGCATGTCGATGGCAATAAATTTTACACCTACAACATCGACTCATTACACAACCTTGCCCAATTTTTAATTGGCTATAAAAGGTCAGATTGAAGTGGTTGTAGCGTGTAGTGGTTCTTATTGTGGCTCCACAACTATAATCCATTAGATATTCATTAAAATGAACCTTTCACATTTTATCATTCCATCAAAACTTTTAAAGAGACCCTCTAAATCTAGATGATTATCACATTGTAGTCTGCGCACGTTTACCGTCCTGTCTGTTTTTAAGTGAACTTAAATATTAAATCTTCATCTATACCTACATATAATAAAATTGTAGAAAAGTGGTGTCTGTACAATGGAAATATATAAAAAAAAGTAGCAGGGGTTGTTATTATATCGATGCCGAACCCGAAATTGTAATTAATTTTTTTTTGTCTGTTTGTCTGTGTGTTTGTGCACGCTAATATCGGAAACGGCTTATTCGATTTAGATACGGTTTTCACTAATATATTGTAGTAAGCTTCACTTAACATTTAGTGTTTATTCATGTCAATCGGTTCATAAATAAAAAAGTTATGTCAATTTAAAGAATCACGGCGAACATTTTTAACGTACAGAGTACGTACTACACGCCTCGCGCCTGAGCGTCCGTGGCTATATAAAGCGCGCTGAGAGCCGCGCCCCGAAAAGTCACTATTCCACGCGAACAAAGTCGCGGGCACAGCTAGTCTGTTAATAAATATATAACATGTTGGTACAGATTTATTATCGCACCTGTAATTGGTACATATACCTACGTCCGGATAATACCTAGCTAAGGCGCAAACACGTCTAATATAGTCGCCCCCCGTCGAGCTAAGACGGTGTGATGGATCGCTTCTATATTGAAAACCAATAGGTATTGCTTGGTGTGTGGTCACGCGAGTAATAACGTCGCTTAATTTGATTACGTACCATTTATTGTTTAGTAGTAAATTGAAAAACGTCTGCTACGCTACTTTGAACCGTATTATCCAATCAGTTCATAATCTCTCAGAGCATACGTATTGAACCAATTATTATTTATGGGTTGATGTTTATCAACCAATTTTAGATTTTTACTATTGCTATCTTCTATTATCCTTATCCTATTCCTAAATGCAAAATGCTCTCTCACTTTGGGTTTTGCAAGTTAGCTTCCATAGAAATAATAATAATACTTAATTCACTTAATTATATAATGAACTTCGTCATCATCTATTAACTTTTTGGTCGGTTCAGTTTATCTTGGTTTGTCAGCTCTAATTCAAATTCAAATTCAAATTCAAAATTTATTTATTTCATATAGGCTAACTTGTAGCTCCTTTGACAAGTCATAAATCTACTACCGGTTCGGAATGCAGATTCTGCTGAGAAGAGCCGGCAAGAAACTCAGCAGTTGCTCTTTTCAAAAAAAATTTTTTTTTTACAAAGCTATGCTATGTATACAGTGCTTCCACAATAAAGCTTCAAAAATGCAAAAATGCATACGTAGGTACACCAATCCAACGCATGTCAAGACGGGCAGTCAAAGCAGACCCATTCCCGTTGGTGGCACCCGTTCACGAGCATGACGCATGATCCAGCCATTGCTTCGCTCAACCATATTTGAGGGAACGTAACAACTCGCACCACACGACAATGTATGATAATGAACCTTCGTGCTTAAATACGTCTTGTTTCTAATACGGTCTTAATATAATTGTCAAGTTGTCAATCTGTAGCTCTTCTCCGCAGTCCGCACCTGCGTTGCATATCCAGACACGTATATCTAGTTCCGGAATTAGATTGCAATAGTTATAGCTACTAACCTATTCTGTCTACAGTCTGGCATAAGTTCTTCATAGTTCAGAGACTGTCCTTCAAGTGGATATATAATGAGTACCTATGATGGGATTGGTTTTCATTTATCATGTATGAGAAATATTCATAATATTTTACAGTGCTAGATCAATTTTTTATTCTAAGAACATTTCCTTTATATGGTTTAGAGAACATGTTGAGAGTTCTAATTATTCCGGTTTCTGTTGCTACAATGGAATTTCAAACGATATCCGTTACTTTACTTTGATTTGAAATATATTTTACTCTGTTTTGTTATTTCTTTTAATTTGTGTGGTGTACAATTAAAATATATTCATTAATTTTTCCTTCTTTCTTAAGCCTTATTATTAAGTTTACCTTTAGTTACAGGTTTACAACACTATACCGCATACGTTAAACGAACTTTCTTATAAGATTGATATCGTTAATTAATGAAAAAAACGTTATAGATTAAAAATAATCACCAACAATAAATATGTTTCGTAACAGCAATATCGTAAAATACCTTCCTACTTTATGATCGCTCGGAATTATTTAGTAGTGCGTGTTGCTATAAGGTTAGACCTGCTTAGTCTCGGTATGTTAACTTTATGATGCCTCAATTATTGGAACAGGCGATGAATAGATTACACCTTAATATTTTGCCCATGACCTATATTGAACTTTATTGTTTCGTACGAAGGTTTGAATTGGAATCATCAAAATTCTGATTAAGAGACCATAATATGAGGTAGACGATGGTAAAGCTTACAAAAAATACCTTACCCTGTACCTATAGTGGGAGTCAGAACATGACATATAGTCAACTAGCTGATGCCCACAATCATGTCCGCGTGGATGTAGATAAAAAAAATTACGTGAGTTCCCACTTCCCACCTACTCGTATGTTTTTTCCATCCTTACCTCTATAGAAATTAAAATTTTCCAGTGCATCGAATTATTGAAGGTAACATAGCCCGGTCACGGAAGATTTTTCTTTGGATATTAACTCCTTTTTGGTGGTGGAGGTCCGAACCCCAGGCATGCACCGCAATTAATTAATTAATATGACTTGCTTTTACTTACGCCAAAGGAGAACATCGTGAAGTAACGTGTATACCTGAGAGTTTTCCATAATGTTCTGAAAAGTGTGTGAAGTCTACCAATCCGTACTTGGCACTCATGGCGGACTATGGCCTGAACTCTTCTCCCATGGAACCCAACATTTCCATGTCTTTTTTTTTTTGTTTACGGGGGGAAATCTTCCTAAGATACCCAATATTCTGGGGGAGAATATCAGGTTATGTAGGATTTGTACCTACTAAAACCCCCTCGATGGCCACCCTCGGCGTATATTGGAAGGCTCCGGGATCTCTTACGAACACAAACCAGAGCCTCCCTTGCGCGACGCCCATTGGGCTCATCCCGGAGGAAACATACGATAAAACTGCGCGCACCTCGCTAGCAGGTAAGGCTGCTTGTGCCATAGCAAGCTCCCCTCTTCCCAAGATCGCGTAAGAGATGGAAAAAATATAGGCGGCTGAAGCCCCCAATCCAGCCGCTCACGACCCTGAACATTTCCATGTCTTAGACAACCCGGCTAACTAACCTAGCCTAGCCTAGTTACGGCCTCCACCATCCCCATAGCCGTATCATCAGACACCATGATAGAAGAACCGAGATAGATGAGTAATAATGTGGTTCCTAGATCATTGCACGTAATAGGTATACATATACCTACTTATCTAGATTTGAATATGTCCGATTTATTTCCCACATCTGCTTAACTCATATGGTTGTGCAGAATTTCATTAAGGTCAGCAGAGAAGCTGAGACATTTGATCTAGATCTGGTAACTGTAAAAGCAAACTAGGTTAAAACTTGTATAATATAGGTAGGTAGGTATAACTGAATAGTGGCATGTGTGAATTTGAATATTAAAGAGACGCTATAAACATAACATTAAATTAACAAACATTTACAGCTAGCTTCCTTTGCGACATTTTCCCAGCTAGCAACTGCTATTTTATATGTTAAAAATATTAAAATACCGATTATGCTAATTTAGCTAAATTGATAAAATTTTAGGCAATGGATACGTGAGTAAAGGATCGGGAAGACCTTGGTTTATATGAATGATGAATAAGAACGGAAACAATCGTAGGTACTGTGTATATAAGTTATTTTCCTACTTGTCTGTGAATAAAGTAAGCGGTTTTATATTGCAAGGGTTATTTTATAATTTAGTGGTTTACGTATTCATCATCTATGGGTCTCTCGTAGGGACATCCACACGCCTTAGTCTTGCACCACTTTTATCCATTGGCTCCCTGCGTCTCATTTTGACGTCTCGAGCACTAGGTATTAATTTTATTATTAGAAGTTATTCGATGTTTTACAGGCAAGCTATTTTTAGGTTAATAGTTGTGGTAAAGACACGATAATAATTATAGTTTAAGAAAAACAAATTAACAGTTTCTTTCAAATTCAAAAGATGTGTAGAGGAAACAAACCGATATAATCGAACTCGGGCCGGTCCAATGTTCTTAGAAAAACAAAAGAGATTACTCATTCCGCTGCTCGAACTCTATCTAACAATTTCTTGAAACGCCCCGTAGCGATAGCACAAAAATATTATTTAATAATTTTACTATGACAAAACAGAAACAACAGCGGTCTTATTCATACTGACGACAAAAACATCATTACATCGTTATTTTGGTACTTTTGCTACATGCTTATTTAATATTATATATGCACATAATATTATTGATAATTTTATATCTACTTACATAATTAAACTTCATAACTTCGGTTAGTACACTGAAAGTACCACTCTGTTTAACTTAGTAAATTAAACTTATCAATGTGTTAAATAAGCATACATACTTACACTTATTCAGTCATTTATCCGTCTTTGATAGCACGCGTGGGTGAACAGGTTTTTGTAAATATTTTGATGTAAGGTTTTTCCCTTGTTTTATTTTTGTTTTAAATAGGTATTCGTAAAGATTAGATATACCTAAGCTTATAACGGATCTGAAGTCCGAAGTAATTTGTGAAACATTTGAATTAAATAACATTAAGACCTTAATATACCTATGTGCCTCCTTAATATACATGTAAGTAGCTTTGGGAGTTCAACAAAATATCTGAATAGTAATTTTATTTAAGCAGCCAATATCTTTTAGGTACTTTTGCAATAAATCAATTAACTTAATACAATTCAAATAACATGTTTATTTTGTACATAATACTAGCTTTTGCTCGCGGCTTTGCTCACGTTAAGTTCGATTTTTCAAACTCCTATTTTACCCCCTTAGGGGCTGAATTTTCAAAAATCCTTCCTTAGTGTGCGCCTACGTCATAAAAGGAACCAACTGTAAAAATTTCAAGTTTCTCACTTCAGTAGTTTAGGCTGTGCGTTGATATCTCAGTCAGTCAGTCAGTCAGTCAGGACTTTGAATTTTATATATATAGATTAAGTCTACATTGGCAATTTATTTTTATTGAAGCTCTACAATAAAAATTTCTTTTAGCTCGAAAGTGTGTAAGGTGATATTATACAAGTGCTAAAGTTATTATAGCAACATTTAAGTTTCTATCCGTACCAAACCGAGTCCGTAAGACGAGAGCGTAAGACGGAGTACAGAGAAAGTTTGAGTGACGTACCCCCTCTACCGCCACCTCGTCCCCTCCGAGGATTTATGGCGCCATATTGGATTGGGACAAGATGACACGATGCCCGGATAATTTGGGCAATGCTATCACGTGACATGGCCAAACTGTGGAACGGTACTTTAATTATCATATACCGAGATCGAGACTATGAGCGAGATTTAGTAGTAGATCTACACAAGTTTAAGAAATCAATTAAATCTGCTCTCATGGAAAAAGCATATTATACAATTGAAGACTATGTAAATGATAAAAAAGCGTGGATATAATTCGCTCCAGTGATTCATAAGACAGTAATAACTATCCTGTGTAACATGATTTTATTGTATTCTGTTCCACGGTGTTTCCACTTTATTTGTCTCAGTCATGTCTTAAAATAAGTAGTTTAATATTGGTATTCAATTCGATGCCTTAGCATGGGTAGCCTAAGTATGTCATGCTCTCTTTAAAGTTTCTGTGGTGGTGTCGTGTGGTGCGGGTTGTTACGTTCCCTCAAATATGGTTGAGCGAAGCAATGGCTGGATCATGCGTCATGCTCGTGAACGGGTGCCACCAACGGGAATGGGTCTGCTTTTGCCTGCCTGTGTTAACATGTATTGAATTGTATTTATTTGTATTTGTATTGTATTTATTTTTACTTGTATTGTACTCAGGAAAATTCATCGTGGAAGCACTGAATACATAGCATAGTTTCAATAACAATTGTAAAATTTTGATTTTTTTTTTTTGAAAAGAGCAACCGCCGAGTTTCTTGCTGGCTCTTCTCGGCAGGAAAGGCATTCCGAACCAGTGGTAGATTCATTGACGATTCAAAAGTGCTTGTAAAAGTTTATTTGAATAAAAAATATTTCTATTTCTATTTCTATTTCTATTTGCTAAATTAAAATCGAAGTTTACATTACATAGGTCCCAATCTTAATTAAGTAATTCTTACAAGCGGCCTATAGAAAAGCCAATGGAAAATGCATAATTGGTTGAATTTTATTGATCTCTCTTATAAACTAACTCTTTGTTCACATTGTATAAATACACAGTCCTATTATTAGCTACGTGTAGGTAGGTACACCCTGACCCGATTTTTGTTTTAATTTCCTATATTCGTTGGTTGCCTAGAAAGAGATCGCTTCTTAGCAAAAAGGGAAGGGAATGAATTTAAATATTAGCTTACATTATAAAAACTTTTTATGATAGTGTACAGTAAATAATGTTTCATTCATTCATTCGCAATGAATGCACGAAAGCACTTTGGAAGTGGTATAAATAACGCTTGATTAGTTTGCAATGTTTGAGAGTTAATAAAAATAAATTAAGTATTATTACTCAATTTACAAACATAAGTCCATAAGTTTTTACAACTAATTTCTCATTTCAAATTCAAGGAGTTGCAATAACGTATTCATAAGGTTTTTACTAAGTGCGCGAATGAAAGATGTTATAAACAAAGCGAATTCACGGGTGAGGCAATAAATAACCGGCGGGTGCACGCACTCGCGCGCAGCGTCCGATGTCTTGACACGCATGCGCCGGTTTTGCGCCCGCTTAAACACCTCGTCTATGCAGGTAATTCCAAATACGACTATTTTGTTATTTAAAGCGAGATTATCCTTGCGATGAATAAAATATTACTTAATTGAGAGAATGCAATAAGTTTGTCAGTTAAAATTGTGCTAGTTATTCTTATTATCCAGTAGGTAGGTACATCCCAATATAGGTAAAACAATAACTGTTAGAACGTATCGATAGTCGATAGGTAGACAGAATATGAGTAAATAATAATATCATCAATTGATTAAATCGATGTATGAGATTAGTATATAAATAAATTATTGGACCAATTTATAAACGTAAGCCCGCGAGTTTTAACACCTCAATCACTTATTAGAAATTCGATGAATTGCATTAATATATTCACGCGTTTGTTACTTAGCTCTCGAATGAAAGATGTTTTAAACAAAGCGAATTCACGGGTGATGCAATAAATAACCGGTGGGTGCATGCACTCGCGCGCATCGTCCGATGTCTTGACACGCGTGCGCCCGTTCTGCGTGCCAAAACACTGCGCCTATGCAGGCGATTCAAAATATACATACTGTCAAAAATCTTTTGCAATATTTAGTTAGGTACGTATAATTTTTTTTTAATAAGAGTACTAACTATCTATTTACGTTAGAAAACTGCTAACAAATTCAATTCAGACTACTAAATATAATTTTGTAAATGCGAAGAACAAAATAATAATAAAGTCAAGAAACTACAAACTATCATCACGAGTATATTTTATGCCTTGGAAATAAATAATCTGGAGTCCTCACTCTTTATATCGGAATAAAACGCGTCATATCTTTGTTCAGCGGTTTTTTACATTATGTAGGGCTTTTATGAGATAGGCCTTGAGATGTTGCCAGAGGACTTGTAAGTTTTGTTTTCAGTCTCTTTGTCAGTGTTTTATTCGCACAGATGCTGACGTAATAATAATTCCCGAGCAGCAGCGACATCATCTAACAGCTAGTCAGGCGGCTAAGGGTGCGAATGTTGCAAAAACGGAAATCTTGTTAAGATGACAATTTATGGGTTGTTTTTGCTAAATGAAAATAGTCGCGGGCCGTGAACTGAGCAGACCTTTTTTGATTTCCTTAATGGAATCTTTTCGCAAGGGATTTGTGTCGAGCGACGCGTTTAAGCTTCAGCGTTTGTAACAATAGACAAAAGTTTGATTTGTATGACCCTATTTCGTTTTTCTCCTTTTATTCAATACAGCAGCATGCCTATTTCGAAATGTCGCTTCGGTCGTGATATGGCGAGATGCTCAAAATGTTTATCGTACCTACAGATTGATATTATCATACAGGTTGACTAAACGAGTCGTGAGTTATGCGTTTATGTGATTATTATTAGAGAACGTGGTGGCAGAGATGTAAGGTATGGGGACACAAAATACCCGACAACATGTTCTGTAATGGTGTAAAACTTTGAAAAGCTCCCGAGCTTGAGCTCTGGGGTTCGATTCCCAGCGGGGGCAATTTGGGAATTTATAATTTCTTAATTGCCTCTGGTCTGGTCTGGTGGGAGGCTTTAGCCGTGGCTAGTTACCACCCTACCGTCAAAGACGTACCGCCAGGCGATTTAGCGTTCCGGCACGATGGCGTGTAGAAACCGATTAGGAGGTATGGGTTGAATCTACACTACCGTACCCTTTCCAAGTTAGCCCGCTACCATCTTAGACTGCATCGTCACTTACCATCAGGTGAGATCGCAGTATAGGACTATCTTGTCAACGAATAAAAAAAACTTTAAGATTAGTGACCAACCTTGAATTTTTACTTCTATTTTTACTTTAATTAAAATTTTTCGAAAGTCTTATAAGCTTATTAGGGATAACAAGGGCCTAGATCACTCCTTGGATACCACGTCCTGCTCAAAGTCATTTCAGTAAACAGACAAAATTTTAAAAATTATTGACGGGATTTTGATAAGTAAAAATCACCATATTTTATGAAATAAACGTCAATGACTCGGGAATCACAGACAGACCTTTGTATTTTATCTATTTGTATAGATTAATTTTGATACTTACTTGGTTGTTAACTACCTACCAACCATAATTTATTTATTTGAAAAATAAACCACTCTTTATTTACCACGTAAATATAAACTTTCTTTGTAATGAGGCAAACGGAAACATTTCACGATTTATGATAAAGCAAATTTTTGCTTCCGGCGCTGTTGTGTCATTGTTTTTTATTATTTACCATGGTTCCTCGCTTTATACTTTATGAATGATAATACGTAAGTATGAAAAGCTTTTACTTTTAGACAACAAGAATATATACACTCGAATTCTATGTAGGTAATATACCTATGTATTAGAGTAGGAAAAGTATCTAGTTGTATGAGTAATAGGAAAAAGAACAGCGTAAATTTTTTAAATTACGCTAACATCGGTTAACCAAAGTAAACAATTAAGGTATAAATTTTGTAATATGTAATTGAGCTGAATATATGGACATTATTTCATATTAATGTAGATGTTATCTTCATTATGGTAAATGGAGTAGGTATTAATTGGTACAAATATTGTAATAACAACACATTAAATTAAGAAAATGAGCGGCCGCTGGCCAGATTTTTATATGGTAAATTAATTTTTATCGTTTGGTGCTAATTTATTTCAACACAGAAGCTTTAATAATATTAGCAGACATTTTTTCCACAGAGTAAACAGTTTTGATAATAAGCTGTTTTTTTTTTTTATATATTTTATATATATATATTATATTATTATATATATTTTTTTTTTCATTTTACCTAGGGTTTTAACCAAGGGCTTACTTAATTATATGTATTTAATAAATTCCTACTACTTGTAAAGATTAGAAGAATTTTTAATATTTTAAATTGCCTATAAATTGAAAAATAATGAAACCAAACGTTTTTAAAAAGCTTTAGGTTCGCTTCATCTTTTGATATCGACACTAGCTCATATCTAGATGCTATCGCTTTTATTGAAACTATCTAAAAACACAATTGGAAAAAAACTATAGAATAAAATTTAAGTTTTTTTAAACATAATATGTCCTAAAAACGTCAAATGTCGTGCTGTTCGTGCTTTTTCTTTTATTTTCTCTTGCTTTAAACAACTCTTCGAAATTGACAACTTTAATTTCTTTTTTATGGGCTGAATAAGCTCAGAATAAGCGATCAAGAACAAATTACTTCGAATGAAGCGACATATAAATAACTAGTAGGGCGCGTGGGTGCGCGGCTCGCTAAAGCGAACCGCGGTTTTTCTGTCCACCAAGTAGACCTTCGGGTCTTGGTCATCTTTTTCCAAGGAATTACTCTTCCATCTTTCATAGTCTCTGAGATATACACCGACGAAATTTGTATGACCGCCACCTTGAATCCGCCATTTTGGTGTTTTTTTTTTCAGCATTGCCAATTAGATGAGGTTTCGAGTGATTTTTGTTTGGGCACCCTCAACCTATCTTCAATACCCTGACCGTGCTCCTCATACGTCTCCGAAATCCTCAATCATCAGCTTTCTCCATATTTTTCCTCCGAATGAATTTATGTCCTCTATACGAAACCGTCCCTTTTGAAAAGGAACCCTATCAAAGTCTTGCATATATTTTGTATGAAAAAAAATCAACCATCTTGAATTTTTTTCTGTTCATCATGTAGACCATTGGGTCCTGATCATCTTTTTCCAAGAAACCACTCTTCCATCTCTTATAGTCTCCGAGATAAGCACCGACGATATTTGTATGGCCGCCATCTTGAATCCGCCATTTTGGAGGTTTTTTTCGGCTTCCTGCCAATTGGATGAGGTTTCGAGTGACTTTTGTTTGAACACCCCCCACTTATCTTCGATATCCTGCCCGTGCTCCTTACCCGTCTCCGAAATCCTCAACCATCAGCTCTCTCCATATTTTTCCTCCGAATGAATTTTTGTCCTCTATACGAAACCATTAGAAATTTTGAAAAGGAACCGTATAATGTCGTGCATATATTTTGTATGGAAAAAATTTAATTCCGCCATCTTGAATTTTTTTCTATTCATGAAGTAGCCCTTCAAGTCTTGATCATCTTTTTCCAAGAAACTACTCTTCCATCTCTTATAGTCTCCGAGATAGACACCGACGAAATTTGTATGGCTGCCATCTTGAATCCGCCATTTTGGAGGTTTTTTTCGGCTTCCTGCCAATTGGATGAGGTTTCGAGTGACTTTTGTTTGAACACCCCCCACTTATCTTCGATATCCTGCCCGTGCTCCTTACCCGTCTCCGAAATCCTCAACCATCAGCTCTCTCCATATTTTTCCTCCGAATGAATTTTTGTCCTCTATACGAAACCATTAGAAATTTTGAAAAGGAACCGTATAATGTCGTGCATATATTTTGTATGGAAAAAATTTAATTCCGCCATCTTGAATTTTTTTTCTATTCATGAAGTAGCCCTTCAAGTCTTGATCATCTTTTTCCAAGAAACTACTCTTCCATCTCTTATAGTCTCCGAGATAGACACCGACGAAATTTGTATGGCTGCCATCTTGAATCCGCCATTTTGGAGGTTTTTTTTGGCTCTCTGCCAATTGGATAAGGTTTCGAGTGACATTTGGTTGAACACCCCCCACCTTTCTTCGATACCCTGGCCGGTGCTCCTCACTCGTCTCCGAAATCCTCAATCATCAACTCTCTCCATATTTTTCCTCCGAATGAATTTTTGTCCTCTATACGAAACCGTGAGTGAAAAAAAATTTTTCCATACAAAATTTTACAGGAGAGGTGATCAATGAGTGAGTGAGTCAATCAGTGAATCAGCACGAGTAGCTATATATATATTAACTAGTAGGGCGCGTGGGTGCGCGGCTCGCTAAAGCGAACCGCGTGTTTTCTGTTCACTAAGTAGATCTTCGGGTCTTGATCATTTTTTTCCAAGAAACCACTCCTCCATCTTTTATAGTCTCCGAGATAGACACCAACGACATTTCTATGGGCGCCATCTTGAATCCGCCATTTTGGTTTTTTTTTCAGCTCATTGCCAATTGGATGATGTTTCCAGTGATTTTTGTTTGGGCACCCTCAACCTATCTTCAATACCCTGACCGTGCTCCTCACCCGTCTCCGAAATCCTCAATCATCAGCTCCATCCATATTTTTCATCCAGATGAATTTTTGTCCTCTATACGAAACCATCAGATATTTTGGAAAGGAACGTATCAAAGTCTTGCATACATTTTCTATGAAAACATAAATTCCGCCATCTTTAATTTTCTTCTATTCATCAAGTAGACCTTCAAGTCTTGATCATCTTTTTGCAAGAAACCACTCTTCCACCTTTTATAGTCTCCGAGATAGACGCCGACGGAATTTGTATGGCCGCCATCTTGAATCCGCTATTTTGAATTTTTTTTCAGCTCCCTGCCAATTGGATGAGGTTTCGAGTAACTTTTGTTTGAACACTCCCCACCTATCTTCGATACACTGGCCGTGCTCCTCACCCGTCTCCAAAATCCTCAACCATCAGCTCTCTCCATATTTTTCTTCCAAATGAATTTTTGTCTTCTATGCGAAACCATCAGAAATTTTGAAAAGGAGCCGCATAAAGTCTTGCATATGTTTTGTATGGAAAAAAATAAATTCCGCCATCTTGAATTTTTTTTCTATTCATCAAGTGGACCTTCGGCTCCTGATCATCTTTTGCTAAGAAATCACTCTTCCATCTCTTATACTCTCCGAGATAGACACAAACAAAATTTGTATGGCCGCCATCTTGAATCCGCCATTTTGGAGTTTTTTTTCGGCTTTTTGCCAATTGGATGAGGTTTCGAGTGACATTTGGTTGAACACCCCCCACCTATCTTCGATACCCTGGCCGGTGCTCCTCACCCGTCTTTGAAATCCTCAATCATCAGCTCTCTCCATATTTTTGTTCCGAATGAATTTTTGTCCTCTATACGAAACCGTGGGTGAAAAAAAAAGTTTTCATACAAAATTTTACAGGAGAGGTGATCAATGAGTCAGTCAGTCAGTGAATCAGCACGAGTAGCTATATATATATTAATATCGATTGAACTTTACTGGGAAGTTCGTTCGATCACATAGTAAGTAGGTATATTAAAATTATTGAGAGCATAAATAATCATTTAGAACAAATTTTTGGCTGGTTTAGTCCAAAAAAAGATAAGGATTTTATAAGAATTTCAAGATCTAATGCAAACGAAGACTGACGGTAGATCTACCCTTTATTATACACGGCTGCCTCAAACCGGGAGGTAGAACGTTTCGGAGGCGACTACAAGCCACCCTTTTTGTCCCGTTTTCCTGACACGCTTTCCTTTTCGGATGTTATCCTGTCTCGCTTGCACGCCATTCAGAAATGCATAGAGGCGCATTTCATTAGTGTTTTATTAAAGAGTTGGAATACTGAAAAATAGATAGGAGTATGAAAGAATTATTTCATTACAAATAACTCCAGCCTATACAAATTGAGTTCATGATCTGTTGAAATAATGCCAGCTCAAAAAACCTATTTAAAACAGAGCTTGACGTAAAGTCTTATGTACCCACCTATTTCAACCCTTTCTCTCATGAAACACATGTGAGCATAAAATGTCCATATGTCCAGATAGCAGACACTACTGTGTCTGCTATACACCTGTTAAAATAGGAAAAAAAAAATTATAGTAAGACATAAAACCTGTTAAAATAGGAAAAAAAATACTCTATATTATTTATATTAAGTATTTAATTTACTAAGTAAGAATTATAGTAAGATGGTTCCCATGTGACAAAGATCTTATTTATTCTTAGATCGCACTTACTCGTGTACCGAATAAACTTTGTTAGACAGAAATACGTGTTTAGATATCAGTCAATTTTGACCTCCACAATGTTCTTGAATAATTTCGAGCCAGTGCATACAAATGGTGCAGAGATACAGTTCTTTTAATGGTAAAAAATTCAAACAACTTTTAGGTTGATAGAATTCGATGATAAAATATAATAAACTTTAAACTGTAATGGTATACATAATTATAAGAATTTGTTGGGAATAATTTAAATGTAAATTTAATTATTTATTTATTCAATAATTAATTTAATTAATTATATTGTAAATATTTGCATATCTCTTATCAGGTAAAACATCTTGTTCCAATATTTTTACTAACACCTGTATTGCCATGTTTGAGCAAAGATTTGATTTGATTTGAGAATAAGTTTAGTTTACTTTAATTTTATGAGGTTTTTAATTAACTAAGGTATACTCCACACCTTCCCACGTCTCGGCGTCGCGGCGTCACACGTCGCTCTATTTTCTTTTAGTCCACTTTATTTTCTTGCTTTGCGTCCCGCTGCTTCCGTACCGCGGACACTTCTGGTTAGTTTTCTGTTCTACAGTTTTCCCTATAATAAATAATGCGAACCATACCTACCTTTCTACTAGAGAAATGAATTCACCATTACTGCTTAATTTTTACCTTAGGTACGTAGGAATGGACACTTATTCCACAAGTCTGTAGAACCTACATACACAACATAAACACCAACGTTATCATAGTATTATAAATATCTTACTATTATTATTATGCGATAGCTTAATGCCTACCTACATCAGAATAGAATAGAATACAATAATTTTTTATTCAAATAAACTCTTACAAAGTATTTTCGAATCGTCAAATGAATCTACCACTGGCTCGGAATGGAATAACACATAGGTTATGTTTTAGCCCGGAAAATTAAAGAATTTCCGGGGAATCAAAAATACTGTAGGTACTTAATATTATAAATGTGAAAGTGTGTTTGTCCGTCCTTCAGTAACAGACTTGAATTGCGTGTAGGTACTGTAGTATAGTTAAAGATCTAGAAACTTATATACAATTCTTTTTAACCGGGGAAAACGAAGGGTTTTCTAACATCACGTGGACGAAGTCGTGGCCTAGACTAATATAAAATATACACGGAATGAATTTTTATTCTGTTCATTTGAACGGAATTCAGTTAGGTACCCAAACTTATGTTTTTACAGAAACTCAGAATAGATTTGCCTTGAAATCGAACCAGTGTTTCCTTGGTAAGAATCCAAGAGGCCATTCACGACTCTACTGTACCTACCTTTATCGTTTAATATTATAAATCATATTTACCCCTTATAAAAGTTATTATTGAAAGTATAAAATTTATTATCATCAAATAGCCATATTGAAACCCCATAATAAAAATTATTAGTATACCTACAGTCTAATCAATAGCTACAGTTTATTATAATATGCAGATTGAATTCGAATATATTTCGCATTACAAATAGCTTTTTGGTATTCTATTAGCCGAATATCGAGCGCACATTATTAAATCAGATAACAGTACCCATCTACCCGTAGTCCAAGAGCTGGTGGCGATTTTTCAACCGAAAAAATACTATAGCCCTTATTAATACATTATCTATTTTAGAAATCTTAAACGACTATCATAACGGTTCTAACTCATGAATAAAGGTACGTATTCTGAAATGATAATTAATATTTACATCATACGATTATGCAAATTGTTTCAAAAATATTTTTTCATAGGCTAATAGTTAACTTAAAGCTCATTAGATAAATCTCTAATTTAAACTTTACTTTTTATTACTTTATGGGCATAATCCGCATTTACTATTGGCATACTTTATTTATTCAAAAAGGTAGGTACGAGAAGTATATTATTAATTTGTGTCAGTGAAATCACATCTCAGTTTTTAAATTAAAATCAAGTTTTTTAATCGAAAAAAGGAACTACACACTTTTTTGAGGTTTCTAATGCCCTGGTCTAAGGAGAGCCCACAACAAACTTATCTGGATATTCTTGTAAGTATCATTTTTTCAAAATATTGCTTGAACTAAACACTAAAACTATCATTGGAACAAATCATTTACAAGGTTTGTGATGTAATTATGCTTAAGGAAAAGTTTTTGTGTAGCAACCTAAAGAATTATAATGTTTGTTTTTCTTAAATACTTAAAGTTTATTTTTCAACTTTGTTTAGGTCACTATCATGTACAAATAAGTTCCTTATATATATTTTATTTTCATGTTACGATTTAAGCTCTTAGCTTTCGACGATTCAGATAATTGCACATTAAATTGTATGTACTATCGTATATTTTATATACAATAATGATACATCATTTTGTAAAGACCAATTGTCAATGGCGCGATTTTTCACTTATCAATGTTTGGCACGCGTGAACTCTAATACGTTTTTGATACGGCAACGTGTTAAGGGTGTATTGGCATCTATAGTTGATTTATGTCCAAGCTGCAACACGTATACAAAACATTTTTAACCGTTCATTTGATCGGATCGCTTTCAGTGGAAAGCAGCTTTCGTGTTCACAATGATAAAAATTAATTCGATTCGTCGTCGGTGAAAATGTATTGCATTTTTTGTAATACATTCTTGTAAAGGTCACTTTTACCCGTTTCATAATTTATTATAATGGAAAAAAGTTAAATGGTTGGGACAAGTGGAATGTGGTATGAACTTTTTAACATAAAAACTTCCTTCCGCTTATAGCCTAAGTACTATCGACATCTTTGAAGTCAGGTTGTTTGTCATAAACTGTGTTTTTAAAAACTATTTTTTTCTATAGGTCTATTTATATTATTCAGAATGTATACTAATCGCTGTTTGTTATGTAAGTGCTTACTGTTCCAGTGGCGTGAATTTTGTTAATTCAAATAATCACTGCTTACGTATGTTTAAGTGAAGAAAATTAAATGGGCATTGTAATAGTAATTTTAATAATACTGTTGCATAAAATCTTTTCACATCACTGCTATATAAGTCTAAGGCTGAAATCTATAATCCGCACTCTCACTCTGCTCGGACTCAAGACTGAGTTAAAATGAGACAGATTTATGCCAGAGCATATTTGTGTCTCGTTTTAACTCTATCTTAAGTCAGAGCGCGCTCTATATCTAGATCTCAGCATCAGATAGTTCCTATGTGAGCATATGTGTAATTATATCTCGATTCATATGTATATTTTGACTTCCATAATAGATCATGGCGTAAAAGCACGTGAAATATTATATGTGATATTCACGTGTCTAACTAAAAATGTTACAGTACAGAAACTTAGATAAAATATATAGTTTGTAACCATACGCTCTGTTCGCCTGTGATCCAAAAGAATCAATTTTATTGGTAAAACAAGCGCTGTTGATTTATGCCCTGCGAGCGTGCCCGATAGCGTGTCACCGGCAAGCCGCCTGCCGCCGCCGCGTTCGCGCCTCGCTCTAGAATTCACTAGAATTTCCTTTGTGTTTACTAGCAAAACATTTCAGCGGTATTAAAAATTTATTCCACGGATTTGCTCATTTTCGATTCGTTGTTAACAAACTCGATTATTATGGTTTAGAATTTCTTGAGAAATTTTCAGACATCGGTCATGTTTATGTAAAACATTCGACTATTTTTCATTCTACAAACTTTTCATACTATAAAATACGTCATTATCATATTTTTTTGTTTTAGGTATTTGGTACTAGCTGATACCACGATTTCATCAATATATATTTAGATTAACTTAGGTAAACTGAATCACTCCTTATATATTTATTCAACTTGCCCGTGAAAGCCCAGTCAAAATATGTTTAGCCGTTTTTATTAGTCCGAACAAACGAACAGATATACAGAGTTACGGACAGAAAAAAATATTGAAAACGAGTGTTCAACGCAATTGCTCAAATGAGGTAGTAATAAATTTCGAAATCACATTTAGAGATCATACATGTGTGTGTGAGTAAGCCTTATACATGCTCGCACACATAGGTGCAAATGAACACGATCATGCAGCGATCATAACACTCATATTTTTTCAGATTTTGTATTATTGTAACTGAATTGTTTAGATTTGACCTCAGCTCTTAGACTGCTTTATTTAGCGTAAGTTTCTCATTCAAACCTACTACGTAAACATTTTGTGGATTAATTTTATTGCCTACTGTTTGTAATAAAACTTTTGCCTTAAATGTAGATCGTAGTTATGGATAATTAGTTTGGTTCCAATATGTTAACTAGGAACAATTTATCAATACAATAGCTCTATTCATATGCATTCCTATAAAGAATAAACTATTGTCGGCCGCAATTCACTAGAGTTCAAAAGCAGGTGAACCATAATATAATCATAAATTCTGTCCCCGCGGTACTAACACTACATCTAGGTCCCATTCGCAGCCCGTTTGTCACAATCGACGACCATTCCTATTAATTTGCAGTTTAGTTGCCAATTTGCTGCCTTTTTTAACCATTTGTCATCGTTAACGCAAACGGAATTACTCATCATCGACATAGTGTCTGTCCGACGCTCTTCCGAAGAACGTAAATTACGTCCTTACTTTTTTTCCAACCAAGACGTTGATCCATTGAATTTTTTCATCCCTCTCCGAACCCATAACAGCTACGCGTCATAAATTGTAACAGTGTCGTAGATAATGTGTTTATTTAGACCTATGACGAACTATTAATGATCCGAAGACTATAAACGACCTTTAAGTAATAATTATAAGCTGATGGAAGGCTGAGCTAAATAATGGCTCTTTCCTACTAAATTTACAACGTTACATGCTTAATTTAATTAACCTCCTTATTAAAAAGTGCATTCTCTGGAGCGGACTGTCTCTGCATTGTAACTGCCAATTGCGTGTCTAGACCAAAAATAATATTATAGAGTAAATAGTCGGTACAGTGGCGCAACTGCTTATATTTAGTAGAGATATCTCGGGCGAAAGCTACCAGATCCAAAAGGATTAAGGTCACGTATATTGGATAATATCAAGTGGACGTAGACATGCCGTTTTCGTGACTTAGATATAAAACTGATAGTGTCACATACCTATTGCTAAATGCAGAAAGATTACTATTTCTGATAAAATCTGAGTTTCACCAAAATCTATCCACATACTTCTCAATTTATTTCAATACGCTGTAACTTGATAGTCTATAAGCAGTAAACATTCCATATCCATACTCTGTGTAGCTAAGCCCTGAATAAAAGCTAAAGCGTATTTATTTATACGGAGCTTTCAAGAATCCGCCGTATGTCCGTTTTGTCACTTTAATTGGTGTTCGGAATGATATAAAAGCGCAATGTTAAACTTCCTCACAAATCCCAGTTTGGCTTCAATTTCTAACGGTCAGAACCGGGAACTGTTCTCACAGAATATTCTTTTAGTACAGGTTTGTAGATATTGACAGATTTCGAGTTCGAAATAAATACTATAATGTTTTTAATGATCATTAGTCGCACGTTCTTGCGTCCGTTAGCTACCGTTTTTATCGCATTAAGGGGCGCTTGTTATTTGAAAGTATGTGAGTAAACTCGAACCTGAAAACAAAGCAGTGTCCGTCTATTATATTTTGACGTCAGTTATATTGTTTCTTTAGAAATCTATCAACTTTATCGAGACGTGTAAAATCGCACTAAGCCTACAGTTTAAATCATGCGCTTGCGCCGAAAATAAACTGCGCTCGCTCACTCCGCTGCACTGTAGATTCACTGCTAATTTACAACCCCTCCATATTATAAATAAGTAAATATTGTTCGCTACATATTACACTCCTGACAAAATGTGCCACCAAACGTATGGAGCTGTCATAACAGTGCCTTCAGTGTGGGTACTCGCAAATGATTAACTATGCAGCTACCGATTCTCAGCCCATCCCAAAGAAACTTTCTTGATTAGTTACGAATACGTAGTTGGTTTTGGTTAATGGTTTTACTTAAGACTTGATGTCTTCCCAAACATCTTTGCGTCCCCCGATAGTAGCTATTTTAGATCTCCGACTGAAAAAGACGGGTGTTATAAGTTTGACGTGAGTGTCTGTGATTTTTGAAAATTCAATCCCTAAGGTGGTAAAATAGGGATTTGAAAAATCTAACTTAACGTGAGCGAAGCCGCAGGCAAAAGCTAGTAATAATGCATGAAAAGAACGTCTAGTCAAAACTTAAAAACTCAGATCGCAATCAAGAATTATGAATTGAGAATTAAAAAGTTAAAAGTTATGCGGGCGACAGGAAACAAACTGTTATCCATATTTACTCGTATAATATTATCATTCCTTTCGATGTTTTATCGTGATGACGTGTCATTAGAATTTAACATTGTAGCGAAAATCCGAGACGACGCTCTATGATAGTTATCATGAGTGGTTCAATTAATTTTGTACGTGATGGGCACAAATTATTCCGCCACTTTCGATGGCAGAGGAGTTATTGAGTGCCAAGTGGATTGAAGTAAAAGAACAGCCGTGTAATATACGTGCCAGGGAGCATACCTAGGTGCCTACAGAGACAGCCATTGTAGTACAGACTCCCGGCCGCTGTTTCTATCGATCTTCTGAAATCCTAGGAGGAAATTCGAATGTTTTAAAAAAGAACACATTAAAATTTAACCAGTAATACAAGATGTCCGTGAGAAGTGGTGAGACAATAAAACAATTATTATTTATTTATCGATGAAGCAGAGTATTAATGTAACAATAAAAAATATTGCGTAGGTAATGTTTTTTTCATTACTCATACACGGAAAGTAGGTCTGAAGTTGCCTGAGAAGCGGGTTGAAAGTAATACTTTTCAGCCCTAGGGAGAATCGTTTTCAACTGACAGCTGTCAAATAATTAAAAAAAACTAGTTGTCACATTTTTATTGGAATTCAAATGAAACACGACATACCCGAGTGCATCCATAGACAAGAAGAAAGATAGAAGACCTACTTTCCGTGTATGAGTAATGAAATAGTACATTGTTACCTTAGGGATGAAAGTAACTTATTTAGTCCCGAGACGGGGTTTGGCGCCCGAGCGTAGCGAGGGGGCCTATAGTTCGAGGGACTAAATAAGTCTTTATCCCGAGGTAAACACTGTGCTTTTCATTACGAATATAAGGAAAGTCAAAATAAAAATAGAAATTAGCTAAAGAAAATTGAGTGAACTTTATTTTACATAAATCAACAACTTTGGTGAGATATTTATTTAAAGTTTATGTTAAAATTAGAACAAAAGTCTATCTTTCTTCTTGTCTATGGATGCACTCGGGTATGTCGTGTTTCATTTGAATTCCAATAAAAATGTGACAACTAGTTTTTTTTAATTATTTGACAGCTGTCAGTTGAAAACGATTCTCCCTAGGGCTGAAAAGTATTACTTTCAAACCGCTTCTCAGGCAACTTCAGACCTACTTTCCGTGTATGAGTAATGAAAAATAAATATCTCACCAAAGTTGTTGATTTATGTAAAATAAAGTTCACTCAATTTTCTTTAGCTAATTTCTATTTTTATTTTGACTTTCCTTATATTCGTAATGAAAAGCACAGTGTTTACCTCGGGATAAAGACTTATTTAGTCCCTCGAACTATAGGCCCCCTCGCTACGCTCGGGCGCCAAACCCCGTCTCGGGACTAAATAAGTTACTTTCATCCCTAAGGTAACAATGTACTATTAACGTGTAGTGAGTTAGTGCGGTTTACAAAATAGAGAATAACAAAAAAATAAAAGAATAACAACATGGAGCTATCAATCAGAAAATAAGTGGTATGTACTCGTACATTTTTTTATAGTTATTCTTGTTTTAATATTTAACATGACTTCAATTTATTGTTATTGCATAGGCTTAAAGCTTTAAATAAATATTGTGTTCATTTATTTATACATACACGCTTAAGGCTGTATTCTAAATGAATACAGCTGCTTCTTTTTTTTACTAGTAGCCGTTCCAATTTGTTAGTGTTGTAAAACATTTTCTGTATTCTGTCACTAAAATAAACTTATCAATGAAATTTGTAACACTTAAAATACTTACCCAGATAATGTGGGTTAATATATTAAGAACATTAAGTACGATAGCATTCGCATTGTAAGAATGTAACTTAAATTTATTATTTTTATTTATATCCAAATGTACTAATCGTTCACGTCAAGTTGGCCGCTACCTCGCTCGCGCTTCTCCGCACCGCACAAGTCAGACCCGCTTAGTACAGATAGCAACGTACCGCTTGCGATTGTCACTACCAAATTTTTCAAAGTTTTTTTGTTAACTTTGAATTACTTATTTATTTTTATTTGGTTACTATTGTTAGCGTATCGTCTTCTACGATAAGTGAAAAAGGAAAAGTTTTGCATATCTTAATTAATGACTTTTCAAGCGGACAGATGTCAGTGTCGTGAAAAGCATTGAACAATTATTATTTTCTTGTTAACGATACGGTATGACGTCATTTTGTAACGGTCGACGACGGCCAACTTGACGTGGACGGGTAGTAGGTAGGTACTTACGTACTTTCTTTAATCTACGATAACTATTATTTATCGTTGGAAAGCTCCAATTCACCATATATGCATATGAAATTAACTTAAAATGCAAATTCACAATACAAAATTAATATTTTATGCGACTGTTATAATGCAGTCTTATGAACTAACTAGCCTTTGCCCGCGGCAACGCCTACGTTAAGTTCGATTTTTAAATTTTTACTTTACTAAATAAAAAATTGAAATACACATGGTTAATTTTAAAATGCTGTGTAAGAAAGTTGTCTAAAACTTCCCAGTTCTTCTTGAATCATGTGTTGGTCTCCTTTCCTTTCACGGTGAATATTGTAAAAGTGTAAAGATCTAAGGTATTAGGTTAGGTAGTAACTATTTAGATAGGATTTATATCGAAAGTAAAATTTGGGTTAAATTCTTTCCATGTCGTCTTGGTTTTAGTGCCTAAAATAAAGAACTTACAATCGTTTTACTCAAACGATCTTTTACTCTACAGAAGTATGCATTATTCCGGTACAACAGGTAGTGGTATCGACAGGTATAACCTAACCTATACGTAACGTAAATCTCATATCGATATGACGGCCATCTCTATTGATATCTTGCGAGTGGCTGCCAGCGGGCGGAGCTAGCGCGGTGCCAAGTATGGCGGGCGCGTTAATGTACCGCTTCGTCACATGTTTTTATTGTGGTTTGCACGGGCGTCGTTGGTATTAAGCCTGATACACACAGCGCGGCAACTTAAAGGCGACACATCGCACTGAACGCGCGCGTACGAGTGCTATATTTGTAAAAAGTAACAACCTAATTGAAGTAGACAGTGAAAAAATATATAAGTGATTTTGTCGGATTTGTAGTGTATGCAACACGACTGATGTGGCGTTGCAAGTGAGTATTGTATTATGAGTAACGACCAGTGAAAGACAATACCTACTCTAGCGCAGCTAACCGAGCGCTGGTTTCCTGCAAAACCCCCGTGCTTCGGAGAGCACATAAAAATTATGCGTTGCAAAACCCCGGGTGCTTTGGAGAGTACATAAAGCATCGACATAATTATCATGTCGATGGCATAAAGGTACTACAACTCGGACTATGATGAAAGAGCACCTATGTTTCCGTACTCGCTTGTGAATTATAATTACTCCCGTTCAGATGGTTAGTCTCTGTAGAGATTGGCCACCGTGGCAAAATTCGGTCTGGTGGGCATTAAAACCTTTTGTTACGACTTCAATCCGCCGCGTTGAACACGTTTCCGTCGCGCGTTGTGTTTACCTCTGCCTTTACATCTATGCATCGCCACACAGCACCGTAGAGCGAAATGTCAGACATCAAATCACGAATACCTACCTACTTTTAATTCCTACGAAATCATGCGCGGTCTAGTTTCTGATCTCTACAGAGACATTTGGTGACTCCACAATCTACTTCTAAGAAGTTGCCTATCTATTTTGTGTTAGCTAGTATTTTCAGTCTAAGCGTTTCAGTAAGTAAAGTGTCAACCCTTTATTTCTTGGTTTAAGTCTGTAAAATAGTTATTTGTTCAACAAGATAGCAAAGTTCATTTTTGTTGCGAGTGCCTAGTTTGAATCCCGAGCGAACGAAGGATTCTAAGTTAGAATCCTGAGAGTAGTGAGGGATTCAAAGGCACAAGAAGCAAAAACTTTGCTATCGTGTGATACATACAATTTTTCACCTCAATAGCGAAAAAGTACAAGATGTAAGAGAAATATTTATTAAAACATAAAGGATATTTTAAAATTTTAAAAATTAGGTTTATTTATTTAAAAACTTTTCAATATCATGAGCGGTGAAAACTTTAGATTTTTTGGATTTGTGCCCCTCCGACTGTCTTTTCAAAAATACAATAAGTTTAGGATAAGTTTCAATGTGAACGTCGCATTTCGATTTGATTGTAGCTTTTAACATGGAGTAAATACTCCATAATGTAGATGGTTACCTTGTTTTAGACAATTCCATGAAATATGATAAAATCACAGTCTCTGAATAGGACTTCGCATCCTTAGAAAGTCTCCAATCATTAAATAATTCATAGGCTTTCAAGTATTTTTCACGAGACTATTCCGGAAGAAAGTTTAATTCGCGTTAGACACTAATTCTTTTAATTCTGAATTATAAGTAGATTCACTCATTTTGTTATTTTAAAATTCTTACAACAAATAACTTCTAAGAAATTAGTACCTAATTAAGATATAGAATAGAGTTAATTATTTTTTTTTTTTTGCCGCCATTTTATATTAGGGTAGACTGGGTACGGTTGTAACAATTTCCCTTTGAACACCCACAGCATTGCCAATATTGCTATAAAAAACTGTTATAGCACTTGATATGAAAGCCAGGTTATTTTTCTTTAAATTAATATCAAAAACACATGCACAGGTGAAATAATTTAGCAGATATGAATAATTTTATTGAGTGCATGCGATTGTTACAATCGACCCCATACCAGGGGCGGTTGTAACAGTGATGGGGGACAGTTGTAACAAGCAGAAATAATACAGAGTTGAAGTATTTAAACCAGCTTTATTATTTAAAAACGCTTAAATGTACTTTAACTAGTAGCACAATATCTTAAGCACATTTTTAACAGTTATTTAGGTAATTTTTTAGAGTAAAAATAAATTAACAAAAATAGATAATTTTTCCGCCATAACTACTTCGGTACTCAACCAAACGAACATAATCTCTAATTATTATATACAACAAAACTAAATAATCAATAAAATCTAAGTTTAAAATGAAATCAACAATTAAATTTATTTTTCGTAGAACTTTATTTTTTGTAGCTTGCCTCAAAGACGCCCCCAAGTTTTATTTCGTTCTAGTACAGAATCGCTATTACCTCTCGAAGTCTTTCTTACGCGTTTCCTAGGCATCTGCAATGCAAAAATATAGTAAAACTAATGTTACAACCGTACCCATGAAAATCGTTACAACCGTACCCACCACCTTTTTTCGCAATAAAACGGACACAGGCATGCGGCCTAATAATATATATAAAAACGAACCAGCTCATTATAATCTCTAAAATACAACAATTGTATATATTAATACTCAAATATGAAAATTATATTAGTAGTCACGCTATATCGTGAAGAAATTCATCAAAAATGCTTACTTTTGGTTGCCAAAATACAATAGGCCTTCTTCTAAACGTTAGAAGTGTGCAGAGTGCGACGCAATACTTTGAATCCTGTTGGCACTTGAAATCCGCGTGTCTCTCTCCTTGTACCCCTTCCTGTGTTGTTTATAGTTTCGGAAATATTTGAGTTGTTTCAACCGTACCCCGTTACAACCGTACCCAGTCTACCCTACTCTTTTGTCTGCGTTCGGAATTGTGTCATTCATAAAATAAAATATATTAATTAATTAATTTTAATTTTCTTTTATGTTTCATGTGTGTTACAGAATTATAAAGTCTAAAACACATTTACGAAAAGTAAATAGATTAAATAATAAAATAGAGAGTTAAAAAATTTTGTCGAAATAAAATGTATGGGGTATGCAATATTATATACAAAATTTCTGAACGTTTCTTGAGACGGTGAGTTGAAGAAACGCTAATCCAATGCGTTCTATATTCAAAACACTTTTTCTCACTGAGTGAGCAAAAACGACTTTTGCTCACTGGTTTTGGGCAGCAAAGGCGCCCTTTTTGAGCTAGAGAGGTGAAAATGAAGTTTTCTTATTTTAAATGAGTCCGATTGTGTTATACAATCGTATTCATTTAAAAGCTTAAAACGTTTAAGTATGTTTGATTGAATAATTGATATATTTATGGAAACCATTTGTAGGGAGGGAGGCTTTGCTGTATTCACGTTAGACCACTACCATCTTAGACTATATCGTCACTAACCATCAGGTGAGATCGTAGTATAAGGCTATCTTTTCATCGAGTAAAAAATAATGAGAGAGCCGTCAAACTACTACGAATTTCTCACAATTGCAAGACTTATCAATAAAGTTTTAAATGAAAAGGATTCCTCTCATACCTACACACTTTGGGATGCAATCTGTGTTTGACATTTTGTAACACGTAGAAACTAATTAATCCAACCCAGTGACGTAGTGATCAAGACTAATTGCGTACTTCATTTAATTATTTAATTAAGATTGATTGATTAAAAGTCAGAGATACATCAAAGCTGCGGTTAATCAAAGTCTTCGCGTATGATCCAGTAGCTCAGTAGTAGGTGACTACGAATCTTTAAGGCAAACACCTGCCGCCTTTTGTTTAATGGTTTAATGTCAATCCGGCCTTTCTAATTTTATTGTGTACGTGTATGCAATTACAATTTCAGGTGAACACCCACGACGTTTCCACCTTTATGTATTGCGGAGTCTCGAAGTGGAATTCGCGATCCGATTATAGGTACTATGGCAGGGCATTTGCTTTCCATTTGTATTGGAACCCACTTTTTGTCGAACATCAGTAAAACTAAAACAACTACATACTTACTTAGTCACTATCTCTTTTTCTGTATCGTATTCCTTTATGCAGATGGTCGTGATTCCTTTGCAGTTTTTAAATACCTAGTGGTAGGAGATTCCTTGAGATAATAATACGATGGGTACCTAGGACAATATTTGACGACCTCCCTGGCGCAGTGTTTAACGCTGTAGTGTTATAACTGGGAGGTCTCGGGTTAGATTCCCGGCGGTAGCAATTTAGGAATTTATAATTTCTTAATTGTCTCTGGTCTGGTCTGGTGGCAGACCCTACCATCAAAGACGTGCCGCCAAGCAATTTAGCATTCCGGTACGACGATGACGTGTAGAAACAGGTATGGGGTGAATGTACACTGCCATACCATTTCCAATTTAGCCCGCTACCATCTTAGACTGCATCGTCACTTACCATCAGATGAGATCGCAGTCAAGGATTATCTTGTCATCCAATAAATAAGATAAAAATATGCTGGGTTCCCAGAACTTACTATACGAGTTGTACTCGTAATTAATCTTAGATTTAAGTAAAAGATTTTGAGAACTTTCACAGACAGACAAAACACAGAGCTGGCTTTTAATTAGATAGAACCTCGACTAGTAGCAGTAGGTACGTTGTAGGTACGGTTTAATGTTGATACACTTGATGCAGTGGATACGCAGTGACGTTTTTATTCATTAGTGTGTTTTTACAAAATCCCGCTAGAACTTGGAAGCCTAAATTTTTGGGACTAAAAAGCAATGACACTCTCCAGCTCCTCAAGTATATTATATCACACCGATCCGTTGATTGCAGGACAAACCAAAAAACAAACAGATTTCGGATTTGTAACTTTTAGAAGTTTATACCTACTACACTGAACTTTACTTTACGTAGCGATTATATTAAATATTTTTGTAAGTTCTTCAACGCCCGGTATAATTAACCACATAATAAGATAAAAAGGCTACTCGCTTCCTCATGCCTTAAAGGGGTATTATAAATATTTCAAATCTGTAGATAATAATTATTGTTACAACTCGAAAAAACAACATAGCGAATCAAATCAGAATCTGTAACAAGTAACAACCTCGGATATAACACGATGTACAGCCAGCGGCAACGGTGGCTGGGAACACCTTCGGATTTCAGTCTTTACGTTTATTGAAATAAGGGTTTAGGGATTAATGCGTGGCCTTGTATACATATTATGTACGTGGAAGGGCCCGTCATGTTTTATTTATTCGCGGAGAAGTCGTAATAGAGTCGTGGCGTGAGAGCGGCCGGCACGTTTTTTGCCGACCGTAAGGCCCTGTATTGAGACGTCTTTGGATGCTGGTGTCTTGTTGCCTGTCCATACAACATCCGACATGGCGGAGACACTTATTTTTCAATGTCCATGTTTTAACGAGTGTAAAAAAGTCGCGTTCAACCGACATTTTACATTAAGTCTAATTTGTTCGATGGCGCCTATTTAAACATCGGAAAAACAAACTGCCTCGTAGTGATTAACATGTTCGATTCCCGGGTCGGGCCAAAAAATATACTCGGGTTTCTGTCAAGAGATTCTCAGTAGGTACTAGCTCGGAGTTAGGAAGTAAGCGGTGTGTCATCCTTGTGATCTCTCGTTTTGTCGGATTTCCGTCTCACTAGACTATCAGAGTGAGGGAATAGAGAGTTCAAAGTTGTCCGCTGTGGCCGGATTTTGTCAACTTTACCGGAAAAAAGGCGCGTTGAGCCATTTTCAGTAGGGAAAAGTCTTATGGGTTCGCGTCTCCAATATGCTAATGTTATACATTTGTAGTTATAAGTATGACGTGTTTTCACTTGCCACCAGTCCCCATGACAGCCTATTTTCTACATTTTTAACCGACTTCAAAAAAAGAGGAGGTTCTCAATTCGACGCGTATTTTTTTTTAAATACCGAAGATCAGAAGCGAGAGTAAAATTAGAAGGTGATCTAACACAATGAAACGGTCACAAATCCACGTCGTCAAGATAGGTAGCATTCACCAAGCGACCTAACGTATCCAGACAGCTGCAGGAGGATATTAAAAATCCATTCATCACAGCAAAAAATAAGAATTCAGATTCACACTCGAACACCGCGACTGCGAAATCTGGAGAGACGAGGAGGTATTTCCGACCCCCGCCTGATCCGCCCGGGCGGCGGGGGACCCCTCCCTTTTGACAGGAAATGATTGTCTAATATTAGCTTTGTTATAAGGTTCCTCTTTAGGGATTCCAACGTACCTTTCCAGACATTTCGAAATGGTTTCCACCTTTGGTACGAGTTTACGAATAGAAACTGTGTTACCGGTTTAGTTGCTGTGTGATAATTAAAGCAGGCATAAGAGCGATGATAGGTTAGTGCTTGGGTCAACCCGAAAATACAGATTACTTTCATTAAGTTAATTGGCAACTTTTGGTAAGTATTTGGCGGTTTTACTCTGGCGTCTTCTCCGACAGGTCTCTATCTACTCTCTACTTGTGGAATTGCGTCAAAGATATCGTCAATAGTAATTAATTATCGCGATCTGATGAGGGTCAGTGAAAACAATGTGGACAGCACTAAATAACGAAAGAATTTCGGGTCAACGTCCGCGTCTAGCCGACTGCGACTCGAAAATTTTTTGGACTCCCTCAAGCTACTAGAACAAAAACTCGCCGCATTTCTTCGAAATAAACCGTAGACTGTTATTTTAAATAAAATTTATCGGTGAGACATCTATTTCGGCTCCGCTTCGTCAACACCGGTAAACTATTACGAACGAATAGACACTAGGAATAGTGTCGAGAGATAGTGTGGGCTTGGACGCTGACAGATTTGTGAAATACACGATGATTCCAACACGATTTCGTTAGATTCTTAATCCTACAAATAAAATATGTTTATATTCCACGTGTAGCATCTTTAGTTCGGGACGATGTTTATACGAAGTATATTCTTCGTGAACATGACTAATTGTGTTTTAAAGTTTTTTATTGGATCACTAATCTCAAGCTTTATCGGCACTGTCTCATTTAATTTGGTTACAAAAAACAGCAATTCATAAAATGTGTATAAAATATCCGAAACAATGAAGTAGAAACAATGTGGAAATATAATAAGAATATTATAAATATGTATAAGATATATAATATATATATTATATTTTTGTTAGATATCATTTTATAAATATTGAAGAGATTAGTTTTTATAAAGTTTTATACATATAACTACTGCGTTAGAGTACCTACCTACTTACCAACTAACTTTCCAGCTACAATCTCGTAAAAAGATAGACAGTATTTACTGTTAAGACCATAACCACCACCAGTTAAGTGTTTTTTGTTTTGCGTAAAGTTAGTCTATGAAAAGATATTTATATCTTATAGTTCAACCCTATTCACGCTACAAACGTTCAACCGAAATCAATAACAGTTTTCAGTATTTCATAGCGTTTACCGCAAAATATTTTTGTTGAAGCGGCAATAATACGAAACTCGCATATTGCGCGATTTCGGCTGTAGATAACAGAAATAATGGGGTTCAAAAATGAAATTAATTCCACGTTGATGATTTCAAATTGAAAAGTCACATCGGCTCGCGCCATAATTCATGATCCTGAAACGTGTCCGGGCGGCTGTGTTGGACGCGATCGTAATAGGGTTGGCGACGTCTTATTTTACCTACGCGTTTAAACTTTAAACGACGCTACATAATATTTTATGCAAGGTAATCTTTGGGCCTTATAAGAAGGCTCAGGATCCCTTGGCGGGTGATGGAGAGATGGGCGGCTATACTTGGAGTATCCTTACGAGATCAAATCTGAAATGAGGAGATCCGTAGGAGAACCAAAGTCACTCAGCTCAGCGAGCCGCGAAACTGAAGTGGAAATGAGTGGGGCACATAATTCGAAGAGCTGATGGTCGTTGGGGTCCCAAGGTGCTGGAGTGGCAACCCGCACCGGGAGGCGCAGTGTTGGCAGATCACCCACTAAGCCGACGGACGAAATCAATTGAGTCACAGCCGCTGGATACAGGCGGCGCACGACCATGGTCTGTGTAAATCCATGCAAGAGGTCCGTCTCAGAGTATTCCTATTCTCAAAGGTGTGTAAAGTTTTCCAATCCGTACTTCGCCAGTGAGATGGACTCTGCCCTAAGCCCTTCCCATTCGAGAATCGAGAGGAGAGTAGTGTGTGTATGTGTGTGCTAAGTTAAATATCATAGAGTTATACATATACTGAACCCAATTATATTTTCTATTAAAAGTAACTACACAGTTTATTAATAAAATCACATTATAATGCTGGAGATAATGAAGTCAGTTTTAATTAATATCTATCTATAAATGAAACTCATTATGAAATACCCAATTAATATTATTTATTCATTTAGAGTGTCACATTTTATTTATTTACTTTTCTAACATGAATAAAGTTGAACAATAAATATATTGAAAACATAACTAGAGTTAGCTATATTTTTCTACTAGACGTACCCTTTTATAACTCGGCTATAAGTTAAAATTATGTAAATATTTACAGAACAACCCTACAAATTCATTGTCACAAACCTTTGTCAAAGGTCTTTCCGTTCCACCAAGTTGGATATTTGCGAAACGAGGGAATTTTATCGTATTCTTGACTTGTCCTGCGTAGATAATACACTTGTATTTAACATACATACGAGTAGGTGTATAATATACTCGTAATATACAATTTCTTCTTTTAAATATCTTGGTTATCGCCGGCTAGAGTTTTAGAAACCTTTATTTAAAACCTCTATCACCTCTATCATAGAAAAAAAAATAACTAAAAGTAAAACCTTTTTCGGTAACCCTGCAATACATCCACTGTTTTTTTTGTTGGTGGAAATGTTTTCCGCTTTACTATGATAATATCTTTAGATTCTTTAGGAATAATGTTTAAACCTAATCCACACGTACCTAAATTACTTTTATTATTATTTATTATTTTATTATTATTAATCTTATAGTTCATATAATTAATTATATAAACTAAGTAGGTAGGTAGGTACGTAATAAAAAAAAAGCAAGCAATTAGTAAAAACTGCGCTCAGCGCGTGAACATTGAACTTCTGCTTGTATATTAATTATTATTTCGTGGTAAAACTCTCCAGTTTGGACTCTGGATAGCCTGGTTCTTCCAAAAGGTTTAGGTATTAAACATATTAAGGATTTATAGCTAGTTAGCTCAATTTATACTTAACCTTTGAAAATTATACATTTAAAACTTTTCGCAGAATTATGCTATCTTTTGTTGAAATTGTTATAGTGGTTAGCCACAGCCTAATCTTTCTACCAAACCAGACCAGACAGTGTAAAAATTATAAATTCCCAAATCGTCCCTGCTGGTAACGGTACTAAGAAAATTCTACTTCGAAGACCACGGAGTATCACTAACTATTGCGCTAGGGAGGTCCTCTAATATGTTAATTCTATCGGCAAAAAGGTTTCTAATACGAATTTTAGCAACATGTCAGCGAAGTAACGTAAAACAAAGTTTATATGTAAATATCGGTAGAAGCTCTCATGTTTAATGCAGCCGCTTGTCATGAACATTTGTCGGTCTCAGTATTTCAAACCTTTCTACCAACTCCGGCTTAGCACGCCGCTATGTGTTTCCAACTTTAAAAGTTGAAACTATAATTATTATTTTGCTGCACAAAAATATATCGAGTTAGAACAGTTTCAACACTCTTTTTGCTAAGGATTCATGCGTCTTTGGACGAAACCATGCCGTCCGTGTTGTTTGAAAATATTGTTTTTGTTAAAAGTAAACACTTGTGGAAAAAAAAAACTTTTTTATTCATGTCTCTAGCCCGTAAGGTGTCGCATCGGTTTCATCGTTTCTATTTAGGCCCGCCCGATTTCAATATTCGTGTATAAACTACAATTATTTTATACTTTGCAGTGGCGTTTGAAGTCGGATTTTTTAAAAAGTATTTTTTTTTTATATTATTATTACGGTTTTACATTTTAATTTATTTGAAAATTATTGCACTATATTGTACATTATTTTTGGTTCTATCTTAAAATATTTTTGCGTTTTCAACTAATTTACCTAACTTTTTTAGAACTTAAAATACTTTGGTCACTAATAATTCGTTTATAAAAAATAGTATAATTAATTATGGTTAATTAATCTCTAAAATTCTTTTCATTGCAAGCAACTGCAAATTGGGTAGGTCGGTAATTATTAGATAATTATAGTTCAGCTATTTTGTACACACCTGCCATTGTTCTCGAAAGCTACCGAATCAAATTAACTCCTTAGTTCATATCACGGTGTACGTTTTTAAATATAGACGAGGACGTTGAAAATACGAATCGCGTTACATGTTAATCTAACTAATTATTACTGTTCCTACGAGTTAATTAGAAAAAGCCCCGTAAATCATTTCATCCACAAGTCTTAAGCCATGTAACGCCGTGAGGCTTCCGAGGAAATACAATAGAAGTATTTTTGTCCTTATCTGTTGTTTATTTTCAACGAAAGGCGGAAAGAGAAAGCACCATTCGCGCACACTGACGAAAAATGAGCCCATAATTTGCCTGCACGAAAATTTGGTAATAAATCATAATAGTTTTAGACAGACTGGGGATAAAAAAATGAACCAAATTGGAAAGTGAATTGTAAGGCACGGCGAGGTTAGTCTGTTATTAGAGCAATTATGTTATTATGTTTGCCGTATCTAATCCGAAAAACTAAATTGGACTGGGCCGCTGCCGGCGAATGCCCGATAGGTTCAATCATTTCTACTTGTGGGTCGCACGAAATTCGATGCGGAAGCAATCAAAAACACGAAAATTCCGGTCAAATTGTAAAATAATACAAGACTTGGTAAGGTAAAAGAAAAAAATCGATCGATTGCTAAAAACTAGGGTACGATTATTTCGAGACCCCAATTCGCGACGGTCTATAGTTGGGACAAATTAAAAAAAGGGTGCCTCGTTGCAGTAAGTATATAATATTGCAAAGTTCACGTTTTAAACCCCTTGCCCTTTAATATCCCTCACTTAACTCATATTTCATTCGATATGACCATAATTGAAGTGATGGGCATCAGAACTCATTACGATAAAATATTGTATTCCTCGAGCAAAAAAGTCCACATTAGTTTGCTGTACGTCAGGCTGATCAAAAATATTGCGTGAATGACTACCTCTCACAATAATTTGTATCTTTACACACATTGCTCAAAAACAGGTTTTTTCGTGTAAGTTACGGGCACGTTTTGTGTTTTCATTTCAAAACGCGTCCTATTGTATTATCAAAATATCAAATATGAATACCAAATAAGGGTTGGGACAAAAGAAAAACTGGCTCATTTTTAATTTATGCATAAACGAGTACATGAAAACGTAATAATAGGAGCGTGTTTGGTAAATATATTATTGTAATAACTCTCTCAGGGTACACCGAAGTAACGGGGGTCCATTTTCTAAAATTTCACGGTAGATACATCACACTCGCCTCGTGGAAAATTGTTAACATCTTCATTACTGATTGTGAAGTGGTTACGCTTTTAAAAGTGGATGTCGGCTTTAGTTATTTATTATAGGATGAACAGTGTCCACTTGCCAATTACTGCGTGGTTTGACCACTGTCAATTAAGATGTTCCATTATTCATTTTTGTAGGTTGCATCTGGTTCAGGATTACTGTCGTAGTTATTTTTAACTGGATTTTGTTTGTAGTAGATAGTCTTTCCCTTTAGTTATATTCTTCTTTTTCTTCGTCAATTGATAGACCTGCAGATTTGGACATCGATTCATTTCCACACTCTGTGCAGTTTAGCATGGTGCAGCATAGACTACAAACTTGTACGATTTACTACGGTTATTAGGTACTCATTCAGTATTTTCGACTATGATAATTAAGGTGAAACTGTAAATAAGTTCTTCGTGGCAACGAAAAAGAGTGAAAAGGAATGGTTCGTCTAAATTGTCACCCGCACCATCATTTTCTATTGTCGTGTGTCGCACCATGCTGTACCGCACGGATTATGGTGAGGGGTCTAGTCTGCTGGCACTGCGCTTTTCAGTACGATTGGCATTCCAACGCCTCGCGGTTCAAACTATGTTCCCCCCATTGCCACTTTTCAGCTTCACGATTAATTGATCAACTCTTTTTTTAGGGATCGCCTCATTCTCGATTTGGTCACCTACATAGAGAAACACAGCATAACTCTCTCCTTCGCCCGCTAAGTAACTCTGAGGTTTTCATAAGTTGTTAGCGACTATAACTTGGGGTTATACCTGATAATATCATCAAATTATTCTTTTATTAAGTACTAGCTGATGGCTGCGAGGGGTTAGGTTTTAAATTCCTTCTGAAACCCTTAATTTTTCTGGAATAAAAAGTATAAGTAGCCTATGTCACTCTCGTCCATCAACCATGCAAAAAATGACGTCGATCCGTTGTTCCGTTGTTGGGTGATTGAAGGACAAATCAGCAAACAAACACACTTTTGCATTTATAATATTAGTAGTGTTATCAAATTTTGAATTAAGTATTTGAATTAAATTTTTATTCAAATTACTAAATAGGTTGTTGTTGTAAGTATTTTTTTTACATAGTCTTTCTTAACAAACAGTTATCAGAAGCGAATGTTTTCAACATAGATAAGAATTGCAATTTATTAGTTTTTATTAATTCCATTCAACTTTTGTTTACCGATACAGCGTGGCGTATTCACCTTTCGTCGGTTCATGTTATCGTTTTATTAATGTTTTGATAGTTTTATTACACGAACGTACAGCTAATATATTTTTCTATACCTTTTTATCGACGTCTACTTTAAACTAGACCGACAGTTTGAGTCAGATAATTATTAAGGTAGGTACATTGATGCGAATGAGTTCTTTGAGATAACCGAGCACAAATTATAATACTATGATTTGAACTTATTAGTAAATACTTAAACATAGGATAGATATCTCTAGGGTTAATATAAGATTTAATTTGGTTGATCGTATTTGTATTCGATGACATTAGCGTCAAAGTAAAATCAACTTTAACTTTATGGATTTAAAGTCACAAATTAAGTACAACCGATTTTAATTTGGAGGGTATCCGTATACGTAAACGTTTAAAAATGCATCCACGAAATTGAGCTCTAATTCAATGTACTTATGGTTAATTTTACTTTGACGTTAATGTCATCAAAGACGAATACGATCAATCGAATTAAATCTTATAACTAACCCCACAGCAACTAAGCGGTATCAATACTGCTGTAAATATAAAACTGTGAAATACCTGCAAGGCAACGTTATTATAAACATTATTGTAAAAGGTACCCAAATGAATCAATAGGTCGTACGATCAACTTTATGATATAAAATACAACGAACCTGTGCAGATGCAATTTTTTTTATAGTAAAAAATTATGATAACCAATTAACCACATTATTTTAAGTGCACCTATAAAGGTAATTATTTATCACATACAGCCTTCCAAGCGTTCAATGGCGTAAATTATGTTAAATGCTACGTCAAAAATTTCACGATATCAATTACTTATATCAATTCTGCGTCACACTTTACGACTCTAATGAACTTGACCACAAAATAGGCATGTTCCCTGCACTGACACACTTATCAGCTGATACTCTTGACCGCTCCGTATCAGCGCTACTGAACCGAACGTCAGGTCAACTGATAACGGGAAACAACAATTTTCTTAGATTGTTTTTATTCCTGTCAATGTTACTTGTGTTTAATATTACTTTGTCAAAATAAAAATCTGAATAACTCTTCGGTCTACCGAGTAGGGTTATCAACGCTTTTGGCAACATTGTCATATTTTGTCTTTCTGAGATTTCGTATTGAATGACCCATTTGCTATAACGTTTTACGACAACATTCTTCTTATTTGAATACCTTAGTTAGTTTATGTTAAGCCAGGATTTTCACTTGAACACGCTTGAAGTTTTTTGAATTATTAATACCTACGGTAATAACTCGCCTACTCGTATGTGATGTAAGTTGTAACGTTCTTATTGCTAATTGCCAACACGGTAAAAGCAATGGTAATGATACTGAGGTAGATCTTAGGAGAAGCTTTCTACTAGAGACAACGCTATCATCGGATGACTCTGAAAAGTGCCTATTATTACAAGATAAAATCTAAAGTAGATACCTACAGCCATAATTAATGTGGACAAAATTACCACCTTTGTTTGAGGCCCAAAAACAGTCCATCCATAAATTGCGAATGCAACGAAACAACACAAAATAACGCTGGTAATTTTTTCCACGTTCATTTTGGCTCTACTTTTACAGTTTATGCTATGGTTTAAAAAAAAAATAAAGCATTTTGTGACGCAATTTTTTCTTTTGTTTCAGGTAAGTTCGGAGTCCCGCATACCAACTATTTGCAAATCAACGGTCAGCTGACGGAAATGAATTCGAAATTTAAATTGCCGTTTACTTCAGTGATCGCTCGCTCTGGCAAGCACCCGCCACGCGATAAACAGCTCAATCTTCATTAATATAAAGTCGTATTTCAAGTTCGCATGCTCACAGTACTGAGCTTTGAATATGCACGTGTTAGCGACAGCTGAAATCAAAGGGAAGACCTACGATATAACTTTAAAACATCTTGTATCTATTGGTAAAGTATAGTACAGTTTTAGTGGTGACTTTTTTCAAATCTATTAAGTATACATCTTATTTAGTTTCTTGGTTCAGTTTTAGTACCCACATGATAAAATGAGTCAAGAATGAGTAATGAAAGAGTTTACGGTATTTTCTTTGATCTTTTTCCTTTACCGTAATATCAACTGAACATACTGGTCTATTGCACACATATTGAATCAATTTTCTTTATTATTTTCCCTACAGATTTAACGGATTAATTAATTGATCTCGTATGTATATTAAGTAAGAAATCATTCATCTGATAGCAATCACGTACAAGCAAAAACGTATCTCTTATACCGTTTCCCGCCCATCCGTAGCGCAACGCTGCATGCGTTCACACGCATTCGGATAATCTTTCATGTGATCGGCTACATAGGCGCGTGTACCGTCACTTATAACCAGCCATTTTGTAAAACCGATACAGTTCACATTCCCTTTTGCAGTTAAGCATCATTTCGTCTGGCCGCGTTAAAAGCACGCTGCATGTTCGCACTCCCACCCGCCGCAACACAAACGCCTAACATGTATGAATCATGAAGCTCTACATGTGAGGGTGCCCGTACGTTCGCGCTCGGCTGGAGATTGTCAGTGTGTTGGTGTCCAGCGTTGCACGCGCGCGCGCCTGTGTGCGTACCCACTCATGGCAGCGGACTATGACGGCTCGTAGATTTGACAGCTAGCTCAATGCGGGTTCAGACGTTCATTAAACACAGGCCGATGTAATTTCGTGAAATTGTTGACAGTTTGTTTGCGTGCGAAAAGGACAGCCCTTCAGTGTTAGCTTTCGGCTTTGAAAAGTGTGGTGTTTTTTTGCAAGTTTTCGCGCGGCGAACTTGAACTTGACTTCCGGCAAGTCCCGTTTCCCGATTGATTTGTGACATGTTTCAAGTATTTATTTATCATGTTCGCAATTAGATGCGCTTCGTTGAAAATCGGTCCGAGGGGCACCGGCATGAATAAAATATCGCTCGCGGTTTGGTGGTCCCGACTAGACGGAATGGTAACTCTATTTGACGAGTGGAAAAAATAAATTGGACGTTAATGGACCGAGGTGGAATATATCATTTAATTATGACAAGAATGAGGTGATATTAAATTCGTGTCTTTAAAACATTTAGTGATGTGAAGACAGTAAACTATTTTTTTAACAAGTGGAAGTTTTAGTTGACTTTTTTTTTTGCGTAAAGTTTTGTGACTTTATTTTCATTTGATGGATGATTTTTCTTCTAATTGGAATAATGTAAAAGATTTATAGGTGAGTTTAAATATAAGTTCAAGTGATTAAAGTTTTAAGAGAACAGTTGTAACTGTGGAGAGCGTATAAAGAGTATGTCTCATGTAAACTGAATATAATTTTAAAACAAAACCTAAATATTAAAAACACACATTCACATGTTTAAAAGCTCAAAAATTTTGAATGGAATGAAGCAGAAATCGATATGTAAATAAAAAACAAATTATGCATATTAGACGATTAAAATTTATCGCATTTAGCTACAGTCAAAATAGACAAGGCACTTAAATTGGTACTAAACCCACTTTAATATCAAAATAAAAAATGCAAATGACATAAAACAGCTGTATTGACGACGTCGGCAATATCAAATTACGCTGCACAGATAGTAGGACCAACTAGGATTGATAGAGACATTAACACAAATAGGCATAAATTTCGATGTTTCCTTTAGTCCCCCGGTTTCTTTTTTGTAGGCAGCAGGTACTTTAAGGGTGCAGGTCATTAATCAAACTACAGATCTGTTTAAAAGAACCCAAATAGAGTTGTACCTATCTGAAGAGGTTTTAGCACCGCCCTATAAAGATACAATTAATCATTTTTTTAACGTTGTTGTCGAAAATCATGTCAGAACTTTAAGTTGCTCTACCTATACCTATTGATTGATAAATTAAATTATTATCATTACTATGGATCACTCCAAAAATATAGTGCTGATATCGTATTTACAACTATAGGCTATTTATTTTGGATTATGAACCTAGCTCGAAATAGAAAAATGTACTAATATGTATAAATCTCTATATTTAAATAATATGGGAAAAGCTGGGATTTCATGATTATAAGTAGAGATAAGAAAATATACTAGTAGGTACTTAAGTAGTAGGTAGGTAGGTAAGTAGAAACTTATAATCTAAATATTAAATTGAAATGGAAAAATTTGTTGATGTCATTTCTGTATTTTAACTGATGTGACATATGAACGATATGAATAATCACCGAGTTTTTTATTAACACCACAGTAAGCATTTTCGTCGCGCAAGATTATAAACTAAAAATTACTTAGGCTTTGAATTTTATTTAAGTTTTAATTCATTTTCACCTTGAATTTTTTTTTTCGATAAAAGGATGTCAAAGAGTTTTTGATTCAATTCACTTGAGACATGAGTGACGCAAACTACAAACTCAACTCAACAACAACCCTAATTTTTGAAATTTTCCTTTTATAATAATATGTGAGACACGTGATATACATTCCTTGCATGCCATCCATGCCATCTCAGGTACAAAATCTCGTATAATGTTAGTGGGTAGGTACGGCTAGGTAGGTATATTGAGATTTTTTTTATATAAAGAATATTAGCCAAGCTGAATTTGACTTATATTCTCCTCTCCCCTCCAAATAAGCGAAAAGCTTGTGCTAGGAGTGGGTACCACAATAGTGCAACGGGTGGGGCACGAACCTGCGACCTATCCGTTTTCAGTCCGCACCTTTAACCATTGGGTATTCCGTATTGAGGCCTAGCCCAACGGTTTGTTTTATTTTAAATTACTAATACTATGTGGAATAATTATGAGTTACGACCTAGTTACATAAGCTAAGAAAAAAAAATACGTTATTTTAGTTTGCCATAGTGCTTAAAAATTGTCGTTGTAGGTACGTCGTTGTACATTCAACGTTTACTATAAAAATACATTGTTTGTATTAAAATTATTTTCAATAAATGCCACCGTAATAATATAAGACATATAATCATTATTCAGTTGCCACTATTATGGGTGTATAATGTATATAGCCCAGCGCTATAATGGGTCGGCGATAAAATTACCATATCGTTGAAAACCGTTCGCGTCGTCCGACGAACTATCACACCGTAATCGAAAGCTTTCATTTAATTTTTCTTTTTGTTCGGAACCATTGTGCTTGTGTTTATAATCATATTATAATAATTTTATTAGATACACGTCTCTCACTTATATTAAGTTCTCTCGAATAGATAGGTTGCCTGGAAGAGATCACTATTAGCGATAAGGTCACCTTTTGTGTTACACTGTTTATTTACTTATATATTTTGTTCTTTTTTATGCAATAAAGTTGTATAAATAAGTAAATAAATACACTCATAATATAATATGTAGTTATTTTCATATAAATTCTGTTACTTTTTTGCGAAGAAATATTTAAAGTTGTTTGATAACACTGTTTGATACCTTCCTATCTCTAATTCTATCTATTATTATCCATAAATCTGTTTAATTTCAGCATCTTTACTAAGCCGTATAATTGTTAAAATATTAATTACATAATGATCATAATGTGCATTTGTAAAAACATCTCTCAGACTATATATACTTAAAGCCCAGGTCAGATGCAAAGCGTTACGACAGCGAATCGTCATTACAGCGACTTCCACTAATCTCTACTAATAATCTACCAAAACCATATTTCGAGCTATGATCTAAAAAGCGGGAACTTATAAAGAAATGACGCCATGTGACTAATAAGTGACGTTTTTCATAATGCTATAATAGAAGTATTATCAAAAATATTATATAATTAATATTGATATTATCAAAAACTATATAGACACTGATACTGATAATGAATTTTTTTTTGTAAGACAGCGTTAAAAAATCGTATTTCTTCAAATGTTTGTTATCGATGTTGTTGTTTGAGGACGGATTCTGAAAGTTCTGCAAATTGCTCTCTTAGCTGTGTATGAAGTCTGTCCATCCATACTAATTGGTCAGCGCAGCCGATGATTTAAGATGAATTTATGTATCATTTGATACATTCGTAAAGTAAATATTCGCGTTCAATGTGATATCCTCACGCAATTCAACAAAATCTGAAATTAGAGGACTCAAGAAAATGTCTGTGACGTCATTTTAGGTAAACACATAGTGTGTAGTTAATCTCAAGACCCGCATCCCGCAGACCATCAGGAGGCGGTTTACTATACGCTATTCCGTCCTAACCGTCACGCGTTGTGTTTGACCGGGGCTCGAGTTCGCGGATTCAATAAACGAGCGTGACAATGAAAATCGTTAAATAAACACAGCCCACGTTTTATTCGTGTCCATTATGCTCATTGTTCTATTTGCCTATCATTTGTGTGACAATGGAACTGTCACGGCTAAAAATATTTTTTGGTAACTATCAATTTGGTGATCTCTATTTGACGTTAATAATAGTGACCCACTAACTATATTGCTCTGTCAATTTGTGAATAGTTAACGTTGATTGTAAGACACATCTCACAATCATCTTACATTCAACATTTACATACATTAAAAATAGGTCTTGCATCTAGCTATCTTGGTTCTTTTATAATTGTTATACTTATCGAGAAGAGACTAACTTTCTTATTCAAAGTTCGAAACTCATAAATACCTAACTGAGGTGAAAGTACCTTAGGATCAATATTATACAACTAGTTGATGTCCTGCGACTTCGGCCGCATGGATTTTTAAAAATATCATGAGAACATTGGACCTATAAAGTATCTAAAAATAGCTTGTACCCTCGATATTAATCTTTGTCGAAATAACAGACAGACACTTCAATTTTATTTAGATACTTATTTGTATAGATATTTTACTTAAAAATATTTTTTCTTATTATTTGTATTAAAAATGTTTATTATTAAACAATTAGCGTTTATAAATTAGGTTAGGTACATCCAAGAAAAGATATCGATAAGATGCCAATTTCTTTTAATAGTATTTTATGATATTGTTTTGCGAAAGAATGCGTAGAGAAGTTATATATATATAGTTTAAAAAAGATATATATGAAAAAAACATGTAGTTAGGTACCTACCCACGATCATAAAAATAAATCAATGGGTTTAATTGGGTAAGTATTTGTTTACGCGATAGCATTAAAACTGGTTTCATTGGTGAAGTTAGTCATATCTGTTGGTAGGTATTATTATTCACAGTATCTTCTGAATAGAAATACTTTAGAAAATATAATACATTACATTTCTAAAGAATGTAGACTAGTTTAGTTATCAAACAAAGTCGGATTTGTTCAAACACTTATAACTCAAGAACGGCTGCATGGACCGATTTTCATGGTTTTTGATTTGTTGTATACGTCTCTATCCCAAATAGCAGAATAACTATTAAAACATCGGAAACAATTGAAGAAAAAAAATTACTATATAGTAGGCTATTATAGTAACACATATTCTGTGAAAATTTCAACTAGCTATTACTGTTCAAGCTGTAGAGCCTGTGACAAATTGACAGACAGCAAAAGCCTAAGAATAGGATCCTGTTTGGTCCTTAGGGTAGGAACTGAACCACTGAAGTACTTATGTTATATTAAGCTAATATGTTTTATTTTATAATCTTACAGATTTATATTTTCAAGCTAAACCAAAATGTAGTAGGTAAAGATGTCCGAAAACATAGAACATACCTATCTATTTGATATAATTCGGAGTAGGTGGTTTTCGAGCGGCTATTATAGTAACGGTGCCTTTCACCGACCGCTATCTACTGACCATCGTATGAACTGCTCTTTTTTTAAACTGCCTTAATAAAGAACAGCATGTAACATTTTAATGTTCATACTGAGATTTGGTCTATGCGATAATGCGCCGTGACCGTGCACGACTTTCTATGAAACTAAGAAATATACTAGAGAAATCATGGCGGCCTTTTTTCTTGGACGGAATTTTGTATGCCCTTTACATTTTCTTGCGCAATCGGTGAAAGTACGCCTTGATTTTGAACTGATTGTGTTTGTATTTACATATCTCTCTGTACCTATGGAAATAAAAATGGCAAAGTGCGTATCGGGCCACGCGCAATGTATGGTTCTGTAGCTCTCCACGCCGACAAAGTAACAAATATTACAATTTAAGGCTTAATATTTCGCATACGGATAGCTGAATCGAAGAAATATTCCTAACAAACCCCCATTTTTTTTTAAATACCTGTCCAAAAACATCCCACGTTATAGAAAAGACGATTTCAGGCGTGATTAGACTTTGTACGCGTGAGAAATATGTATAACAAGTATCAAATTATCATAATAACAACAAACAAGTATCAAAATAAACAAGTATCAAAGAATATGTATCAAATTACAGCTTTTTAGTACCTATCGAGAGTGAAACCGCGAACAGACGGATGGATTTGACGAAACCAAAGTTCCTTATTTATTTTTTAAGGAACTCTAAAAATTTTTTTTACTCTATCGACTTTATCTAAAGCACAGGAGAGCAATAGTACAGCCTTGATTTATAACTGACTGCGTTTTTATTTATCTTTAAAAATAAAACTCATTTTTACATAGGTACCTATCTCAGGGCTCAGGAGATATGGGAATAGACTGCTAGGTTTCTCTACATCCCACTATCGACATTATCTATTATTTATTTATCTTTGCCACATAAATTAACAATGGCATGCATTTCGTACAGATTTAAAAGTAGTGACTTTGTTTTCATTCCAAATAAATACCTACTTTCATTTTCATACCAACTTAAAGATTTACGTAGATAAATAAGGATATTTTCTGTCAAAAGCCTACTGAAAAGAAGATAATCTAAATTCATTAGCGTGTTTATAATTAAAACAATGTAAAATTGTATATTCAATTTAATTTATAGTAATCTTTATGTAAACTAGTTTTTAGTGTAGTACAAAAACCACTTACGTAAGTAATCACCTTGTTGTTTGTATTTTAAGTCTGTCTTAGATGTTTTATTTTGGTGACCTCAGTTTAAAAATGGGAATTGAAATAACAGTTCGAACATGCAACTACCGGTTATATCCAGTTATAATGATAAATCTTATTCATTGGTATTCCAAATGTCACTAATTTCCTTTGAAGACGTCAATTTGTTTCGTATATCGAATGCCCGTCGAGGCTCCTCTATCGGGGTCCGATGTTATCTCTCCTACAATGCTTTGAATTATCTTAACATATTCCAGGAATAAGTGAGTTTTAAATTAACCGCGCCGCCGTTATAAAACGGGAGATTTCCAAATTGAAATGGTCCTAAGTGTAAATGTTAAACTAGACATAGAATTAATACCTACAATAAAATAAAACCTTTTATATTTTTCGGAATTTACATTCTATTATTATATTAATATTATAAATGCGAAAGTTTAGATGTATGTTACTCAATCACGTCGCAACGACTGAACCGATTTTGATAGATACCTACACGAAGCATCCTAACTAACGTATAATAATGTATGTTGGTATATTTTTAATTCAGTGCCTACATCACAGAAAATAATGCAGAAAGTTATACGGCAAAAACAGTTTCCTCACTAAGACTAATATGTTAGCCAACAGTCAAAATATTTTAAGTATTTGGGTGAATATTCAGTTTGGACGATATTTGCGCATTTTTTTAGGAACAAGCATAATTTCATTTTTTTTAATATTTGATAGTATTATAATGTTTGGTGCTATTTCATTAAATACACAAGTGAAAGGCACGTATATATTTCAAATATTCAAAGAGTTATTGCCACTAGAAATTTATGTCAAGCTACGGTAATGAACCCTGTATACGGTAATGAATTTTTATGTATACTTTTGGCAGAATTTCTTATGAATTCTCTATTTGAATAAACTTGTACGAATAAAAGCAAGTGCCCAGCCGTGCACAGGGAATTGGTAATTCACTCGTCGACCGAGAACCTTGTTGGGCCCGTCACTGCTTGGAGTAAGATCGTTTCAAATAACAAAATATCAAGCAGTTCTTCCATAACTCAATAGACTCCCTCTATATTGGACCTCTTCCTTACCACTCACCCTACCGGCTACCAGGTAACAGTCGATGCTCCCCTAGGAACATTTAACCCCTGCCTAGTACAGACTTCCGTGCCACTTCCATCCTCTGTTCGCACGCGTAATACCGGTAGCCTCATATCCGTGGGCACAGCTTTGTTTTTCAACAAACGACCTTAACACCTGTGCTGAAGCAGTTGCTGATGCCATACTCCAAGGTATGGACTGCTATATTCCAAACTCCCTCATACCTTTTGGGAAGCGCGCGCAGAAATGGTTCAACGGGATCTGTAATAAGGCTGCTATACTTAAACAAAACTCCTACCAGTCCTGGCTCTCTGCACATTGCACCAATGATCCCAATGCTGCAAATGTTAAGAAAATCTTTAACATTGCGTCCAGAGCCTACAAAAATGCCATTGCCAGGGCAAAATTTGAGCACATCGACAGAATTGGGCAGAGACTAGTCTCACTGCCTTCTGGTTCCCGTGCTTTCTGATTTCTGTTGAAAGCCATGTAAGGCAACTTCTGTCGTTCCTCGTTTCCACCTTTAAGCAAACCGGATGATACACTGGCCTACACTGCCAAAGAGAAAGCCGAAATTCTGGGCACTCTCTTTGCTGCCAACTCTACGCTTGATGATGGTGGGAAAACACCGCTGACCATCCCGCGGTGTCAAAACTCCTTGCGTGATATACGGGGTACATTGGGGATATATTGACAGTAAGGGGGAAGCCCTAGCGGTCAGCCTCAACATCGCTAAAGCCTTTGATCGGGTTTGGCATAGGGCTTGGCTATCGAAGCTGCTATCTTACGGACTTCCTGCGAAGCTGTGCCATTGGGTTGCTAGCTTTCTTCATGGGCGCAGCATCAAGGTCGCTGTCGACGGTTTTTGCTCTCAACCTAAGCCCATCAATGCTGGCATTCCACAGGGCTCAGTGCTATCGCCTACTTTGTTCATTCTGCATATCAATGATATGTTGCATAACAGCAGCATATATTGTTATGCGGATGACAGCACTTCTGATGCCCTTTACAAAGGCCATGCACAGTTCTCTCGCGCAGTGCTGGAGGAGAATAGAGCCAAACTTGTGTCGGACATTGAGACTTCTCTCTAGAAAGTGTCCGTATGGGGTTCACAAAATCTTGTTCAATTTAACCCTTCAAAAACACAAGTTTGTGCGTTTACCGCAAAAAAGGCCCCTTTTACCACGCCTCTTCTCTTTCAGAACACTTCCCTTACTCCTACCAACAGCATTGGGATTCAAAAGAGGGCACTTCGGCTTGTCGACAATCCCAAATTAACCTACTCGCTGGAAAGCTTGGAACACCGCAGATGTAAGTTCGCTTTGTGTGCTCTATCGGCTATATAACGGGGAGCCCTCTAACTTCTACAACCGCACCGCACGCCACCGAACGCAATTTCACCCCCACCACCTGGGTGCCTGGAGCACTTCGACCATCAGGTGCTCCAGATCTTTTTTTCCATGTACTACCAAATTGTAGAATCATCTCCCTTCGAAAGTATTCCTGTATATAATGTAGTTTCAGTAAAAATCATCAAATGAACTTCAAAAAGGTTACGGTAAACGACGGTAATGAAGGACACGGTAATGACAAATATGCACTTTTAATTTATTATTAATTTTTCTATAAGCAGTATATGCTATCTAATCATTTAAAAATTAAACTAGACGAGAACTTGATGTATTGTTATCGCAATAAAATTCCAATTTTAAATATTTATCAAAATATAAGCGGACTGGTAATGAAACATAAACTGTGACAAAACATTATAATACACTTTCAGTTGTAATTTTTTGCGCGAGTTCGTGCGTACGTCTTCCTTCTGCTACGTTTTCCGGTCGACTGAGGTCTGAGGTGCGGGACGCCGAGAGCTCACTATGTAGCGGCAAGATTTTGTCACGTAAAAACATGTTTCCCGTGATGATTCCGGAGGGTTCCGGTAATGAACTTTGCATCGTAACAAAACTTTAAAAACATATTTGACCATATATTTCTTTGTAAACTAAATTTTAAATTATGAAGAAGTAATAAAAAATTATTTAATTATTCGACACAGTAGCCAAATTAACATTATTTTTGTGCTAGGTTTACTAAATATTATTAAATATATAATATCTAGTAGTGAAACAGGTGCCGGTAATGAATTTTAATGTTATTTTCACTAAAAATCTAAGTGATTTACATAGAAATTTCAATAAACACACCATGTGCACGATAAAGTATGTAGGTGTGCATGATAAACGTATATTAAATGGAGTCTAAACTTAAGTTTCAATTTTTTATTCACTAAAATACGTAATTTTCATTACTTTGAATATTCACCCATTTATTTTTAAGTCTTTAAATTCATTATTTTAATTTTAATTACTTAATTTGAATATTCATTTGGTAACATTTTCTATCAATCGTAAGTAGGTACGTTAAATTAAATTCGAAGTTAATAGATAGGTACCTACTCGCGAACATTTCATTATATTTTTACCATTTTTACCTTCAACGACAAATCGTTACGGAAATTGAGCGAAATCTACCTTAATACAATAGGTTCATTATAGGTTAATGGTTAAAAAATGTAGGTTTAATTTTATTTTGGCAGAGGTGTTCCAAAATATCGCATTCAAAATTCTGTTAAATATTTTTTTATTATATGTTTTATTTTTTAAGGCGTGTATACTGTATAACGTGTTAAATTCAAGGTTTATTATAAACAATTATACACACACCCAGTTAAACCAGTTAAATCGTGTTTAAGTTGCATATTATATAACCTATTGCATAGCTTCTATCGCGGGCCTTGAGCGTGGAGACCGAATCCAAAAATTCTGTAACGAAAATAACCCGACACGGGACTCCTCTCACCGCTAGATGGCGTTGATAAAAAATGCTATGCAATAGCTTTACCGTGGCAGTCCTCGAGTGCCACACGTCTTTTTTTTAATTATGCTAACCGTAATTAAGTATTGGCAAATTGGGAAATGTAGTTCGAGTATACACAGTAGTGTCACAGTATTTTAGAAATTGTGCGGAAGAACGAATAACTGAATTTGTCGATGCCGAATCGTCATCGTTGAGTTTAAAAGGTTCGCAACCGCAGCAGCTAAAATGTTCGTACAGATATGATTACGCCCACCTCGAATCGTTAATTTAATATCATTTGTTCGTGTCATCGGCTCCCACTAACAAAACGGGCTTTCATTATATATTTTAATTAACTTTCCGCATTCATGTCGACTGTCAAATTAGAAATATCTGTGGACCTATCGAGATTTATCATAGCTCTCCAAATGTTGTTTGAATGTTTTCTAGAGAAACTCACTTATTTTCCAGCAAGAATGAATGAAGAAAAATCCATATACATTTTTTAATTTTTTTTTATTCGATGACTTCGATCTCACCTGATGATAAGTGACGATGCAGTCTAAGATGGTAGCGAGCTAACTTGGAAGGGGTATAGCAGTGTAAATTCAACCCATACTCCTAATCGGTTTCTACACACCAAGATATACAAAAGTTGATACAATTTAATTAATTTTTGACTTAGCTATCATAATATTAATAATGGCAGGTGAAGTACAAACTCAGGTACCTATTCTTAACTGCACATGCATGATCTTCCTCATGCAAAACTGTGAAATCGATTTAAAAAAACATCGATAAAAGATAAATGGCTAAATAAAGATAATACGATAATATCCATTTATGACATGCGAAGTTGATGAAATTAATGTGTATTACGGGCTACCCGACGCCCGCTCGTTTGTTGTGAATTTGTAAAATTATTATCATCGAACGAACCGAATATCAAGTTTGGACGTTCGATTCATCGATATTTTTTTATCAGTCTCATCACTAGAAGCTCAGTTTTCTTTTTTTTTTTAGGTAGGATGTACGTTTTGTTTTCTTTGTTGTGAATTTTTAATGCCGGAACTTATTTTATTAAAATAAATGTTTGTGTAAACTTACAATAATTGACTAATTATCCAGTTCTTGTTTTATGTTTACCTCTTTATATTTTTCATTTTTTCTTTCTTCTACATCCGCAAGATTTTGGCAATTATAAGAAAATTTTTAACATTGTAATAAGATTCCCCAAAAAGTTTGATGCCTTTTTTTAAACAGAACATTAGCCAAGCTGAAGTTGACTAATATCCTCCTATCCCCTCCAAATAAGCGGCAAGCTTGTGCTAGGAGTGGGTACGACAATAGGTGGGATTCGAACCTGCGACCTTTCAGTTTTATCCGCACCTTTATCCGTTGGGCTATTGAGCTATAGTCTAGAAGAGTGAGATTGGATTGTGGTTGCCTTCATACAGTTACTTGTATTAGAACTTCTAAGTATTTAAACCTCTTTGGATCCCCTACTATCAAGCTTTGCAGTGTGTGACCAGGGTTTATGGTACAGCTATTTTTATATTAAAAACTGATAGGATCCTGTTGTTTGTAGTAAAATGTCTGCAACTGCTTCGGATCAAAACATGTTGTGTAATCCGTCAGTGTCTTGATGTTGATCGCTTCACTCAATAGGTACTCCACAAGCGAGATTTGAAACTTTCAAATACATAGATCAATGGAAATCAGCGGGTAGATTCTGTAAACGCTGCATCAATTAGGTTTCCTTGGATTGGTTGCGTTTATCGCGTTCTTTCTGCAACAATGCATTTTAGCCAATAGCGAATGTGAATGAGTATCGGCCAATCAGAGGCGATTGCAATGGTCTCGATACGTAGGTGTTAGATAAGAAGATGGATTCGACCATTTAGCCAGGACTTGGCAAGCGCACGCATTCCCCTCTGCCTAAGTACATGTACAAACGTACGTGTCAGCTTGTAAGTGTGACAGCTTTTGAGTTAGTGTGCATTCATAGAGACATTAAGTTTTTTACAAAAGTGTGCGGAAGTGAGTAAATGTGTGATGTACGTAGGCTGTACGTGGTTACCTCACCTCCCGCAGAAAGTGGCAGAATATATTCAGTACTAAATCTGCGTAAAGGCTCGTCCCGGCTAAATGGTCGAAGGAAGATGGTGGAAGAGGAAGTTCTCATGAAGGAGGCCATAGATTCGCATGTCGGGAATGTTTTAAATTTTTAATTTATGCTTATTTTATGAAACCGATTTCGTTCATTCATCATTCGTTAAATAGGTATGTACCTACCTACTTACATGTAGGTAACTATTAAAATTACAATTTCTATTTATTATCTTCTATTTTCGTAGGATAAAGTTGTAGAGTGATAAGGAAGAAAAGAAATATATATAAAGCAAACTTTTTCAAAATAAAAAAAATCTGACTCATAATAATAATTGTACCTACTGAGAATTTGTTTATGCAAGTTTTTAATGTATTCAAAAAGAATCAAAACAATTGGTCAGTTCGCACAAGAGCCGCCTATAAAGAGCGTAGGTATCGAGAACAATGGATTGTCAAGTAGGTACATATACGGTTATCTAATTAGAAACAGTGTCCAAATGTCCAGGGAATTTGAGTTGGGTGAGACATCCCGGACCGTAGAGGGATAAGCACACACGATGTCGTTAGGGATGTATCGATTCGGATACTTTGTTTAACTTTCACGGTATTAATATTAGCGTGGGATTATCCGTATCACAAGTGCGAGAGTGTGTCTGTTTGTTTGTTTGTTTTGTACGCCTCAACTAGGCAATTGACAGATTTTAATGGAACAAAGTTATTAATTATGGCAGTGTTAACGGCGCCAGGATGTTTTCAAGCTATTGCATAGCCTTCGCGGGCCTTGAGCGTGGAGAACAAATCCAGAAATTCCGTAACGAAAATAACCTGACACGAGACTCCTCTCACCGCTAGATGGCGTTGATAAAAAATGCTATGCAATAGCTTTACCGCGGTAGTCCCCGAGTGCCACACGTCTTTTTTTTTTCAGGGAAAACATGGCGCTTGTACCGATTTTTCAAAAATCTAAGTCGCATACAAAAGCTAGTGCTTTTGTTATCATTTTAAGATATAGATTAATGGAATTTATTTTAAACTAACCTTTTTCAAATTGCATGTAATTAATTGTTTATCGGGTTATACAAGAAAAAATACAGAGAGTAGGTACATTTAGGAAAATCATTTTTATTTACTACCTATACAAGCAGGCCTCGGCGTCACATAGACACATACGTAAGTAGGTATGTTGTAGCTGTTTCTCGTACTTTGTTATTATAATCAATTTTGCTATTTCACTAATTAAATTACCCATCCAAGTCAAGCGAGTAGCAACAATATCAGTCGGTATTCACATTGACCCGCATAAACCGAATAAGTCGTAATCTAGTCAACTGGTACAGCTGGTTAATGTTTTGTTTTCTGACGTAGGTGGAGTTACGTCGAATTACAGTCGAGTTGCAGGGCAACCGATATTTGTATTGGATTGTTGAAATGCATTGAGATATTGTGAAGGCGAATCACCAAAAATTAAGCACTATCTTTCAATTTTTTTTTTTATACACTGTACTAGTTGATACCCGCGACTTCGTTCGCGTGTTTGGATTATCGACGGTCTATTACATTTATACAACGTGTATTGAAACTCCGAAATAATACTGATGGAGGTGAATGTGCTCATGAAACTGAACTACTTTCCCCAAGGAACCTAGGTCGAAATATAAAAAAAATATTTTACCTCCCATAGTAAATCAATCAGCTGATCGTCAATTTTGTAGGGGAGGTCCAAATTTTTTTTTCACATTTCGTACTATGTTCCTTGGCGAAAGTTGTTCAGTTTCATGAGCACATTCATCTCCTTCAGTATTATTTCGGAGTTTCAATACACGTTGTATGTATGTATTTCCTTATCTCATACTTAATAAAGGAAACAAGACGTAATGCATATCTCATACTTAATAACCGATTATAAAAACAAGACGTAATGCTTTAATAAAAGTTAAAAAAGAACATGTGAATAATAAACAGATTTAAGCTAAAATTAGCACCGTTGTAAAACGATCCTACGGACCGCATACAAAGTTGCATACCTAATGGTCAGATTACACATCACACATCATTCTTAGGGAGGTCACATACGATCAAGTTTGCCGTCAAGTCTGATGCCGTTCAAGTCCGCGGCAGACTTGACGGTGTGTGGCTATCAATTTGCATGACAAGTACAAGTAAGCGCCACTATTTCGACATATTATAATGTACTTAGCTTTGAGTATATAGGTAACCAACGTACATACCTAGGAACAAACTAAATTAAAATCCTATTAATATTATAAATGCGAAAGTTTGGATGTATGGATGTTTGTTACTCAATCACGTTGCAACGACTGACCCGATTTAGCTGAAATTTGGCATATAGATAGATTATAGTCTGGAATAGCACTAAGGCTACTTTTCGTCCCGGGAAATAAAAGAGTTCCCGCGGGAATAAAAACCTTAATCCACGCGAGGTGGCGGGAAACAAATAGTATCGTATAATTCTCAATTTAAGTGCACTTGTTTGTGTTCTTTTGAGAAATAAATGTCTTTAAACCGAAGTCTACTTCTCTGACACGGCATCATGCAGACTTGACGGCAAACTTGATCGTATGTGGCTTCCCTTAGCGCCCACCAGCGTAGGTACATCATTATCATTATTAGGAACCCCGTGCGCTGATTTGTTCCACTTTGCACTGTCACTTTTGTCATGTCAACAAATTGACAAAAAACTTGGCTGACGTAAAAGATAAAGAAATGCCAGGTTCAAAAAATTTTGTGAAACGCGTAAGCGACGCGCTTCGTTTGTCATTTGTATAATGGTTTCATTATTAATTCGCGGTAAGAACGTCATATGTACCCACTGAGCTCTGAGCTTAGTAACATTGAATTACCAGTACGTATTATGTTCATTAAGTATTTCTTAACAATACTATATTTCGCGCTATTTACAAGCTATAGACACGTAATGAAATAAAATATGTACCTAAATAGATTGAGCAATTCAAATAAATCAATTAAGTTCAATTAGATCAAGCGAATTGAACTGTTGAAGATAAAAGAACTCGGTGGTATCGATTTAAAAGAAAATAAAGACTGTGTTCAAAGATTTTCAAAAAACCTCAGACAGAGGTCAACAATCATTTTGGCCGGCAACGCATTGGTGGCGCCTCTGGTGCTACAAGTGTTCATGGGCGGCGGTAATCACTTAACATCAGGTGACCCGCCTGCTCGTTTGCTCGCTAAAAATATAAAAAAAAGAACAAATCAAATCTGTACTGTCTATAAATGTCTAATGTACCTATAATTTCAATATTTGTGTTACTAACCGCGCTCAAAATAACACCCTGTATGCTAAGAGTAAACCATCTCATGATTTATATTACGTTGACCTGTGTAACGTAATGATATCATTAAAGTTTTATTTATACGAAATTATTCACACTTTTACTGAAGGTGCTTATTACGACATTAATTGTCTTTACGGCAATCGCCTCTACTACCGGTCGCACCTGAGCAAATAATGCCTTATAATAAGTCTGCTTTAATTGTATAATTTGTTTACTTTCGTTATTTGAACACTCTTTACGTGTATCTAATCATTAATACAATTTGATGCCAAATTGTATAAATAAAGATAAATATAAATCGAAACTTATTTATTCCATTAATGTACGGACTTCTAGGCAGGTATTCTTTCTAATGCATTAGATAGGTATTTGTTTAGAAAAAATTAACTAGTAAAACATGAATTAATGTTATTAACATATTATGATATGTTGAGATCTTGTGTGTATGAGAGAGTTGTTGTACTGTAGTAAGCTTACCTACTGATGTAAGGTTATATGTCCAAGTATAATAGGTGTAGGTAAGATTAAGTTTACAAGAAAAAAGCTGTCATTATGTTAATATCTTGCAAATATGTACAACAATTTGAATTAATTAAAATTGATAACATGTTCCAATGAGTATGAATATTCATTTAAATCCGTGTGATATATATCAGTTTTCTCCTGATTTGCACAAAAATAAAACATTAATAAACGAAACTTATAATAAATCTGGTCTAGATTCTTGTTTGTATAAAAATAGTAGCAGATGGGTTTTATAGATAGCCGCTCTAAAATAATATACATTATTATTTGTTTGTTACACTCCTTTGATCTAAAGAGGTTTAAAAATATAAACTACAAATAAACAACACAAAAAATAGTCAATTAAATCACACACTCACTATCAATCCCAATCCTACTATAGTTCTTGCAATTCACGACGGCGCGTGGCGCGTGATTTGTGTGTATCTGTATAAATGTGAGCGAGAGCTTGCTCGCGCCTGACCGCTCCCACCTAGGCTCCTGACAGGCACACACACTTACGCAATATGCATGTATACGATGTAACCACAAGTAAAACAACCGTAACTTCGTAAAATGAACGTACCTACCACACCTACTAGGAATTTGCTGTCTAGTGTCTATTCGTCTGTCAAGGACTCTACAGCTGTAATAGGTAGGAAGTCAGTTTCACTGTTTCACAGAATCCGTGTTAGTTACTATGCCTTCATCTCGGCAAAGCCCGGATGTTTTTCCGGAATAAAAAGTAATCTATAGACTATGTTACTCTCCAGGTTGTCAACTATACATAAGCAGGAAATCATGACCAAAATTGCTGCTTGATTAAAGGACAAACCAACAAAATAAAACTTCGAATGTTTATTAGTAGGAATTTCCTAGGAGGACACATATATTTTATTTTAGACCTTAAAAAGACTCCAAGCATTTCTTAAGACCTACATATATTTAATATTATTGTAAAAATAAGGTAAAAACGTAGATCATAGTGAAACATACCTTACGGTATTACCTACTTAGTTTAACTAATAAAGCAGGTAATCTTTCAATATGTTGTATTTAAAGGTATCTTACAGCTTTCAAGGAACAATAGGCTCCGTTAGACTGAGGTGCTAATACATCATTAAAGTATAGGTATAAAATGTTTACTAAAGGCACTTGTAAACTTGTTACTTTTTGCACTGTGGTGGAAAAGTTTCCGTTCCTTAACATAATCTGTAAATTATGATCTAGCCATCGAACTCTAATGTTTAGAAGCGCAATAGTCTACGCGGTGATAATAAGTCATTTTTAGTAAGCCTTCAAAGACCGACTAGGCTGAAAATTATTAAAAAAATACTACTGTGTTGTGAAAGGATGTCGTAATCCATCGCAATAACAATGAAAAACGTAATTATCAATAGAAAATGCCTATGCAATTTTGTCTGGAAGGTATTCAAATTATACGTTTTCAAATAAGTAGGTACGTAGGGTGATTTCGCCGGTTGGCGACCGATTAGCGGGATATTCAACTTTACGTCAATATTTAAGTATGTTGCACCCATAGCACATGTATTAAAGTTATATGACGGGGTCCCAGATATTGTCAAGTTATATTTAAAAGTAAAAAAATAAGAATTACAGTTGTGAAAACATTTTAAATTGAATAAATCTTAAAAACTATGTGAATTGCTAGTTGGCGACCACTTTTGCTAGTTGACGACTGCCCCCTTATCTAGTTGGCGACCTCTCGATTTGCTAGGGAAAACTAAATTTGATTAATTAAAAATAAAAAATATGAACGTGTTAATGTTTAAAAAATAATTATTATTCATGCTTTATTATTCATACATTTAATAAATTATTAAAACACATTTTTTCATGAGATCAAAGGTACACTTTAATATTCAAGCTTAAGCTTAAATGAATCTTAGCAAGTATAATACATTTTCCTACACAAGTACAAAATTAAAAATATCACTTTAAACAACAATTACAAAAGTTTAGAATCAAATCATCAGATCATCAGATCTCGGGATGTTATACATTTTACATTTCTTTCTTATAAGTAACGGTATTCCGTGTCCTCCTTCTCTTATATTTTTAAAGCACATTCCAGATCTCTTTGGGAATAAGCCGGTGTTATTTTCTAATGCGGTTTGTGGAGGACATCTGTAATGAAAATTTTATATATTAAACACCTACATTATGCAAAAAACAGATAAGATTATAAGTAGTGATTGCAAATGGTCGTAAACCCACATATTAATTTGCTCATTTTTAGTTGGCGACCACTTGATACCCATACATTTTAAGATGTTTTATAATAATAATTTGGTGGTCGTAAACTAAAAGATACACGGATAAAAATAAACAAATTAAATTGAAAGTGATTAAATTCCGAATTAGATTTGTAGTCTATAAAAAATAAATATAAATGTTTTTCTTTCTAAATGTCTATTGGCGGCCAGGTGGTCGCCAACTGAAGTTATTGGATAATTCCAATTTCAGTTAGCGACCATTCAATTTTTTTACCTGATTTTGTATATTACATGTAATAAATGTACAAATAACGTAAAACATATATATATCCACTTAATAGAACATTAAAAAATTGACTCAAATAAATACATCACGATCTACTTACCTCGAACGCTTCACTTACTCACTATTTTTTTCGTTGTTTTGGGAACGTGTACGCGCCGAAGGTATGAGCGGCGGATTGAACTAAGATTTGTTTGCTTTCGGGTAAACACAAAGCTGCCAACTATTGTAGGTAAAACTAATAGGTCTATCCCCCTCTTTACTTAAGTGAATTTCATTTGGAAAAGAAGAATAGAATTCTTATTATTTTCGTTTTAATGCCGTAGGACCTGTTAGTGGTCGGCTAACTGACCCCGGTCGCGTAACCCCCGAAATCACCCTACCTACCTAAGTAACATTATGTGGCTTGCAAATACATGTTTGTGGATTTGGTTGCAAATACAAACATAGGTGCCTACATAATGGGCTTCCTTTTTGTATAATTTTAAGTTTTTAGCTAACGGCTATACTTCGGATTATGATTATTATCAATGCTTATGCATAAATTAGTGGTGTGCTCCAGTCAGCAATAGGCGTAGCTAGTGATGTGCCGTGCCGCGAGGTGTTCCCGCGATAACTGCGCGCCGTCACGCGACGCTCCGCCCATGCTCACGCACCTTCACTTTGTTTTGCTTTTATGAGCTATGCCTGAGTGAGATTAACTAACTTATTATGCATATTTTTAGACTAAGCCTGCTCTATTTTTTGTTGCTACTCGTACATCATAGAAAAATTGACAAAAACAAAATATGACGTAGTGTAATATGTGTAATAGACAGGTAGATACCTACCAACCTAACTTAAGCGAGTAACTCTCTGGATATTTTTGTTGTCTAAGCATAATTAATAAAAAGTATGCCTGAGTTCTATACCTTACAATGAAGAAATGAAATACTCTATTGTTCACCAAATAATCAATAAAAAAGATGTGACAGTTTTAGAAGCTAATATTTTCACTGACAATTTATCTCTAAACAGTGTCTTTATTTTTTTAAATGACTCTAGTTAGTAGATATTAGATACACAAAAGAGAAAAATCTTGAGAAATACAGCCGAAGTTGAAAGCACCCTTGTCCGTCCTCTAATGTTATTAATATGTCTATTAGATAAGTACCTACCCTGGATATTGTTAATAATTATTTTATTGCAATCCGAAGATAGTTTATTTAATTAGGTATGCAGATAAGTACCTAAATGTACAAGTTTGGTAGGTAAATATTTAAATTTAGAATTTTTACATTACAAATTGCTTGTTTAATGGTAATTTTATTAAAATTAAGTCGCCACTTTTTGTCTTTAAAATCTCCTTAAATTAATTTTAATGTAGGTAAATAATACATTATATTTTTACACTAAAATACGATACATTAAAATTTGGATACAAATTTTTACGTTCTCTACCTATAAACTTAAGCGCATACTTACCTAATTAAGACTGGAAAACAAGGCAGGTAGCAAATCTAATTTTTATATCGTATAAATTAGGTACAGATTATAACAAAAAGTTAACTAACTCATGATGATTCACAACTAAATAAAAATATATTTAGCAGCAAGCTAGAACTTTGGAATTAAAAGTGAACAAGTACATTTATTAGCAACTTATGATTATAACCTGATATTAGAGTTCTGAGTTATCAAATAGGTGTCTAATAAAAGTCCAAGTGCAGACTAACACTCGTTCTTGATAAACGGCGGCCATCACTGAGCGGCACGGCCTATTATGAGAGCGTGACGTCACCGCCCCGCCCCCTCCCGCTTCAATCAAACCGGGAACCCTCGTCAGTCCCCCACCCCACGTTCCGCTTTACTGACTCCGCATTTTTTCTCATAATAATAACGTCGAAAAAATCGCGCAAAAAATCTCGACAGACGCGGCGATTCTCATTCCGTCCCATCCCTACCCTTCTTTTTGTTGAGCGGTTTGGAATTCCAAAATTGAATTTAGATTTTTAACTTATTCTATTCAAAACTTGTAGACTCGGCATTCGTAAAATGCTTTCAAAAGATAGATTACTGTACCTAATAACTATTTATTATTCTATCAATTGATTGAAAAGTGTAATCGAAATCATGATAAAAGAAACCTATATAAATACATAATAATATTAATACCTACCTATTACTAAACTTACTTAATATTAGTACCTCATACCTAATACAACCTTACCATTTGACCTACTTTGTAATGTAAAGTGAGTTTTGAAATCTCACTTGTGCCTAGCTGAACCTGAAACATTAGTTTCAGTTTCCGTTAGGGTTGAACCCTAGAGTTCCTATTTTTTATTTTTATAGAATGGCTATTCTCTTCTCACTATTGCGATAAATATTGTACTGTTGATCTTCAAAAAGTGTCCCTGAAATATAATTTCTCACCCTCGTGTTTGAACCTTTTTTCATTTAGAAAGCAAATTATTATTCCTATTATGAGATACCAAGTATATGCACGTTCTTAAAATATAAGCACATGCAATTATCATGCAATGGTTTAAGACAGTTTGAAGAAAAATTTTTTTTTTGCTTATTTCTCGTAGGTGAAACTTTTTTCACTGACATTTTCGTCTGAATAATTATTATTAATAATAACCATAATTATTATCATGTCTTATTTACTTACCTACCTATTCAGTGATTATTATCTTTATACCTAGGTATATTGTAGATCGATAGTTATAGAGGTATAGTTATAGGAAGCACATATTCAAGTTAAATATAGGAGATTAAAACTGATACATCCTAAATATTGGATAGAGTCAGGCATTACTTTGCGGAAGTTCATGATTAACAAAAAATGTTAGAGTTATTTTGCTGTAATCCGCCAACAGCCAATTTTTTGTTGATACATCCTAATCTACATCAGTGTCCTATTATTGAAATAAGTAGTCATCAAAGTTGAAAACGATGGCACGTGCCTAGAAACAGTCCACAGCCTTATTTGTTTATTTCAGTCTAGTTACATAGAAAAATTATCTTCTCCATTATAATCACAACTTTTGTATTCAAAAGGAATGATAGAGTTGCGCCCTACTTAGGAACCTACTCTACTATACTGAAACAGGTAGGTACAATGTTACTAATTAAATTTTCTGTATCTCGAAATTCAATGACTAAGATAGAATAGAATAGAATAGAAATATTTTTTATTCAAATAAACTTTTTACAAGCACTTTTGAATCGTCAATGAATCTACCACTGGTTCGGAATGCCTTTCCTGCCGAGAAGAGCCAGCAAGAAACTCGGCGGTTGCTCTTTTCAAAAAAAAAAAAAATTTTACAATTGTTATTGAAACTATGCTATGTATTCAGTGCTTCCACGATGAATTTTCCTGAGTAGGTACAATACAAGTAAAAATAAATACAATACAAATACAAATAAATACAATTCAATACATGTCAACACAGGCAGGCAAAAGCAGACCCATTCCCGTTGGTGGCACCCGTTCACGAGCATGACGCATGACCCAGCCATTGCTTCGCTCAACCATATTTGAGGGAACGTAACAACCCGCGATGAAGCACAGGTTCTATTTTCCTACTGTACCTTCATCACACTCTGCCTTGCCTACATCAAGGTAAAATCTAGCTTGAATTTATTTTGAAATCTCGGGAAAGCCGTATCTACCTACCTTTAAAGTTGAAGTGCTTATTAGAAAATAATTTCTACAGGTGTTTCGGGTTTTGATTTATCAAGCTATAAGTATACCTACTTACCTCTAGTCGTCTACTAAAGTTTAACTAAACATACAACAAATAAGTAAGAACAAATAGGTACCTACTTAGGTACTGATTTGCATAAACAACTTTGTTTATTCTTTGGTGGACAAGTAACCTTAACGGTTGGTGGGTATATTGTAGGTGCAACTGGCCTTAACAATCTTATTAGATTTGCAAATTTTTCGAGTTGGACAATTATTATTAATATTCTTATACGTATTTCTGTTGGGAAACAAATCCCACAGTGTATCATTAAAACAAACACTTGATCATTAATTCACTAATATAACCAATTAAATTATTAAAAGTGAATATAAAAAATATGTTGATAAAATTAGGTACCTAACATTCTACACTATAATAAAAGGTCTCGTTGTTAGTGCCATCTACTAACGAAAAGATTTTTGAAGTAAGTTAACGCTACTCGGCAAAAGATGTCGCTATTGCATAGATTATATTTAAAAATATTAAATACTTTATGTACCTATTATGTGAAAACATATCACTTGAAAAATTTTCAAATTGCATAAAACATTAAATACTCAATTGTTATATATAAACTTTCATCCCTAGATGTAAATATTATTGAAAAAAAATTTTGGAAGTTGCTGCGGTAAGAACTAACTTTTCAAAACACATTATATTTTATTATTTTATTTTACTAAAGCTACTATATGAGATTTTTAATCATTTTTTACGGAATATTATTTTCATCGTCAGTAAAATATTTCTGTAAGAATTTATAATGTGTGTGTATAAATACACAAGACGAAAAGTTACTTTAAAAGCTTCAAGAAGTTCGAGATTGACCGTACGACCTACCGTAACCATTTTTCGTAGTGGTACATAAGTAGATGCATAGATGTCGCTTTAGTACGAAGTGTACATGTGCGGATATAGATGGCGTTGATATAATTATTTGTTTTGTTCATAAACTTTCCAAGAACTTTGTTTTTATTTTTTTAAGAAACTTAATTAAAAAAAATATATAAACCCGAAACATGCTATTTTTAGCAAAGTTTCAGTTTACAAAAAGAGAGGAGGATAAAGTACGACCATTCTGCCTTTTTGTAAACTGAATCTGAATTTAGATAGTTTAGATAAATAATTAAAAGTGTAGGTACCTGTGATAGGTACCTACTTTTTTCCAGCTGAACAACATTTCTTTTGTTTAGCACACGCCCACTAAGTTCACAGCATGCAATTACAGTGGTAATGCAATAAATCAGCCTGCACGATATAACAATTAGCCGGCACGAGAGCTATGTTAATTAAACACCAATAATAACTAAGTACGGCGACAGCGCGATTGTTTCTGAACTAGGTACCTACGATCCCCTCAACTATGCCTACGAATACCTACCTACCTATTGTTTTATAACGTATGTACATTCCATGTTAGATATCTCTTTTAGAACTATGGTAGCGGCTTATGTCGTGAACTAACATTAATAAGGAATAACCCTAAATTAAAATTCTGAAATAAGTAAATAAAATCCTTATTAATAATAATGTTCTCAAAGATGTGAGGTCTGCAATTAATGACGTAGGCATCAGCCTTAGCTTTGAAAGGATTTTTAAAAATTTAAGGCCCTAAGGAGTTCAAATAGGTAGTAGTTTGACAAATTCAACATAACGTGAGCGAAGCCGCGGGCAAAACCTAGTAATATATAAAATATCTATGGCCTAACCCGAAAATATATGACAATGATCCGCAGCCAACCACAACAACAAGGTATTATGTTGTCTATATGCTATATGCACGTATCTATTTGGAAGTATTAGTAGGAATAGAATGGAATCTGTTAATCAAACCGAACGCAATCAGTTACGGGAGCTCTATCAAAATTCCGGCGTGCCTCGCTCGCCGTGGAGCATGGGATCTTCAATGGCGTTTGCCTGTTCAATATATTATGTAGGTACAATGTACATATTATGTACAATCCAACCTTAAACAATATAATTATTATCAGATTCAATTATAGTCAAGGTAAAGTCACAAACAAGCTCAAAGTAGGTACCTAATACATACAAGGGTTAACTTCTCATCAAATAAAAACAAGAAAGAAGCTTGAAAACTGTATCCTGACTCATGAGCATGACATGTGACTATAATAACAAATTTATTTTTTGAACCCTCAATAAACCAATGATTAAAGGTGCGGACTGAAAACTGAGAGGTCGCAGATTCGAGCCCCACCCGTTGCACTATTGTCGTCACTCCTAGCACAAGCTTTTCGTTTATTTGGAGGGGAGAGGAGAATATAAGTTAAATTCAAATTGGCTTATATTTAAAAATTGATTGACTCATTCATCAAAATTGGTCGAGTAGTTTGGGCGGTACGGGGAAACATACGTAAATACAAACACGAATACATAGACTGCTAAATTCATAACTCTTCCTTTTGGCTTTCCTGTAATCGGGTAAAAAACGAGTAGGTAGTTAGTAGGTTAAGGTTACACGACAGAATTAAAGATATATTTAACCCCATGAGGTTACCCTTTGTATAGAGACTACGAGACTACCCTTTCAAATAAACATAAGAGTACAGTCCGCAAAAATGATGAAGGTAATGTAAACATCGTCACGCGTAGTACATAATTATTTTCATGAAAAATAATGGAACAGCGGTGGAATACACGAACTTGTATGATTAAATTTAGAAGTTGGGTTCCGTAATTAGCGGGTACATCGCATTTCACTCAAGCTCAGTTACCTACCCCCGGATTTACTCTTGGGGGCAGTTAATAATCGCTGACTTTTTGACAGCGAAAAATCCAGGTTTTTACCTCGCGTCACCTGCAGGGGTTTTAAAATGTCCTATACTTGGTGTTTTTTTTTTGCCCGTTTGGGATAGGACGATAGAGGATTTCGGTGTAGGTACACTAGTAGACCATGCCTACGTTTATATCTTAGGTTTTTATACTATTAATCTGCGAAGTTCTTTGTTGCCACATTAAAAGATTAAATCGATTTAAGATATGACATTTGAGACGGATTTGCATTAGAAATATGACACGTTGTAATTAGTAAGTGCTTACTAAGTACAAAGGTTTAAAGTAAATATTTATAAATTACTAGTTGATGCCCGCGGCTTCGCTCGCGTGGATTTTGTTTTTAAAGTGCCGCAGGAACTCTTTGATTTTCCGGGATAAAAAGTAGCCTATGTCACTCTGTCGGTCCCCAATTGAAGAACAAACCAACAAATAAATACACTTTCGCATTTATAATATTATATAAGTAACGATGGATTTTATGGTTTCAGACTTACAGTATGGTATTTACGAATAAATCAATCAGTATTTGGTGCATTGCTTTACTATTCAAATTAAATTAATTAAGAAAATACTTACTTAAGATTAGTTATATTTTTTATTGAATAACATCACAGATCTTTAAATAAATGCGTGTAATTAGTAGCAGATCTAAAGAAACAACATTGAGATTAATACGGACACGTATACCAATTAATGAACGTCTCAGGGATACGCCGATGTTCCGCTCAGCTTCTGGTCTCCTGGTACAGTTAGCATTAGATATGTATTTACAATTTTTCTTTGAAATTACTAGTAAAAATTTTTAAAGAAAGGTAGAGCTGCCCAAGTAGCAAAATTTGTCATGTAAAGGCTTATAAGCCAAAAAATATATGTCTTATAAGAGCCATATTATCGTTAATAAGTGTGGGTTTGGGCGCAACTTATAAAGCTAACAACTATATAAGTATCATATAAGTACTTTATTATAAGCTAAGAATTTCTTATACATGTTTTTATACGGCTAGCAGTAAGTTTATTAAACTAATATCTGCTACATTAAAATCGCTTACAACGGCAATGTCCTTATAATTGCTGTACCTAATCCTTTAATAAGGGCAATCATTCCTATAAGCGACGCGCGACGTAGCGATTTTCCAGCAAGTATTATTTTCGTGTTATTTGACAGATAGCGTGCCGGTGATAACATTATTTAAAATATGGTCAACCATTTTGGTAAACAAGGTAAGTACTTGATTTGTTTATTAAAAACCTGTTTTTGTGCTATTTAAATGTAGAAAATTGTGTGGAAATTAATTTTTATGAGAATGTATGCTATGTTTTATGATGTATTTTCAACGCCCCCTCAAAAATAGGCTTTTAAGTGTGAAAAAAGTAATTAATTATTTTTTCTTGTCTTTGTTACCGCTACTATAAGGGCAAAAGTAACTTACACAATACATACAAGGGTTCTATAAAACTAACACCTTTATAAAACTCATATTCAATGCCATGTGTTTGCCATATTGGCTATTTTTGGGGTTCCTTAGTGATCAAGTAATACCCAAATGTACCTACCTACTAATAATTTTTTTTTATCCCTAGAACTGCTGAATTCAATAAAATGGTTGCCCTTATGGACGTAGACCGCTTCCTTCAAAGAGAAGACTTTAACTCATTACGTTATTAAGATGGCCTTGGCATAGCACCACTTTTATTTGGTGTCAACATTGTAGGGAGTTCATGATTTACAATCATTTTACGGATGATGAATGCGAATATTATCTACCTAATACAACAAGTATTAGATGTAGGTCGTCTTTAAATAGTTGCAAATTTTCTCGTAAATAATATATATATTTTTTTATTTATAATTTTTATTGTTATAATTTATTTAACTTTAGCTTTAATTTAATTTTGATATTTTGCCACAAAATCTATTTCATAAAAACTTTATTTCATAAGCATTTCAAATAAATCTTTTTTTTTGAGTTTTGTACACTTTTGTATAAGTACTTACTTTGGTATTACTATTGTATAATCTAAGTCATATCCCGCAGTTAAACAATTAGAAATAATAATAATAAATTATCAAAAATGAACATAAAACAATACGTTACATCCTCGTAAAATTGTATTCTTTTTGGACAATGAGTGTTGCGTTAAAAGGTAAAATTTGTTTGCCTTACAGCCCAAGGTATTAATTAGAATAGGGCGAACCACTAGTTAGTAATAAGTATGACAAGTTCCTACTAAATTTATCTTAATAAGACTGATGATTTAATTATGTTCCTACAAATTACATACATCTCATCCAAATTAGCTGAAATAAATGAAACTAAATTAATATTTTGTGAATGAAACGAATTATGTAGGTAAATGAATCTAAACAAGTCTTTCATAGTGAAAGTAATTTTTTTTTTACTATACTTTTGTATAACAGTTTCGGCTAATAATATTCAGGATTGTAATTTATTAAAGATGATAAATAAAGCTCATGATTCTATGATATTTTGTTTTATTTTTCACAAAGTGTGTATTAGAGTTATGAAATATATTTCAGAACGGTATTCTACTCTTAATACTTTACATTTTATATTATCACAAATGGCATCCCTTTCCTCATAATTCATACAATCATTATTCATTTCTGTGTCACTGCTGTATTCCAAACATTCTTCTTCGGAAAACATATGTGACTGTTTAGTCATCTTCATTAAAGAACTTAATTGTACGGAACCGCTATCACTTTCGACAGTTTCGTTGCTATTTGATAATATTTCAGTTAATGTTATGTATATTTCTTCAAAATGGCTGACTTGGTTATGTAAAAGTTATGAATATAATAATCTTAAGAATCATATTCTTATAATTACTATATTAGTGATTACTGATTACTTGGAGTTTTCTAAAAGCCATGTAAACAACAAGTATTCATTTATTATATAGACGCTTTTTAAAAGACTTTTATACGGGTAAAATCTTCATAGCTACTTTAGATATTACTTTAATAAGATTAAAAGACTTTGTTAAAACCTTTATGTGGCCATAAATATTATATGGCTAATAAGCAATGAAACGAACATTTATAAGAGTAATCTTACTTCAAGGTTTTATAGTAGTCATATTATGTGGCTGTATTAACGCGTACCTTGCTAACTTATAAGAATGATCAAACTCTCTTATTATGAGCCGTTATAGGGTTTAAGGATATATTCAATGCTATTTTAGAACGATTATAAGAGGTCTGGTAATATAAGAATTCAACTTTGCTCCTTGGGTGGTCTCTAATGCTGTGATCTAGATAAAGGTTAAAAAGAGACACAAATATCCTCTGACATAAATCTGCTTTGTTTTAACTCTGTCTTGCGTTTGAGCTGAGTGTGATCACGCTCTATGTATCCTAGCATAAGATCCATATTTGCATGCATGAAGTCCTCAGAAAAAGTCTTTTATACCCATATACCAATCGAAAAGCCTATAAGTCTGTTAGACTAGTGAATAGATCTGTAACATAAACACTAGTCTATCATAACTATAAACATGATGAACTTTTTTACCTGTCTTACCCTATCTACTATGTAGCTTGAGGTTAGAACATTAGAGATGTGGCAATCTTCATAATATTTTTGGCGTCTGATGTAACCTAGTAACTCAACAGATGACGTCTCGCCAATTATCTTAGCTGGTACCTAAAGCCTGGTTCACTTATATGCTAGAAGATTAGGCAGTTACCTAGATACTTACTGCCGGTTTCAATAAGCCTGGTCATCGTATAATCATGGTCTCTTTTTTCGTTGGTTGTCTGGAAGAGATCTCTTCTTAGCGATTACCTATTGTAGGTACTCTGTTGTGTATATTTTTTATATGGTGTTTTTAACCGACTTCCAATAAGGAGGAGGTTTTCAATTCGGCCGGTGTCTTTTTAAAAGCTTTTATTTAACTTGCAATGTATGGATGTAACTATGTTTGTTCGGGTGGAATCTTGCAACTCAATTTTGAATCAGACATCTTCAACCGATTGAGCTGAAATTTTGTATATAATACACATTCTTTGTTTATAATGCTTTGATAGCTAATTTTATTCTGGTTATTTTTTTAATATCTGTTTGGACAAATCTTGATGTAATATGAACCCCTTCGGATATTTAATACTTACGATATCTAAATTATAACGGTGTCTAAACTAATTTATGCATCTAATTAGGAATGACATTATTTAAATTAAATCAATTTTTAGCGAACGGGCCACAGGAAACGGTTTCCAACTTATAACGGAAAAGACATAAAAACAAGTGTCCAACTCGTTATTGCGAAAAAATATTGCTGCATATTTATCGTTTTAACCTTAAAAAATTGACAAATTAGCGTTTGGACTAAAAATAAAAAGTCATAAAACTGAAATAAAATCCAACGTGTAATAAATTTTCGAACTAACGACGTTTTCCCGTAGATATTTAATTTAGCAGGCCCTGACTGGTTGTTTAACCCAGATTTACAAGGTTACCTACTACCTATAGTTGTCTTGCCTAATATTTTTTGTTATTATTACCAACTTATTCAACTCGAAGCTTGAATCAGACCAATAGGTAAGTAACTAAGTCAGAAATATTTTTTAATCCCTAACGATAGTTTCAGGACTGACATTTTGTTGATATAAAATAATGTCCCTTGTCGACCAAATGCCTAGCAGAGATATACCTACCTATATTGTCATCTCGTCGTCGGTCTCTCATAATCGTGGCTCCATGCGACTCACATAAAAACAACTATATACCTATGCGTGCTTAGGTATTACCATGGGGATCATCCAAAGCTATTTTAACTAGCAACATTACACCCATTGCCACTTTAGCTTCATGACTCGAAATGCTGTATACCTACTCGTAAATGAGTCTAAGATGAGAATAGAGAGAACTAAGAACTTGGCCGATGTGACTCATTTCATTCTCATTTCAGTTCTCCAAGTCTTCAACTAGATACATACAAAAATATCACGCTGATCCTTTACTCCATTGTTGCGTGATAAAAGGACAAACCAAAAAACAGACAGACTTTCGCATTTATAATAGTATTAGTAAAAATTTAAATGCTGCCTCAACTAATTCTATGAACCAATCCGTTTATGACGCACTTAACTTTGTATTTCCGGGTTTTCGGGTTTAAGATATTTATTGTTTCATAAAGAATTACAATTCACTTAAATGAAACTTACAGGCTAAGTTGCTTACACAAAAATAACATCTTAGAGCGCACAATAAGATTAACTAATGAAAAGATATTACATAAAAAGCTTACAATTCTAAAATAATATTTTTTTTAAATATGACATTTTGTGGGTAAACTCGTGGTATATTGCATTAAAATTTCACCGATGACCGGTGGTCGCGCACTGCTGTGTCATTCATTGTCAAATACATAGCTCCATGTACAACTAGATGTGACAACAAAAACCTGATAGTATTATATTATTATATTATATTATCCTATCCTATTATTTATATATCCTATATATTTATCTTGTTAAATTACTAATTTAAGTTTAGATTTTATTGGTGAAGTGGGTCTTTAGTAGCTTTTTAAAGGAGTGCATGCTTTTACATTCTTTGATAGTTTTGGGGAGTTTATTATACATTTGAGCACTTTCAAATGTAATGTTTCGTTTACCATAGTTAGTTCTGGGTGGGCGTAAGATTATGTTGTTGGCACTTCTTAAACTTTGGAATTGGGGGTATTTATTTTTGATTGTAAAGGTTATGTTTGAATGTATTTCTTTTGATAATAGTTTTCGGATTAAGATACAAGTGTAATATTTGTAAGTATTTGTTATATTCATTAATTTAGTTTCTTTATATATTTTTTCTGTTGATGTTAAAAAGTCATAGTTAAATAATACTTTAATTAATTTATTTTGTGCCGTTTGTAATATTTTAAGATTAGTATTAGCTGCTGATCCCCAAACTTGGATTAAGTAATCTAAGTGTGGCTTTACAAGGGAATTATAGATTAGGTAACGGACTTTATGGGGTAGGCACCGTACAATACTGCGAAGGGCTCCAGTTATAGAAACTAATTTGGTTTTAATGTTTTTAATGTGTGGTTTCCATGAGAGCTTATTGTCTAAAGCTAAACCCAGATATTTTTCACAGTCTGATCTAGTAATGGTAATATTATTTATTTTAAGTGGTACAAAATCGTTAATTTTTTTATTTTTAGCTGCAAATATTACATAGTGGGTTTTGCTTACATTAAGGGTAAGCAAATTGCACTGAAACCAGACATTAAGTAAGTTAAGATCATTTTGGGCGTCTTGAATTATGCTTTCAATTTTATTTCCATAATAGAACAGAGTGGTATCATCTGCATATAGCGACAATTCTCCTTTAAGCCCAAGTTTACTTATATTGTTTATATATATAAGAAAGAGTATGGGTCCAAGAATGGAGCCTTGAGGGACACCGTAAGTTATAGGCTTTTGTTTGCTTTGGTATTCGCCAATTTTAACTACTTGGAAACGATCAGTTAAATAAGATTCAAACATTTTGTGAGCGTTATCGGTGATACCTATGTCTTTCAATTTCTGCAGAAGAATATTGTGGCTAACCGTGTCGAACGCTTTTTTAAGATCTATGAAGATCCCGACAGCAATTTTTTTATCGTCTATATTATTTTTTATTTTAGTTACTAAGTCCACAGTAGCAGATAATGTGTTGGATTTCGATCTAAATCCATATTGTTTAGGATATAGATAGTCAATGGAGTTCAGGTAGGATTCTAGCCTGTTGTAAATAATTTTCTCAAAAATTTTTGACAACACTGGGAGTACAGAAATGGGTCGATAATTGCTAGGATCTGTTTTTGTTCCAGATTTATAAATAGGGGTCACTTTGGCTATTTTGAGAGTCGCGGGAAAACTACCATTTTCTAAACAGGTATTTACACATCGAGTTAGTTCATCAACTATGGAGCTTTTAATGGACTTTATAATTTTAGTATTTATACAATCAACACCGGAAGAGGTATTAATATCTAAGTTATTTATTACTAGTTGATGCCCGCGGCTTCGCTCGCGTGGAATTAGTTTTTGAAATCCCGCGGGAACTTTGATTTTCCGGGTTAAAAAGTAGCCTATGTCACTCTCCCGGTCCTCAACTATACCCATGCAAAAAATCACATCGATCCGTTGCTCTGTTGCTGCGTGATTGAAGGACAAACCAACAAACCAACAAACCAACAAACCAACAAACCAACAAACACACTTTCGCATTTATAATATTAGTAGGGATTTCAATGATTTCTTTTGTTGTTGTTAAATTTAGTTTATTAAGGCCGTAATTAGGGTTATTAACGTTAGGTGTTGCATCAGTGTATATTTTGTTATTATGATACTTTGTTTGAATAGCTTCCGCTAGCAATAAACCAACAGATGAAAAAAAATCATTAAAATATTCGCAAATTTCTTTTCCATCTTTCAATTCCTTGTCTCCTTTTTTCAGTTTAGCTGGTATCGGGACCTCTCTTATCTTATTGTTAGTTAGGCTATCTATTAGGTCCCACATCTTTTTTGGTTTCTTCTTACACTCAGAGAATCTTTTGTAGTAGTAATTGCTCTTCATAGTTTGTATGTCATCTGAGACGGTTTTCCTTACTTTTATGAACTTTTTCTCAATTTCTTCATCCCTTGGATTGCTTTTATGTTGATTCCAAAGTATGTTCCTTTGGTTAATTTTATATATTATGTTTTTATTTACCCAGTCTTGTCTCGGAGGATTTAGTATTTTAGTTTTTTTGACTTTACAGTGTTGAATAGTTTGGATTAGTTTGTTTTCAAATTTTACGTAGTTATCGTTGTTATTCTCAGTTTTATTAATTTCAACAATTTCATTAAGTTTGGTGTAGTCAATAGTTTGATATTCAATTTTTCGTCTTGGCTCTGGTTCATATTTATCTACTTCAAAGTAAATCTGTTTATGATCTGACATCGAGGATTCAATAACAGCCAAGTGGAACTGGTGACCTTTAAGATTAGTGGACACATGGTCGAGCAGAGTCTTCTTTTGTGGCGTTTCACGAGTGCAGTATTCAGTGTGAATCTTGTTGATAATTTTGAAACCGTTTTCTTGGAGTGTGTCCTTATAGTCTTCCACTAAATTGTCAGGGGCCAATAAATCAAAATTGAAGTCTCCAAAAATTACTGCTCTTTTCTTACGATTCAGTTGCATTGAGAGAGTATCTAAAAAGTTATTGACGTTTGTTCGGCCAGGTTTATATATAGCACCAATGTCCACAGATAACTTTTCCAAATGTACCCATAAGTAGTGGTTATCGTCTTGAGATAGTTCATCAATTAAGTTGTGTTTTATTTTGTTATTAGCAAAGATCGAGACTCCACCCCCAATGGTATTTTTCCTGTAATGGTAGTAGTGAGTATAACTTGGTATATGTAATCTTTTGGCCTCTTCATCGCTCTTAATCCAAGTTTCTGTTAAAATTATAAGATGTAATGCAGATTTAAAGGATTTTACTATACATCGTAGCTCGTCAAGTTTTCCTGGTTTAACTATGCTCCGCGCGTTAGCATATAGGCATTTCAATGATTTTTTATTAGTTATCAAGCCATCATAATTGTTTAAAATTTGGTATGTCGTGTTTTTTTCTTTTTTATTGCGATTACTTACAGCATGGCGTTTTTTGGAAGAGAGCTGACAATTTTAGGTACGCCTTTAATATATTTGATTCGTAGGCTATCTTCTCCGTTAGCAGTGCGACGTTTCAGTTCCTCTCTGAGATTTTTGAATCGCGCTTGCTGAAAAGGCGTTTGATCCGAAAAGATTGTTATAACTTCGTTCTTCAGTTTACTTCTATTTCGAAGCAATATTTTGGTTGTGTGTTCTGATTCAAAGCAGGCTTTAATGGGACGATTTTCACCAGGTTTATATTTCCCAATTCTTATGATTTTGATAGGTTCAGGACTATCTTTTGAAATTGCTTTAATAATGTGCGTCACCTCAACTTTGTCTTTATTCTGTCGGTCTCTAAAGTCAGTGGATTGTGGTTCGGGTATGCCAGTTATTATAATATTTTTCTTTCTCAGCGTCTGATCTGTCATTTCTGCTAATATATCCGCATAAGAAGCTTCAGATGTCATAGGCAGTTCAGACGGTGATGTCTTTAAATTCTGTAAACCACTCTCCAATGAAGCTATTTTCGTCTCCATTGTAAGCGTAACACTAGTAATATTTTCTATATCCGCTTTAATTTTTTCATGTTCTGTAGATATATTTCGTAGGAAACTTTTCCGTTTTAACGTCTGTACATCGATACGTTTGAAATAAATCAAAAACACTTAACGCTCCCACAATAGCGCTCTAATTGACAAATAGTGGAAATGATAAATACAAGCGCTGAGAATTTCCCAAAATACACCCTTTGATCGTCTCTTGATTAACAGCTACCTACAGCCACCGCCCGCCGCAAGCGAAATGACATTAATATTATTTTTAATTCGGTCTCCACTCTATTAGACGGTATATTTTCATATGATTTATTTAACATTAGCTCTCATATAACGATAAGATGATCCATGGGCCACCTTCTCGAGTTTTACGCTAAACTAGACATGATAGTTTATTTTTTTTATTCGATGACAAGATGGTAAGTGACGATGCAGTCTAAGATGGTAGCGGGCTAACTTGGAAGGGGTATGGCCACGGTATGGCAGTGTAGATTCAACCCATACCCCTAATCGGTTTCTACACGCAGTCGTGACAGGACGCTATTTCGCTTGGCGGCACGTCTTTGACGGTAGGGTGGTAACTAGCCACGGCCAAAACCTCCCACCAGACAACTTCTTACTTCTGGTATTTGGAATCTTACACAAAGAGTCACCAAGAAGTCTTAAAACTTAGAAAACTTTTTTGTAGCGAATGTTTGATACCATAGTACTACGAGTATACGGGTACAGATACTTTAATCAAAAGATAAATAAAATTGAAAATAATATAAGGAATAATGTAGTCACATCAAAGATCAGAATATACATTATTATTAAATGTACCTACATTTATTTTGGTCTACGCCTCTACGAGTATAATAATATCATTGTTGTACTTGCATTCTACGAAAAGATCCATAACGACGTTGTAGCTTTCTGCTACACTTTTTTCTTATTAGAAATCTATTTCCAATTTGACATCAATCATGTAAAGTTCAGCAAAATTGCATTAATTGACTAAAAAAAAGACTCAATTCTAAACTAAAAATTAGTGTTTGAAAATTTGCTACATTATATTTTCAAATTTTTACATCACACACTTTTCTATTTAGGACTCCACACCTTGGAATAACCTCTTGATTTAATTTGGATACAATATCATCGGGTTCTTTTAATGCGTCTCGGCCTACCATTTTATTTCAATTAGTATGATTTGCGATTTATTTCAGTTATATCACAAACAGTCGTGGCCATCTACCATTAATCCAACGTCAGACGCGACATCTATTATGTGATGTTAACACTTCATTTGATGTTCCTCATTAAAGTCAATGTGCTTTTTTGTTTTAATAAATCTGTTCCATTAATCTTAACACAAGCCCGTGTTCATATATTGCTGATTCGCTCGCTGCAAATTATTCATTAATAGCTACTTAGGTATAAGTAAATGCTGCCGACTGGGTGGAGATCTATACGTACCTCTACAACTAAAGTGAAAACTTGTGAATACTCAACTTGTCCGCACTTAGGAAAAGACAGTGTCTTCTAAATTTCATCATTATCACCTGAACATATCACCCGCCCTCTTATGTGTACCTACGGGTCTTCTTTAGATATTTAGTTTAAGCTGTAGTCTATCACGGATTCCAATTGCGGATACAGACCGTTGAGAACATTATAGAGAACTCTAAATCAGTTTCCTTCATCGCTTAAGTGGTAGTTATTTAATTACGCTAATAACAAAACCAAAACAGGGCTAACAAAAATGTAGGTAAGTAAGTAGGTATAACTAGAAGAAAAAAATAATGACCAAACATTTCCCACTGTCAGTGTTGCGTGCATTCTTTTTTAATCCCAGAAATAAAATCTACAACATCAAGTCCAACTAACCCTTGACTCCTTCCGAGAAACTTCATTTTTCTGTCAACCTAGTAGCGAACTAATTATATCGTAAACGCTTTTGAAATCCGAAGTGTGTACGCAAATATAACTCTAACATCTAATGTATTAGAGGTGATAATTGTGTAGAGCAGCACGGGTCAGTGTAGCCGTACGAAAGGGCATGAGAACACCGTTCTTCGCCTGAGTCAGAGCCAGTCGTGAAATAAATCAAAGTGGCGTACTCGGTTATCAAATTATCAAAAGCACGTGAGACTGTTAATTTCCTCGTCGGTCAACTTAAAGACATGTTCCATGAACCGGGTCCCGCTTCGAGATTGTATCTTAAACTCGTAATTGCAGACTAGAAACATTAGCTCAAGTACTTTATAGATTAAAAAATAGATTAGCATCCTATGGTATAAGGTCTCGGCTGTACAACGAAGCGATCGAGTAGAAAAAATTTAATTGCGATATTATTATTTTTTTATATTTTTAGCGAGCAAATGAGCAGGCAGGTCACCTGATGTTAAGTGATTACCGCCGCCCATGAACATTGCCGGTTTTTTAGGAATTTGTTAGTCCGCCCCTTGAATAACCCCATGTTGTAATTTAGTGTAAATATATTTAAAAAAAAAATTGAGATTTTTATGGATTCAAGAATAAGAGGTAGGAACTTAATGGTGCCTAAAACTGTAAGCTTGAATACAATAGCACTTTGAGTTTAGATTTATTTTGCTACGTAATGGTCAAGTTTGCAATAGAGAATAGGAAAAAAACTTAAATCGAAAAAAAGTCGCACACTTCGGAAAATCCGCCTTAGGAAACTTCCTACAAAACATCGTGATTAAAATAATTATTCTAATCATACTCTTGATCGACTGAAGATATAGATTGGGTAGTAGGTATTTCGTTTGATGATAATAATAAATAATTATTAAGTATAATTTATTCCCTTCAGTTTAATATCCTAATGCAAATGTTTACATCGAAATAAGACAAAATGAACTATTTATAACTTGCTCAATAGTAGACCGTTGCAACTGCCCCTAAATAATAAATCTTGATGAAGAAAATTTTAATGAAACAGGAGATTTTTATACGCACTTGGTACATTGGGCTCAACTAGTCTGTGGAATGTAAATGGAAATTGAAAATTAAAAAAGTGCGAGGGTCGTCCCGCTTGGGGGGTTGCTAAATCGTAAATTTAAATTGTCCATCCCTCAACATGCAAATTTTCCGAATGGGCATACCTTTCAATTGTATCTTCACCCTCTGAAAAGATAGCTTCATGGTGAAACTAAATTTTGCTTCGAAAATACTTAGTTTTTTTTTTAATTTACCTCTCTGAATTTATTCATCGTACTTACCTACGAGTGTATCAACTCGTAGTTATACAATAAGAGATGCAATTACAAGCGTATACACGAAAAATAAACGATTAAACGAACTTTATTTATTACCTAACTGCCTAAACTGTTGGGGCAAGTTTTACCTTACGTGCTTTGAATATACTTATAGTTAGGTCGGCAACATCTTTATCTATGAGTCGTATATTATCATATTGATGAGGGTCTAGGATATAAGTGGAATGTTGTCGATGCAATAGGGAAATACTAATGATACTTTTGTAAAACGTTGAAGGGAGAAAAAGTTCGAAAAGCTCCTGAGCTCGATTATTATCAGATGTTAGTCATAACAACTGTAATCGACGGCTTAAAGTGCTCTCCAAGGCGGAGGAAATGAAAAAGTCCAATTCGGACCTCCAAAGTTGGTCCTCTATCCAGTTGCTGACTTGAATTAACGTTGCCCAACCAGCGCAATTAATTGATATGTGTTGTCGCAACTACGCGTGCCTCATCTTATTGCACAGATATCTACAGAAATAAGATACAGGAAGGATGTTTATTTTGAGATTATTTCCACAAGATCTACATAACAAATAGCCTCTGTGCGCGACATATTGTCTTGAGAGATGCCGCCATCATTAACTGTCTCTAATGAAGCTTGAGCTTTTGGGTTTAAAATAACTGAGTCAGCCTCCAGGGGCGGGCTCCAACTCCGAATACTGTGGCCGTACACATTTTTTACTCTATATATTTAATAAACCATATCAAACAGACGACAACGTGACTTTAGAATGATGTACCGAATTTCTTTTCAGTAGCGAAGATGTCATGAACGCTCGTAAACTAGATTAGGTATCTGCAGACATGTCGCTCACTGTGTAGTCACGGATATTGTCTGAAATGAGCTTTTTTCTTATGATGTTCTATAATAGTGGTATTTTATTAGTCACTCCACTTTGTAAATTCTAGTAGCTGTCTTATAAAGTACATCGTAAATTTTATAGTTTAAACCAGTAGTGTGAGATCCAGCGATAACGTAAAGGTCTCGCTGACACTTGTCCCTCGTCGCCACTCAAATTAACGTCAGTGTAATGTTATGTCGTCGAGCTGCGGTGCGGGGCTGTCACTCATGCTCCATCAACTGGTCGGAAATGTCGGGAATCTGACAGCAGGTCAGCCACGTGTCGGCCGAGACGCTTTCATCTTACTGTCTCATTTTTAGGGAACTAGTTCTTCTGGCCTGAGAAAGACGAACTTCGTCCTGCATATGCGTTTTTAAATATGCCGCTCATTTATCTGAAATGTGGGGGCCCAAATCTTGCACAGGTTGTCGCTAATAGGCGTTTACATAAAACTAATGAGATTTTGGAACTCCATGTGTGTTCCCTGCCGCAGTAAACAAATAATTTCGTAGTGATCAGTCAACTCGGTAGCAATGCGCGATATCGAAGGCAAAGCTCGCCAACAATAACACTGAATCGATCGATAGCCGACTTTAACCTGACCAATTAAAATGATTTATTTATACCAAAACTAAGTGCATTAACCTCTTCTTTTCAGATTCGCCGAGTTTCTGATGAGGATACACCGTCCCCCAGCACGCCGCGAGCCAACAGTGGGATCAAGCGCCGCTGTGTAGTGAATGGAATCCGAAGTGTTTGTGTAGTGACTGATACGGTGTTAGTGTCGGCCCTCGCGGCCGAAACCTGCAACGGAAGCTACGGACGCAAGCCACGCGGGCTGCGGGCCCGCGATGAGCGCCAACAACTGCGATAGCATGACATATTTCTCCAACGCCTACATGCCGGACATGAGGAACGGGGGCGGCCACGACCACGCGCAGGCGCACGCGCACTACGGCGCCGTGCCACAGCAGGGCCACGAGATGGAGGGCTGCGACCAGCAGCTCAGGCCCGGCCAGCATCACTACCCCGCGCAGCCGGCGCCCGGCATGCCCTACCCGAGGTTTCCGCCCTACGATCGATTGGGTTACTATCAACAAATGGAACAGAACGGGTATCGGCCCGACAGTCCGTCTCAAATGGGGCACATGGGTCCAAAGTCAGACGGTTACGGGCCCAACGGTCACCAGCCCCCGACGCCGGCGGTCTACCCCTCGTGCAAACTACAAGCGGTGGCGGCGACGGCGGGTGGGGTCCCGGGCAGCCCTCCCTTGGAGCAAGCGCAGCAGATGCCCCACCACATGCATCCTCAGCAACACATGGGCCAGCACGGGATGCCGCCCCACCAGCAGCATGTCATGTACCCCGTGGACGACATGCAGCACCAGACGCAAATGCCTCCCATGCACCAGCAGTCCATGCACCCGCAGCAGGCGCCGCCCCAACAACCCCCGCCGAACACGAATGCGTCGCTTCCCAGTCCACTGTACCCTTGGATGCGGAGTCAATTCGGTAAGTTCAACTTATACTATGTACCTCTTACTTACTTTCAAACTCTTCTTGTTACCCCCTGTATACACCCACGTCAAAGACGTGCCGTCGAGCAATTAAGCGTTCCGACACGATAGCGTTTAGAATCCGATTAGGAGTATGGGTTTAATGTACGCTGTCATACCTCTTTCCAAGTTAGCCCACTACCATCTTAGACTGTATCGTCAGTTAGCATCAGGCAAGTTGCAGTCAAGCTATCTCGTCATGAATAAAAAAACACAATACTGTCAGCAACACTGGCCAACTGATTAATATTAAGTACTGATTAGTATTAAGTTACAATATTATCTACAGTTTAAAATGGTATCCCGTATTTTTCAAATTTTGTATTGAACAAAACCGAGAGTGAATTTCGCTAGTTTTGCACAATCTATTGACAGGTAGCAAAAGTGTAACGCTGTAATTTGCAAATTCGATTGTGGGCTTTGTATAACAAAAGTGCCAAAAACAATGCCGTCCTCTAATCCCGGGTTATTTATGGGCCCAGGAGGCATTCAAAAGGAATTTCACTTTTCATAAAATTTACAACCCCGGACACAAAGGCCTCACCTTCTGTTTTGCTGACGCCGATCGGAACAATGAGGATGAAGTTACGCCACCGGCTCCTACTGTTTTGGAAATTGTCTTGAGTTCTAATTTATGAGCTAGTCACTGATTTTGCGTACCCATTGTAATTGGTATCATTCAAAATTCGCTTCTGTAATGCGTTAGAAATTTAGTCCGGTCGGTACGTCGCGTGGCGTAGCTACTAGCTACTTATGCTAATGGCTGTATGTTTAACAATCCTTGAAGCTCGTGAGTGATGTTTAAGTGCAGTAATGATGTAAAATAACACGTAAATATACTATCTAGAGTACCATCGACAGCAGTTACAGTGAGATTACATTCTTGCATAGATTTTGGTAATTGCTGGTAAGATGAGTGAAAATAATTATTTTGAGACAAGTGCTTTCTTCTAGCAAGACTACGTCAAAACACGTAGATATTATTATGCTTTCACTTCTGAAAAATTACGCATAACTGAAAGTTTTGTTTTGCGTAATAAGGCTTTGAATGACCATAGTACCTGCCAAGAAACGCTTCTGTAATAGGACGTTAATCCATGTGATACATTACTTTTCTCATTCTACTTCAACATACAATTATACAAATGAATACAAACATTAATTACAGATTAATTGGCCGATAAAGAAACCACAGACTATTCTCATTAATTACAATGGCGAATATCATAGTAGGTACATAATATCAAAGAGCCGTACGTAATAGTCAAATGGTTAAGAATTTGGCCTCGTTTTTGGGTGGTCCTGAGTTCGAATCTAAGTACGACGCCTATAACTATTCGTATTTATTAAATACCACTCGCTTAAAGCGACAATGAAAAAACATCGTGAGGAAATACATGCCTGAAAGTGCTCCATTTGGTCCTGTCTTGTACCTACGACAATAATGCAACGGGCGGGATCGCACCTGCGGCCTTCCAGTTTTCAGTCCGCACCGTTTAACCGTTGGGTTATAGAGGCTATTAAAGATTAATTGTTATATTTAAACAAGTATGGCTCGACTAAACCTAATCTGCGTTCCTAACAACATTTTCGAGCTGAATTTTATAGGACAATGGTTTTGACTCTTGAGAACATATGATATGACATTGGTCATAAGAGCAGTACGCACACTATCTATATTGTTATCTAGGAATGTAACAGAGATCTAGACATAGTTGGTAAATAAGTGAAAATTGGTTGCCCGAGTTTGACCGCAACAGGGGGCCTTTATCCATTTAATGCAGTCACTGATAACGATATTGGTAGGTACAACCACCAAAAAAAGCATACGGTAACTGAGTAAAAATTTTACGTAAACAATTTTTGGTCTTCGAGTTTTGTTCTAACTTACACGCAATGCGTTAACTACAAATGACAAATCCTACACATAGAAAAAATAATTTTAATAAGAAAAAAAAAAGGAATATGTGTGAGGTTGGAACTTGGAAAGCTTTATTTTCAGGAATAAATGTAACATCTAACTGTTCATTTAGTTAAAGCTCCAAACAAGAGTACCTAATAAACAAGCAGACTTTCGGATTAAAAAAAATTAACGATAGACGAATAATTAAAATTTATACATATTAGATACATATTTATATAGCAAAATAAATCGAAAACTAAAAAATATCATTGAATTTTATTTTAAAACTTTATGATAAGCTATTTTTTTGCTAACGCTTCAATGTTTCGCGTAGGATGTTGCCTCTACACAGGCAGCACGTAGAAATCTAAACACTGGATCAACATCAACGTATCTTGTTAAATTCATTGTCAGATTAGATGAGCCAATTTTGATTAAACTCTAATGGCCATCTCAACTGAAGTTTATTATTTAAGGAGTTCAAAGGTTTGAAGTGACAGAGATTTATTATTATTGGAAGTGTCCAGAACATAACTACCTGCCGATAAAACCTAAAGGTAGATAAATATGTCGAGTATCTTTATAAAAGGGGTAGGCAGTAGGCACACAGGTAGAAATGATTAATTTTTATTCCGATTAGCATGACTTCATTATCATTTTTGAATATATTTAGGGTTCCGTACCCAAAGGATGCCAGCGAGACCCCATTACCGCTGTCCGTCTGACCGTCCGTCCGTTCGTCTGCGGGCTGTATCTCATAAACCATAATAGGCAGATAGTTGATCACAGCATGTAGCTAGGTATATTTCTATATGCGCAATAAACACAAATAAAAAAAATGAAGTTAGAAATTAAAGAGGGTTTCCATGTAATGAACTAGTATTAACATGAACATTAGCTATAGTGTTTAACTTTTTACGATACAGATAGGCACTGAACCCTTAGGGTCCAGGTCCGATTCGCATTTGGTAAGCATTTTCTTGAGTCACCTTTGGTGGGTAGAGAGTTTTTAATCATGTTAACCATGCGACTATAATGTCCCGTTTGCCCTCCAAATAAGTTAGTGAAAGCTTAACTTAGAAGTGGGTAAGGTAATAGAGGTGCAAAGGGTGGGTTTTGTAACGAAAGAAATCTTCTTACATATCTACTTAAGATAGAATATATATTCTATTATTACAACCTAATCAGCACTGTTGTTATTCTATCCAGATAAACGCTAAGTTATATAGCGCTAGCAAAGTGTGCGTAGTTATGTGAAATCAACGAAATAAGATCGCTTATATTCAATAACTTCGCTCATCTGAGCTTTGAGGAAAACGCTTATGCAAATAAGTCCTAGGCCCAACGCTCACGAGCGGCACCGAGGCGTAGCTTCTTTTGATGACACAGTTTTATTTATTTTGTCATGTGCACGAAATGGATAGGTTAGGGAGAGGGTAGACTGGCTACTTTTAGCGGTAGCGATTGCCGTTTTTAGCGCTCTTTGCGTTTGCATCGCGTTTTCGCTGACCTTTGTTACTTTTAGCTGCGCATCGAACGGTTTTGAGTCGCGGAAACGCGATACAGACGCGAAGAGCAATGAGAACTCCAATTGCTGCCGTTACAAGCAATTAAAAGAGCTTAAAAAATCCGTCTGCTTTAAAGGAGACCAACTGAAAATGGACAACTTTAAATTGCCATGGATCGTAAATGGTCATTAAAAATGAAAAATGTTCAAAGAAACCTAACAATGATTTTCAAATACCTATTCAATGATACCCCACTTAACATAGTTCGTCGACGTTCATTTTTTTCTTTTTCACAATATAGCGTCTAGTGGTCGCCATATTGAATTTTGACTGTTGACATGTCTTTAGTGACACTCTGTAGATTAACACAAATCGATAATCTTAAGAATCATCAAAATCGGCCCACGAAAAGACATTATCGTCCTTTGCGTGTCGCAATCGGGTAAAAAGTAGCCAGTTTGCCCTCTCCCTTAATGAAAACAAAACTTAACTGCATGGGTGCTCGGTGCGCCGCTTTGAGCCGCGTGCCTTCTCAATGCCAAAGTAAATAAAGCTTTTCAGTTGTTTTCAAAAAAGATGACAACTAAAATTTTGATCTTCTACACTCGGTTGGTGGGCGTTGGGTTTTTTCTCAAACCAAAGAGTTTAATATAACTGCTAATTACGTTTTTAAAAATACATATAAAAATGCCTATGTGTCATTCTAGACTTTAATCTATCTCTGTGCCAAATTTCAGCCAAATCGGTTCGTTCGTTGCGGCGTGATTGAGTAAGAAAGATCCATCCATCCATCCATCCATCCATCCATACATCCATACATCTAAACTTTCCCATTTATAATATTAGATAGCACAATGGAAAGAATGACCTCTAGTTCTATTGTAAAAACATTGGAATGCATTAAATGAATATGAATATGATAGTAGGATAAATTCATCTTAACTCATCCCTTGAAAGTGAACAGTAATATTAATAATAAATTAGTGGAATTTACTAAAACGGATGATTAATTACATGCTAAACATGAAAGAAATACATACTACACCGCACACCAAAAAGTATTCAATATCTCATGAATAGATACCTAATGATAAACGTATGGTGTACTATAAAAACCGTACTTGAACACAAGCATCAGACGACAGTGTAGTTACCGTAAGAAAAATACCCTCTACAGTAGCATCACTTAAAACTAAAGTTCTCATATCACTTTATCATTAATGCTAGAAACATACGAGTAACACACCACTCGACCTAACCTCATGTCACAGAATACTACACACGTCACATCAAAGCGTAGTAAGTTTTCTATTCATGATCATGCGTCATGCTCGTGAACGGGTGCCACCAACGGGAATGGGTCTGCTTTGACTGCCCGTCTTGACATGCGTTGGATTGGTGTACCTACGTATGCATTTTTGCATTTTTGAAGCTTTATTGTGGAAGCACTGTATATATAGCATAGCTTTGTAAAAAAAAATTTTTTTTGAAAAGAGCAACTGCTGAGTTTCTTGCCGGCTCTTCTCAGCAGAATCTGCATTCCGAACCGGTGGTAGATTTGTGACGTGTCGTAGGAACTGCAAATTAGCCTATATGAAATAAATAAATTTTGAATTTTTTTGAATTTTTATTGGCCGGTTTAATCTCAGAAGTTCTCTCAAAATGAGATGAATTTAGGCCATAGACCACCACCAGCCAGGTTAGAATAAACATAATTTACAGACACATAACAACCAACCCTGTAGCGGTTTCGCCTGCGTATTTTTGGGTTTTAGCTACATCTAATTAGAGCAGTTTTTCTGACTATAAAATATTTAATACTAATTGATCTCTCTCATAGACTCTACTCTTCTTCTTCTCAATCGGTCACTCTTGACAGAGTGGTCGTGGCCGCTAAGATGATGCGACATTAGTCGTCGTCGGTCTCCTTATTCTTGTGTCGCACCGCCTCCCGCGCGATATTCCCCCACTTTTGGCGGTTTGTGGCATTGCGGGAGCACTCCACCACAGTTGTCTGGGTCACCGCTTTGATTAAATCTGTCCATCGCATTGGGAAGCGTCCTCTCGCTTTTTTTCCCTTCACCTGGCCCTGCAATACCAACCGCTCAATCGATCCTTCATTTCTGGAGATGTGTGGATGTAGGAGGAGACTCGCATAGATTTAGTATTCAAAATCCTGCAGGAACACTTTGATTTTCCGGGATAAAAAGTAGCCTATGTCATTTTCTCGGTCCTCAACTAACCCATGCAAAAAATCACGTCGATCCGTAGGTCTGTTCCAGCGTTATTGAAGGGCAAACCAACAAACAAACACACTCTCGCATTTATATTATTAATAAGTGAGTAAGTTTTGTGTGACTGAATAGTTTATCTCAATAAAAACTATTCTATTCTAAATGAGCTAGTTAAACTATAAGTACCTACCTACCTAAATGTAACTTTATATCAGTAAGGGAGTAGGTACCTACAGTTTGATTCCATTTCAAGTGAAAGCTTTGTGGTGTGGCGTGTTGTTAGTATGCATGTAACATAAAGTTCTCGTATCTACCCGAAACCGTTTCCTCATTAATTATCTTCAAAATTCGGGTAAAAAAAAATTAACCAATGGGAACGCGGCTTATGTTGTTTTAAAATAGAACGCTTCGGTTGAAGCAGACAAGTCGTTAATCATCGAGCAGTACCTATATCAGCTACTTACCCACTAATATGTAATAATATTCATCTGCTTCGATTTATGTAGTCTGTGCCTTTTATAGAGTATCCAATAACCAATTAAGAGAATTTAAATCTATACATACCTACTCGTAAGTTACTCGTAGATATTCGAAAAGGATTTGTCCTGACTGACTGACTGACCTATCAACTTACAATTTAGACCACTGGAGTTATTATCATTCTTATCATAATGATTTTATAGGTTCCTTTTATAACTTAGGCGCCCACTAATATCGGTCGCATATCTTTTCTCTCCAAGTCAGATCATTTTAATAAATCCTAAAACCGCATAGGATTTATTAAATTGCTCTATAAGATCAACAAATACCGACATAGTTCAATAATAATATTGCGTCCATCCTTTTTTAGTCTATTTGATGCAAAGCTTCATTGACTAACGGCATAGAAAGATAGATTTACCTAGTCCAAGGGAAGAGAAGGTAGACCGCGATAAGTCGACGCAAATCGCGCTGGAAATGGAAATATAATGGAAATTCCCTCTCCCCCCGCGCCCAACACCCCCGCCTCCCGCCGTACAATGCCGAACGGACGACTTGTTACATTTCATTGTTCAGTTATCAGCGCAGAGGCCTTTGTGAAGGCCCGATGATTGAATACAAGAATTTGTTTTGGGGCCTGCTTCTGATTTTCCACGTTTGCGAATGAAAGCCCGAATCGTTGGGTATTAAACAAAATGAGTGTTGGTATTTTGTTGGCGAGTCGGATGGAACTTTAGTTCCGTAGTATTTTAAATGTAACGATTATATACACCAAACAATACATTTACCATTTCATGTAGGTACTTGCTTGCTACCATGAGATTAATTTCGATATGTGTAGAATTATTTATAACTCTGATGTTAAATTTTTTTATCAAGTCTTCAATAGTCGTACCTGTCTACCGTAGGTACCTATAGATATTGGATAGATGTAGATTATTAATGGATAATTAAACCTTTTGATCAGGTCCTCAATAGTTCCAATACATTTAAAACTACGATAGTAACCTAATCTCTAATAGAAAGTAGGTACCTACCTAAAAAAGAGCTTTAGGTATATCTCACCACATGTTTACATGAGAACGCTAATTTTATTTTATGCTGAATGCTGGTAAAAAGCAAAGTAGCCCGTATAACCTATTATTATTTTTCTTAATTGTACTGTAATTTACATGCCTCTACAATTATGTTAACATATAAATTAGTACAAACATTAATTATTACAGATTAATTAAGCGATAAAGAAACCATTGACCACTTAGATTACTAATAGCGAATGCCATATTATAGAATAGTTCTTGCAATTTACGAAGGCGCGTTGCTCATAGTTGTGTGCGTATCTGTATAAGTGTGAGCGAGAGCTTGCTCGCGCCTGACCGCTCCCACCTAGGCTCCTGACAGGCACGCACACTTACACAATGTGCATGTACATGACGTAACCACACGTAAAGCTATGCACGCGCTCTCGTGAATGAACTGAAAATATTATTTATTTATTTGAAAAACTTAAGTTTAGTAGGTACTAGTCCTATATTGACTCTCAAAGACGACGTTCCAACCAAAACAGATTCCTTTCACACCTTTGAAAATTCGATAAGTTTGTTGTTTGAAACACCTACTAAAACTTTTAAAGACTTTCAGTTTTAAAGTATCCAAAATATTTACTACTCACGCATTTGAATCTCTCATCGGTATCCGTACACAAAGGAAAATAGTGGTATTTTCCGCCTTGGGAAAATAGAATGGAATACTCGAGACTTGCACAGATGCGAATCTCGGTTTGTTTTCCTTAAGTAATAATTTTAGTAGGCATATGTTTACATAGTTATTGTTGTAGTAGGTATAATCGTTTTATATACTTACCTAAATAAAAAAATCCAAGCCATCGAACCGTTTTTGTTAGAATTGTTTGTCTATTGGTTTGTCCTACTATCATGCTCTGCAGGGTAGATATAGGTAGTTGAGGTTCTGGTAAGTGACATTATGCTTCTTTTTGATCTGAAAAAAAAATCCGCGGCCACGGGATTTTAAATTTTTTTTTAATTTGTTTTCTGATTGTATCGGATTTTCTTTTTCAAATTGGTAGTTTACTTGCAGAAGCATAACAGACAGTCTTTTCAATTTAGCACAAATATATATTCTTAATCATATTATTTTAATTTCCTTGACTCGATACTTTTAAAACGTCATGGGGAACTGTTTGATTTTCCGAGATAAAAAATAGCCAATGTCACTCTCCGGGTCTCATCTCAAGATCTGTTGCAGAGTGATTGAAGGACAAACCAACACGCAAACACTTTCGTATTTATAGTGAAGAAAAGAGATAGAAAGTTTTTTTCATGTATCGTAAAACAAATATATATCTATACTTATTCCAAAATTCTTCATACTCCTGGGGCTGTATTACCGAAACCATTCCACATGCTCGCAGCTGATAAGAACCATTGTGAATTTCGTTCGTTTCATTCATTTCGATCACCATTGATCGATTGCATTGTCGCGCTAACAATGACGGTGAATGGTTGCTCAGATTGGAGTTCCGATTCTTTAGTATCGAGGCGCCCCCTTCGATTGATAGACCTGAAAGCTTTCCTCTAGGGTTCGTAAAATTACTTCGACGCCTATTCTTTGTAGTAAGATACGTAGTAACTAGTATGGTATGAAATGTTGTTTTCTTAACAATTTAATTAATTTTAAATTCTTCATAAATTATGGCCGTATTATTTAGATAATGTTGAGATTTGAAAAAGTAATCTTGTTAATAATGATTTACTTAATAATATTATACTCTGAATATGTTACTGCTTACTTATCGTTAGTATAGAATTTTTCATTCACAGGTTTTTTTCACTCACAAGACAAGCTGATTTTATATACGAATGTTTAGTTTTACGGTGTCAATCCATTCGTTATTATGATTCGGGTGACATACACTATACTTATTTTATACGGACAAAATCAATATGTCGGATGTTATGATCAATTTTCCGTAGCCGTTTCGTAGTCTTCTTCAAACAATTTGTTTCAAAAATTTTCTGAAATTGCACCAATTTTGCTAAATAAAGAAGTGATGAAAGACTATAAGACTGGATGAGTGGTCTCTTTCAATATTAACTATATTTTTTCGATCAATGTCGATTCCACCAATTCTTTTCCGGACCCCCTCTAAGTTTACACGCGCTGTTATTTGCATAAATATTGTTATTAGGAGGGGTGTAAAAATATTCTCAGATCTAATTCGGTCGCGTCTTTCCGGTAAGCATGGCAGCGTCCGGACTTTGAAGGATCGGTTCGTTTTTCTTGCATTATTTTAGAGTAGGTGTCTTTGAACTAGGATGCAGAAAATAGAACACTATTTATTCTATAAAATCAACGTTACTTTTTGCTTACCTACAAATTTTTCGTATTATTACAATATTATGTTATGGTAATTTCAGTTGTGTTCAATTTCGGTATTTATAGCTTCAAGTATGCTGAAAACAAAAGTTACTTCAAAGTTACAAAACGTTCTCTCGTCGTCGTGAGGCTTCATATTTTTATACTAGTATTTCCATTTGTCAATAGATGGCGCTGATACATGCATTATATTTCGTAGAGCTTTTAGATGAGAACATTCTTCATGATTTTTTTAATTTACATTAGAACTGATTATTCCAAACAAATTCGACAAATTAGTTTTAAGAACACTTGGGATTCTATTAAAAAATGATTATGGAATATAATTATTAGGTAGTGTTCCACATCGAAAGATGCCAATCCCATTAATTCATGTCCGCCGACTATTAAAGACCCTAATATGAAAAGGGTGCACGCACATATAAAAAAGCTAATAGATAGGTATAGGGTGCTGTAAATGTTGCCTCATGTCATTTTTAACCCAATGTTGTAGGAACTTCGAAATTCAAAGCCTTTAGGGTTCAGGGCGCTGACTAAAAACGAAAAGGTCGACGGCTCAAATCTCAGCTTCTCTTCATATCTAATTCTAACTCAAGCTTTACTCCTAATTGGAGGCCGGGGGCAAAGAGGTCATGTTCTTCATTCTTCAGTTAGCCTTAAACAAAAAACTTTTAAGTATAAATATTGAAATCTAAATACCTACGCCAGTCATGTCCACTTTCTCATTACTCACCATGTCGTTCCGAAACTTCAACCGACCCGAAATTGACTAAACTGCTAACTTGAGAGAAACTTTAGTTCTATTATCTGGCAACATTCTGAGAAACTACCTCTCTCTTTCGCCTCGAGTTCGCCATCTCCCTTCAACTCGAAGTAAGGATAGCTTGAAGCTTGCCCTACATTAATTAAACGTCGGGTTAGAACGCCAATCAAACTTTGACCGCTGCTAAGCCGATGAAGCCGAACTTATTATGTGGCATTAAAATTCAATTTTCAAACCCGAAGCATTACGAATTGAAATGGATGTAATAATATGGAACTATAATAAGGATAATTAAAGCAATAAATTTTATGACGTAAATGATCCTAAACTAGTTTTGTACTCTACAATCAATGATTACCTTTAATCACTATACCTTAATATTAAATTAGAAATTGTATCGTAGCAACGTTATTAAATTGATGATTAACATCTAATAAGATGATATTGAACTTATAACGGAGACACGAATCGACCTAATTTTTTGCATAGATAGTGTTGAAGACCTGGAGAGTGACATAAGGCTAAACAGCCTTATGGAGTTGACTTTTTAGGATTGACATTAAAGAGCATATTTTTCAGAGTGACATAGGCTACGTTTTATTTCGGTAAAACTTAAAACAAAGGTTTCCCGAGAGATTTTAAAAACCTACCATGCGGACGAAGTCGCGGGCAAAAGCTTGTTATTATAATAAAAGTTGGTTTCATTAGTGGAATTACAAAAAGCGCCGCATCATACGGCATCACATGTGCAAGTCGAGAGGGGCGCATAAATCATATCGTATCATACTTATGCGTGTATGGGTAGCGATATAGACGGAGGCGCGGAAAAAACCCCTCGTTTCCTGCCCGGGGATCACACATGACCGGACTGTCTATCTGCCAGACCCGTGTCAAATATTCTCTGGAGCGGAGACCGCCCCTGGGCGTTCGAGGGAAGCCTCCTGGGGCCTCCTGGGGCCAGCCGTCCCGCGGCGAACCTCATCTTAGGCCCCTAATGCGTTCCCGAGATGAATTTTTCGTATGCGTTGCTGCTTCCCTCCAAATTGGATAGCTCGGAACAAATATAAAATTGTAAACACGCTCCTACCTATAGGTACCTTACGAATATTATAAATGCGAAAGTGTGTTGATTTGTCCTTCAATTACTCTGCAAAAGAGCTACGGATCAACGTGATTTTTAACTGACTTCAAAAAAAGGATGATGATGATTCAAAGATTTTATGTATGTTCCCCGATTACTCAAGGACTCTTGGACCGATTTGGAAAATTTCTCTTTGGTTTGAAAGAGTTTCCCAGATGGTCTCACGGTCATTAGGTCAGGATCTGATAATGGGATTTTGGAGAAATCAAGGGAACTCTTCAAATATAGGCCCACTTGACACACTTCGTAGTGGCGTTTGAAGTCGGTTTTTTAAAAAGATTTCTTATTTAGATTAATGCATGGGTACAATTGAGGAGAAGTGAGTCAGTGTGAGTGACATTGTAGGTTACTTTGTATCCCGGTAAATCAAAGAGTTCCTGTAGGATTTTAAATACTACCACGCGGACAAAGTTAGAGTCATCAAGTAATCAGCTAGTCTCGATGTAAAGGGAAGTGGTTCGTGATTGAATACTTACTTTCTTTTTCATTAAGATTTTCGCGTTCATGACGGGCGTTGAAAAATCGCCCTCGCCAACACCTTTCATAACTTTTCGCTTCGTGATCCGAAGCAATTACTCACCTTCTATCGCCTTCTCAAATATTCATTCTTGCTTTCCTGCAAATTATCGTAATGGTTCTAACATGCCGTAATTACGAAGGGAGCTACGTCGATTTGGATACAAAAATACCGTTAGTTTCTTGTTGCACGATTGCTATTATAGTGAAATGGAGTCGGGAAAGTATAGAGTATAGATTGAGCGGTATTAATGTGGGTTTGATATTAATTGTCGGTGTAGGTAGTGGGTGGTAAGCGAAAGCCGGCGGGGTTCGCAGGCGACGCGGCCAGAGTCGCGAGGCGCACAAAGCTACGGCCTAACAAAGACGTCACCGGCCGTGGCGGCGACGCGGAGTTATGGCATCCATTGTGCGCAACAATACCCAACAAACGAGTTTGTATAAGCTATTAGGTACGCGCATTAATATATATTTTTTGTTCGCCTGAAAATTTAGCATTCCATTACGAGGGAGAGAAATGAAACGCCCGCCGCATGAATTATATTAAAATATATTTGAATATTTCATTTGACACCTTTTTTGCGGGCGGAATTTCGTTCAATCCCCGACACCAGTCGCGTAATTTTTAGCGCACGCCGAAGCGAAATTTTCGGTGAATAACATTCCATTTCGGATGCGAAACACGGCGGGAATCAGCGTCGACACAACACTGACTGATGGCTCTGTATTCGCGATATAAATTCTTTTCGAGGTCCGACCGAATGTTTTTTATTATGATTTCTGATTCCACCCTTCTCTACGTGTACACATTTCAAAAGCTATTGACATTTGACTGTAGGTATTTGGGTTTTTACCTTATCTGTGTTATTTCCTTATTAATTACCACGTAGCGAACTCAGTGTTAATTAGGTATCTACAGGATGTTGCGCGTGTAGATTTAGTTTTCTTAAAGTCACTTGGGAAGTCTATAATTACCCAGGATAAAACGTGGAATATATCCATTATACCGGAATGTTAGCTATTTTGTGCGAAATTACATCAAGATCGATTCAGTTAGGCCCTAATTTTAATTGTTTTGCTTACACAGTGACATTTCCGGGATAAATTGTAGCTTAGATCACTCCTTGTAAAATCCTCTACTTGCCTATGAAAGCATCGTCAAAATTGGTTCCGAAAATTAGCCCGTACAAAAAAACAGGTGTGTTTGAGTTATGATAGTAAATCGTTCAAACAAAAAAAAATTAAAAACTGTAAACCAACTACGAAAAATTGTATATGTAACATCCGTCATATTGATTTTATTCGTGGAAAATGTAGCATATGTCACGCGGACTATAATAACGAATCGATGAACACCTCATTTATAAAAATCGGCTCAGTAATTTAGGCGCCATGGTGTGGAACCTTCGTAAATAGTCACATACATTACATACATACATAGATTGCTAAAATCATCGAAATCCTTTCGACTTTGCCGTAGTCGGGAATCTAAATATATAAAAGGAAAAGATGACTGACTGACCGATCAATCGATGCACAGCTCAAATACCCGGGCGAATCGGGCTAAAAGGCATACAGAGTTATTATAACGTAGGCATCCGCCAAGAAAAGATTTTTGAAAAAACCGATCTCTAAGGGGGTAGGTATAATAGGGGTTTGAAAAATAGAACTAAAAGTGAGTGCAAAAGCTAGTAAATTAATTAACTTACTATGAACATAATAAGAGGCAGTAATTTCTAATGCATTAATACCAATAATATGAACTAATTTTTGTTTTTATAATTGCCGATGAGTATTTTTAAATATGTTACTTACCTTCGTAGGTAGCAACCAGCAACCACTATAATCATTAATCCCTATACCTACATAATATACACATAGCTGTGAAAGTAGATAATGTCTTCGCCCGCCCAGCTACGCCAGTGATTAATGAATATCAAAGGCCTCCATCTTTTTCCTTTTTTTTTATTTTGGCCGGTTTAATCAATTCTATGGGCAGAGGATATGAAAAAACAATTTGTACTTAATCATCCTGATGAAATAGAAAATTTTCAGAATCAGATCTATCTTTCTCTAGTAGGAGAAATAGGTTAAACTAATAATAAATGAGAGCTAGATGGAAGAATACAAGCGATTTGACTAGACTAGACTAGACTAGATAGCCATTGACTGCGATCTTACCAGATGTTAAGTGACTATGCAGCAGACTATAGGTTGGTAGTGGGCTAAACTGGAAGAGACCCAGGAGTAATAAACTTAATATCTATGTGACAATCCTCGCTACATTTTATCCCGGAAAATTAAAGAGATCCCGCGGTAATTAAAAACCTTAATCCACGCGGATAAAGGATCATCTAGTATCAGAGAAATTCATACCCCTAATCGGTTTTTACACGCCATCATATCGGAATGCTAAATCGTTTGGCGGCATGTCTTTGACTATAGGTTAGTAACTAGCCACGGCTAAAAACTGCCACGATACCAGACCAAAGACAACGGAGTATTTCACTGCTGTCAAAAAAAAATATTATTCAAACACCCAATTATAAAGAAAGTGATTCATTTTATTTTATTGCTTTATGCGCACATAATTCCGTAAAATCAAGTTGCGTGCCTGGCTTGTACCTGGTTTTGAACCGCGGTAGCCTCCCTAAAAAGTCGAATACTTCACCACTTGGCTATCACCGCTTAAGTTCTGGCCAATAATAATATGATTAATTATTTCCGACAATTCTGAGACAGTTTCTTGGAATGCATAATCATGTAGCCAAATCCTGCTTTACATTTTTATTTTCCGAAAGGCGAGCGTTAATTAAATGTATTAAAGCAAAATTTGACCTTCGCTTCTCAGACCTTCGAAACCAGTAATTTTATTTACGACGTGTAAGCGTTTAAGAGAAATTGCATTAATATGAATACACGTTTGATATCATGTACCGTGTTGCAATACACTGAGTGGCGCCTCCGTTCCATAACGATGTAAACAAAGTATGCTATCAGATGAATTTCAACTTTGCCTCTTGACGAATAAAGCCATAATTCGGTCGTGCACAATATATGTTTTATTGCTATTCAATTGCATGCGAACGTATGAAATTGTAGGACATGAATTATGGATTGTCGATATCGCTTCAAGCTGTTGCTGTATTTTTTTTTCTCATATTCCTCCGGCGCGATACCGCAACGAATTAAATTAAAAGCTCTTTTCACTTGTCATCCTTTGATGAATTTGTTATTTAGGCTCACGTTGCTATAAATTCATTAAAGTTTTCCTCGGCTGTTTGCTATTGTTACTAACCTACATTTTTTTTTTAAATACAATAAGTATACGTTTAACCACTTTCATACCTGATGGAAAGTTATGATGTGGCCTAAGATGGAGCACGTTTGCCTAGAAGATGTCTATTCACTTTTTTAAAGATACTCAAATTGTTAGTGTCCGAAAACACAAATCTCGGCAGACAATATTCCAGGCTCTAGCATGACGAATGAGAAAATAGTAGACTTTAGAATGAATATTATAGAAATAAATTTTTACCTAAAACAAACGTAAGGAAATCTTTATTTCTATATTTTATTTTCTCAATCGGGGTAAGGTTATAGTACATTATGGTACAAGTGTCAAAGTTGGTGATTACCGCTGAGGCGCTATTGAGACCCGAGCCGTCAGGTGAGGGTCTTAAGGTAGCCGAGGACGGTAATCATCAATATACACGTGTATCATACGACGTTTTTCAACACACTTGTGAAGAAAATAACACTAAAATAGTACATTATGGTACAAAACAGTGAAAACGAGTTGTGAAAATTTTTTCGCAATGGCGGGAAAAATTAATGTTGTTCTTTTGTTCGCCCTCTTGAGATGCTCTTGAGGGCAGGCAAAGATCGACGACCATACAGCCTATTCAGGTGTTTATTTGATTTAATCAGTTTTCCGAAACCTTTAATGGCCATAGACTAAAGAATGAGGTTTCTTTTTTTTTTTTGGCATTTCTCTTATAACCACGTACAAAATGGGGATTTCGAGTTTTCTTTATTACAAAAAAAAAAAAAACAAAAGTTACTGACAGTTTTATTTATTAAACACGTACATGTTGAAATTATCTATTTAAATACGGAGTTGTATGAAATGATTGCTTGCTCAGGTACATTAATTTAACACGATATTTTTATAAATTATTGAACAAGATCTTTTTTGTAATAGAAACTTTTTTAAGAACACAGCAACTCACCCAATAAAATTTAAAAAAAAATTTCTTTAACTCACATTGTGAATAATAGTAATCAAAAGTCACAGTTTGAGTTAGAGGTGTCATTGTGTGCCTATACTCGGACTTATAATTCGATTCCACATTTGACATTAGCTACTGTCATTTTGTAAAATAATGATACCACATAAAATAGTGTAGTGATGAACACAAAAATCGATAAACAATCGCGATTTATGTTTATGTAATCATAATATTGGTGTGCCAATTAAAGACTAAATTATTGATTTTTATTTAAATAAATACATAATTATTCATAATAATTATTTATTAATTAGTAACCGCTGCTTTATTTTATAAAAAGTTAATATTTTTGTTTTTTATATTAAAAACAAAACTTATAATAAAAGAGCCTATATATCCCATGTTGTCAAAGAAGAGGAAAAAATGAGTAGGCTAGATATGTTAATTGACAATATCACAGACACATTTATAATAAATGTTACAGAAAGTGACAGCGATAGCGATGACGGCGACGATTTATAAAATAAAATATTACCATAATACATCTATTTGTTTTATTTCTCATGTTCCTTCATTTTCACATTTATTTATTTATTTCACACACAATTATTAAAGAAAACTCTCAGATCCTTAATAAAATTAATCGTCATAACTAAATTATCCGATCAGAAATATTTAATTTCCTGATATAGTACTTAGTTTCTATTAAAGTAGTAGTTGTTTAGATATACTACTATAAACGAGAGAAATCGATCCGGAAATATTCCATTTCCGTATCGAATAATTTCGCAACGTCACTATTTAGTACTTGTCATTACGTTGCAACACTGAAATTGTCAAATCTGGAATCGAATTAAAATTCCGACTATAGTTGCGGTGAACCGGGAGCCCCTTTATGAGCAAGTGTGTTGAAAAAGTTTATTTTACTATTGTCTTAGCTTTTTAGGATAAAATATGCTGATGCTGAAAATTGAAACACTAGGTATACCTACATATCATAGAGAGATATAAAAAAACTAAACTAAAGATCAGCTTGGATTCTAAAGTTATTATTATACAAAGTTTGTTTATTACGATAGGTAGGTACAATAAGATAAAGAGAGGCCATAATATTTGTTTTATAACCATTAGGTATATTAAAGTTCGCTTTTCGTTTGAGGATAACTTTCAAGAAGGGAAAAGGGTCGAAAGAAGATTGGTGATGTGAATATATCCTATTGTACTCATACCTAATCAGAATAAATGTGATACTAGTAGCTGGCTTTAGCACTGCTCGATTCAATGCCAACCACAAACCACAATCAAATACTTCGATACCTCCTACGTAAGTTTTGGTATCCCACAAAATTGGCATTTTAGGTTTTGTGCACTTTATCATTTTTTTTTATCTATTTTATGTGTTTGTAAAAAATAATTAAAAACAGCATTTTTTTACATACTTTCAAGACGTATAAAGTTGTATCGTTATTAAAACCACGGACTAAACTTTTTGTATTGACCTTCACAACAATTAACGCGTCACGTTAGCGTTTTGGGGATACAACAACTTACGTAGGAGGTATCGAATTGATCATCTATCGCGAGAATTCTCAATCGCACGCGTGTCCGAGCTCGTCGTGTAAGTAATCCGGGGCCGACTTTGTTCCCGTGCGATGATGTATGTGCCCGGGCGACACGTGCAGCTTGCTCTTGAAGCCATTAAACGCGCGAGTTTGTACGAGCGCAGGCTGCGGTTGAAATACTATATATGAAAAAAAAAAGTTTTGCCTCTGAAAACGTAAAATAACCGCAACATTGTTCACGTGAGTGAAGGTTTTTTAAAAAAAATACCAGGATCTCTTTAATTACCAGGGATAAAAAGAATCAAAATCGTAGTTATTTCTGCTCCAAACATCAAAACCGGTTTATCCATTGAACTGGGAACAATCAACAGATAGAGCCACTTTCGCACTATTTCTTTAAATAATATCTCTTTTTATACATATACTATATCATAGAAAATAATAGTGATCACGTGTACCTAGTACCTATCAGCTACCGACAATTTCGTTCGCTAGGTTTTAGGCTTTTTAAAATGCGTGAGAACTCTTTGATTTCCTGGATAAAAAGTAACCTAGATCACTCTTTGTTTAAAGTTTAAATTTACGCTACCGTTCAAATTATCATGTGAACTTAATAGCTGCACGCGGATCTACCTTACATAAATGATTTGAAGAACTGTTCATGTTACCGAACCATTTAAGTTTTATCATAAAATACGTATGTAAGAGGTTAACGGATCCACAGGTTTTGGGCACCTTTATAATAATAATAATAATATAATTTATGTACCCCGGCGACACATGTAGAGCTCGCTTCGAGCCCCTAAACGAGCAGCTTCATAAGCGCGAGCGATTTGTGGTATCTTTATCAAGCAAATCGATGCGAAGGTTTTGATACCAATAAAAACTTGTTTTACTTTTTGTTTTTACTATTTTGTAACTGTCTATGTAAACCGTACGGAAACCGGTAAAGATAAAGATTGAAGAATGAATGACTAACTAAGAGTGAGCTGTCATCATTCGTGAAACGGATGTATCATCCGCTCACACACTTTCTTTTATGCTCATGTTTATGGATCTCATTTAGAGAGTGGTTCCGTTGGTGCCACATATTAGACAGATAAGTCAATAGATAAGGCCTCATTTCACGAGAATAATGATTAATTTACCTATAACCTAAATATCATGTCCACAACACCCCATCCAATAACCCAATTAAGTATTTCTAGAAATAGTCCTGCATCCACGGGGTATCCACCTTTCATTGCACTGATGTATTAAAGGATGAATTCTGCTTTTTGTATTCATCGCAGAATTTAGATCAATTCTCTTATTAAGCCTCTATGTGTTCGATATATTTCCATGTGCAAGCTTTTGATTCGCGTTTTGTCCCGCGAGACTACAAAAATCTTGACAATGTAGAGTAGCAATTATTTGCTGACTAGTAAATAAATCGTGATTTAATCGCTGAAACGCTTGCAAGGATGTCCACGTTCTGTTTGAATGAAAACTTACAGGTAGATTAACCACGTTGTGTTTTACTTACATCATAAATAAGTCGTGAACAATATCAACTGTTAACCAATTAACCTTTTATAAAACGTATCAAGCGATATTCGCTTCTAAATTAAGCTGTAAGTGTCGTGCTTCGGGCGTCTCTCCCGCTCAGACGCGTCCTTTAATGCTCTTATTACGTACGGTTTAAATCTGACGGCGGGATCATGTTTTATGCATCTGAGTGCGCGATGAAACCGCCAGTGTAATATATAAAGCCCGCTGGGAAGGGGATTTCATGAGCTATATCGTATATGATTTTGTTTAGCGTCTTCTGGACGTAAAATTTAGTTTTAGTTGTAGTAGATGCTCCTCAAGCTCCTTTTTAGTTTTTTATTTTTATCTAGTTTAGTTTAAAACGAAAATTGTCAACATGATTATAATCTTTTAATGTTTTTATACCAATTCCTTTTATGCGTCAATTTCATACACTGAATCTGCTGGGGATTTTCAAGTAACTTCAAGTTTGACTATTAATTAACACTTCATAAGCTTGACTTAGAGGAAAGTAGGAGGATTTCTGCATAATGAGTTATAAAAACCTATTAGTGGTAAGGATTTAATTAAAATATCAATAATGATAATGATAGAAGGTATCCCTTTTAAGTTAGTCACTACACACTTACAATCAGTTGAGATCGCAGTCAAGGTTTACCTAATAATAATAAAAAAAACAGACTGACTAAAAGAAACCTACAAAAATCAACAATTTCATGAGACGGATCGAATCCGAATCAAGATGGGATCTGATAAAGTCCAGTTTTCATTACCAATGCATATTAATGCAGTGCAATAGCCAATATTCGCTGGCCAATAGCATTTGCATTCTTGAATGCGTCCCAAAATTCGGTAGCTGGGGCCACGATGAGGCTGTTATCAATTTCCTGCGCAACAAGTGGCCGATAATTTTGAATCCGTTGCTGCTGCAAACGTACTGCTTGGAGCATTGAATCTTTTATACTTACTACTTTCACTGTATTCTTGAAAATCTGATTCATCTTTCAGATAGTTTTCATGTTTTGATAGATCACATTGGAGTTACATACGTCTGAAAAATTAAGAGGAATAATCTTTACTACTTTTTAAGATGGAAGTAAGTTTGTACAAGTTGGTTATAGTTTTTAATTTAAATGTGCGTTTTAAGCAACAAAATATCAGTTGCATTAAAGATGAAGGAAAACATTGTGAAGAAAGCATCCCTGAGAGTTCTTCATAATGTTCTCAGAAGTACGTGAAGTGTGATATATCACACTTGGGGAGCATTGTAGACAGTGGCCTAAATCCATCTCATTCGACAGGAAACCAGCCCCCTAATTCTGTAACTCAGTGCCTATCAAAAAATGAAACCACTGACATATATTTTTTATCCATTGAAGGTTTACTATGAAATAGTAAATGACATTTCTCTTTAAACCTTCAATGGATAAAAAATGCTTATCGTCGTTAATAGGCACTGAGTTACAGCATCACCCCTGTGCCAGGTTGAGATGAAAGACAAAATGAAATTGCTAAATTTTAGATTTGTACTATTTTACTTATGAATCTGTAATGTAAAAAAATCTCTTGAAGCTCAAATATTATTCGCACTTCAAGTGCTAAATTCACTTGACATGTGTTCAAGTTAGCTGAAATCACAATCTTGTCTATACACTCAACAGATTTATCAACACAAGCTAAAAGCTTACAAAACGTCGCGTTAGTCATCGGGGCATTTCTGTTTGTTTTTTCCGAGTTATGAATATTGTCTTTCTGGGAAACAGTGGGCAGGACGTTATTTGCAATGTAATCCAAGTTTCGTGTCAGAGTTTCCCCGAAGTTCGCGTGTTTGTCTTGTATTGCAAGTTGTTTTGCGTGCTTTCGTTGAAACGAAAATAATCAACCGTATTCGGAATTATAGACGCCGTTACGAAATTTCATTTTTGGCTGCCTTGACTCAATTTGGAATAGATTGCTTTATTATTTGAAATGTCTGTTGCACTTTGTTTCGCTTTCGATATCAGTGAAAGGTTTAAAATTTAGTCACAGTCCAAAACGAATACAACTGAACCAGTTATATTTCATAGTTTGGCTATGATGTAGTGGTGACCGCTATGGTACTACATATAAGAGGGAGGTTCCATATCCGCTGAGGCAATTTGGAAACTTCTAATTTCTGAATGATCTCTGGTCTGGTCTTATGGGAAGCTTCGGCAGTGGCTAGTTACCACCCTACCGTCAAAGACGTGTTGCCAAGCGATTAAGCATCGCACTACGATGGGTGGAACCGATTATACCGGGCCCATTAGGTTGAAATAACATTTTTTTATTTATTTATTTATTCTGCCATACCATAACCAAGTCAGCCCATTACAATCGTCACTTATCATCAAGTGAGATCATAGTCAAGGCTAGCTTATCATGAAATAATAAAATCACTAAATTTAATGGAATGAGCGTACACATATTCTTAACCAGTTTTGTTATATTATATTCGTCATAATTAAAAACCTTCCGCTGAGCTTGTGAAATATATCATCTTTTCAAACCTTGAAATGCTTGATTGCTGTCAGACGTATCGTGTTTTCAATTTACGGCCTAAATTACAGTTCAAAGCGTATTCTAAAACAAGTGTAATATGGTTTGGAAATTCTCGAAGAATAATGGATACAAAAGGAAAAAGGCTTGAGCCGTCTTAAATTATTTTAATTGGCATCGGTAGCCGTGTGGTTTAAACTCTTGGGATAAGGATGCGTGCATACGTATTTTTGTAGAAAACTTATCGAATATTACTTACCTAAGTAAGAGATACTAACAATATGATAAGAACTATTGAAGTATTTTCCTAGTCAGTTAAACATAGTTTGTGCTAATTTGATAGCTAGTTATTTTCTTCAGATGATAAGGGCTACAATTATTGTTATAGGCAGTATTTACCAAAGTCAGTATTTACAAACAACGATATAACTTTACTAGTAATTTGGTAAACATCTTTGGTCATAAAATTTTTGCAGCTATCAATTGCAACGAATGACGCTAATGTTAGCGTAAAGTATGGACTTTTATTATAAAATAGAGCACTGAATAGCAAGCGTCAAAGGATTATTTGTTTTAGATAGGAAGAGAACCATGATAGCTTTATTTTGTATCGAATAACTAAATTTATGTTTAACTCTGTATGATCCATTAAACTTAGTTACCCCCGACAGCCGAGAGAAATGCCGAACAAGCAAAAACAATTAACAAATTGATAAGCTCAGAACAATTTTCAATTAACTTCGTCGGGAGTGTTCGCTGTTTACAAATAACCGCCATTTGTCAGAAATGCCTATGCAGTTTTTAATGCCTGAATAATGGAGCTGCCAGACTGACTTCACACGTTTTTTTGGGACACGCTAACGTTTATTGTTATCTGTTTTCAGAACGGAAGCGAGGAAGGCAAACGTACACCCGGTACCAGACGCTGGAGCTCGAGAAGGAGTTCCACTTCAACCGGTACCTGACGCGGAGGAGACGGATCGAGATCGCGCACGCGCTTTGCCTCACCGAGCGCCAGATCAAGATCTGGTTCCAGAACCGACGCATGAAGTGGAAGAAAGAAAACAAGACCAAAGGCGAGCCCGGCTCCGGAGACGAACCGGATAACATGAGTCCGCCCACCTCGCCACAGTAACAGCCTTTAGCTTAGTTCATGCGGTCCAAGTGACTGATCGATTTGTTTCAGATTTAGGCTCACGACACCGAGCCGGTTTGTGTCCGTTTATTTTCATATAACATCGAATTTTGTGCACCGGAATGATGAATCTGAAACTATTGATCCGGTGGCCGAAGTTACTAGAACGGTTTAATTTGTATAAATTGTATGTTGGACTTTTCATGATAATATTATTATTATTATAATAACTAATGCGTAATTAGTGACTTGGCATAAAGAGTAATGATAGTGTGATGAAGAGATTTTTACAGTTGTTAAGTATAAATTAATTTATAGAACAATCTCAATACCAATAATTACCAAAAAAGCAGTGTATATGATTAGTGAAGCTGCATCAGTACCGATGTGATTGAATACATTTAACGTACCTAGTTTGGTTATAATGGGTGCAGTAATTTTGGAGTCTCTCCTGAGTTACTGTTTATTATCACTTAACAAAGTGCTTGTTATTTTGTTTATGGGTTCTTTTTTTAATTTAGTTTTTATCAATATTTCACACGTACTTATCTAATGATAACATACGACATCATATTAAAACTATTAATTAGAGTGGCTCAAGCACTTTGTAATAAAAATAATAAACCTTTTGATTAGTATTGAAATACAAAACCATAAGGACCTCTTATAATTAACCATTGATAAGAAGGCAATTAGTAACGATATTGTTATTATTTAATATATTTGATGTTTTATTTCTAATTAAGCTATCGAAATGCTATTTTGTACATATAAAAATGATAATTTTAGATTTTATGATTATGTACAATTGTTTTAGTGTGAATAATATTATTGATATTTTGGAAACCAACGATCGGTTCTTGACTCGATCTTACAGGAACTAGGGTATTTTATTTTGTGAATCTTCTCTGATTTAACTCTCAACTTCGTAGTTGGAAAGGCCAGTTCAACAAGTGCAATGTATACGATTTTTCGATGACACATATACGTAATAATTAATGATACTGATAATAAATTCATAGGAAATCTATTTAATGTTATTGTAAAATGTTGCAAGGGTGAAGCTTAAGAATCTTAATGTACTTTTCTAATTCTATTGAAAGCGGGCGAAGTTTGTAGCGGTTTGGTAAAAGTTAACGAAGCAAATTGGATTTGACTAGACAGAGAAATTCACTCACGATTGTAATTATAGTGGAACAAGAGTTACCTTCAGTTTCGTAGGTGCGGTGGAATTTACTTATTTAACTCATAATTTGAGACCTATAAGAGATGAATCTTAGTAGTTGCGAGGACGTGTACACAGTATACCAAAGTTAGGACGTAAACTGGTTGTTCAGTGTTGTAGGCGCCTCCTCAGCGCGTTGAAGGTGCATGTTTTTCGGCCATTTCATATTATACGAGTCTCACGGAGACAGACAAAGGTATTTTTATAAAATCATTGCCTATCGAAACCAATATACGTAAAAATCGAACATTAATTATTTACTTACTTTTATCTTGATAGTCTTACGAATAAGTACTGTTAAAGAAGATTGGAGAGATGTTTGTGAGGTGAAAAGTCGGGATTCGCGTTATACGTTTTATCGATAAAATGTAAACTATTTATTGTAAATTGTTTTTTTTTCGCATAGATCTTAATTAGTGAATGTTTTATTAAGAAATTGGTGAGCCCGTTTCATCATACACATATTTTTATTTGTGCTGTGTTCGTTAAGTAATGTAAAGTATATTAACTGTATATTGTCGATATTTTACACGATATTTATTTATTGATTCGCTCTAGGTTCGCTATCACATTTTGTTTTTATTATTATTAATTTACAATTGGTCTGGAAGAGGTCAGTGGTCTGGCTGGGATGCATTTTGTTTATATGATTTATAAAATTTGCTCAAATATTTCATTTTATGTCGTATAAAAATATAAATAACCATAAAGTGAATCGTTACGATAGCTACAATAAGGTAATTAATTGTCAAATACATTGAAAATATATATAAGTACCGTTATATTTTTGACATGATCCCAAGCATCGATAAATATGTAATTTGTGCCCTCTGGAGTATGAATATATAAAACCTCGCAATGAAATGTAATAAAATAGATATAAGAATCATTGTACAAATATAATAATAATTATTATATTAATAAAAAGGCAAATCTAACAATACTCATAATATCACAAAAATTCGAAACTCAAAAACTCTTTTGTTTTTGACTTAGGTACATATTTATACCGTTCGTTTGAACTTTTTAAAGCATGTCAAGCCTACTCAATGCTATAATTAAGCTGATTAAAATTAACCAATGTACTTCACAATTAATTCATGCTACAATATATAGATTTCTACTTTCTATATAGTAGAAAAGCTACTGTGACAATTTACTTTAGGTTAAGGTAACGTGCGTGTACCTAATGTAGGTACCAATCTAATGTTTTTAAATCCCATGGACTATGGTGGATATTTCCCCATAGAATGATGGTTGGTATTATTTCTACCATGTGCAATCTAAGTAAATCCCGTGCCAGGTGGAAGAGATTCTGTTTGTAAAATTAAAAAAAAAGAAATATAAGTTTTATAAAATTACAATTAAGTTTCGATTGTTAGGTCTACTGACTGTTCTTGAATAAAAAAAATATTAGGTCCTTAGAAAAGATTAATGAAGCCTAATTTGGGGAATTTTATTTACCATTATTTCCTATCGATTCAAAATTTATGAAATATAACTATAATTAGTAACATAATAAGGTTAGGCGAGACGATATTGTCATAAATATATAAATACATGAAATTAATAAAGCATAATGATTGTAAATGCCAGATTTTTATTGTACCATCACCTTACTAGATATGAATAAGCAAGATTTGCATTAAGAATTTAAGAATGTTTTTCTTTCTACATAGGTAGGTAGGGTGATTTCGCCGGTTGGCGACCGATTAGCGGGATATTCAACTTTACGTCAATATTTAAGTATGTTGCACCCATAGCACATGTATTAAAGTTATATGACGGGGTCCTAGATATTGTCAAGTTATATTTAAAAGTAAAAAAATAAGAATTACAGTTGTGAAAACATTTTAAATTGAATAAATCTTAAAAACTATGTGAAATGCTAGTTGGCGACCACTTTTGCTAGTTGACGACTGCCCCCTTATCTAGTTGACGACCTCTCGATTTGCTAGGGAAAACTAAATTTGATTAATTAAAAATAAAAAATATGAACGTGTTAATGTTTAAAAAATAATTATTATTCATGCTTTATTATTCATACATTTAATAAATTATTAAAACACATTTTTTTCATGAGATCAAAGGTACACTTTAATATTCAAGCTTAAGCTTAAATGAATCTTAGCAAGTATAATACATTTTCCTACACAAGTACAAAATTAAAAATATCACTTTAAACAACAATTACAAAAGTTTAGAATCAAATCATCAGATCATCAGATCTCGGGATGTTATACATTTTACATTTTTTTCTAATACCGTGTCCTCCTTCTCTTATATTTTTAAAGCACATTCCAGATCTCTTTGGGAATAAGCCGGTGTTATTTTCTAATACGGTTTGTGGAGGACATCTGTAATGAAAATTTTATATATTAAACACCTACATTATGCAAAAAACAGATAAGATTATAAGTAGTGATTGCAAATGGTCGTAAACCCACATATTAATTTGCTCATTTTTAGTTGGCGACCACTTGATACCCATACATTTTAAGATGTTTTATAATAATAATTTGGTGGTCGTAAACTAAAAGATACACAGATAAAAATAAACAAATTAAATTGAAAGTGATTAAATTCCGAATTAGATTTGTAGTCTATAAAAAATAAAAATAAATGTTTTTCTTTCTAAATGTCTATTGGCGGCCAGGTGGTCGCCAACTGAAGTTATTGGATAATTCCAATTTCAGTTAGCGACCATTCAATTTTTTTACCTGATTTTGTATATTACATGTAATAAATGTACAAATAACGTAAAACATATATATATCCACTTAATAGAACATTAAAAAATTGACTCAAATAAATACATCACGATCTACTTACCTCGAACGCTTTACTTACTCACTATTTTTTTCGTTGTTTTGGGAACGTGTACGCGCCGAAAGTATGAGCGGCGGATTGAACTAAGATTTGTTTGCTTTCGGGTAAACACAAAGCTGCCAACTATTGTAGGTAAAACTAATAGGTTTATTCCCCTCTTTACATAAGTGAATTTCATTTGGAAAAGAAGAATAGAATTCTTATTATTTTCGTTTTAATGCCGTAGGACCTGTTAGTGGTCGGCTAACTGACCCCGGTCGCGTAACCCCCGAAATCACCCTACTTTGATTGTTGAACTCAGATCTAAAAATAACCTCATAATTATAACTATTTTTCCCCTTTTCAAAAAGAATAATGTGATAAAAGCAACGGTTTATAATAAGACTAGCTGATGCCCGCGACTTCGTCCGCGTGGATTTAGTTTTTTAATTCCCGCGGGAACTCTTTGATTTTTCGGGATAAAAAGTAGCCTATGTCACTCTCCGGCCCGTAAATTACCCCTATGCAAAAAATCACAGCAAGCCGTTGCTCTGTTGCTGCGTGATTGAAGGACAAACCAACAAACCAACAAACCAACAAACCAACAAACCAACAAACCAACAAACACACTTTCGCATTTATAATATTAGTAGGGATACTATACTAAGAGACTAAGTATAGTGCAAATCAAGTAAAAATCTTCAATATGAAAAGTGGGAGTTTCATGTAGTCGACAATAGATGGCGCTGACTGAACTACGTTAGTGAAGTCTGTAACTTTGAGAGAGCCACGGTTTCCAAACATTATTGAAAATTGTGAGTGTATTTAATTTAAGGCATTTTTATTGAAAGTGTTATCTTATAATATTTTTTATTAAATCAATGACACTGTATAACCTACCTACCCGTTTCCGAAATAGTACCTAAGTAGGTACGTTACTTAGATTTACTTAGGTAAACGTCGTTACATAACCGATGAAACTGGAAATAATTGTGATTAATTAATTATTATTATAAATATTTGAGGATACAGAATAACTAGATATAATGGTTAAAATCTAGTTTTCAAAATTTATAATCTCACTAAAATTTCAGAAGTCAATTCTACATTCGAATCCAATTAATTTCACTAATTTCTAAGAATGATGGATCTACAACAGGCATATCTAATAAATAGGCATAGGCATGTAGGTATAATTTACGTGCAGTTTAAATACTTATCAAAAAAGTTCCGCATCCAAAACTATAATGTTGGTAAAAGGCACCACATAATAATATCAGGCTAATGACAAAATAATGATTTGCGTGGAGGCCGGTCCCTTCCGTGTCAGTCACGGTTGATTGACCCCGCCCTCGGGCCGCCACAAATCTCAAAATTACTTTTTTGTTTCAACACGAACATTATGTATCGCTGGCTAGGTGTGGCGGACGCTAATGACTATTTAATAATCCCCCTTCCAGCTAAAGGCGAACCATTATGGGAGGTGAACTAATGTGATTTTGACAAGTTCGAAATCGAGGCAATTACGGTTTTGCAGGGTTTAAAATGGCCGCGTATTTGTAATTCCGACGTTTTCATGACTGATTTGCCGGAAGTCATTACTGGAGATTTGATTTTTGAACTTGGTCCTCTGGGTTACTAGTTGATCTATCCTGGCTTCGCTTAGGGGAGTTTCAGATATCTTAAACCCAGCGTTTTGAGCTGTAACTATAGGTATGTTGATAATATTATGTCAGACAAAAAGATTCTTTATTTTATACTTTTTCTATTTTTGATTTCTTTTTATTTTGTACCTAGGTAGCTTACCTAAATATCTTTTAACAGGTGGGCCAAAACGTTACCTACTAAATCAAAAAAATCTCAATAGCAACGTGGAGATTTCGAAATTGTTTGTTTGCTTGGAAATTGGCGGTGTTAGATACAAATCAGGGCTTTTGAGAGAAGTACCTACCTATGTATAGAGCTATTTATTGCATGTAGAACTTCTGCGACAGATCTTTGGTCGTGTCAGACTTTCGAGATGTTCTCCTTCTTCCACCGAAATTCGGTCAGGGGAACATTTTTTACCTTTCTGATATCCCCTACTTACATATAAATAATTTTCTGAATGCAGACTTCAATATGATTTGAGTCTCAGACAGAAATAAATAAATAGAATGAAGATACAGATTTTGTTTATTTAGGAGCATCTGTCTCGTCGCGGCCGTATCTGTGAGTTGAAAGGTCAAAGTAAATTGGCCAGTCAGTCATCTTACAATGATAGCAAGTGTGATTGATGAGCCCCCCTAGTGCCATTGCACTTGTACAGATTGGGTTCACGGCCGCACCGAGATAGCGCCCCATGACAATATGTTTTTGTATGACCAACTATTTTGTCACAGTGTATGAGGGCCTCGAATGAATTTTTTGCGTAAAGAAAGGTCTCACAAGTCCCAAAGACTTACAAGCATTATAACCTTATTAAAATGCAAGCGCAGTTTTGTATCTTATGTTAACACTAGTTGATGCCGGCGACTTCGTTCGCGTGGGTTGAGGTTTTTTAATTGTCCCACGTCCCACCATGTCAGCGGATTATTACCACAACAACACAAAAAAGTAGATATATTTCTAAGTAAAGGTACCAATACTTATCTACGTTCTTATTGTCCTGGAAGAAACCACTCTTATTTAAATTAGTTAATGAATTAATGAGAAAGTTGCTTGGAACCAATCTGCTTTGCTTCAGCTATCCACAAGATAGATAAGCTACATATTGTAGCATTTATTGTTTTGAAAAGAGCAACTGCTGAGTTTCTTGCCAGCTCTTCTTAGCAGAATCAGCATTCCGAACCGGTGGTAGATTCTCGACTTGTCATAAGAACCACAAGTTGATGAAATAAATAAATTTGAATTTGAATATAAGGCGAAGGATCTTATCAAGGTAGGTATCGGTATTAGTAAAATAGGTAGAATTTAGTCTAGGGCAGGTCAATCCGGTCTAAAAATTGTTATGTCAAGTTGGTAGGTAGGTACATATTTAAATCTAAAAAGCGTGGTAGTAACCTATTTAAAGGATGTTCCTTTCTTAATCATTCTAGGTAGACTAGGTAGGTAGATACTTAAACATAGGTAGGTCATTTTTAACTATGAAGGAAAACATTATTTGAATATAGGTAGTAGGTATTTCTTTAGAATAAATAAAGGCAGGTAACTGTGTTTCTATTCGGTTAATAAAATAGAGTTCCTAATAAAAAAAATTTGATCCTTTTAAATAACGTCATCTATTCTGTTAGCTTATTAAGGCCCATATTTTCTAAGCTATCCATCCAGAGCTTTAAAAAATGCCGAAAACTTTCTTATCAACCCAGCAGACGCCTGTGGCTCTACTCTACATGATGTCAAAAACTAAACAAGTGGTCCCAAAACACCGTATTAAACGTAGTTTCGAGATGAAGACATAAATCACAGTCTTTCACGTGCGACCTTGCCTCATAACATTCAATTTTATCGACTGCAATAAACCAAAGCAATGCTTGAATCAACGCCGCTGTATCGATATAAACACCTCGTAAATATTGTCCTTTCTTTTCACACTTATGAGTTATTGCTCTGGTCAAAAAAGGACAGATGCGTCGTCTCTTCATTTTGCCCGTACGGAAAATAGTTTATGAGAACTAAGGCTTCCGTATTTATCAAGCGAAGATAGACTATCTGTGTCTTACTTTAGAGTTTATTTTGCGTTGCTCTTTTCGATTTATTGCTTTTAAATAGGTCCTTAAATCGCAATAACGATTTGTTTATAGATGCTCGTGTGAAGTCGGCGGTCTTTGCATGTTTAATTTATGATACGTAATGTTATGACATTTATTACGGTGGTGTGAACATGAAATAATCATTTGGATAACAGGTTTTTATTGATGTACTAATTAAACTTTAATCGGAAGTCTACAACCATAAAATATTAATGTATGTTTTAATTGCTTTTTAAGTTTACAATTTATATATTTAAATAATTTAACTAAAATTCATAGATATTATAAAAAGCACTTTAAGTAGAAATGTTTTGTTATATTGAGTTCAAGCAAACTGCAATTTCATGATTTAATTTGTCTGGATAATTTTACCGTTACAGAAAAAACCAAACCTCTAAACCAGCTAACTCTGTAACGGTTCAAAAGTTCCTAATTCAAAAATTGGCGCGTTCGCCAGCCATTTTGTTTTGGGCGGTTACCCCGCACGCCCCGCCCCCCGCTCGCCACTCCCAGGCGTTGGCAACTCGGACGCAGCCCAACTCATTTGTTAAATTGTATACTAGGCGAAACAAGTTCTGCTCATAGAGAACTCATTACCTCTTATTTGGTAGAACATTTTTAGTTTATCTAGAACTTTCTAAAGGTAGGTATAGTAAAACTTATCTAGGTAGGTATGTTCTAACAATAATTTATCCTTAGAATTAATTTTTGAGTTTCCATTGGAAGTAAATAAATCTCAAAAGTTACATTAATTTCGTGCTACAATTAGGAAAATGACCCTTAGGTAGACCCAAGTTAGGTAAGCAGAACCTGAGTGAAAAAAGTAGGTAGGTAGGTACAATGCAGTGCGGCCTTAATAAATCATTATCAATTCATTATTATAGGTAGGTAGTTATAGTTTAAGTAATTAAATATCACATGCTTCAACGATGAAGAAAAACATCGTGAAGAAACTTGCTCACCTGAGAGTTCTCCTTAATATTCCCAAAGGTGTGTGAATTAGCTGTCAAGTGTCAATTCGCATTAGGCTAGCATGGTGGACTGTCTATGTCGTAGGTAGGTATATCCCTTCTCTGAGAGGAGATCCGCGCTTGGTAGTGAGCCGTTGAAGGATTGTTGATGATGATGATGATGATGATAATGATGAATTAGGTATTATTTAGAATACAAAATTGAGATACCTGCAACTGCCGTTACTAGCTACTTAGCAGTGGGTAAATCTTGGTAGCAATTGACGGATGAATTTTGACAGCAATAAAGCTGACAATCCTCACTGATATTAGGTATAAACGCGAAAGTGTATTCGTTTATTGGTTTTTCTTCAATTTTGCAGCAATATTTTTACATGGATATAGTTTAGGTCTTGGAGAGTGACATAAAATACTTTTATCCTGGAAGAACAGAGGATTCCCGCGGGTTTTTAACATCGTTAATTTTTAAAAACCTGCAGGAACCCTCCACGCGGATGAATTCGCGGGCAAAAGCTAGTTGTTGTAGTATTTATTTGAAATAAGTTATTAAAATACCATTTTAGGTCGGTAGGTGTCAATTTTGGAATTTTCACCACAATAATAAAATATTCATAATAAAAATAATTGAAAGCCAAACTTACCATCACTGGATACCTAACCATCGAACGCGTTTGAAGATGACATCGACTGACATTAGCCATCTCCTTTCCATATATGGTAAGTTATATATATCTATCCTTGTCCATATTGTTTTTTATAAGTTCCAACTTGAAGTGGAACGGCAAGGGAGTTACGTCAGTAACGAGGGATGCATGAGGTAGCGACTTATCTATGAGAAGTAGGTGCCTACATATTCACTTACGCAGATTTAAATATAGATAGGGTCTGCGAATATCAGCGATGTTCTGAAAATCTTTGCTAACCCTGGAGTTGTGATGAGCAAAGTTTTAAGGTTGGTAAAAGGTTTCAGACCCCTGATAGGTTCAAAGTATTTTTGTTAGTAGGTATGCACAAAAAAATATGCCTATATTCAAAATGTTCTTGTAATCATCAGGAGTTTCAGACATTTGCCTGAAATTTGATCTCTTTTGGTCCCTCTAATGTTTATTTTACTACGGATCCCTAATACCTGCCAAGAAGTACCTACTCGTATTTCAGTTTCAAAAAACGAAAGCTTAAGCTGAAATCTGGCTTCCTACTTGTCACTAATTCCTCTAGGTAGATACTTACCTACCTGTATCTAATAGTATCAATAGATATTCATAGGTAGGTAGGTAATTTTCAAAGTACCTACTTACCTTGTAGCTACCCTTAATAAATACAGCTTTAATTAATACAGGTCATAGAACTGGAAACGTTGACCAGTGCAATCTTTGATTCAGGTGTAACAAAGCGTTGGTTCAATAAATAAAAAGGTGTTGTAAGAGGCGATCTACAGGTCATAGAACTGGAAAAGTTGACCAGTGCAATCTTTGAATCAGGTGTAACAAAGCGTTGGTTCAATAAATAAAAAGGTGTTGTAAAAGGCGATCTACCTACAACATCGCAGGTATAACCATTATGATATAACTAGTTTTATACCGTTTAGAAGATACCACAGAGGCAGAAAGTTGCAATTAAATCGTCATCAAGTAAGGTAATGATTCCGATAAATGATGTTTTAATGATGATGGCACACTTACCGGAGCCTAATCCCAAAGCCGACAAAGTGCAAAAATGTTATCATTATGTTTGAAAAATGATATCGATGTCATGAAAGACTGATGGAAGAGCTCAGAATAATGTTGTTAAAGTGTCATGTAATTATTTATAGTCTTAAAGATGTTATGAAATATTTTGTCGGTGTGTAACTGAATAAGGTTAACTTATTATAACTATATAACTTAAGTATCTGCTTGGTGCCTTCCAATATGTTTTTAAGTAGATATAGTTACTACAAGTACGTATAAAAGAACACATAAATACTGACATTATAATATACCAGTTTAAAGAAGGAAGGAGTTGGCAGACCTCCCATTAGATGGACCGACGACATCAAACGAGTCGCAGGAAGCCGCTGGATTCAGGCGGCGCAAGACCGAGAGCTGTGGAAGTCCATGCGAGAGACCTTTGTCCAACCGTTGTCATCTATCGATTGATAAAGAAGAAGAAGAAGAAAGAAGATAATGGGTAGTCTAGAGGTTTTGATAAACTGTGGTGCAACGACGTTAGGATATTATCAAGCGTACGAGTCAAGGCGCAAGACTGATGCGTGTGGAATGCCCCACTAGGAACTTATGTCCACTGCTGGACATAATAGAAAATAAGGATTAACCATCAAGTAAATATGACTCTTCAAAAATTGCTGCTGTCTATTCTGACGATAGATAGTGACTTTTTTAAGTAGCCTCCTGCTACGGAGCTACGTGCTACGCAGAAAAAATCGGTAGGTAAATAAAAAGGAAAACAACTATGAATGTATATCAAGTAACTTACTCGACTTGATAACGTAAAGGTAAGTGTCAACTCAGGCTGAGATTTATAGAGCGTGCTCTGACTTTGCTTGGTCTTTAGAAACAGTCGAAACGAGACACAAACATGTCCTGAAATTTTGTCTCGTTTTATTTTGCGTCTTAACTGAAACGATCAGAATACAGTCTATGGAGTTCTATTAAGTGCCGAATTCACCACCGAAAAAAAAGTCGGAGAATTTGATATTTTGGCAAATTTTAATTAAAAAAACTGTCGGAACGTCCACTTTATCCCTCGGTTAAACGTCACTTTCGACGTTGGTGAAATCGGCACTTAATAGAACTTCTTTGATCCGGGCGGCAACTTTCAAATAGCTCTAATGGTTACCAACCTCCAAGAAGAGAAAGTATACAAGAAGAAGATTGTGTATTGCAATATTTATCCACCATTTGAACCTTGTCAGTCAGCGAATACACAACATTCTTCTTATTATTTGTTTAATACCATCACTCTTGTTGGTCTGAGCAAGTTCGACTGTGGATGACGGGGTTCCGGGTTCGATTCCCGGGTCAGGCCAAAAAATGCATGTATTTAGTTTTTCTGTCAAGAAATTTTCAGTAGGTACTAGCCCGGAGTTAGGAAGTTGGCGGTAAGTCACCCGTGCTTCGGAGAGCGCGTAAAGCCGTCGGACCTGCGCCTGATCTATCTCCGGTTATGGCGGATTTCCGTCCCATCGGACTATGAGAGTGAGGGAATAGAGAGTGCACCTGTGTTTGCGCACAGACTTGTGCACTATAATATCTCCCGCGCAGATGGATAATCTTTGTGGAGATTGGTTGCCGGGGCCGGTTTCGATCGAGAGGATTTACACATCATCTTATCTGTCTTGGCAGAGTGGTTGGTGGGATGATGTGACGTCAGACGCCGTCGCCCGTCAGTGTCCTTGGTTGTAGATCGCAGACGCGATGCTCCTCCACTTGTGGCAGCGTGGCGGAACTCCACCACTGATATCTGGACCACCGATTTAACCGAGTGTACGCTCTCTACTAGCTCTTTTCCTTCCACCTGAGCCTGCCGGATCAATCGACCGTTCATTTCTGGAGATGTGGCCGAAGAACTTCAAACAGCCAACTTTCTATAAGTGATATAATTAATCTATTCTGTCAAAGGTGCTTGACATTTAACCGTCGGAAGTCCCGGAATAGACGCCGCCGACGGGAATAGACCAGACCACCGCTGAAAGAACACGTTACATTGTTGGTTATTTATGTGGCCCACAACTTTGTAATCGTCTAATTGTCTGGCTGACTCTCAAGCACGCACTATACAAACGAACTTAATGCTAATTTAGATAAAAACTAACGTGAATGAAATTTTTCTGTCTGTGAATTCTTGCGGGCTTATCTTCGGAACGGCTGAACCAATTTTGACGGAATTTTCAAAGATAGGTGATTTGAGCTACATGTGACTCTGGAAAATCTTAGGGTTCCATTGTAACAGTATGGGTTGATATTAGGGCTATACCATACCACAGGGGCTAACTTTTGAATCGATCTTGGTTTGGCGCACTTGAAAACCTTTTCACTTCTTCCTTTCAACTTCTATATTACACAATAATGATATGTATGTAAGTAGGTAACTACTTCATGTCAAGAGAAAAAATTTGTTATCTGATCTCTTATAATGAAAAGTAAGAACGTGTCCGTCCGTAAGTAACGTCCAAAGTACCTACCTACCTAGATACGTACCTACTGTTTGAACGTGTGACGGCAGGCGCAGCATAACAGCAGCGAGTCCAGCGAACCTTCAGCTGGAAATTTCAGTGGATACTTACCTACTAGAAATTGTATAAATTCAAGGGAGGAAATGTATAAAAGATCTAAGTAAGACATAGGTAGGTATAACATCTCAATATGCATCTGCATTGGAATCCACGCTCTTGCACTTGCCAGCCATCGTGTTGCCGCCCGTCGCTCTCCACAGTGTCACTTTAAACGATGTAGGTACGTGGACGATTTCAAATCATGAATGGGGTCCCTCTAATCTCGACAACGTTTGCAATTCAATTTTAAAATATATGCCGTCATTTTCTAAATTCAAAACATCTCCAACATGTTACAACATCCTAATCTCTAGTCAGTAGGTAATCGTCAAACATAGCTAAGAACACTTCCGACTAATTCACCTTTGAAACAAAAAAAAACAAAATCAAAATCGGTTCAACCGTTCGGCTACTACGATGCCACACACACGCACGCACGTAAGAACGCACGCACGCAAGCACGCACTGATTAGAAATGGATCCTTGCTTCTTGTACAAGTGAAAAACCAAACATAACATCGCGCGTCGTAAGGGCACCGCTACTTGTGTTAGTTACGCGTTTTTCCGAAACGTTCCTTCCTTAACCTTATAAGACATAGGTTGGTATATTATGTAAGAAAAAATAGATTATAGGACATAATCTATATACCTATATAAAATTCAAAGTCCTGACTCCTGACTGACTGACTGAGATATCAACGCACAGCCTAAACTACTGAAGTTAGAAACTTGAAATTTTTACAGTTGGTTCCTTTTATGACGTAGGCGCACACTAAAAAAGGATTATTGGAAATTCCACCCCTAAGGGGTTTAAATAGGGGATGGAAGTTTATATGAAACTCCGTCATTTTTCAAGCTGTTTCCATCAAAGTTGGTATTCGAGCTTTCAGTTTAAAATAAAGAAGTACGTGTGTCACAGTTTTTGAAAATTCCACCCCAAAATCTAATTCTACGCGGACGAAGTCGCGGGGGCAAAAGCTAGTAGGGTGACTTCGCCGGTTACGCGACCAGGGTCAGTTACGCGACCACTAACAGGACCTACGGCATTAAAACGAAAATAATAAGAATTCTATTCTTCTTTTCCAAATGAAATTCACTTAAGTAAAGAGGGGGATAGACCTATTAGTTTTACCTACAATAGTTGGCAGCTTTGTGTTTACCCGAAAGCAAACAAATCTTAGTTCAATCCGCCGCTCATACTTTCGGCGCGTACACGTTCCCAAAACAACGAAAAAAATAGTGAGTAAGTGATGCGTTCGAGGTAAGTAGATCGTGATGTATTTATTTGAGTCAATTTTTTAATGTTCTATTAAGTGGATATATATATGTTTTACGTTATTTGTACATTTATTACATGTAATATACAAAATCAGGTAAAAAAATTGAATGGTCGCTAACTGAAATTGGAATTAGCCAATAACTTCAGTTGGCGACCACCTGGCCGCCAATAGACATTTAGAAAGAAAAACATTTATTTTTATTTTTTATGGACTACAAATCTAATTCGGAATTTAATCACTTTCAATTTAATTTGTTTATTTTTATCCGTGTATCTTTTAATTTACGACCACCAAATTATTATTATAAAACATCTTAAAATGTATGGGTATCAAGTGGTCGCCAACTAAAAATAAGCAAATTAATATGTGGGTTTACGACCATTTGCAATCACTACTTATAATTTTATCTGTTTTTTGCATAGTGTAGGTGTTTAATATATAATATTTTCGGTTCACTAATGATTAACAAAAAACGTTAAACAAATGATCATTTCACAAAAAACGTTTTAAAAGCTAATCAAATCACAAACGTCGTATTCCACGAACTAATCATTTTACAAAAGATCATTTTACAAATATTCTATTCGCAAATGTTTTATTTTGCAAATGTGCTGGATGTTAAAATATCAGTTTAAAATTTATTATTTCACCAAATTTGCAATTTGGTGAAATAATAAATCCGCCGTATTACGGCTAGCTGTTATCAAAAACAGGGCCGTTTTGAAATGCAATGGGCTACGCCAGAAGACTCGCTCCGTCGCCCCTTCATTCAGCTTCGCCTACTCGACCTTCGTTTCGCTACGGAGGTCGCCGGCTCGCTTCGCTCGCCACCTCCCCCCTTCGCTCCACTCGGCCTCGTAGGCTCGCTTCATTCAGGACCTCTTTCGCGAGCTTCTGGCTTCGCGCTTCATAAAAACACTCTAGGGGTAGGGCAGACAAGACTACGTGGAGTCGGGGTTGGCCATTTCGGTTCTGGCGTAGCCCATTTAATTTATAGCGAAGCGCAGCTCCCGCCACAGCCTTGAACAGATCATTTTATCAAAAAAAAATGCTACATGTTGTTTTACTAATTAACACAATTAAGAAATCAATTGTTTGTCAAATATTATTTTATGAAATCACAATTTGTCTAGTAATTTGTTTTGTCAAGCGAATTATTTGTGGAACCAGAAATTTTATAATGATCAATAAATGATTCATTTATTTTGCTAAACGTTGTTTGTGGAATGACACTTTGTTATTTGTTTTTTGTGAATTGATCGGTCACCAATATTTTCATTACAGATGTCCCCCACAAACCGTATTAGAAAATAACACCGGCTTATTCCCAAAGAGATCTGGAATGTGCTTTATAAATATAAGAGAAGGAGGACACGGTATTAGAAAGAAATATAAAATGTATAACATCCCGAGATCTGATGATCTGATGATTTGATTCTAAACTTTTGTAATTGTTGTTTAAAGTGATATTTTTAATTTTGTACTTGTGTAGGAAAATGTATTATACTTGCTAAGATTCATTTAAGCTTAAGCTTGAATATTAAAGTGTACCTTTGATCTCATGAAAAAATGTGTTTTAATAATTTATTATAATGTATGAATAATAAAGCATGAATAATAATTATTTTTTAAACATTAACACGTTCATATTTTTTATTTTTAATTAATCAAATTTAGTTTTCCCTAGCAAATCGAGAGGTCGCCAACTAGATAAGGGGGCAGTCGTCAACTAGCAAAAGTGGTCGCCAACTAGCATTTCACATAGTTTTTAAGATTTATTCAATTTAAAATGTTTTCACAACTGTAATTCTTATTTTTTTACTTTTAAATATAACTTGACAATATCTAGGACCCCGTCATATAACTTTAATACATGTGCTATGGGTGCAACATACTTAAATATTGACGTAAAGTTGAATATCCCGCTAATCGGTCGCCAACCGGCGAAATCACCCTATAAAAAAAACCTTTTCACGTTAAGCCGAAATCTGCCTTAGGTGGGTAGATAGTAATCTACAGCCCTGTGTCTTGTCTGCTGGATTATCCTTATTAAATTACCACACGCTGGTCGCAGCAGGATCACTTGCGGACGTGTTATTTAGTTACAGTCGCTATTCAACGAGTGCCCGCTTATTTTATTTTTTTAATAATCCTTCAGGTTAGGTACTTCTTAACGTGTGATCTCGTTTAATGGTAAGTGGTGATGCAGTTCAAGTTGAAAGCTGACTAACGCGAAAGAGGTATGGCAAGTTTTATTAAGTTCATACCCCTATCAGTATCTACTAGTTTGTCTGGTGGAAGGTTTTGACCGTGGCTCGTTACCACCCACCGTCAAAGACGTGCCGCCAAGCGATTTAGCGTTCCGGCACGATGGCGTGAAACAGATTAGTGTATGGGTTGAATGTACACTGTCATACCTCTTCCAAGTTAGCTCGCTTCATTTTAGACTGTATCGTCACTTACCATCAGGTGAGATCGCAGTCAATGGCTATCTTGTTTTCGCGTAATATTCTTACGATATACACAACAATAATACGACAATTGAATACTAAGCATAATATAGATACCTATTCTATAAATAATTACTCTGTGTGTTCGAGTGCATCGCACATTTCTAGTAAGACTAGTTACCTAGATTAGCATCTAATCATACGACGTTTTGCAGAAAGATTGAGTATTTTTGCTTAATTGACAGTCCAAGATTTATCATCGTTGGTAGGTACCTACCTATAGTTCTTGCAATTCACGACGGCGTAACCACAGGTAAAGCGTCCGTAACTTCGTGAGATAAACATAGTACTTATATCTTGAAAATCTATCATCCTAACTCCTAACGAAATAAAATTGTTGGGCGAAAAGGGGATAATTTTATAATTGCTGAGAATCACTGCCATATTATAAACATGTATTTGCAGGACTTAACTTACTTACTGCGAAAGGAACGAAGCTGGAATACGGAATGCGAGAATCCGGACCGGATATTAAACGGAAAGCCTTCGACACTCGCCTATTTGAATCTTGCTTCTCCTCTAGCTTCTATAGCTATTACGTAGGTACCTAGAGGAGGTCTATATCCCATCTACTTTTATATTAGTTACCTACATTTGAATACGGAACACCTATTACATTCCTGTTGCTAGATCAGAACTTTTTAGGTCGTTGAAAAATGAATTGTCACTTGCATGTACGCCTAAGGCGCAACGCCCACCAACGAAGTGAAGTGATTTTTTGTTAACTTAAACTCAGCTTTATTTACTTCAACAAAGAAACAGTTAAAATTGATGCAAAGGAAACAATACAAGGTGTGCTGTATTCTTTTACTAGAGATTGAGTTGTTATCGAATAATCTTGCCAAATTACAGCTATTTAGTACCAAAAGTCTCTGCGCTAGGCCCCGCTCAGACGGACGGACTTAGCGAAACTATACGGGTTCCGTGTTGTTTTACTACGGAACCCTGAAAAGACGCAACTGAGCTCTGCTGGAGGCAGATTATCCCTTAGGTATAATATTATGTGAACGAGTCTCATTTTAAAGTCTATAAAATAAACATTAATAAATAGAACAATAATTTAAAAGCAAATAATCTATATATATATGGGTGATTATACAAAAGTTGGGTAACTATTGAGGATATTTTGTTTACTATAGTTATTAAATCAAATTTCTACAAATTCGGGTGTATATGATGTCTAATCTAATGAATTTATTGTTCCCAATCGGGCCAGTCACTTTTTTAAGTAGATTGTGAGATATTTCAAATTTTCAGAATTTGATCGCCAGAAATTCAATTTTGTAAGAATTATAATGAAATTTAATAAAAATGAGTACAAATATCTTAAGATTTAATAATGGCACATGTCTTTTAAGTATTAAAATCACTTAGTAACAATTAAAAATAATTATTAATATGTAATACTGGAAATCATCTTCTAAAAATTTTAATTTTGCTATTATTTATTTAAACTGAAATATAAAATAGAAATGCTTTTGAAAAATGTGTAGCAATTAAGATAAAAGTGCTCTAAAACAAAAAACATCAGTATTTTGGAAACACAAAATACTCTGGCGAAATACCTGACAAAGGACTGACGCCAACGGACTGATGAAAATGACATAAATTTGAGGTAATACGCGGAACTAATGTTTTTTTTGGTAATTTCGAATATCAACAATGTACATATTAACAAATCATAGTTAACTATGTATAAATGGGAATAAACCCCAGATTAACAAGAAAATAACTACTCACCAAAGGACTGAAATTTTGACTGGATCAGCGCGTGTGCAGACGACAAACACGACCCAAGCACTGGTACCTTTATGGCGGCCGTCAAATTGTGTGGTCCACAACTAACTTCATTACCAACATTACAATTCAAACAGGGATTTGACGTTGTGTCAATGATATTTGGCAAGAATTTCAAATTTAAACAACACACAACAGACTGACGAATGAAACTAAACACAAAGTTTCTTATTTTTTTTTTAAATAAAGTGGAGAACATTGCATTATGAAAGTTGTAGTATATATTACTGTGTACGTCACAGATTGTAGTAAATTAATAAGTTTTCTGAAATCAATGATAATGTTTAATAGATAGTCACTTGATTGTTGGTATTCGGGATTGTGACATGCCAAAGGGCTGACGTTTTAAGCATTTATTGTGTTTTTTTATTAACTTGTATTTAAAATGAAGAGCTGAAATTGGGTGACCAAATAAAGGACTTTTCATTGTTTTATAATAAATTGTAATCTCAATAAAATATAATCAGACTTTGTATATATTGGCTGATGACATTGAGTTACCCAATTTTTGTATATTCACCCATATAAAATTCAAAGTCCTGACTGACTGACTGACTGAGATATCAACGCACAGCCTAAACTACTGAAGTTAGAAACTTGAAACTTTTACAGTTGGTTTCTTTTTATGACGTAGGCGCACACTAAGAAAGGATTTTTGAAAATTCCCTAAGGGGGTAAAATAGGGGTTTGAAAAATCGAACTTAATGTGAGCAAAGCCACGAGCAAAAGCTAGTCTAAAATAAAAATATGTAATGCAACCTAGATAATGTTATCTAGGTTGCTTATAAGAATATAAATAGCAAAACTATGTAATTCATTACAATACGCAAACAAAAATATTAACATTTGTATGAACAGCTCTGAACAGCCATTACAAATACACAACAATCAACCATTGCGATTCGAAAGTGAGACATTAAGCCTCGAATGACACAAGCAAATAAACGTGACTGTTCTCACGGCGCCATGCAAATGATGCTTGATGAGAACCGACCTTCATCTCCCGCAGAAAGCATGACTTTTTAATCTTTTGCATTGTTCTCGCCAAGAATGAGCTTATAGATTGCATTTAAATATCTACAATACAATAACATCCTTTGGATTTCTAGAAGCAAGTGTTACTTTGTGGAATTGGGTCTCCTTCTTCTTTCTCTCTTCATGGATTCTTCCACAGGCCTTAGTCTTGCATCGCCTAAATCTCGCGGTTCCCTGCGACTCGTTTGATATCGTCGGTCCAACTAGTGGGGATTCTGCCAACACTGCGCTTCCCAGTACGGGGTCGTCACTACAGCACCTTGGGACCCCATCGACTAGCTATCAGCTCTTCGAATTATGTGCTCCGCCCATTTCCACTTCAGTTTCGCAACTCGCTGAGCTAAGTCGGTGACTTTGGTTCTTCTATGGAGTTATTTTATGTGTGTGTATCTTAGAAAAGATCCTCATTATCATTATATAAGAGATCATTTGGAATCAATACGGTAGGTTATAAGGTCATCTACTTACTAGAAAATTTATTAAAATTTTATTCTATCGATAAGTTGATCGATAAGTTGATCGAAAATGCACTTAAATTTTAAATTGATGAATACCTACGCTAGACGCAGTGTGATGACGTCATCTAGATAGTAAGTTGGAGCGAACTAACTACAGTTTTTAGGTAGGTACGGTTTTTGGTAAAGCCAAATCTTGAACCAATCTTCAAAGAGTGTAAAAATCGTTTGTGTAAAGTACAAACTTTTTTTGCTTGAATGATTTAAAACTTTTAATTGAAGTAACTACCTATAGGTATAGGCTTGTCCTTAGCGCACGTAAGCCCTTAGGTCGGGGGTTTGACATGTTTGTAGACAAAGGGATGTATGATTAATGGGGTTTCCCCGCAAAATCTTGCTATGCATACTTGCTATGGATTTCTCGACTAATTAAATTGTTTGCTGTAGAAAAGCTTTAGGAGGGTCATGATTAAACGGCGCTGCGCAATGACGGGGAAATTAATTTCCCTCGTGATCTTTGCATATATTATATTTAACATCTCAATTATTACGGTTTTAAAATATTATGATTTAGAAGATTATGGATTTAAGAAACTTCTATTGATGTTAATCAGATTTACACAAAGTTCAATTGAAGATTGAATACAGTTTGGGAATACATTTTATTAATATCCAGGTGTATTTAGATGCTAAGCTATTTTTTAATGGAAATTACATTATTACCAAAATTAAGAGCTAATGGGAAATAAAAATTCCTTGCGAGGAGACTAATATTGTACCTACTACTATGTCGTGTTGCGAGCTTAAAAGTTTTTATATAAAACACCCTATACATTTTCGAAAGTAAGTGGTAAAGAATAGCTCATTCGACCTTGCGGAACTTTTTATATTTCAATAAAAAAAACAATTTCGATAATATTATATCTACTAAGTACTTTAGTAAGTACTAAGTACATGCTGTAATAAGTAATAAAAAAGATTTATTAGTTAAGTTTTGTTGCACCTATTTTAGATAAATATCTATTAGATAAATAATTCGATGACTTGGTGATTATATTCATAAGCTCCTATATCCTTCTCCAGACCATGTAACCACGTGGGTAGAGTCGAATTGTCGCCACAATAACCGTTATCCACCGTGTAGTTAAGCTTATTATGTAGATGACTTTGTCCAATATACGATATACACCCACCAATATCGCTTGACCTACCCTTTCCCCCGTGTTGTATGTAAGTTTAGGTGATATTGAGGAATTTGGTCGCAGATCAGAGGCCTTGTGATGTTGGACGTGGTATCAAAGTTTGAGGTGAGCGGTTCCATTGTCGCACAATTGATTAATGTCGTAGTTTATCTACCCGATATGACAACAATGGCGTCTTACCCGAATGCCTTAATGCGGTCTATAGGTTTTATTTACCAACCCCTTTATACATGGTGTTTTATTTAGTTCATTTGATTTGTAACTTTTGTGACAGGCAGGATCATCTGAGAGCAATGTTTACCTTTTTTAAGATGATAAAATAATCAACGTTATTTTTTCTTTTTAATTAGCTTTCGCCAGTATCATTATTAAAAATTCTGCAGAAACACATCGTTCTTTGCGGAATATCAAGCTCTTGTCATTTTCTAGGTTCTTAACTTTAACTAGCCAAAATTCACGAAGATCCAATAAACTGCTGTTGCATTATTGAAGGACAATCCAAACAATCAGCATACAATCACACTTCCTAAACTGTAATATTAGTTGGGAGGTGGGGATAGTAGAAATTAAAAAACGTTTTCAGGACCCGCGCTTTCCAATTTTAACCGCTGATATGGTGCCACATTAAACAGTTAAAAAATAAAACACGATTAGAAAAGTATAATAAAATATTATATCTTCCTTAATTTCTGCTTTTGCTTTTCAGGTGCTGTGGCAGTTCTGCAGTCTCCGGTGTTCATCTGAAATGGAAAGGACGATCTATTAATAAATATAGGCCCAGAAAATAAAAACAGAGCATTATTTTATTCAACGCAAGACATCCTGTATAAAGTAGTAGGTACCTAAACGTCACTCATGCGCATGACAGATGACGCTGAAGCTTCGATCCATTCTATGCAAATGTTCACTCTCATGTTCCTGATATTTTGAAAGCTAACATCAATTTGTCAGACCATAGAAGAACAAGTATCATAAAATTAAATCTAAAACCTTATCGATACCACTGCAACGCGGCATAGTACCCTGCCGACACAAGATGTTCTTACTTATAGTCCATTCCAAAGGAGTTGAGCTGAAAGGTAAATAAATATGGCCGTAGTGATCACGTGACTTCATTTTGACATGACCTCTAGTGACGGACCATTGCCAAACTATATTGGAAATAAACTACCTATATTTCACAAGATGTTCATAATATGTTGGAAATATTGTTATTTTGGAAGGCCAAACTATTTTATACGTAAACTTATAGTAAAACTGTATTTGGATCATTTTTGCACCTACATTTTAATACGAGTACTTACATATAATATTTGAAAATTTGAATCGGAGGATGATCGAAATACCTATCGATACTGAGATCAAAACAGTTTTTTTTTTCAGTATTTTTTTAAAACATTTTACGCCAAAACTACTGAACAGATCCAAATTTTGTATGGTGGTAGCTGAAATTTTGGGTTAACATTTATCTTGGGATACAAACTATTCTACGACAGTTTTAAGAAATAGTGACGTTCTTTCTAGATAGGTCACTTCATTCTAAAGGTGCGATATTTTAGTTTAGTACCTGTGTACTTACTGCATTCTGCGCATTTTCAAATCTTATAATTACCTATTACACAGTAAGTTGTATGTGCGGATGGCACCTCTCATCGCAGCTCGCTAGGGGTGGATGCAGGCGGCTGTTCAGTGTCAGGTGGTAACGGGGCGGATGTATGACGCCTGTGGAGATAAGAAAAATGTTACCAACGCCTATGGTCAAAAAACAAGTATAGTTACGGATTCTTACTTATATATCCTACAAATATTTTTGGATCAAAATGTTAAAACTATGATGAGTAAGATAGGGATTGTCTGATATATTCAAACGTATGGTTGATCTATGAATAGGGTAAAAGTGGGAGAGACGCCATACTTTTTGTTGAAATTATGAAAAAAATAGAAAAAATCATTTTAAGCCATCCATTTATTTTTTATTCGAAAGGTACATTAGTATTAAGTATTACAATTGTAATTAAGTAATTTTAGAATTAACATAAAAAGAAACGAAAAATAAAAATTGTAAGTACCCAGCAGGCCGTCTCTTCCACAAAGTGTGGGAGAGATGCCATATAGTATAGTAATAAATATCTTGAGGACCTAGTCCAGCCTTTTTGGTATCACCAGTCTTGAGAGACGTCTGCTCAAGGTGCGAATCGGTATTCCATAAAGTCTTTGAGCTTCATTTTTCGATATTTCACCATTTTTCGATATTTCTCAATTTTTCACTTTTTTCATGGGCAGAATTAAGTTTTCCTCAGTCCACTGCCCTCTGGCCAATGTATGCTTCCTCACGTATTTTCTAGGCATTCTATAACCAATAAAAATAGGTAGTTAGTAAAAAAGAAAATATCCTACACATACACTTTTGCAAAAGGTGGCATCTCTCCTCATTTTATGGGAGAGATGCCATGTAGATATAAAATACGAAAGATATTTAGTTACATGGCGAAATCTAATTAAAATAAGTAAATAATAAACAAAATAATACAATAAAACCAAATCTTACCTTACGGCGTCTTTTTTTCACATTTAACACTCATCAAAACCGCAGCGACTCAAAATTTTCGTCGAAAAAATTCACGCGATGAAATAAACTTTTCGTCAAACACATGTCACACTCGAGTGCAATCGAATAAGAACTGACACGTTGCGAAGGAATCGTCTATGGGTAATTAAAAATAGTGAGAAATATATCTATCTATTTCTCCCTCACTGAATTACCAAAGGTATGGCGTCTCACCTCACATGGCGTCTCTCCCACTTTTACCCTATTAAATGATACGATTGAAGTTGTCAAGTGAATACGATTTTCTTATAAGTTCGCACGCTTATGAAGATTAGGTATGACAATCATGTCCTAGATATATAAATATTTTTGAATCAAAATGTTAAAATCATTGTGATTCAAAGTGGTGAATAGAATACCGGCCATGCGATTGTTTGACAGTTTCAAACGTATGTATGTAATGATACGATTGAAGGTGTCAAATGAATAAGATTTCCTTATAAATTCGCAGCATCATGAAGATAATGTTGATCATGATTATCCGTAAGATACCTTATAAAGTTTTTTTGAATTCATCTTGAGATCGACTAGACGAATTAGAAAAACAATTAGATTAGAGGTGATTAAAATAATAATATCTATGCGCCTTCGATCACAAAAAGTATGTACCTACTTTGCTTCAAATTAATGTTTACAAGATTTTCAAGTGTGATAAAAATACTTGTTGCCAACTTTATTTGCTGTCAGAAAATACGATGAGTTAGCAAAATTGGCTTGGTGATGCAAAGTTGTTTTTGCTTCCATGCCACGCTCACGATGTAAGTACTGATGTGTTTTTGACACTATATAAAGTTGTTTACGTATATAAACATGCCTATAGACTATAGTGTATGTTTATTTTCTGCTTTTCTTCAACGGCTTCTGTTAGTAGGTACTTAACTACGTCATGGCAAAGCTACAACATTGACGACTACTTATCCACTACATTACAAACTCGACAAAATAGAGACGTCTAGAAATCATTAAGGTGAGTACCTACCTACGAGTACCTACATCCAAAAGAAACTAATGACTACGAGATAATGCGTAAGAAATAGACGAAGGAGCAAACGTAAGAAACGTCCTTTCTGAAAAAGTGAAAAAACGTTTCGTGATGGAGTAAAGGAAAAAAGACCGAATTTCGTCTCAGGAGAGTAAGACTGCAAAGCCTGAGTGTTTAATCCATTCCAAACTGGCGTAAAGACCAATATGTTTCAAACAAAATAATAATCTAAGCAGCTTGTTACACGGTCTATTTTATAGTAACTGATATGAAAGTTGTAGGAAATAAACTCCGTATACATAACAGCGACATATTCGTGACTGGTGCGAGCGAGAGGACAATTTATAAAGAAAGAGAGGTCTGTGTGGCATTTTGATTAATACACAGTCATTGCTCAGAACGGGCTGTGTACCATTGCTAAGTAATGACCACTCCATAAAGACATGGTTAAGGTTAAAAGAAAATTACTTTATCAACGCCTTGTTTTAAATAAATATCCTGTTTCAGGAAATATTATTGTTGTTTCCAATACAAGAGATTGAGATGTTCCGATGTTAAAGATTCTACCGCCTTATTTATTGCTACACAGGTGATGTATTATTGGGTTCATTTATTTTTAAGTAGATTGTGATAAGGTGGTGATTTCTCGTTTGAATAATGAAGTCATTATTAGATACGAATGGATAAATAATTAAATTAAATTACTGTAACCGGAATGAGATATTTAAATAATGATAATGTGTGTACTGTGTATTGATTTCAATGCAGTTTGTATGTTTTATAAATGTGTTATGAATGGTGTTATAATAATTTTATTTTAAAATTGATTATATTTATATTTTATATCATACCTTTTTGTAGTTTTTTATTTTGTTGAAGGTATAAGTCAGTTGTTTTATTATCAGTTATCGCGTTATCAGTAAGTGCAACATAGAAAAATTACTGGACTGATTCCCATATAAAGCTGATAGATACCTGTCGTTAATTAAAATCAATTCATTGTGATACAGTCTGTAGGGTATAAGCTCAGAATTAGGTATATTTGTGTTAGTGCACACGCATTCCGTAGAGTGATAACCGGCTTGAGGCGCCACGCATCCCACACTTGGTTTAAACAAGTTTGTACTGTTTTTACGTCTTCAGCAGGGTGAACATGGGCGGGCAGAAGACAAAAATTTTATCCCCTGACAAGAGATAAAACTATCCTCGGAAACTAACAACTTTCTGAAACTTGAACAAAAACCCGATTGCGTTAACAAATATTAACTGAAAATTCGAATAAATTCGATAGGTAGTGCTTTTCTTCTCGAATTTTATACCTTATGCAACTCTGACAATTTAGACTCGACTCGTAATTATGTTAAAATCATAAAAATACATTCGAAAAATATTATTCTCTTTCTGCAGTCGGGTAAACACATACAAACTATGAAGATGCGCTAATAAATAATCGATATCCTTGTACGTTCAGAATCCGCTATAAAAATACTCTTAGCATAAAAAAAAAAGTTAAAATATAAGAACAAAAAATCCCAGTGAAGTTAAACATAAGCCTTATTGGCTAAAAAGGGTTAAGCTGCAAGAGTCTTCTACCAAAGGAATGACTAATGACTTAAGATAATCTGTGACAGATTCGTCTTACTAAAAAAGCCGACGCTTGACAAAGACAAATATGATTATTCAGGTATATTCAACCTTGGAGTTTCGGTTGGTGTTTTAATTACCTGAATTCTCACAACGTGTGTCGTATGATGTTTTTTTATCGGATTTTTTTCGGCCAAGTTATTTTGTACCTCTGTGAATCATGCATGCTAGTAGGCATCACATAAGGATGCTAGTATAATTCATTAATTTAAAATAAATAACGGCCTTTTACTAATGTGACGTCTTAAGTTTGTTTAGCAAAATCTCATGTCAGAATGAAGCGATTTACATCTCTGTAGGCGCATTGGTATCTTTTAAAAAATTATGTGGAGTGTGGACCTAATAAAATGCTTGGCAACAAAATATCATTTTAATTATTTATCGTGTTAGGTAACTTTTTTTACGGTTCCAAATGTAAAAAGTAAAAAGTGTCACGTGGAATTTTAATAAATCTCGTCGTCAGGGTACCTACTTAAGTAATACCTATTTACCTTCAAATAATGTTAAATCTCTATCTTGATTTAGGCTTCCGTTGTCTGTCAGTCAAGTTACTATTATTTGATTACTAGCTTTTGCCCCCGCGACTTCGTCCGCGTGGAATTAGATTTTGGGGTGGAATTTTCAAAAACTGGGACACACGTACTTTTTTATTTTTAACTGAAAGCTCAAATACCAACTTTGATGGAAACAGCTTGAAAAATGACGGAGTTTCATATAAACTTCCATCCCCTATTTAAACCCCTTAGGGGTGGAATTTCCAATAATCCTTTCTTAGTGTGCGCCTACGTCATAAAAGGAACCAACTGTAACAAGTTTCTAACTTCAGTAGTTTAGGCTGTGCGTTGATATCTCAGTCAGTCAGTCAGTCAGTCAGTCAGTCAGGACTTTGAATTTTATATATATAGATAACTATTATGATGACTGCCTCGTCGTTCTAGTGGTTATGTTCGACTATGAAGAAGTCCAGGGTTCGATTCCCGGGTCGGGTCAAAAATATCTAGGTACCGTCAATTATTAATTTTTTTACTAGCACGGAAGAGGGTGTGTCACGTGTCTCGGAGAGTAAAGCCACCGGTTCTGCGCCTGATCTCGCTCCGGTCGTGTCGGATTTCGGACATCAGACTATTACAGTGAGCGAACAGAGAGTGCAGAGTGGCGCACACAGCTGTGCACTATAATATCTCCTGGGCATATGGCAAATCCCTGTGGAGATAGATACCTTTAACGGATCAACAATATAAGCATTTCTGTGGAATCGTATTTTTACCTACTGACTGAAAAATCAAATATTGATTAATCTAGTCATTATTCACTACCAGATTCATTCGTATTTATATTAATTTTAATGAATGGTGACAAAAAAGTCGAAGACAATATCAGGAGCGTTGGCAATCAATAATGTTTGGCTAGGTAAGACCGGCCGGCAGTTAGCTGGAATGGTCTCGCCATTACGGCATAATTCCTTGCCATTTGCTTGCGGCTGGAGGGTTGCTGATGGTCACCGATTGTGAACTGAGGATGTTTCTATGTTGTGATTGTGTATCTTCATTTGCTTTAAGACCTTTAACACTTTATAACTCCTTGGTAATTAATACTTAGATAAATCTAAATGTGTGTGAGATATAGGCTTTTATAACTTGATTGCGAAAGAATTGGTAAATTTATCATTACACAAATTTAAACAGTGTGTAAAGAATCATTTAATAAGTAGAGGCTATTAAACAGTTAATGAAGATTTTTCCCGAATCCTATCGGGAAGAAATAACGATTTTTTATAACCTGGGACTGGACTTCTATGAAGACTGATAACTTCAAGATTCAATTTCAAAATTATTTATTTCATGAAGGACAACCGGTTGCTCTTATAACTGTAAGATTCTATCACCAATTCGGAATGCTGATTTATATATGTATAATTAGTGTATAATGCAGAAAAGTACCTAATGGATTCCCATGATTATACCTATTACCTACTTATAATGTCACAAAAAATTTCATACCCGTAGGGTGATATACTATTATATACCTAGCGGTGCCTAAACGCAATGGTTTTAAATTAATCGTTTCAGCTAATTCCTTTTAGTTAGCCTGCAGCGATACGAACCTCAAGTAATTAAAAACTTGTAGTTGGAGTATGTACCTTATACAGTTTTTATACGTATAAGTTGAGTAATTGTGCCTACGTTTCATAATTAAATCTTATAAAATCCTACTTCCTAATAATATTTTAAATGCGGAAGGTTGGATGGATGGATGGATGGATTTAGCTGAAAGGCAAAGAGCTAGCTAGATTATAGTATGAAATGACATAAAGGCTTCTTTTAATTACTGAAAATAAGAGAGTTCCCGCAGGAATTAAAAAACCTCAATCCACGCGGAAGAAGTCGTGGGTATTATCTGGTACAATTATAAAATTAGTTAATAATTATTACATATATTATTTAATTACATTTTGTATTTACACGCTTGACAAGGTTCAGTCTCATGGCCTTAATCTCTTAAGATATTAATCAGCCTACTGATTAATAGATTAAGAATTATGTACAAAAAGTTAAAAGACTTTTTATAATATTGAATTTAGTTTTAGTAGTGATGGCTTCGTTATTCAAGCCACAAGCAACAGATGTTTTAAATTATTTCGGTAATCCATACACCTGTATGGTGAGACCAAAGGGTGGTCAAGCGGAATCGCCTTGCCGTTCCAACTAATTTCTTGCAATTTACCTGCGGCGAGCTGAAGCGATGGCCAAGCGATTGTTTTCCGCAGAGATATCTACGAATGTATGGAGAAAATAGTTTTGTATCAGGTTTGAATCTTCTTGCTACGATCAATAATAGCAGAAGTTGATGCGAGAATCAGCAGCAGATTTCTAGGCTTTACGCTTCGCTTCATTATTTTTCTATGCGTCCGCTTTTTTTTATTCGTTAACAAGATAATCCTTGACTGCAATCTTACCTGATGGTAAGTGACGATGCAGTCTAAGATGGTAGCGAGCTAACTTGGAACCCTAACATATCCCTAACCGGTTTCTACATGCCATCGTGCCGGAACGCTAAATCGCTTGGTGGCACTTAGCATCAGGTGAGATCGCAGTCAAGCGCTAGTCTATAGGTATATTAAAACAAAATAGCATAAATCCTCCTATATATACTAAATATTCTCAGAGAAGACTGACCCCACTGATCCGTGGTCAGTAATGAGCTGACGATGGACTAAATGATGATGATTTACTTTGATTTAATTTGATTGAGCTTAAACCATCCACGGAAGCTATATTCTTGTTTGAAGTCAAAAATAGTACCTACCTATACGTACCTACTTAAAACAAAAAATTTCAAAATTTTAACTTTTAAGAAGAGGCTAGAGGTAACTTTAAAGAGGTAACTATTATTAAATTATACAAAGAACAACAATTAATTAAGGTAAGTACAAGTAACTACTAATTAGGCGGGCTTAATAACGAGCAATAAATTAACGCTCCTAATTATTTTGTACTACTGTATTATTATAAATATATTCACGAATATTGTACTACACAGTTCTGATTTAACGGTATGAGGTTTCGTGCAGCGGTACTTAATTATTATACACAGTGGGTCACGCTGCACGCAGTAGGTACGCCTGAAATGGTTGCGCCATTACTACATAATCTAGAGTCATTTGCAGCGACTGGTCGCTTGAAGTTTGATTCTAGTATGTTATGTAAATAACCAGCTTTTGCTCACGGCTTCGCTCACGTTAAGTTCGATTTACCAAACCCCTGATTTACCCCCATAGGGGTTTAATTTTCAAAAATTATTTCTTTCCAATGACCGACTAGTAACGAGAGTTTATATATAAAAAAAAATTTAGATTCACGTACTCGTAACCTATAAGTTTTCTTCGTTCGTCATCTCAACGACGGTCCACTATTGGGCCATCTCTACCACATTGGCGGTTAAATACTAATTGCAGATTGGCATTATATAACACACCTTTGAGAAAATTATGGTTGTCTCACGATGTTTTCCTTCACCGTTAAAACAAGTGATATTTAATTGCTTAAAACGCACATAACTTCTGTTCACTCACTATATCACATGTTTGGGTGGCGGACAAAATAATACAAACGGCTGGAATTCTTATGGATACACCTTTATTGAATTGAATAGCTAGTACAATCTATTTAACCGTACAAGGCGGCGAGCGCGAGGCAAAAGTATACAACGCCCTCTAGTACAAAATTTTGGTACTGATTTTACTTAGACAAATATCACCTTAACAACTTCCAAAAGTTAGATTGGACCTAGATTCCAATCCTGGACCCCGCGAAAAGAGGCCAAAGTTCGCTATCTTCGCTGTTTCTTGATAAGACTTAGATTGGCAAACAAAAGTGAAATTGAATTAAAATCTCTTAGAATAACTTTGAACTGAAAGCCATACAATGTGGGCATTTAACTTTACTTTCCCCGAAGACCAACAAGAAAGTAAAAACAAAAGCAAACATGGCAAGCAGTTCCTCCGCGCGCCTCCATCAATCACCACCAATATTTGCTATTGCTCGTAATCTGTGTGCCCAAACTTCGCCCTAAAGGGACGTTGTCCTGTATGGGACAAAAATCGACTCTCACGGAAATTATATTGATATTCAATACACAATAAATGGCCGCTGTCAAAAACTTGCTGTTCGCTCCTACGGTCATCCCTAAGCTATCTGTGTCATTTGCCATTGGAAACGCAACTCAGGCTGTCTTTCTCCTTCACAGGAAAGAGCTTGGGAAGAAAAGAGATAACGATGTATAGTGGGTTTAGCTCGCTTTTGTCACAAGGACTGAACTAATTTTTCATCATACGGCCCACGACAGTAACAAATGCGCCCGAACTGTCTCCTTCTTTAATAATACTTTTTATTTTTTCAAGGGTAGCTCGCCCTCCGACGAATGAAGATTTTCATCTGTGGGGAAAAATTGGAAGAAGCTTAAAATGCTATTTGTTGCTTAAGCTCCTTAATACTGTTCTAATTAAACAAAACCGCCGGAAAACTTCAAAAAATATAAAGAAATAAAATAGAAGACCTATTACAGAATGTAGAATGAAAAGTTTTTCTAGTGAGGTCAAGGATAAAAACTAGAACCTAGTAATCCATGAATGAAATAATGAATATTCTTTATTTTTCACCACGTAAAATGCAAATTAGCTCCATTTCCTGAATTATTCCAAAAAATGAAGCAAATGGAAAAGCTCTTCAAATCCTTAAAATAACGGCATCTGAATTTGAATTAAGTTTTGTTTGTCCAAACTTTTATTTGTATTGTGTTAATTTGTTTGTCATTTCATCCGGCTATAAACAAAAATTGTTTATGGTAGTGAGATTTGGGTGAGATGGACCTCACGCTACAGGATTACCTAATGTGGGTCTCAATGGATATGGTATAACTAACATTCTTTGTTAATGTTGGTTTTGGCAAATAAATATTATTCATATTTTTTCAATTATTAAAAAAATCCAACCAATGAATTCATGCCTACCAATTTTTTCTGTCTGTAGATTTTATGTTCATAAACATTTTTCGTTAGTATTTTTTTCGTCGATACCTACCCACAAACACCCTCCGCATTATAATTCGGCACCCCAGATTAGCTCTGTGCCGATCAATCTCTGTACGAATCTGTCATGTTCGGTTTATGAGAAAAATTGTTAGAATGCGCCTTACCCCGGTCTCCCCTTCGCTATGGTAAACAGTTGGGTTACTTTATATAGCTGATATAAGATTTATTAATAAATAATTTGAAAGTATTGGAGGCTAGTTTTATTAAAAAATAGAAACAGAAATATTTACAAACACAATTATATTTTTATTGACATAGACTTATTATATTTTTTGGTAGCTATCAAAGATTACAATATTCAAGTTAGGTAAAAGATGTTATTATATGCGTTACATTTAAAACTTTTAAAACAAACTTAAAATAATCCCTTCAGTCGTTTGAATAATATAAGGATTTAGATGACCCCTGAAGTAAGAATGGCAGATAGGTATGAAAAACATATAACCCCTTTAATTGTCGCACAGTCGAATAAAAAGTAGGATGCTATACTGATGCTATACTTACCATAATCTTAATGATACCTATCTATAGGACAAGGGAATGGTAAGATTATTTGAAAACGAGCGAAAATTCTTAAAACATTACGCCGGAAGTACGTCTCTAACATCATTTGTCTATAAGCATTGGGTCAATGCGACGTGGCGGTTCCCACGAAAACCTTCTAAGGAATGCCACGTTTATTTTGCAATCAAGAGCAAAATTCCACACTAAAATAGCTTTTATTATCTATCCTGTAAAAACCATTTTAAATTTTCAACGGTTTTGAAACGACTAAATGTTTGCTATGCAGTAGGTATTTTGAAGGTATTTGGAGAGTGCGCTAATCGACTAGAAAAAATATTTGCCGATTCAGCCCTCGCTTTTTTGCCGCTGATAAATGTGCTCGGAATATGTATCTTGTAATTTGGAAATAGTTTTTCCTTTCTTTCATTAAGTAGCTACCGGGAAATTTCTTTTATTCCGAGAATAGACGTAATTTTCTACGAGAGAAAAGGTTTTGTAAGCAAGGCCTCTGTTCAATAAAAAGATTCTGGTGTTTGTTATACTACCATACATAAAATGTACTGATTTTGTTCTATAGAAACTATTATACTGTTTCCTACCAAGTATACTTAGAAGGCAAGAGTGAACAGTCTTCTAGAGTTTGATGACGTGATATTGCATTGTCATCCGATTTACATAGGTAATATACCTACAAAATTTCAGCTTAAATAATTATTTTTACATTCGAGGGGTTTCACATGAAATCTCTTCCTTAGAGATACCTAAGCTGTCCATAAGCACGTTTTTTATAATGTTTAAATGTTGGTACACAGTAAACAAATATTTTATAATACGTATCATATTTTGCTTCAAGGCATTATTGTGCTATGTTGGTACTTAATGCACGAACCTTCATGATGGATCTTTCGCTACATGTTAGAAAACACGCATTAGGCTCGCGGGTACGGCAAATGGCGGGTAGATATTGAAATTCAAATGGCCACCCGTGATTTAGTATTCATTTGCCGTGGAGGCTTCACCCCGGTTTAGGTTTCGCCAGGCGTCGTCTTCTCGTACATCATAGCGTGGCACGCTTCAGCTCTGTGCGCTGGCGGTACAACGAGCGCGGCAATGTTATGTAACTCAAAAAGCAGATTTAAAAGTTTATTTTTAGCTTTGAATCACACTATAATATTATAAAGCCGAAAGTTTGTATGTGTATGTGTATATGTGTGTGTGTGTGTGTGTGTATGTTACTCCTTCACGCCACAACGAATGAACCGATTTGGCTGAAATTTGGTATGGAGATAGCTCATACCCAGGATTAAAACATAGGCTACATTTTATCCCGGAAAATTACAGAGTTCCCATGGGAATTGAAAAACCTTGATCCACGCGGACGAAGTCGCGAGCATCGTCTAGTTAAAAATAAAATTATCTAAAATCACTCGAATAATGTTATTTTTGTTAGTGGGAAAACTTAAAATAATTAAACTAGCTATCATTTCGAAAGTGAAGTGGGTTTGATTATTGCAGGGTTGTTGAAATTAATGGATTAATAGGCTTGTTATTGAATTTGAACTATGTTCTATACGAGTACATACTACGTAGTACGTACTCAGTTTCAGTAGAGTAGGTTTCAGTTGGACCTGTCGATATATCTGACTGAGAATCCATAACCGAGAAAACTCTGCTGAAAATAATTTATTCAAAATAAGTAAACTAATCGATTGTAGAAATTGTTAAACCATGTTTTATTTTATCCCAAAAAATAAAGTTTTAAGCTTAGAAATAGTTTTGTTACAATTGTAGGTAAGTATATCATATTTTATAATTAAAAAACTTTATACAAGGTGTTTGTTAATGTGTATAACTTACCAGCAACCACCCATGCACTTTGACCCTATAAACACAATGGCGGTGGTAAAAAGTGAAAATTAATTATCAAAAACTTTCATACAAACTTAATTAATTAATTAAGAAAAAAACATTTTGGAAACCCTAACTGGAGACATAACAACAAGTTCAAAACGAGTGTTACCACTCATGCTTTTGATTTTACCCGTTTTCCCTCAAAAAAAAATTCCCTAGAAGTCCTTGAAGAAGAAGAAAAAAGATTTTGACTTTCTTTTGGCAAATAACTTGTAAAATGAAAAACTGAATACTGCTTTAGGTAGCAATTTAAAAAATACTTATTAACAAAAGTGTTACATTTGAAAAGCCACATTTTTATCTCAAGAATTTACCTAACATTTGGTAGTTACTGTTAGATTCCAAAATTATTAAATGCACTCGCAATTATCATCAATTCCTTTAAAAATAGTTAAGCAAAAATCTTGTATAATACAAGTATTTTGTGTTGTTTTTCCCCAGGTAAAGGCAAAATTCCTAAAGACGTAAACACTTTGGTCCCCTACACTATTTCCAAGAATTCTTTGACTCCGCCCCGCGAGTAAAGGCGAGGCTACACACAAGATTTGCGGTTGCGTTTACGCAACGAAAAATTTCATCGCATAGGACATCGTACGAGTAAACTCTTACCATTATTTTACTTTCTAGTGAGACATGGACCGCACTAAATACTACTTCTGCTTGCGTTAAGATGCATCAAGAAAAAACACAAAAGAAAGTACCTACTGCGTATTCATCTCCTCAAAATTGAGATGTAAACATTTACATACTTCCTTCCACGCTTGTTTTTGGAAATTTATCTTTGTATTCTTCCACTGGTTTCTCCCAAAGGACAGGAGGTTCCTGAATCAAGGAAATCAGATAATCGATATCGTAATTAATCATCTTGACATGCACACGCTGGGAAGTGTGGATACCGCTAGAATGTTAGTACATCGTCGCATCGCAGGTTTTATGGTGCACAGAGGACATTTCCACGGTGCGTTGTGGTCGCGACGTCTATGATTTTTACAATGTCCTCAGTGAAGGCGCGCCCTTACGGTGTTTCGACGTATTTAATATTCAAACCACGCCCACGTACGCGGCATCGGTAAAGGAACTAAAACTAGCACTGTACTGCAAGCGATAATAATAATTATTGTATCGTTTTGAAATTGATTTATTATTAAAAATATCACACACATTCATTCGTTCATTCACATACAGTAATTGTTAATCAAAACCACAACACAAATTAACGAGATATTAATTACCTGCAAAGAAAGAGGCGGCAGTCACTTTATGGACTACGTAGGTACGGACTTTAACTTACGGAGTCCGAAAGTAGTCTGGAATATTCTTGCAAAAATACAAGATTTCTAATCGGTTTTCACTCTACTGAACAATACTACAGGTTACAGGTTTAATTGCATGCCGATTAATGGTTAGGTATCGCATCTGGAATATTTTATCGCAACGTTATAGCATAACAAGTAGTACGTTGTAGGCCTACACACATTCATTCATAGTTTTATCGTTGGCAGTTCATCGCCATTGAATCAGCTGTTTTAAAGGGCTGCCACCTACACATTTATGGTGAATTTTTGAAGTCCTCATAACTTGGCCAGGATATGAGCTACACGTCTCATGATATTTTTTCATGTATACACCGACCCCAACTTATGGGTTTCGGTAGGATAGGGACATTAACTAACACCTTGTATAAAACTTTTTATAAGAATAAATATTGTAAGAAAATTTTACAACTGGTTTTTGCACGTGACTTTGTCAGCGTGAAGCTAACAACGCTCATGGTTGTATGTTGTGTCGTATCTATGTAACTGGGAGCGAGAGCTTGCTCGCGCTTGACCGCTCCCACTTAAGGCTCCCGACAGGCACACACACTTACGTAATGTGGATGTTCACGATGTAACCACAAGTAAAGCGCCCGTAACTTCGTGAGATAAACATACTATAAATTATAGTGCTCTCGGTGTGTCCGAAACAGGCGCAAGTTGACGGCATCGTAATCCCAAAAGATTTCCACTTTGAGCGCGCATCGAGTCCCGTCTCAGCCGCTACACATTCTAAATAATAAACAGCCTTACCTACGCTTTTTGCCTTTGATTTGATTGTAACTGAGCCAGACATATTTACTTATGTAACTATTTCACATTTAAAACCTACTTACCAACTATCAATCTTGTGTAATGTAATCTTGTGTCAAATTCACCATAGCTGAATTTGATAAAATTGACGTTTTGGCAGATTTTTAAAACAAAAACTTTTAGAACCAACGTTAACTTTATTCGTCGATTAAACGTTACTCAGCGTTGGTGCAATTGGTACTGAACCTACCTATGTCCTGCATCCAGAAAATATTTCATACTTACATATTACGTATTACGTTGAATACTTTGGTAGAGTATTATGCAGTACCACAGAATAGCTAATAGTAACCTCGAATATTTTGGTAGAGTATTACGTGAGATATTAAATGATTATATGATGAGGTTATAATAATAAATAATAAGCATTGGTTATGTAATGTGTGCCTAGAATTTAGTAATAAGTAGATACTTGAATATTACGGTAGTATACTCTGCTAATGTAACACCTATAATATTATGTAATGTATATTATAATGTACCATGTTCTGGACAATAAATAAAATAAATAAATAAACTGACTATAAAATACAGATTATAATAAATGCATATACCAATAAACATGTTTATAATTTCTAATGTCTGTAGCTAATATTATTAGTAGAGAGTCTTCAAGAAGGCAGTAGTTTAGCGAGAGTTTTGTAGGTGTATTATAGTACTTATCTACTAACTAATGCCCGAAATATTTATATTATCCATAGAAAAGTTATTAAATTGACAGCGTTTTTATTAGTAACTGTATACAGGTAACATAAGACAGCGACGTGTGGAAGTCTCTAAAAGAGAGACCTTTGACTAGCGTTCGGCGTGTCAACGACAAGAATCGACTAGTAGTATCATCAAAAGATATAAATATAATGCCATCTATTATTATCATAAGTTATTTTTCCTGTTCACATATTACTTTCAGTTACTTCAAAAAGCAAATATCTATCAACGTTGGTGTCCAAAGACTTGTTTGCAACAGTTAAGCTTAGTACATAACAAACGATCCAAGAAAGAAACTGCATATCCTTTGCTGACCTTAGAATACGAATACCGACGCTAACGTGTACCAATTCCCCGATTAAAATTACATTTTTGGTTACATTGCTTTCATTTACTGAGATCTTCAAAAGTATTTCCAAGGTAAAAGCGCAATGGATGTTAAAATATGGGCTATATAGCGATGCTCATCGAAGTCATTCTCTTAGCAATAGTGCAGTGCGACTTGATACATTTGCAGTGCGCCATTGGGCCTTCGATTGATGTTCTCACGACGGTGGACGTATGGCAGTCGTTATGCACCTAATGTCAATGCGACTGTTCGCCACTGTTCGTCTATTTCTACTCATTGAAGGAAGTATATTTCTGTGTCGCTGTTGAAAAAAGGCGTACGGAGTTCTGCTAACATTTGAAACTGTTGCTCTGATTTATCGATGCTGTATCTGTTAACAGCTTTGATATCGACTAAGACATTTAGCTAAGCCTAGTTTTATCATCTGGTTTGGGTTTTTTATAACACTGCAACGAAAAGCCGCAGTTAATCTTAGGACATTCTTAGCTTCCTTTATGTATGTAGAACGCTTTATGTATGTTAATGAGTTATAACGCAATTCTAAACTCTACCGAAGTTGCTGAGTTCTAACCCCGAAAATGATGAAGTACGAGGCCCTCCTTTCAAAATATAGACAACTGGGCAAAATAAAAATGTTGAAAATTTAAAAGTAATCAAGTTTACAAGTTTATTTGAAAAAAAAAAATAAGCCATCTCCATTTTGAAGCAATCTATGTGAAAGCGCTCAAAAATATCTATTTAATGAACCCTCGTGATATATTGCTATCCACTTCACCTATTTACTTATCCCGCAGTTCAACCCTTTTACTAACTGATTTGGGAACACTACGTAGGTTCAAGCGTGGTTAAACCATAAATCTAGCTCGGCGGCTCGGTCGCGCGGAAACTTTTTGAATTATTAGTTTTAATTTCCGCCTAAGATCCGCCGCCCGTATCTGTCAGGCGGCATATACATCGGTGTAGACACGCCTCTAGGTATGTGTAGACTGACTCGTTATATGGGATATGATTTAATGATCATTCTGAAAGGAAAAACTTAGATTTTAATTCCATTGCCTATGCGGCCACAAGAGGATTTGTCCTTTGTCCGCATTGCTTAAATAAAGCAGCAGATCGATTATGTACTTTTAAAGAATCGATCTGCTGCTTTATTCGAGCGATGCGTCTGTATTAGACTTGCAACGAATAGTATATTCGGCAGTATACCGAATACCGAATATTCGGCGAGGCCCCTGACCGAATAGCCGAATATTAGGCAAAAGTATTCGGCTGGATTTTAGCGCCAAAAACTTGTACAGACGTGATTATTTCGCGCTCCTTTGTTTTATTCTAATTCTTAACATGTTTAATACAGAAAATGATTAAATTATGTACCTGTTTTATGTACCAATGACTACTTAATAAATGATTATAAAAAAAATGAGAATATACATAGAAGCCTCCATTTTTCCAATTCAGAAGATGATTATGCATCAATGACTAGTTAAATGATTATAACAGAAATGAAAATATGAATATATACGTATTCAATCGATTTTAATTTTTCATTTTACCAATTATTTCTCTATGACAAAATATATTATTTAAGTATTCGGTATTCGGCCGAATAATATGTAGATATTCGGTATTCGGCCGAATATAATAAAAGCAGCCGAATAGACCGAATACCGAATAGTTACCGAATATTCGTTGCAAGTCTAGTCTGTATCAATCATTGCTACAGTCTAAATTATAGTGATTGGTTGAATTTATCGCTTTCTTTCTGCAACGATGCATTTTAGCCAATAGCGTGTGAGTATCGGCCAATCAGAGGCGACTACAATACGTTAGCAGAGGTGACGTCAGACAAAAATCATCAGTTTATTTCTTGGCGTTTATGGAGTTGAGAGTTGAGGATGGTGTTATCACAAAACGATACTTGCAAAAGATTTTTGGTTTTTGCTTGCTAAAGCTCAATGTGATCCCAAATCAGTAGGGAGGTACTTTTAGGTCTGATAAAATGAGCTTAATACTTATTATTTTAAATTCTTCGATCAAAATTCTTATACTTTGAAGTCTACATTTAATGTCCATATTTTAACACAAAGCTCCCTAGCCAGATGATAAACTTATGATGCTGATTAAATAGGTATTACCATTCCCAACAATATACAACTAATATCTGCTTAAACTTAAATTTAACTATAATAAGACAATATAAATTTTCATCTATAACCTTCACCATACAGTGAACAACAACAGAATGATTAACAATTTTTAAATCCACTCGGCCATTGTAATATAACACGCATTCAATAAAATATCTCATTTAGCGATATCCGATCACCGTGTTTCTTAGCACTCCATTAAAATTTGAGGCTTATTATAGAATGCATTCATGATTATAGATAGCTAAGTGGAGGCGGGATCGCCACCGGGAAAAAGATGCTGACTTTATTACCAATGCTGATCGAATTCAAGATACGTGAGCAAATAACGCGTGCGAGTTTAACGTATACGTTTTGCAGAATAGTGGTATTAAAGTGTGGATTTAAAAATGGTGGGCCGATCGCCGTTTAAGTTCTTGAGTGAAAACGTAAAGGTATTGGCTATTGTGTTGTAATTAATATAAAAATACCTAATAGTTTACTTTATGAATTTTAAAATGTTTTTTTTTATTTGAATTTGTTGTTATAGATTCGACTTCCAACTATTAATGTTCTGTAGTGTAGTTAAAACTTCATCTTTACGAGTAAACTTCAACTCCTCAATCTGTTTTGGACTTCTCTTAGCCGTGAGGATTTAAGAATTTCGATGTAAAGTAATGTTATACAATGTTGAAAGATTAATTTTATTTAATGACAATCAACACCTGCTGTCATAAAACGAATATGAAATCTATTATTAGAGATTGGTTTGAATTCTCGATACAAAACGCCAAAAATAGAATCAACAGGGCCCGTTTAATAAATTTGTCCTGTGGAAACTCCGCGTTTTCATCGTTCGCTATACGGGCGCGTGTTTCCACATTTTTCACGCGATAAATCATATTTTTTCACTGGTGCCGCTTTTTGCGCCGTCCTTTCGGTTTGTTCGAGCGTCCTGTCATTTTTTTCACTCGGACATGGGAGTTTGCACTTGGCCGTTTTGTTTTTGTTTTGTACAGTGAATTTATGATTAATAATAACCGCGACGGCGAAGCGAAGTTGAGTAACCCGGACGTCGCTTTCGAAAGTATTTGTCTTACTTACCATCAGAGTGAAGGAAATGGTTTACTTTCTTAACGTGTAAACAATTTTCATCAAAGGAAAGACTGATAGCTGAAAGTACTCTAAGTAGCTTGTATACTAACCCCTATAATTCCTAATTTATAACTGCATGTAGATTAACAATCAAATCCAGAGACAACAGAAATGGAATGTTACTAATGGTTAATTAAAAAACACGTTAACGATGTGAACAACTAACTAGAGAAGATTAAACATTGCAATTAATAAAAATATTATCTTTGTCATAATCTTTCAAAATTTGTACAAATGTATACAGCTAAGAAAAATCACTATAACATCGCGTCAACAAATGATATTTGGACGGCGATGAAATACTACACCGCGCTGCCGTACATTTTAATTTAGCTACCTCATCGCGAACAATTTAATTTAATTGCCAAATCATTAAGTTAAGCACAAAATATTAGCGGCACTAGCGCAACCGAATTAATAACAAACAAATCATTGATGTGCCGTGCCGTACGGGAAAAATGGCGGACATTCTTAATACATGGCCATAAATTAAAGCGCGGCTCAAAATTAAGACAACAAGCCTTTTTAATCTACAATAAATGGTCGTCGCCCCGAGACCGGTTCCGGAGATGGAGGCGCAAAAGAAAAAGAATAATCCGGTCCGAAGCAGGTCCAAAATATGATAGGCATCTATAATATAATACAACATGGCCGCTAAGCTGGTGTATATCGCTCTCTGTCCCTCGCACGGACCCTGCATAAGCCTATTACACTTTATTAGGCTGACCACATGTGGAGTATCCGCTAAGCCTAACCTTGATATCATACTCTCGATTATACAGCATGTTCCTAAAACTTTTCTTATCCTTACTATAAAAGATACAAATAAAGAAGTGTCATTCAATCTGCACAACTTTCTTTATAAAAAAAGCTCAGTTTTCAAACTATAGATACTAACTTTCATTAGAATTACTTGAGAGTTTTAAAATACTTACTGGCAATAGAATTAAAAAATTTTTAATAGAATCTAAGGATTATAACCAAATAAGTATAATAATCGCATGAAACTCCAGAAGTGCCAGACAACAACTCAACTAAATTAGACATCAATTCAGTCAACCGAAAATTTGCAAATCACAACTCAAAAAATTACGATCTAGATGATCGTAATTTTTTGAGTTGTGATTTGTTGTGAACATCATGATTACGATTACAATTGATTACGATTACGACATTGGAAGAACAAAACTAAATAATAATTTGTGATGTTAAAAAAATTAATCTAATGATTATGATGAAAGCAGTAGTACATACATTACAACGAATAAAATGAAATGTAGTCTCGGTTACTTTTCCAATTTTTTTATTTTTATTAAATGACAAGACAGTCCTTGTCTGCGATCTCACCTGATGGTAAGTGACGATGCAGTCTAAGATAGTAACGGTCTAACTTGGAAGAGGTATGGCAGTGTACATTCAACCCATACCCCTAATCTGTTTCTACACGCCTTCGTACCGGAACGTTATCAGAAATTTAAGGCAGTTTTACATCCTGTATAAGCTAAGGCAATCCCTCCTCGCCGTCCGACCAACCGTCGGGCCGCGGCCACAACATTCCACATTATTACGAGCACCACCTTACAAAAATAAAACCGCTTACATTCCTACCTGGCCACAAATCTCGGGAAAAATAACATAAGTGTATACCAACCTTATTGACATCTCTCCGATATGCTGATACATAGATTTATAGGGCCCATTTTATATTACTCGAGTGATAAGTACGTTAATGCCATCACACACTTTCTTATATTTCAAACAACTTTGATAACGCGCTGTGAAAACGTTAACATTATTAAATCTTGGTATAATTATCACTTTATAAGTTTATATTGATACGTTTTTAGATGTCGCGTTTTTAAATAGGCACAATGTGACTTGTATTGATCAAGATTGTAGAAATACTGAGCTCTTAGAAGCTATATGAAGTGAAAATGAAACCAGATATGAGCTTTTGTTGTTTGCGAATAATATTCAAATGGCCCAGTTATCCGCAGGTGGTCGATTGTTCAAATACGCCATTGTCTTTACGTTCCTTTCAAAAGTATCGATGTATTCTTGTGCTTCGGTGGTCACTTTCGCTTGCATTCTCGCAAATTTTGTCACACCTTTTAGGCTCTTTATTGTGAGAAAAAAATTGCATTCGATGTTTTGTTTTCGTGTTTGTGGCCAGTGAACCCTTAAAGTGGTTGTAAATCAGTAAATACTTTCTTTTAGGGAAAAGGGAGTATTATAAAGAAATTACCTGTTACAATTTTGCACAGTAAAGTAATTTTCTTTTGAAATTGACGGGGTTCTTATATTGTGTTAACGGGGTAAAGTAGAAGCACAGGTATCTCGTCGTGTTTAATTTTTTTGGGTGACGATTCAAAATTTTTTTTTTTTTTGGTTAATATAAGCAGAAATACGTATAAAATATTTTTATTGTAAAAATCTATATTGTGATATTTCTTTAATTTAGTCTTGCCGGCTCTTCTCAGCAGAATCAGCATTCCGAACCGGTGGTAGATTTTCGACTTGTCATAAGAGCCACAAGTTGGCCTACATGAAATAAATAATTTTGAATTTGAATTTAAATTTAGCCAGTTGTCATAGTGGTGATAGTCTACGCAAAATCATATTCATCAAACGAGGAGCTGCGCTCGCGCATTTTTCGGATGAAATGTAACATGGCTTAAAAATTAATGCAGTCAAAAAAAAAAAAAAAAATTAATGCAGTCGATTAGGTTACTGATTCTAAACAAAGTATTGTCAGCTTTCTCATTAACAATCAATAACATTAGATAATAATTTGGGAAAAGTACTTACAATCTTAATAACAAATTCTTTCAACATTGTTATTTTTATGCATGTAATAGCAAAACCGAAAAAAATACGAGTGACCTAAAAATAACCGAGTTTTATAATATTGTATTTTTCAATCGCGAAAGCCAATAAACTGTATCCGGATAACATGAGGACGATATTCATAATCATAACAGATGTTTCGCTAACAATATTAATGACTTGTAGTATAACAAATTAAATTGATATTTTTAGAAATATCGCATGCTTCCGTTACTAATATTTTACTTGTGTTGATAAAATTTTGTGGAACGGCAGTTTTTTACCTTCACTCTTACAATCTATATTTATGCAGTAATTTGTTTTGTAAGCTATTATTATTTGTTTCTAAATATTAATTCAGTTAAAAAAAAAAAAAAGACGTGTGGTACCCGGGGACTGCCCTGGTAAAGCTATTGCATAGCATTTTTTATCAACGCCATCTAGCGGCTCACCGCAGAGGAGTCCCGTGTCAGGTTATTTTCGTTACGGAATTTCTGGATTCGGTCTCCACGCTGGCCCGCAATAGAAGCTATGCAATAGAAGAAGTATAAAATCACTATGAAACAGATGCAGATTCTATCGAGAAATTGTTTTTATTTCCTATTATGGAATCCCGCAAAGTCCTTGTAAGTTGTCAACAACTTACGAGTCATGAGAAATAGTAATAACAGTTACATCTGAATAACAGATGATCTAATTTGGTTGCTTCCAATCCCGTTTTTTCTTCGATTTTGTTTTCGATTCTTAAATTATTGTTAAGTTATACCATCGTCTGTGTATTTATATGTAGAATAGACTTTTAGAAAAATGGTAGATAACTGGATTTGTTATCTAGTAATAGGATAAAACTTACATAACTCCGAAAATTAGAGGCTTGGAATTCGAACTTTGGACTCCCCGAAATGTCGAATTCGTCACAGCTCAACTTTGATTCAGTCTTAGATAAATGTATAGGTACGTGCTTACATTCAAAAATTTATAGTCTGGCTCTTATAAAGTCGGTCGAATCTTCGGTCGCTCTTTTAGACTGTAGACTGCGGGGGTTTCTGACCAATCATATTGGTTCATCTGTTGGTGTTTTAAGAATGAATCAAAGAAACGCATTCGTAAGCAACAAGAACAAAGCGCCTAATTCCATTGAACCACCATTATCTAATAACCGGGCACATCATCCATCATGGCGTCGAACGTCCCCTCTTTACTTCCATATCATTAATCAGTATCTGTAAACGCAGTGCCGACACTTGTGTGTCGAATTTTATACTTTTTTCTATATGCGAGCTTTTTTTTTATTCGATGAAAGATAGCCTTTGACTGCGATCGCTCCTGTTGGTAAGTGACAATGCAGTCTAAGATGGTAGTGGGCTAACTTGGAAGGGGATTGGAAGTGTAAATTAAACCCATACGCCATCGTGCCGGAGCGCTAAACCGCTTGGCGGCACGTCTTTGACGGTAGGGTGGTAACTAGCCACGGCCAAAGCCTCCCACCAGACCAGACCAGAGACAATTTAGAAATTATAAATTCCTAACTTGCCTCTGCCGGGAATCGAACCCAAGACCTCCCAGTTATGAGACCACAGCGCTCACCATAACACTCACACAGCTTGTGATAATATTGAGGAATATCTTACTAATATTATAAATGCGAAAGTTTAGATGTATGTATAAATGGGTGGATGGATGTTTGTTACTTACTCAATCAAAATTTAGTCAACTACCCCATTCCTACATAGATACCTACATGGTCGAACATGGGAGACGGCCCAAGTAGCACACGGAGGCTGCTTAGCAGCTGAATAACAAATTCCCGTCACGCTTAAAGCTGTATAAAAAAGCTGCATAAGGGCTGTATACGGCCGTATACAGCTCTTATACCTCTTAAATGGGCACAAATTATACAGCCTTAAGTTCAAATAGCTGCTTAAGAGCTGTATAGCAGCAAAATAACAGTGTTATAAAGGGTAACGACAGTACTATGCGCTGAATAACGACTGAGTAAAAGATAACAAGTTACTCTTTATTCAGTTAAAATTACGTCATGTGACACATGACGTAAAAGTGAAGTAGCAAACTTTAATCTAGCAAATTATAACCTTGTAGCTTAAACACAATTTCGTGGAGTGAATTGAATACGTGGCTATATATTCAAAGTTCCCTGATTAGTAAGAAAAATGATTGGGAATGTAATTTTACTGACATTATACATATATATTACCTAAGAAAATTTAAGTGCGCCACGAAAATATTCGGTTTTTAATTAGTTTCGTGATATAAATAAGCCGTGATGAAAACTTGAATAAACAATTTTTAGTGCTTTGAAAAGAATTATAAGATAAAAAGTTATTATTATGAAATACGGAAGTAAAAACTAATGCAATCCATTCCTAATTCATACACAAAACATAAAAGTTGAAAAATGAATCAGTATATTTATGTGAGGTTATACAATAAAATGGTGGATATCATGTTATAGTTAGAGAGCTGGTGATATGATTTTAAAAGCCTATAGCTTAGAATAAAGGCCTATATAAAAAAAGAGTGTTCGTCCGAAAAAAAGTAAATAAAAACGGATCTTTATAAGTTTGTCTGGTGTAAGAACTGCGTAATATTAGTACGTAAAGATGAAACCGACAAAATACATCATATACGATCTAGCAAGGATATAGAGAGATTGGTGAATCTAGCCACCACTAAATGAAGTTAGGTTATATTTACTAACAATCGACAACCCTCATAATGCACTAAATGGAATGATTTCGTGGACAACGGAGAAGTAACAAACCCTTCGGAGAAGTAACAAACAACTTGTGTACTCTGGATGTAAACATAAGTCTCAAGAACTTTAATTGCAATAGCAGACGTGGGCCTGGAATACATAATAAAGAACAGCTCGAACCAAATTCATATTGTCGTTGTTACTGAAGCTAACATAAGGGTCACAAACTCAAAATTGTTTCAAAGATAACTACAAGATGTTTTCGCAGCTACTGAATCACCGATGAAGTGATGGTGTAATCCCATTGTAATCCTCTATGTGCATAAAAGTGTATTGTTCTACAGGTTAACAGTGAATACAAGCTACTCTGAATCAGTTATTGGTGAAATTGTCACAAGTTTCAATTATGGTCAGTTCACATTATTCCAGTCCAGTAATCCAGCGAGTTAATCCAGTCCAGTGCTGGACTGGATTATATCGTCCACATTATTCCAGTCATTCAAAAGCTGTTAGATCGGTAACACTATATATGGGCGAGCTGGAATGAAAAATAGACCGTCATTCCAGTCACTGGACTGGATTGATCACTGGAATGGGTACATTCCAGTGCAGGTTCACATTGTTCCAGTAGCATTCCAGCACTGGACTGGAATGCTGGACTGGAATGCTACTGGAATAATGTGAACCGACCATTAAGTATAAATTAAGTGTTTGTGCATTGTACTGACCTCTGAATACTAACCAAGTATGTTTCATACAGGAACTTAAACAAATAATCTCTCAATTTTCAGGTAAAAGTAATCTTGTAATTAGTGGTGATATGAATATAAACATAATGTTAAACGATCCCAGTGTAAAGGAGGTAGGTTGATAAGGCCCAAAATCCGCCCCTCATACACTCGAAAAAAAAAGTTCCAGATTCCGACAAATTGTAAATGTATTTATATACTTGAAGATATAAACTTTATTTTAATATAAAGTTTAGGTGATAAAAAAAATAGTAAGTTACAGAAAATATTACCCAAAAAGAGAGAGATTATTATTAATTTATTTAAGTTAGAAGCTTTGTGTTTACATTGCAATATTATTTAAATGTCTAATATAAAATTTCTTATTAAAATGTCAAAAGTTCATAATTAAAATTTTTCCATGAGGTAATCACTGGTTTTAAAGTATGTCCTGTCAATCAAAAATTTAAGCCTTTTTTTAAAAAGTGGTATTTCTTGTGTTTCTAAATGGTTATAAAAAAGGGGCCCAGTGCAGAAGAAACTCTTAGAAAAATGTGCACAACAACTGGGTGGTGGACGCAGTTCAATTAGGTACATGCCTTTTGCTGTGACGATTTTGAAATAAATTCAAGTTACTTTTGACAAATATGACAGTTTCATATACATACAGACATGGCATTGTAAGAATATTATATTGTTTAAAATAGGGTTTACAACTATCAGTCGATTTTAATTTAAATATTGCCCTTAAGCATTTTTTTTGTACCTTTAATACAGCCTCTTTTTAAGTGGAATTACCCCAGAATAAAATACAATATCTCAACAGCGAGTCAACATAGCCATGGTAAACAGTCAGTAACGCTGACACATTTACTGTTTTCCCCAACATATAAAGTGTGTAGGAGAATTGATTTAACTTTGTGCAAATATGACTCAAGTGTTCTTTCCAATTTAGAGTAGAATTAATATTCAGACCTAAGAATTTTGTTACATTGACTTCATTGATAGTTTTCCATTCATAATTTACATCTAAAGCAAATGATGCATTTTCTCTGAGCTTAAAAGTCATTAAGTTCGTTTTGTCTAAGTTAATTATGAGTTGGTTGCGATTCAGCCAGTGTAGATAATAAAATTAAACTGTCAGTCATGTATGAAGCTGTGTGTGATGTGAGCATGTGAGCTCACTAACAAAATACAGTAGATGGGTATACTTAAGACAACTTAAAAACTTGCCAATTATAGCAGTACCTCTGGAAAAATGACTTGGGAATACATGCTTCCTTTACTGCTCAATGAACTGCCAGCTGATTTATTATTTATTTATACAATAAGATACAAAATAAAAAGAACTATCACAAACTTTATGATTAAATAAGGGTGATTTTGAAAATAATTTATATATACATATTATATTACATAATTAGAACATAATATTATATATTTAAAGATATTATTTGCTAGAATTAATTTATTTGTGTTTTTTTATGTAATTAAAATGTAAAAGTATACTATGTCTGCGCAAAAACCCTGCGTGGTTTATGTGGAGGCTTTCACAAGAACCTTGTAACAATTTCTCCTTTATGTTTGGATAATAAAGATTAAAAAAAGGTATCTTTTTGGCTTTTTATGATCATTTTACTTAACTTCATAAAAAATCTTTTGAAAAAACCTACTTCTTAACTTGTCCCTGCTCTCTTTCTCTCTTCCCTCCAAAACGCTACTAATGTAGTCTATACTTGGTACCTGTGGTACCTACTTATTAACAATCCACAATTCCAAAATCCCCGCAATTTATGTGAGCAATATCAGGGTTCAGGAGCTTGAACCTAGAGCTCCATGATGTAGTCTATGCTTGATACATACAATATCAATTCGAAACTGACAGTTTAGGTAGGCACTACCCAGCAGCATCAGGATTGAGGAGCCAGGACCTAGTTCTCCTTGATGTAGTCTATGCTTGATACATACAATAACAGTTCGTAATCTGTCATGGTAGTAGACGAGGTTCTTGATGTTTCTTAGGGTATAATTATCACTATTAATAACGTCTGCCATGTGTGCTGATCATATAGAAATTTTGCTCGCCAGCTCCCTAACTATTAAACAGCTACGTGAATAGTTAAAACTCTGATATTCTGCCAAAGGCTGTCTAATAGTTCACACGTGCCCCCTTAATAAGTCAGTGTAATAGGAGTTCACAAATACCTTCTTATACAGCATTTGGCGTAATTTTATCCACTAAACAACCCTTATTCAGCCTAAGCTGTTTAAATATCACTGACAGCTATTATGCAGCTGTAGGATCACCAGTGTACTCTTAAAAGAGTCTTAATACGCTTAGAGGTTCAAATAGGTCTAAAAGTGAATACTTACGCAGCTATCTGTGCTACTTGGGGGTATACCGATAGCAAGCGGCCCAACAATGCCGAAATCACTCCCAGGAAGTTAGATTAGCATCTCCCATCACTTGGCAGCATGTGATGTGAATAATTCCGTCCAATAACACGGGGCTAGAGTCGACACGCGGGCATTCAAACATTTCCAGCCATCTACTACGGCACGCAATCGTTTTGCTATGCCCTGATCGCACTAGTAATGCTATCGCATATTAGAATAGAATGAGAGCTTCAGACATAAATAAACCTTCTATTATAGGTTTATTTGCATCCTCCTCAGTATTCAGAATCAGAATTTATTTATTGCATTATACACATTACTTGAAAGATGGTACAACAAATTCTAAATGACTAGTGTATTAACAATATAATGGTGTGCAATATTAATTAATGTTGATTAATCAGTTATAATCAGTTTTAATATTTTAACATGTAAATGATAATGATTATTCCTGAGTAAGATAAGTGATTTCATAATTGAGGTAAAAGGATGACATTTCACTCTAAAGTATGGTATTTAACAACGCACTCTTAGGTAGATAGCTTTGTTTTATTGAATTTTGCGTAAAAAAATTTCGTGTACTATTTAACAAAACAAAAGAATTGCGCATGCGGGTGACTGATGGGGAACCTCATTTGGCAGAAAATATTTTTCCCACCTATTTATATAGCGTTATAGTTTAGGTATAAATAGCGAATGGCAACTGTATGTACCTCATTTGGCAGAAAATATTTTTCCCACCTATTTATATAGCGTTATAGTTTAGGTATAAATAGCGAATGGCAACTGTATGTACTCTATATTTGGTGAATACCTTGTCCTTTTATATTTTAGGGTCCATTTTTCTTTACTTATCCCTCTGGAAGCCCTCGCTGGCTCTTTAGCTACGCCGTTTCGTTCCCGCTAGGTCGCCGCACGGCTGCCGAACGCATGTTGCATACCAACGCCTGGTACGAATACGTGTTCTCGTGTGTCGACAGCCATTTGTCAGCATCGATCCCGTTGGCTATCACTCTACTTGGTTGTCCAGAACATAACTCCCTTGTAATGTTTACTAGTTAATTATTCTATGCTACCACTGGTAGGTACCTCATAATATTGATTATGATGCTAGCTTTTCCTTACTTCTTATTTTCTTTAAAAAAAAGAATATCAGCCAAACTGCACTTGTCTAATATTCTCCTCTCCCCTCAAAATAAGCGGAAAGCTTGAGTTAGCAGTGGGTACGACAATAGTGCAATTATTTCAACATTGGAAATGTTGGGAACCTACCTCACAGCGTGTTTGAGGATTTAAAATATTAACAAAAGAATTTCGCAACAAATTACAGTTTCTACAGACAAGTTATTCGAAAACTTAAAGTAGATCAATTTGTCTCGTTTCTTTTTTTCTTCGAGTGATTAAGTTCGTAATTAAAAGTACCCAACGACTTACGGTTTCCCGATCGGTCAAGGATTTCCGCTTAAGAACAAGTAGATCTGACTAATATATTAAAATTTAAAATGTGAGTAGAATACAGACTACATTCATTTTTCATTATAGTCGCGGATAGAACAAAGCTATATTGCCCGCGACTACTTAAATATATCCTACGTCAATCTCCAAAACCTCAACTACCTTCACTTATGCAAAAATTCCCGTCAATCTGTTATTCCATCAATACATTATTGAAGGAAAAACCAATAAACAAATACACTTTATAATATTGTAGTAGGTATTTTAGAAAAATATAGCTTCAGGGTGAGAATTTAAAAGCGGTAAGTGAGACGGAAACTTAAAATATTAATTGCACGACGGAAACATATCCACAGTGGCTCCTAGGAGTTACAGCCCTACATAGGAAAATCCGTGCCACACGGATTTCTAAATGTCATTTACCACAGTACAATTGTCACCCGCGCCGCCACAATGTGGCATACAAAATCTGACAAAGTTACGTTACGACGTATCAAGACGTAACTTTTCTGCTTCGTTTGTTCTTCGTTCATTTTTTGGAAACTGGCTTTTCATTTCAACCAACTTATTACTATCGTAAATTAGTTACTAGATTCGAACGCTGGGCTAAAAGCAATGTAGATTAATGAAATTGGCTGTAATGCACCTTTAGCAGAAGGGCGTGATGGCTTGCCGTGATTGCGTGCAAATAATACGTTAATGACGCTGATCGTTTACAGAGTTATAATTAAATATGACCATGATTGATAGAATACTACACATGGATCCATTTTTCGATAAAACTTTCAAATCATTAAAATTTTAATCTCAGCAGTTTTTATTCCTTGGTTACTTAAGCCCGTCAACACTTCTGTTTCATATATCATTCACCATACAAGTCAAGCTTCAGCATTTTTGCGGCTTCGCGACAAAAAATTTGTTAAAGGTCTCAACCCGTAATTTTCGTGTACTGCATATTGCATATTATGCTAAAAAATACGTACGTAGTTTTATTTCAAACTAGACGTCAATTTTTTTTAGTTTTTTGTACTAACAGCATTCGCCAACGCAAATATTGTGTAAGATTATTTTATGCTCATTTTTACTAAAGGTAACGAGCTAAGAGTTAAGTCAGAACAAAATATCGAGTAGGCGGTAAATTCCGTTGCCGCTCGGGTAGGCTGATTTCTTAAATAATGTCGGTTTGTGTAGGTAGGGCAGAGGCATACGACCGCGCCGCGCAATCACTCTTATTCCGCGCGGACGCGTCTCGATTAGTCAACGCCCGCTGCAGAGACAACCTCCCCCAACCTCCTCTACGGAGTATCGATTATTCTTAATCGATTTTGGTTTATGTGGAATTATGTTCCCTCTATATAAGAGGAAACTTTTGACGAATAGGCTGAAGCACTAAGTTTAAGTGCGGTTGATAAAGGGTCGATGTGCTTATGAATGAATGAATGAATGAATGAATAAATAAATGAAGTATAATTCTCAACAAAAGTGGATTGTTAAGTAAAAGATAATATTTCATCAACTATCTGGTAGATATGGTGAGTTGTACAAAAATTTTTAGTCGTGAACAACAAAGACACTATTAATAATACAAAGATGGCTAAAATTCCTCTTTCCATTAATAAAAGATAAAATTATCGACCGTGGAGACATCTTTTGGGTTAATGCATACACATGTTATTTTTTATCCCGTAACTAGCTCCGTAAGCCGGTAATAAATTACATGATTATCGGCTAGCCTCATCTGAAGTCCTGTCAGCTTGGTCATTATAGGCGTTTCCATCAAAACAAGTTTTACCATTATAATTTATCTATTCTTCAACCAACACCACAGCTTTATCAAAATTCATTACCTGTATTTTATCCACGCGTCTGTTATCGCGACTTTTCTCACTGCCACGTTATAATGAAGAGTTTAAATTTAGGCGTAATGGTTGACCAATAAGATAAAAGCGAGAGAGCTACGATTGCAAATCCCAAACGACACGTCCGATCTCCTTGTTACCTAGGCGGGAAGATTGAGAATATAACAATCGAGCTGAAGAAGTAAATTGGTAGGATCGTAACGACGGACGCATGGACCGCGGCATACAAAGCAGTCGGCTACCAGAATAAAGTTATCTCGCGATATATCCCTGAATTAATGACCAACTCGTTACTTGTGTATTGAGATGTTCAGAACGTAATAATTTCGAAGTCATCGAACTTTTAACTTAAATAATCGGCGACGGGGTTGAATCAGTTTTTAAAGAACTTGGTCATTTTTATACTATGTGTGCACAATTATCTTCTAATTCTTTGTGACTAAAGTTACAGAATTAATCATTATCGTCCTGCCTTAGTTCTGTTTCTATAAAGTTATACAAATAAGAATCTGTAAGAGGCGTCACCAACATTTAAGATGTTGATTTATTTTACAGATTTTACATCGTGACAAGTTTGCTACAGACTGTTTGAAAGCGATGCAAGATAAAACAAAATGACAAAAAAAAATATATTCTACAGTGTCGTTCAATTAATTTTGTTATAAGTAGATAGTTTGTTATACAGTAATCCGTGGGCATGACTGATCCTGATTGATTTGATTCCTATAGCATATTTTTATAAAATTGCGACACTGACTTATAATATCAATATTATTATACTGCATTAGTATATATTTGCCTGCAGTTTTATAGCATCTTAAAGATTTGCTAGTCCTTTATAATCTTGATTCAAATTCAAATTCAAAATTAATTTATTTCATGTAACTTGTAGCTCTTATGACACGTCATAAATCTACCATAATAAAAATAAAAAATACTTCCAAAATAAAAAAATAAAACATGATTTTCTTAATATCGTGTAGATCGAGTAATTGTAGAGCGTATAAGAGCAACTAAATTAAATATTCGTTTATTAGAATGCAAACAATGTTTTTCATGTCTTGTTATATGTCGCGTGCATTCAGTTCAAGATGTTTACTCACGTACAGTTCTTCATAGAAACCTAATCTGGTAACCAAATGTTTATTCAAATGGTAAGGACTTGCCTTACTATTGCGTACTCCATTTGAAAAAATAAGTATGGGCGTTAAAATGTGCAAAGCACAAGTGGAGGTATGGAAATGAGGCGTGCGTCATAAAATGTCACATAAATCATAAAGGCCATTGAGACAGGCTCCTGGCGTCAATTGTCTATCCGTCTTTGATAGTATTTTAAGGAATCAGGTCAGGATCACATGTGCTTCTGGCGTTTTGTTTTTATCCATTGTGCAATCTTCCGGGTTCTGTTTTCTATTGTGAAGACGGTGGCGGCGTGCAATTTTTTTCTCGCTACGCTAAAATTAGACAAAAGCTTAGTTAGCTTCGGCTTTTGTTCTATTTCAAACAAGAATATTGCGAATGAACCGTATCTTTTCATGACCGTTTAATTTTTTTACATATAACTAAACTTTTTATATTATCAAATTGGTGTAAGTACTTATTTAAAACGGCGGGAATTATTCACGAAATGAATTATTATTTTAGAGCGTCAGTGTATGCAAATCAAAACTACGTGAGAATCCGAAAGTGCCGCACAAAATAAATCACCGTGTCATTTCACTCATTTACTTGCAAATTTCGTGCAAAATTCGAAAAAAAGAATCGAGATAAAGGCACAAAAGTGTTCTATTCTAGTCGCCAAATGAATAATTACCTTTCACGTTTCTCCTTTCAATCTACGCCCGGCGATCGATCTCCGTCGCGAACTCTTTCAGCGTCACCCTCTCTGCCGCCGTCTCAGGTAAAACGCAATTAATCTAAAACATCCCAAATCAGTATTACATTAAAATCTAAATAAAAACCTGGCTGCCTGCCGTTTTTTCGCCGCTGCGTTTTCTTTTCCATTCAGATTTTTTGACACCACGAAAAATGAGACTCATTTATTTGAGTCGTACACAATGTAGAACTGTTTGAGTACGAGTATTTGCTATAAATACGCATTTTTCTTTACATCTCCTTTCTCTATGTGGGGTGAGCATTAGCCTCGGATGCGAAGGGAATCTCACGTGTTCCCTTTGTTCGATTTCGGGATTTCGGGGGAGTGCTGATGCTTATATTCTCATGGAATCCATCAAAATAATCGCATGCTCATGTATAATGGATAGGGATGTCAACAAACTTGCTTATGATTTACTGCTATCAAAACTTTTGTTTAGCTCTTGACTAAGAAAACTTTAAAAATTGTATTCTTCTTCAGAATGTTACTAGAGCGCGAGAACCTGTGATAAACGAGGAAAAAAGGAGTTGAATAAAGAAATAAAAAAAAAAAAATGCATTCAAAAGTATTACATACGCCTCATACAAACTGCTACTAATTAAATCAAAGCAACACGCAAGGTGTAACTAAAACAAGCAAGAATTAAATTCGTTATGAATATTAAAGCGCAGTTACAAAATGAACTCATTAGCACACTCATAAAAGGCATTTGTTTCTTTGAATGTGCCCTTTGTATGTTTAAGATGCGTGTGCGCACGTCTCGTATTTGTGTCGTTTGACATTTGTCAATGTACTAATAGCTTTTCTAAGATTTTTAAGGTTGTTCGCCACAGTGTGCGCCGGCTGGCCGAAACATCGCTGCTTTGTGTGATAAATGGCTAAACATAAATACGGTATTGTCTTTGCTCATTCGGTTGAAATTAGGTAGCACAATTTGCTCCAGTGAATCGTTAATGAGACGGTTGGCTGGCGAGACTCCGAAACAATAACGTTGTAAATCAATTATGTTTTGCTTTGGAGTTACTCGCGAATTAGTTTTGGGACTTGTATTACATTTGATTTCCGCTTTTCTGTCTTGGTGATTATATTGTTTTCATGGCATGTGTATCATCAATCGTCATCAGTCAGTTAGCTATCATTTTTTACTTTAAGTTGATCATTATCATCATCCTTTCTGTTTTATGAAATAGTATGAAGAAAAAGTGGAACTGCCTCTAGACTCTAGCCTGCCTTTGCATACTTAATTGAATAATAACGCAGTGAAGTGATTATAATACTTTTGAAATAACACAATGTACTTGTAGATCTCTTGTAGATACTTTAATACGGAATATCATAAAATTTAATTAATTTAATGTTGCACGTAGAATGAGATGATAAATTGCAAGTAAGTACTACTGTATTTAAATAATAATTTAATAAGTGTTCATTACTTTAATCTTTATTCACATGCAACGTTACGGGTACGAGGCGCGCCAGATGTTGATACTACGAAAATTCTTATTCATCCTCAGATATCAATCAAGCTCCCAAGCTCCCAAACATTTGTACCAACTCGGCGATTTGTCCGAATGAAAAATTAATTTTGCCGATGATTAATATAATGGATGGTAATAAAACGTAATTGCTGTTTTGAAGTTTTTACATCTTCTTCTTGTCTAAATTAATTTATTAGAGCGAGCAGCCTGGTGAAATTAATTTGCCAAATAAATAAATAGATACAACTTTTTAGTAAGATATTGAGTATCGCTTATTTATTGATGATAGTGATAAATAAATTATTATTAAGTGATTTTCATTAAAAAATAAATATTCTTTAGTGCCGACTCAACTCAGCGTTGGAAGAATCCTCACTAAGTAGATAGGATATCTTAAGAGAATCACTTGGAACCCTGGATACAAGCTGCACAAGATCAGGTTTTGTGGCGATCTTTGCATAAATATGTCAAGTAGTCAATTCTGTCAGTTGAGTTCAATCCCAAATATTTCCATCGGAAGCCAGTAAACAGAAACAATCGTGACAGGATAAGGTACGAAATTTCGTAAAACAATGAGTCCGCTTTAATAATGGAATGAAATATCTGCGGTAACAATTTATATTCTAACACTGGATTCAACTTGACAATTTATTAATCAAACCGATTACCTCCCCTGCGAAGCCCTCGGCCTATTGTGAAAATATTGTCAAGCAAAACAATCCTATGAATAATTAAGGATTTAAATTTTCATACAACAAAGGCATAAAACAATAAGCGCTCTTCAAAGTGGACAAAAGCATTCTGTGAGTGGCATTTTGGGTGCTCCCTCGTAGAAATTTTAATACGATGGACGGGTTCGGACTTCGGACCCGATGGAGGGTGATACATGGCCGCGATTTACTTCGTTGCAACTTACTATGCGCATCTACCACACTTGAGCATCACCATATTTGAAATTTTGAATCCTAAAAGCAAACTTGTACTTAAATTAGAGATTTCTTTGATGTACTGATTATTTTTACATAAGTCTAATAATAGTAGTGGATGTATTGTTTTATATTTAAAAGTACCTACCTACTTATATTTAAATCAAGTGAAAGTTTAACATGTTAGTGTTAAATATCTGGTACAAAAATTTACGAAGTATTTAGCAGTTATACCTAATATTATAGACATAGTCACACGTTATTTCAAGAATGGAAAGATTTAATCGAGGGCAATACTAAACTCTACTATTATAGTATTTAAAATTAAAGAATATGTAATTTTAATCGGCGGTAATTGCAACGCAATATCTTAATAATTTAATTTTAAGTAGATTCTTAGTTACTTTATTATAAGTTTTTTAAAGTTTTTGTAATACCTATTTAAATTGCTTATTTGGATTTTCAGTTTTCTTTTCATTTTAGATATTTATTTAAACTTAGTAACTTACTTTACTTTTTTGTGGTTTAGTGGTGTCCTCAAATCTGTTACTTATCGATTATTTTGTTTTTGAAGTAATACAAAAATCAATTAAAGGTTCCATTGGTATTGCCCGCGTCTCTAACACATGTCGGCCCCCACTTCCCTCAGCTTTTTCCATAACGACCTGTGAGCCCCTCCCTTCTTTAGAGAGAAAAGCATAATCCATCACCGCACGTCACCCCTATTTTGGTTCTTTCTGTCCTCTTCCCACGTAAGTATTAATACTATATCCTTCTTTATCTGACCTCGCTAGGGGTAGTTTCTCTCAGTCGCCGCTTGACGGGTGATCATTTTTCTTGTGGCGCGTTCAATCATCGCGTCACTATCCCCTTCCCTTTCGTTTATAGGCTCTTTTTACTGACCTCTCACTCACACAGGCCCTTCCTGTCTTTCTGTGTCCCTTATTTTCTGTTAGCGGTGCGTTCATTTTGTGCCTGCCGGCCAAATATGGCGTCCTTTGTTGGATTTTGACGTTTTAATTTTTCTTAATGAAGAGGTCAATTTTTAATTGCACAACCATTCTTCCTGTCTTTTTAGTATAAATATAAATGGATCGTAACAATGTTATATTTTTTATATTCGTTGATATTGTTTGTTACCGAGATAAACTTTTAATTTAATAATTATTAGTAGGAGTACAATTATTATTCAAAAATTTGCAAACTGCAAGTAACGTGTAAAGTGTAACACCTCAATTAAGTACCTATTAAATTGATAACCAAAGTAGTTGTCACTGAGCTGTGAACGAGTATAGGTACTGATTGCAATTTACAATCGAGCGTATATTTTTTTTTTTGATGTACCTACTCGTTCCTTTACCGTTAACAATATTAAGTCAACTGTACATACTGTAGTTGAACGATGCTTGAATAAGTTTGTATTAAGATATTAACATTACAGTAAAATTAACTCTTAATTTATAAACAGAAAGTATCTATAAACAAATACATCAGCTTTTGCTATGTATGGGGGGGGCCTGTTTAACATCCGTGTGGGGCACTGGGCGATCGCTCGGGATCCCTGTAAATTGACTTGTCAGAATATTTGAATTTTAATCCCGGACACAAATTATATAAACACTTGTTTACTTATTCATGAATCTAATCGACGATATATGTCAAAACACGAGGAGCTTGATGCATATTTTAATTAAGGATTGGTATAAAAGGCTTGTAATAGATACACTGTCAAATGTATAATAAAGTATGTATGATATTTAAAAGGTGGTCATTTTCAAAAGTACTTTGAGAGTACTCAACCCCAAAGTAGTAGGTATACTTATAGTGGGCGCGATCTAAAGTGACCGCTCAGAAATTAGCTACGAGAGCTTTTTAGGAAAAGCTAAACTGGTGATAAGAACTACGGGGAGTGTGTGGGCGGTAAAGCTAAGAAAAACTAAAACCAAAAGTCCGAGAACGTTTTCATTATTAAACTTCGTGTAGATCGACTCATATCGCGCAAGGTGATGTTAAAATATAGTGTTATGCAACAGTTATTGTTTTTTAAATAACTAGGTGTAGAAATAACTCGGCCATATCCAGTTATTGTCATTTTGCCAGGATCGAAGCAGCGATAGTAGTCATTAATGATACAAGGTTGAGTAAACGCCGACAACGGCTGTAGGGGCACCGTATACATATTCAATAGGGCACCAAATATGTTAATACAACGTCTTCCCATTGGCTTGTAGATTGCTCCGTCGTTTTTATCTTATACGACATTTAACTCCGGTGATTCAATTTAGTTTATTTGCATAATGTCGTCTCGTTTCTAAAGTAGGTGAGTATGGAAATCGCTTTGGACCGCTGTTTTATCTTCTGTGTCGAATTAATAATTCCTTACTATTGCAAGGATGTATATTCTTTGATAAATGGCTATGTTTCAATGACTTGAGCTATATTTAGCACGAAAAAGTGTTTTTGTTTGTTTTGCTGTAATTTTATACCTTTAGTAATTTTCTACTATGGTATCGATTTTGACGTCTTATTTTAAATTGATTTTCTTAAGGTTTGTAATGGATGCTTTAAGCTTTTCATTAGGTAGGTACTTACTTGTATGCTTGTAGTAACAAGCATTAAACATAGGTATATTAAATAAAATTAGTAGTTTTAATTATTACTAATTAATTACATGTTTACTTTATATCAAACTAGCTTTTGCCCGAGGCTGCGCTCGCATTAAATTCGATTTTTCAAACCCTTCAAATCTTTTCTAAGTAGATGCCAACGTCATAATAGCTATCTTTAGGTATATGCCAATTATATCAGCCCGATCTGTCCAGTAGTTTGAGCTGTGCGTTGATAGATCAGTCACTCACTCCCTTTTCCTTAGATAACATTCTCGTAGGTACCTACTGTACCTAGGTATACCCTTATAGGTAGGTGAGTACATACTAAGAATGAAACCCCATTGTCTCCTACGCATTAACACACTGAATCAAAAAGGTTTCATCACGCTATCGTACAGGGAATGGAGATATCTAGAATTAATCGCGGGCGGGCGCACAAAGCCGTGAAATATGGCTCGCTCGTCTCTCACAATGGCTACGTCTTCATCACGAGCCTATTGTTTTTTTCTTAGGCTCCACACGCGGGTCTTGCAGCAAGAGAGGTGAACGTGTTTCGCTGTCTCTGTATTCATTTGTCAAAGAGGGTATTTTGAAGGGACTGGAGTCTTGCGTGGCACTTTTTGTGTGAAATCTATCTCTATAAGATACAGAGTTAAAAAACGCTTCTCTCTTTAAAAATACATATCACATCACATCACACTAATATTATAAAGCCAAAAGTTTGTATGTGTGTGTGTGTGTGTGTGTGTGTGTGTGTGTGTATGTTTGTTACTCCTTCACGCCACAACGAATGAACCGATTTGGCTGAAATATGAATTGGAGATAGCTCATACCCAGGATTAAAACATAGGCTACATTTTATCCCAGAAAATTACAGAGTTCCCATGGGAATTGAAAAACATTGATCCACGCGGACGAAGTCGCGGGCATCGTCTAGTTATATAATACACGGTTTATAAAAACTAACTACTATGTTAGTATGTAGTGAATTCGTAGTTCCTAAAGATTTAAAACAGAAGGAATAGGGTGGGTAGGGTCTTGTTTTGTCAAGTCATCACAACTGATGGTTGATTTTTTTAATTTGAAGCTTATGAACATTGAATTATAATGTGCTACTTATGAAGCATATCACGTTACGAAGTAGGTACCTAATAGTAGTTCTTATAAATTCGCAGTCTGAACGCTTTGCACCTTGTAAAAAGAAGGTTATTTTTTAAACTCCAGACCTTACTTTATAGAATCTAATTGCCGTTCTAGGCATCCCAAGTGCAGTATATGACCAGGGCAAAACTTTACATACCTATATTCAGACACAACGAACGACCAACCCCAGTGACGAAGTTCTGTTTACTCAAAAACTTAAACTGTCAACTTCGTTGGCTTGGTTTCGGTGGGTGTATGGAGCTTTAAAAGGAAATGCCAGACTGTGAGCGTAAAAGTAAACAGAGCAATGGACTTTACGCATGGTTATAGTATAGCTCGACCCTTTAGTAGGCCGATGTATGGAGGCCGATGTATGGAGGCTGTGTATGGAGGCTTCAGCTTCCTATACCCACCTATATCTAGAGAGAGGAAAACTCTTTCTTCACTTAACGATGATTAACGTAGATACTTAAATACATTTTTAACCGACTTAAAAAAAGCGGAGGTTCTCGCAGTTCGGCGCGTATACATATTTTTTTACTAGACGATGCCTGCGACTTCGTCCGCATGGATCAAGGCTTTTCAATTTCCATGGGAACTCTGTAATTTTCTGGGATAAAGTGTTTTAATCCTGGGTATGAGCTATCTTCATTCCAAATTTCAGCCAAATCGGTTCATTCGTTGTGGCGCGAAGGAGTAACAAACATACACACAAACACACACACACATACAAACTTTCGCCTTTATAATATTAGTGTGAAGTGTGATAGTGTGATGTGATAGTGTGATGTTGTAAGTACTAGTAAAGGAGGTGGGTTGATAAGGCAACAAAATCCGCCCCTCATACACTCGAAAAAAAAAGTTCCAGATTTCGACAAATTGTAAATGTATTTATATACTTACTTGAAGATATAAACTTTATTTTAATATAAAGTTTAGGTGATAAAAAAAATAGTAAGTTACAGAAAATATTACCCAAAAAGAGAGTGTTTCTTTTACTTTTCTTACATTTTCATACATTTTAGTCGTTTTTTAAGCTTTGATTTAATATTTTAGAATGAGGCGCTCCTTGAACCATGGTAAACGTAACTGATAATGATGCTCCTTTTTATAAGCTTTTATATGAGTATTAATTTATTTTGGTTCATGGAGCGCCTCATTCTAAAATATTAAATCAAAGCTTAAAAAACGACTAAAATATATGAAAATGTAAGAAAAGTAAAAGAAACACTCTCTTTTTGGGTAATATTTTCTGTAACTTACTATTTTTTTTATCACCTAAACTTTATATTAAAATAAAGTTTATATCTTCAAGTATATAAATACATTTACAATTTGGCAGAATCTGGAACTTTTTTTTTCGAGTATATGAGGGGCGGATTTTGGGCCTTATCAACCCACCTCCTTGGACTATTTGGTCATTCGTTCATACTTTCATGCTTTCAACGAGTCAGCAAGAAGCTACGAACTTTTGAATTTTATTCAGCTCTTCGGGCTTTGACCAAAGCATAAATATTTACGGTAAGTTAAGATACATCGTTTGCTTCAAACATGATGTTTTTTATACCTTTTTGTATAAAAGTAGACACCCACTACACTCGACGTCGCGACACAATAGGACGGTTCGCTCTTCACTCCGCGTTATCAATCTATCACGATGCCATGTGTGACGCCGTCATTACTCAATTTCCTTCCCCGGCCAAAAGGACCGCCTAAAAAGAATTCAAAGGGATTGGGTACCTACTTGACAATTTTTTTTTATAAACGAGAAAGTATGTATTTAAAATAAAGGATTTTTATTTTAATACAATGCCATTTTTCATTTTTTAATATCTTAACTAGTTTCCAAAATATAAAGCTTTTAAGTTTCCTATTAGACAGAGAGAGCACGCTATTGAATCATGACGTCACGTTTTATTAGTTCCATACACTCTCCAGAGAAAATTTCGTCTAAGAAGGAGACAGATACGTTTGCAGTAAAACAGCTTAAAAATTTGTTTTTGATTTATTTTCTGTTTTTAACCCCCGACGCAAAAAGAGGGGTGTTATAAGTTTAACGTGTCTGTGTATCTGTTTGTGGTATCGTAGCTCCCAAACGGATGAACCGATTTTCGTTTAGTTTTTTACAAATGTGAAATACTAAATTGTAACTTACTATCTATGCAGTTCACTATTTTAAATAGTGAATTAGTTATTTACGAACTAGCCACTAAAAAAAAGTAGGTAACGACCATTTTGGTAATACAAAAAAAGATGAATTGTGTTAAGACTAATTGAACCAGCTTATTAACATTATATTATTTTCGGACTAGGTAACATGCAGTCTTGTTTTGATTAATTTTTTATTCGATGCAAGCTATTTGTGGCTTTAATGAGAAAGCCGAATTGTTTTTCAAACGTGTTTGTTTAGGTTGACTGTACCCCGCAACTTTTTATGTCTATTTTCTTATTGAAAGAATTTTATCGGGGCACCCACGAAAACCTGATTTTGGGCACTGTTGCAGTATGTTTGTACCACTGAATGATAATTTAAATTCATTCTCTCCGCCGCCCGCGCCATCATTTGGACAAATGTTACGTCATTTGTCTAAGAGGCTGAAGAAAGAAGCGGGGGACGGGAGACCTATTGCTGGATTAAAGAAAACTGACCTTTCCGTAAACGACAAAGGTTCCATTTTCCACTAAAATTTTCCAAACAAATTCCAAAAACATCTACGAACCTAAATTCAGACAACAATAGTCCGTAACACCAAGACCTCAAAGTTCAGTTAGCCTCGCTTCCGCTGAATTCCATTTCGTAAGCTTCCGAAAATATTTTCCCAATGAAAAATGGCACTTAAAAAGTATGCGGCTTGGTTGATTTTTGATGGTCGAAGTTTCTTTCAATGGGTATTGAATTAAAACTTACTGTATTTGTGCTACGTTACTAATTAATTTAATTATATAACTTACTGTGTGCATGTTTATTCAATACATATAAACGAATTACAAATACTATTTTATTATTATATATTTGCTTATTTTTGTACTTACTAAACTAATTTGTATTGAATCAAGAAAATATACCTTCGGCTACAGTATTTACCTAATAAAAACGAAAATCAAACTCGTATTATGACAAAGCTCATAACTCTAAATTCATAAATTCCAGATTTATCTCTATCAAATTATAATTAAAATTCATTGGATTGTTGTCGATCATCATTTGATATCCATACATCAAAAGTAGGTATGAACATCAAAGACCATCAAAAAGCAATGTGTCTAGGTCAAATAAACAGTTCTACAAGCAAGATACTTTTATCTATGGAAATACCAAAATATAATTATAATATAACATAGTTTTGTATAAGGGCGACAACATAGTGTAGTATTTATATAACTATTGATCTTAATAATCCGGAGAAATATCAACGGAAATAAATAAAAATTGCAGCTATATTGCCGAATTGCGCCCGAAAACTCGTAGACATTTATGAGTTTTATGATTTTTTTTATGATAGGTTTGATACTACGGAAAACATATATGATAATATGTATTGATTCAAACATACTATAGCTATTTGATTCAAATAAAAGTAGGTACACACAGCTATGTGGTATTGAGAGATGAGAGTCAAAATCGGAAGATCTCTCGACTAATGGGGAGGTTTTGCATCAACGGACGGACGGGAACGAACTCCAGTCGTGGGATTAGTCATGTTTTTTCCTAATTGTGCCCGCGGAATGCCCCAGAGATACGGACGTGTCGCGAAGTATAGCTGCCCCGATGCCCCGCGAGAGAACCAATTTCAAAGAACCTAGAAAATAAACAGAGACGGACGGGTAAGAGCTTTATGATTAGTATTATAACTTTTTATTCTCCTTTATCAAGTAAGGGAGGCCACATACGATCAAGTTTGCCGTCAAGTTTGCATGATGCTTAGGGATTCGAAAAAATAATAATCGATACCTGACTAGTATCGATACTTTCGGTTAGTGAACCGAAAAGTAGGTATTGACCTAGGAAAGCTCCAGAAAGCTGTGCCACTCCATCGATAGAGATAACGCTATAGATCAGAAAGAGTACAGTATAGACTATAGTCTACTGTCTGACGTGTGAAATCTAGTGATGAGATAAAAGTATCGAGTAATTGGGAAAATACCGTAAGTAAGCAGACTATAGTCTATACTATTCTTTTATGATAGCGTTATCTCTCTTGATGGAGTGGTACAACTTTCGGGAGCTTTCCTAGGTATCGAACCAAACATATCGATACTACTTAGGTGTCGATTCTTGTTTTGAATATACAGGCATCATGCAAACTTGACAGCAAACTTGATTGATGTATGTGGCCTCCCTTATAGACATCCATTCGCTAGATATAGGTTTAAAATGCCTCGGTGTTACGGTACGGTACGGTCCAATTTCTGGAAAGAACTTAACCGCCGCTGAATCTAACTCGGCTGGGCGTCGTTCCGAAAGTTCTGAGATGCCTTCTCATCCAAAATCCCTCAGTGCTTGAAGACCAGTCTTCGTACATTGCATGTTGGCAGAGATGACTTAAATGGATTAATAAATAGCATTAGGATAAGAGAATAGACATAGATCTATTTTACGAGATTTTTCTTTTGCGTTTAAAGCAATTTTACTTAGAGTTAGCATAAAATATGTATTAATGAATAATTCCATTTATTTTGTACCTTCATCTAAAAATTAAAAAAAAAAACGGATACATTCTCAAATATTCTAATTTCAAAATAAACATTTTAATTTTTAACTCCACTCCCCTTTGCATTCCTCAAAAAATTCTTACACAATTTGTTCTTAACGTCAGCCCGGGAATGCGATCAGATTGTCAGAGTACAAAAATCCATAATTTACATATAGATACGTATCTGTGAATAGAGAAAATGTTATTCTGAAAGGATATATACCAGCTCCGGCACTGGCCGAGAGTGCGCCCCCTCCCGCGACTGACAGTGACGGATCGGGCCACATTAGTCATAGTCGAGACCCACTCCGCTCCCCCCACCCCATACATACCCTGTTTATTTACTTTTTGTAACGGTATTGATGTTTAATTATAGAGAACGACCCTAATGCAAGACGTTTTTGGCGCAATGTTTTCGTAGTCATCACTCAGAAGACATGTTTTCTTTGACGAGCCTATATTGGTTGCGTCCTTCACACTCGCATTTCAAGTATTATTTCAAACGACATTCAAACGGAAATATGAATGACGAAAAAATTCCAGACATCCAGTCTGCTTAAAATGAAATCAGACTTGCACGAAGCCAAATCCCATAGGTTTGTATGAACTACAACTACGAGTAGGTATATTAATCTCACTCCACTACAGCAGTGTTGGCTTAGTGATTAAGACTTCGGCTTCGCAAGTTCGACTGCGGATAACGAGGTCCAGGATTCGATTCCGGTTCGGGTCAAAAACTATATTGTGTTTTTCTGTCAAGAAATTCTCAGTAGGTGCTAGCCCGGAGTTAGGAAGTTGGGGTGTCCGTGTCACCCGCGTGCCTCAGAGAGCTTTCATCTTCCCATCGGACTATGAGAGTGAGGGAATAGAGAGCGCACCTTTTGTTTTCGTACACACTTGCGCACTATAATATCTCCCGCGCAGATTGCTAATCTCCGATTGGTCACCGTGGCCGAATTCGGTTGTGAGGACTATTAGGTAATTTAGTATCTATGTTAGCTTTAACGGTGAAAGAAATCATAGTGAAGCAACGTAGATGCCAGAGAGTTTCATGTAATGGTCCTAAAGGTGTGTGAAATCTGTCACTTCATACCTACTTGGCCAGCATGGTGGATCATGGCCTGAACCTACCTGTTCTATACCTCTCATTCGGAGGAGACTCTCATACTAAAGATCCTCTTATTTATTAAAGATAACTACACCCGATTGATTGTTGACGATTATAAAAAAAACTGGTTAAATACCGTTTACATTGTGCTAAAAAAATTATCTAAATGATAGATTTATCTTATTAATTTCCATCAATCACTCTAACACGAAACGTAAACAAAACTATAGAAGAGTGGAGCTGGTAATGGAAAAATAAATACCCTTAGACGGCTACTGGAGAAATGTAAACGAATCTAAATAATGATAATCAATCATTATTTTCCCATCATCGCTTCAGTATCGTTACCTGGCGGGGCGTGCTCCCTTATCGCAAAGCAAAGATAAATGACTCGACTCCTATCTGTTAATTAAGATTTTCGCGAGCTTCTCACCTACGAGTGATGTTCGTAATTTAACTTAGATTATTTGGTGACGTCACGCGTTTCGTCGTTTACTGATTTAATCATATCTATCTACCTTTTTTTACTTTTTCTTTATTCGAAGACAAGATAGTCCTTGATTGCGATCTCACCTGATGGTAAGTGACGATGCAGCCTAAGATGGTACCGGCAGTGCAGGAACTTGGAAGGGGCAGTGTAAATTCAACCCATACCCCTAATCAATTTCTACACGCCATCGTGCCGGAACGCTAAACTTGCTTGACGGCAAGGCACATCCTTGACAGTAGGGTGGTGACTAGCCACGGTCAAAGCCTCCCAAAATTCCCCAATTTACCCCGCCGGGGATCTAACCCGAGACCTTAAAGTTATAAGACCACAGCGCTCACCAATGCGCCAGGGAGGTCGTCAAAACCTCATTTATTAACCGAGACATAAATATGCACATTCACATGCCTCGGTCTTACGCCGCCTATATTCAGAAACTGCCTGCGCCTCTAATATCGTCGGCCCACCTGTGGGCATATAGTTCGAAAAATTGATTGTTCTTGGGGTTCCAAGGTGCTAGAGTGGCGACCTCGCACTGGGAAGCACAGATTTGAAAAAATATCTACATACAGATAAAAACATTTTTTATGGCAAAAAGAATCAACGAAGCCCCTTCAAGCGCTTTCTCTAATTTTGTATTTAAAATCTTTCTTAAAACGATTTAAATTTTTTTAAGTCTTTTTCTATGTATTTTCTTTTTCACAAATCCCATTAAGATCGCCTGTTACAAAGTGCTGCAAGAAAAACTTGATAGTTCGCTGATCACCGATAGAGGGCGGGCCGAGAGGCGATTTGTCAAGAGAGTACCATTAAGGGTCTCTGGGATCTCTAGGGATTAAGGGCTTTAAATACGGTTCTGGACACTAGAAAGTTAGACTATCCGTGTGTTTTAATTAAGTTTGAAAATGGACAGATGCGTTAAAAATATAAGTAGAATCAGTAGATACATTAAAGCATATCTACGATATATACCTGCATTTTTTTTAATTGCTTTTAAATTACGAACAAGTTCATTAGAATAAAGACTGTTGAATTAATACGAACAACTATATGATGCCCGCGACTTCGTACGCCTGGATAGAGGTTTTTTTGATTCCCGCGGGAACTTTTTAATTTTTTTTTTATTTTTATTCTATGACAAGATAGCCCTTGACTGCGATCTCACCTGATGGTAAGTGACGATGCAGTCTAAGATGGTAGCGGGCTAACTTGGAAGGGGTATAGCAGTGTAAATTCAACCCATACCCCTAATCGGTTTCTACACGCCATCGTGCCGGAATGCTAAATCGCTTGGCGGCACGTCTTTGACGGTAGGGTGGTAACTAGCCACGGCCAAAGCCTCCCACCAGAGAAATTTTCTTGGATAAAAAGAAGCCTATGTGTTACTCCGGATTATAATATATTCCAGCCAAATCGGTTCAGTTGTGGCAGCGTGATGGAACAACAAACATCCATCTATCCATCCATACATCCAAACTTTCACATTTATAAGTGATAATATTAGTAGGACATTCCTTCTAGGCAAGCGCGCTACGACCTAGTTTTCAACGCTTTCTTTTATTTTACTTTTTTTTTCATTGGCTTCTCTTTTATTGTCGTCGAGCGCAAGCCAATCTCGCAATAAAAAAATAATGTTGTGTAATACGTAAGTAGGTATATATTGTTATATAAGAAAAGCAATTTCAACCACATTGAAATGGCCTCTGCAAATGATAGGCAGCTTCTACGAGATTTGAAAATTACCATAAACCTGAACACCGCGATTATAACTACATTATCCGATGGAAACAAACTTATCGCTGCCGCCAATCAGAAACGGGAACTCAAAATAAATCGATGTTACGTCCAATCATTACTCCACGTCAGGATCGACTCAATTAAAATATCGTTAATGCATCACAACTGCACAAAAATGAACCTTACATGAAAATACGTAGGTCGAATTTTCCGTTGTGTAATATTTCAACTTGTGACGGTCATTATGGTGTACTGTAGTATAGTAAAACCACGAAATCGGCGTGTCGGAATCAGAATAAAGGCAAAATAAACAGTTGGTAAAACCACGGTACCTACGTTAGGTATACGTTTAAAATGAAAAAAAGCTGACATTACAAAAAATATATTACCTTATTCAATTTAATTAGTTTCATTTCACAGAATCACCTCGTGGAGTAAAGTACGTACCTACCTATATTCAATATAGGTATGTCAAAGCGAAATCTACAGGCTACAGCTACGATCGATATCATGAAAGAATCCCAAAGAGTAAAATCTCTGCCCAATAATAACTCAAATTCTTGCCCTAGCTCAAGTATTATGGTGCCCTTCGTGCCCTTGTTCAAATATTTGTATATCCAAAAATGGAAATTTTCAAAAATGAAAGTAAATATATTGAAACTTTTATTTACAAAAACTTAGGGATCCCTCAGAATAAAATATTTTCACATTTGGAAACCTATTATTTATTATAATGCTCTACAGAAGGCTGTATATTTAGCATTCTGCCCATTCATAAAAATGTACCTAATGACCGTTAGGTACTTATAAAAAATACATGTATATTATTCTTTTTCAGCTTAAACATATCATAAATTGTTAGTTTTTTATTATAAAATTATAATATTACAGCAGAATAATATGCTAACAAAGTAAAAATGTCTAAGATAAAAAATTATTTTTTACATCTATAAATTTCAGCATTGTGTGCTATCCGAGTGTTCCTAATACGATAAATAATAGCTTCAATAAAAAACTGATTGTTGAAGAGGATTAGCCCATCGACAAAATTAAAGAAAGTTTTCGATTATGAAATTGACAAATCGCTTGCGAATTTGCAATTTTCATCCAAGAATACTCATAAATCTGTATTTACAATAAAAGGCACGAGCTTTATTATTTCTAGATAAATACATAACATACAACCAGACATGTGCCCAACTTAGCAATCACCATTTCCTCAATTCCATAAATAGGTAAGGTAGATATTAATCTACCTTTGACATTCCTAAAGCGTACCTACCAACAGTGCACCAATTAAAAAATCTGGCTGTGGAAGAAAGAAAAAAGTGGAGCGGAGCTAACCCACGTATTTCTTTATTTATCTTAAAAGGTAAACGAATGGTTTCTCGAAGAAAGGCTTAAGCGACGCGCAAAGCATACTCGTAGCGCATTCCTAGCGCAGTCACAATGAAACGGTGCGCTAAAAGTTAAAACCAAACCAAACTACCGACGACGACGTAAGCGCCCTACCTTCGTCGGTTAGGCGTTTCTTCGAAATCATGATTTGTTCACCATTTAAGGCAGCTTAGAGAAAATAGATTATAATATTTTTGAACTCAATTCACTGACCTAGCCCGCACTGCGAAAAAAGATCGCGCAAATTTTTTTGCGCGGTTAAATAATCTGTAATTTGATACCACGTGATTTTTAAATCGCAAGTAACTCCATATGATTGCAAGTGTTACAGAATTGCGAAAAAAAATCGCGCGGATTTTATGCTAGCGCTTACTGACTTTATGTTCCTGTCAGTGACAACTGATAATGATATAGGATGAAAACTAAAAGAAAAAAAAAATAGCAGAAATCTCTTAATATTTAAAAATAAGAAAGCGTTTGTTTTGCATCGTGCACGATAAATGAGTCGTAATTCCGTACCCGGGTGATACCTGAGCCCGGCGAAAAAACACGACACATAGACGTCTTGGTGCGTCGCAAATTACCGTCATCATCTTCTCATCAGAGGCGTGGGTAACGTTGATGTATAAGAGGCTGGAGGGTACGCGGCTACACAATGAATAAAATGGTAGATGGTGTACATCAAATTTGTGTAAAAACATTATTATTACTCGAAAAAAAATTGAATTTTCATGTTAAAACCGAAACATTATTCGACAACTCATTCGTTAGTTTGTTTGGTGCTGAGAACTTTTGGGGTATTTTTTTGCTTGAAGACATTTGCTTGAAGATTGATGGAAATCGAAATCACTGATGAGGTTTAAGTTGCAGCGTGCTTGCCTAGAAGATTCCTATTCATTCTTGCCTTGAAGGTATTCGAATTGTACATAAAATTCTATATCTTAGCGGTTCGTTGCAGAAAAGTTGAACCAAAGAGTTTCGTGCAAGTTCAACCCTATGAAAAATGAAAATGTAGTTTATTTACAGAAAGAGAAGAGCGATCTTATAAGATTTTGGTAAAACTAAAAATTAGAGGAATCAGTTCTCGGTATGTTAGCAACATGATTGCTTTCCCTATGCGTTTGGTGGACATCACACTAGGAGGTCTGTAGTCTGTACCGTGGGGTCCGAAAAATTTTGCTTAGCACAGAAAATTAGGTTATATGTTAGGATACATTATTGTAATATTATATATTTCGAGATCAGTTGGTTGTCTTCACTTATACCTACCTGTGCTCATATTGTATGCTAAAACTTTTGTTAAATTTATAAATACCGAATTGCTATCGAGATTGGTTATTCCATTTCATCGGAAGTAATTATAAGAAAGATTCAAATATTATATAGTTAATCGTAGATGGAAAAGCAAAGAAAAACATTATGGGTAAAATAATTTAAAGTAAGCAAAAACATTTATTGAAAAAGTAGCAAGCCAAAGTAAGTAATTCTTTCTGTTTATTACTATTTAAACAAATTGAAAAAAATATATATAAAAATTAGTCTTGTTAGTTTACGTACGTAGCTAAATAAAATAAAAAATATTTTTTACAACCCGTTTTATTATTTTCATTCTTATCGTTTTATATTCTATGACAAAATATGTGTGTAACCGCGTGGCAGACTTAGTCTGACGGCAAATGAGTGTTCAGTGTAAGGTTTTAAACTGAAGTTCAAGCCACGCAAGAAACAAATTACGAAGAAATGAAATCTCTCCACTTTAATACCATATTATGTTTTGAAAACATACCTTACTATAACGGAATTTTGCCGTTAACATGAATTGTTTGATTTAATTATGTTACGAAATGCTGAAAAATATAAATATCATAATATGTACCTATGATTATATCATTAAGAAATACGAAACAAGTTCTCTTTTAATTAAAAATTAAAAATACCTATGTTAATTTATTTTTATTTCGACTTACCAAAGGAGAACAAAATACAACCAGTGCCAAATAAATCATTTTTCATTTTCATCATTTCATCAAACGGAAATTGCAAACAAATAAGGCAAAAGGGTCTTCTGGACTGGGTCACACAATTTTCTTGATAGCAAACCATGTAATGAGAGAGACCCTCAGAAAACGTCTAGTGGAAATTACTACCAGTGTCAATGAATTAAAACGAGCATTAGGGTAATTTGCAGAGTATGCAAAATGGGTAAACAAAATTTCTTAATGATAAAACCCTTGTTAAATATTTATGTCTAGATTTCCATTAAACAATAAAGCAAAAGGAGCTTTTGAATCTCCACCTCCACCTACTTACAATCTCAACCCATCACCAACCAGTACTGGGCACAGGTCTCCTCTCGAATCAGGAGGGTTTAGACCATAGTTTAGTTTCTCAAGTGTGTTTGAAATCTGGCCAAGTGCGGATTAGCAGATTTCACATACACTTGAGAACATAAAGCCTAAATAGCCCAACGGTAACAGGTGCAGTCTGAAAACTAAAAGGTTGCAGGTTCGACTCCCACCCGTTGCACTATTGTCGTACCCACGCCTAACTCAAGCTTTCCGCTTTTTTGGAGTGGAGGGGAAATAGTAAGTTAAGTTCAGCTTGGCTAATATTAAAAAAAAATTTAAAACTCAGGCATGAAGGTTTACTCGCGATGTTTTCCTTCGCAAGCAAGTGATATTTGCTTCAAACTGACATAACTCCGAAATGTCAGAAATGCGCGTCTGAGATCGAACTCAGGACGTCCCGAAAAAGAAGGCCACCACTTAACCACTTGGCTATTACCACTCATATACGTGAGACATGTCGGTAGTACAACGAGCAAAAACACACACCATGATCCTAGTTGGTCGAAATAGTTTTTTTTTTTTTTTAATTTATTTATTTACTACCAGTAGGACCACCGGTAGTACCACGGGTAAGTAACGATAATACGTCATTTTAGGTTGTCGTATTTGCTTTACCTGAGCAATTTAACGGTTGTCCATTAGAAAGGCAGTGGCGACCGGGTGACGGTGAATAATTGAACTGCACGCGCATCGAATCGGACCGACTTATAAGCAATTGCATCTGTTATGGACTTTAGTGGTAGCAATGGGTGTCCGATTTGAACTGGAGTACATTTTTTAGTAGACGCAATATTTCTTATTACCACAGCAATATTTCTTATAATATAAATATTCAAATGTTTTCTCTTGAAAAAATATTCAAGAGAAAACCAATAGGCTTTTAAGGAAATTGGATTTTGGATTGTTAACGGCGGTCGATCTTTCTGCAATAAAATTAAAAAATTGGTTGCCGAATTAAGAGAATCTATTTTAAATGAAGTAGCGTTCTATAATTAAATTTATTTTCAGCTACTGTGATGTTAACTAACTTTGTTGAGTGTTTCTGAGTTTGGTGTACCTAATCGTATCTATAGGTTTTAGGCTTGCAGACCTTTGGCAATAAGATCGATGAGAGCTTTTTATTAATTTTAAATTACTACATTATACTAATTTGAGGTTAATTTACTACAGAGCTCGTGGCATTTTTCATAAGCCTTTAAATCTTTTTGAAATAGATAACATCAGTTGTAATATGCGGCGCGCGGTAGTGGCGTAGAAAAAGAAAATTACCAAAACGGATTGAAGGTAAAAAAGTGGGCTGGGCCAACACATCATTAGTATAAGAGCCAATGGTCGTTACCAAAAAGTCATTAGCGTCAACTTTTACCGTAATTTGAGGTTGTATGGTGGTCTACTATAAACCCATATACTTATAGGAATATTCATGTGGAAATGAGATGGGTTTTTTATTAACATAATTATATAAAGAACCAATTTTCTGATATTAAGGACACTTTCGATGATGCTTTAACGATCTTAAGTGGATTGCAAAATTATGTCCCGTAATGACTTTACGATATTATATTGCTCGCAATATAATTTTTCAATGCAGTTTGGTACCTTGATTGGTACATGATACGTAGGTACATCAAAAGCGATGTTACAAACCAACTGGTTAGTAATTTTCTGTGTACGACGATTTCTTGCAGAGTAGGTAAAGGCTGATTCACATTACGCCTTGCCGGGGCCGGTTCTTGCCAGGGACGGGGAACTTTATAAGATTTTTGCATGAACTTGAACGGCCTTGACCCTCTAAAATATGAATCACACTAATATTTTAAAGGCTAAAGTTTGTATGTGTATATATGTATGTGTGTATATGTATGTGTGTATGTGTATTACTCCTTCACGCCACAACGAATTTACCGATTTGGCTGAAAGGAATGGAGATAGCTCATACCCAGGACTAACACAAAGGTACATAAATTTTATCCTGGAAAACTAAGGAGTTCCCGCGGGAATTCAAAATCTATATCCACGCGGACGAAGTTGCTGGCATCATCTAGTTAGTTCATACAAAAGAATACTTATAAGATCTTTGGATCTCCCGGCTCTGCCATGGTGTAACATAAATCATGCTTAATGTTTTGCGAGTGGGTTTTAGTTGACATATTTCGTAAATTTGAGTTGCAGGTATCATGTTCATCAAAAACAGTAAGGTAGGTATAAAATTATCTACGCTACCTTTGTCATGCATGTTTTTACAATCTGTGCAGCGGGCGATTATAATTAAGATAATGACTTGTAATCATACGTTATTTATACGAGCGTGGTGATTCGCGGTGAGGTGTGGAAACGTTTAACGATACGGAATTTTCAGATGACTTTATTATGCAACAGGTTTAGAGGTTAAAGGTCCAAACTCCAGTGAAAAAAAGATTATTTAGGTAGATATACTTACATTAAAACTTGTTACCCGACTAGGTAGGTACTTCAAAGCCCGCGAATATACTCTAAGCATATTTCAATTAACGTTTCGTTCATTCCATACTAAAACGACACATTTGACCGAAAGTTCAGCTATAAATATATTTTTACTTCAAAATTATTATTCTAATTTGAAACTAGAAATATATTCAATTAATATCCAATATTTCTGCTAATGCATGTTCGTAGTAGAATTTAGGTAGTAAAGTGGAGACAGAAGGTAGAGTGGACCTTAGTCAAACTGGACACAACCTGAAAAACCGTTTAGTGGGTCTGAAACGAAAAAGGGTTTGCGCTATGTACAGTACCAATTAATTAAACTGTAGCTTCCTACAGTTGTAATTGGATTTTTTTCCAGCTGGACATTTATGTTAAACGTGTTACGTACATATAAGATTTTTTCAATACAATTCCTGTTAGTTTTAATAATGGAATAAAATGCATTTTTTAAAGAAAAGAAAGATTACATAATTATGAGATAAACGGTCAAAAGTTATGATTTTTATTACACGTATTTTTTTTATAGCAAAATAGTTCTAGTCTTGAATGTCACCTGATGATAAGTGACGATGCAGTCTAAGACGATAGCGGTAGCGAACGGTAGCGGCAGCGGCACGGCTGCCACATAATATCTAAAAATATTAACATCGCCATCATCAGCAACCCTACAATGGCTCACTGCTGAGCGCAGGTCTCAGAAAAAGGGTTAAAAAAATATCAGCAATATTTAACTAAAAATACTTGAACAAGTAAAAATCAAGACTGCATTTCCCGTTTTAACAGCCCCCGATCGACGTTCGGATCGTTGGCGCGACATCAAAATGTTAATTGAGCAAACTACGGCGGACCTCGAATAAACTACATTATGCTCAGATGCTCAGATGTTCAGTTTTACAGCTCCAACAATCCTCGTCTAGGGAGCGAGCGCGCAAACTTTTAATTGCCGTGCCATTAGGACGGGCGGGAAGCACTAAGCGATTTGTGGTGTACCGGCCTGCTCTCTCGAGCTTTTAATTCCTCTCTCACCTCTAGATAGGGGTATGTAGATAACGCGCGTTTTAGCCCAACTTGATCTCCGTTTTATTGATATTAATAACTCTAGGATGCGTGCGTCAACGTTTCCTGTCCCCCCTAATTTTTGTCGCCACTAAAATCGTCACTCATTCAGGAAGTTAATTAAGTTTGTTGTCAGCGTACCAAAGTTACCGACATAGCTCTGTGAAGTGGAATTGGGCGAGGCCCATAGCTCGAAGAAATGACGGTTGTTGGGATCTCAAGGTGGGCGACCCCGCACTGGATAGCGCAATGTTGGCAGACCCCCCCGGGCTAGGTGGACCGGTGACATTAAACGAGTCGCAAGGAGCCATTGAATGCAGGCGTACAAGACCGAGGCCTGTGGAAGTCCATACAAGATAAGTACCTTTTTCCAGCAGTGGATATCGGATATCGGTTGATAAGATGAAGTTGTCAGCCTCATCTCATTTTCAACCGATAGATTTCAACTCCTAAACATGGGTCAATTGTATAGTTTGCGCCAGAACTAGATCCTGTGTCGCTTATTATTCCTACAGCGACTCATTGGAGATCATCTGTCCACCTAGCAGGAGATTTCCAACCAAGTTAACTTTAGCCTGAAATATAAAAGAGATCTTACTTGAAAATATTTACCTACTACTCTAAGTAATCCAATAGGTAATTGGATTACTTTTGTAAATAATATAATTAATTTTCATAAAATCTTTTTTATTTGTTTATTTTAAAATGGATCCTAGACCCTTAAAAAATTAATGTAGCAAACTAATATTTAGTTGTCTAGGTTAATTTCAACGTACATTTATGTACTTGTAAGTTTGTACGTACGAAAGAGAATCCGTTCCATTTTTAGCGGATATAAAAGATACAGTAAACAATAGATCTTTTGTGAGTTTCTAACAATGATCCGCCGATTCCATTTCTAAATAAGGCAATTATTTTTAACGTTCAACCCGTAAGTTTTTCTAAAACAATCCGGCGCGGGCATGTCTCCGGCTAACGACAGCTCGTTACCGCCACAAATCTCCGACATTACTGCGTATTAAAACTCTAAAACTTCACTCGTTTTGCCATTTAGCTAAAACAAAAACTTTCTTACATCACTACGATTAAAATTCACGTCTCGTACTGCGGGATGTCATGAAAATATTCGAGGCAAGGACGTATACTCAAAATGATAAAGTAAACAATATATTATGTAGTAGTAACTTCGCATAAGGTTACCTATACAATGATACTTAAAAATTTTAGAGCCATAAATCCCTAGAAAATGGTTAAATGTTCTAAATTCCAGATAAAAATTTGAAAGCGCAAATCTTACAAGAGTTTCGAAATAAATTGAATTAAAACCATCAGAATATACTTTTTTTATTGATATTATTATTTTATCGACAAAAACTTCCTCATATTTGAAATCTCCCTGCTAAATAAAGTAGTTTTCAATTCCCGCCATTTTGTATTAATTTTTAGAAGTGGCGCTTTTCGCAGATTTTCTCCGCAACCCTTAGCAAAACAGGGATGAATTTAGTTCAAGCATTTAGGCACAGATGGCATCACTGCTACTACCCTTGTCCTGTTATTTTGAAACACACATAGATGGCGGTAGGGGTTCATTAAATTCCAACTTTTTTGCATTTATTATTTTTTTCTGTTTAAAATTTTTTTATGATTACTTACTAATTTTTGTGTAGGTATTTAATTAAAATATAATTTTATTTTATTTTATAACTGGTCTGTTATTTTACAAAATGCTGATTTCATGAATATACATTTTAGAATATCTGGATTAGATAGATACTTATTATGTAATCATAAACGTAATATTGGGTACATAATGCAATGCAATCTAATAGAAAAAAATTAATTTCTAATTACAGAATTTTTACAAAATACTTGATTTTCTTAAATTTTTATGTCCATCACTGAACGTTCAGGTACCTAATACAATAGGGACAGTAAAGATACGTTATTGCAAATTAAAAAGCATTCCATTTTTAAAACCTCCTTCTACGTTCGAAAACGTCGGAGCAAACGCGTGAGCACCGGCTGTTGGAGATTAGACACGCTAGCCGGAACAATTTTTTAATATCCCCAAACAAGGAAGGCGAGACGCTCAGCCGTAAGAATAGTGTGGATACGAATTTCTTAAGGTGTTGAGCGAATTTAAGACATTAGAATATGCAATTTAAAAATACAAAATAGAGGTCGATTAAAGCAGAGTTTATTTTTTGTAAGCAGAGACACACAAAATAAAAAATTCCAGTGAGAACTTCAGAGAAGCTGAATCGTCACCATTTCTTTATTATATTTCGCATATAATCTATATATTATGTTTATTATCCAGAAACAGAAACATATCAGTTGTGTTACCCCTTTTGTAAGGTAATGACAAGGACGAAGACGTGGCGTGGGGGTGGCGCAGGCGCAAGTCACTTCCATAGATCAGTCGTGCTCGTGAACGGATCCATTAGGAAAAACTATTGCCTGTCTTTAACTTTACCTCGGCCAAGTCACTGTCAGTAAGCAGATACTCTTCTATTCCTTATGGAATCCAAACACTGTCCACACAATATTAGTGTTTATAGGACATCAGTGAGCGACTTTGACAGCACGATTCGTGTCGCGACTTAATTAGCCTTATACCTACACTTAATGCCAGGCCAACTACTGTATCGTCTTCACTTCTAATTTTTTTTTTCAAAAGGTAGGTAGTAGCAAGGATAAAGACGTGGCGTGATCAAGCGTATACGTAAGGTGGGCGTAGCGTAGCATTAGAGCGTAGATATTTAGATATTTAGCGTTCCCTAGACTTCGTACTTACCCGTGGACAAAGCCTCGCCATATCTCCAACCTAGCCTTGCCAGATTCTTCTTTTCGTATAGTTTTTTCAATTTACGAGGGCATGTGGCTCATGGTTTGTTTAAATGTCGTATCTGTATAAGTGTGAGCGAGAGCTTGCTCGTGCCTGACCACTCCTACCTAAGCTCCTGACAGGCACCCACATTTACGCAATGTGTATGTACACGACGTAACCACAAGTAAAGCGCCCGTAACTTCGTGAGATAAATGACATATCAGGAATCTAAAGGACTTGTCCATATTATTATCGTCTGTAGGACATTAACATTGAGCTTGTTTGACAGCACAATTCGTGGCTGAATTACCATACACACTTGACGCTTGCGCTTGTCAGGCCCGCTAATATCGCCTCCATCGCTGTTGCTTTTTCAATTTTTCCCCAGCTGGTTATTTTCGGTTTTGACGATTTTTCTATTCGACTATTTAAGTATTTAACGACCTTCAGTGTAAGTTTTTAGTTAACGTTAACTCGCTTGAGAAACTTTCTGTTTTTTTGGTTTGTAACATTTCCTTGAAATATTAATAATAAATTATGTATGTAGTTTTAACTTTTACACGAAATGCAAGTTGATAGGTAGGTAGGTAACTAACATTGTAATTTTTTTTCGACAAAATGTCAATCATTTGTGTAACTTGTACTCGACTATGTGATTTATTCTTATGCTTTATCAAGTGCCAAGGCAAGTGAATAGGTAATCTTGGCATCGTCGCTCCTTAGTATCAGTGTTGAATAAGCAAAGTAACGACTGGGAGCCACATTCAGCGCAACGTTGACTAACGACCTGCCAATCAGCCGCTAGCTTAATTGGAAATCCGTGTTTGTGAAACCACTCCCAGTCGAAGGCTTTTGTGCGAAAAATTTAAGTTTACACTGTTTTGTTTTGAATAATGACTATGCTTCATGGGATTCCAATATGCTGTGCACAGCAATCGCAAATAAGTCGCCACAGAGCGCGTCCTTGATGAACCTTTATAATAAGTTCGACAAAAAAGTTAATCTAATCACTGTTCCCGGAAAAATACAAGTTCATACTTCTTAGACATTGTGGTTAAAACTATAAACATCCATATATTTTTTTTATTATGAGATAGACTTGCGCTTGACGCCAATCAATGATGGAGAGCATTGATTAGGTCTAGGTTGGAGCGCGCTTGCCTAGAAAATGCCTATCCACTCTTATCTTGAAGCTACTCAGATTTTACGTGGCGGGAAACTTAGACGCTGGAAGTGCGTTTCATACCTTAGCCGTTCGTTTCAGAAACGTTGAACTGAAGCGTTTCGTAAGAGTAGGTTGAATTTCAACCACGTATGGGTGCTATCACTCACGATATAATGAGTTGAAATTGATATTAGAACTAAGGTTGCTGTTGTTAATTATGCTTTGGGTAAACAGGTAAACACGTACGTACAAGGAACTGTCTCCATATAAAACATGATTGATGACTTCGTACCGGTAGTGAAGATATCGCGAATAGAGGAGAAACATTAAGTGTATTCCTATGTCGGCCCTGATATCATTTTCATAGGCCCCCGTCAAGGTTTCTGCAACCCCCATTTACGATAGCGTACAGCAAAATGTGTAGAGTCGAAAATCGAAATAGCAATTATTGTTTCTTAGAAAATTTTCTCTCTCAATAGAAGTCTCAATATCCTCAAACGGTGTCTGGTGGTCGCCATTTGGTCGCCATATTGAATTTTGATTACTATCATGTCTTTAGTGACACTCGCAAGATTAGTACAAATCAATGGACGTAAAAATCGTTAAAATCGGCCCACGCGTTTGGTCTCCAGAGCACCACTAACATACAAACATACTTACATGCATAGACTGATAAACACATTATCCTCTTTTGCGTCGCGCAGGTGGGTAAAAACTAATGCCAAAAAAAAAAATTGTACAAATGTGAACTTAATGACCAGAGTAATTTCTCATTCTCTTCCGTTTAACCTTTTTAAAGAACAGATGGAAAATCCAAAAAGACCTCAAAACGTGGATTTTAAAAGTTTTGCACTTTAAAGAACTTACGGAGAACACTTTATGGATTAAAAATACCTATATATTTACTAGTAAATGCCCGCGACTTCGTCCGCGTGGATTTAGTTTTTAGAATTCCGCGGGACCTCTTTAATTTTCCAGGATAAAAAGTATGTCACTCTTCAGGTCCTCAACTATACCCATGCAAAAAATCACGTCGATCCGTAGCTCTTATGCAGCGTTATTGAAGGGCAAACCTACAAACCAACAAACAAACACACTTTTGCATTTATAATATTAGTGTATTTATCTTTCGACTCCATTCCATCCCTATTTCCAATACATGAAGCAGCTATGATATGGATACGGAAAAAACAGGACGATTCAATCGGGCACTCGATTCGTCTTCGTCAGAGCGCGCTCGCCGCTTGCAGATCCAACTCCATATTTATTGCACAGGCGACCTGCAGGTGCCGCTTTACTATGACGTTTTAAAAGAATGATTACATAATTAACGTTTTTCATTCCCTTGACTGGCGCGACGTTTTTAATATGTAGCGACGAAAAATGTTTAGCACCTTACAGTTATAGAGCTTGGGCAGACAAAAAGCAGGGCGGCTGCTATGATGTTTTTATAGAATAGAATAATTTTCTATTCAAATGAACTTTTACAAAGTACCTACTTTCGAATCGTCAAATGAATCTACTACTGGTTCGGAATGCCGTTCCAACCGAGAAGAACCAGCAAGAAACTCGGCGGTTGCTCTTTTAAAAATAAAATATGTATCTATCATTACCATTGCCATCCGGGCAAGGCTCTTCTCTCAGAGTTAATGTTTAAGTCACGGGCCACAACGCTGGCTATCGATTGGTAAACTTCACACATCTTTGAGAACATTATGTAGAGGAGGCATGCTAGCAAAATACAGCTTCGTGAAACTGCAATATAAAGAATTATGATATGAAGTAGGTAACAACCACCCGCAGCTTGCGTAGGCGCGCTGTTGCCGTCAGGTCCTGGCACCGCCTTCCAGTCCCCCAGTGTGTCCGATTTTGATGGCACAGTTCGTTGCAAACAAATACACGAGTGTAGAGCGATTTTTGCCGTGCCGCTTTGTGTCTGTCCAGACCTTATAAGACCTAATTTTACGATGAAGTCTCCCGAACAGGACAGTTTATTTTAAATTGTTGAATTATTGGAAATTATTCCAAAAACTTAATTTATAGTTTTATGTTTTAACTTTTAATATTTAAAATTGGTGTGAAGATGACACGTAGATAGGCCCCCAAATAAACATGTGTTTCACAATAGTATCCGGAGTTTCGAATGCAAATCTGTGTTAATCTCATATTTTCGTGATTAATTTTATTCTTGGCTACATTTCTCAAATAATATTGTCTCGTAAATCAGTCGACCAGTGTTTTTCTTGGAGCGCGCTCGTCGGCCATGTTTTGTTTAGAATCACGCACAGCCTGTCTCTACTTCAGCAATTCTGATTTACTGCTCTTGAATTGTTTCACCACCGTTTTAGATATTTATTTTGGCTTACAGAACAATGTCTGATGCACTCCTCAACGCTATTCAAGGTACATCGCTATTTATATGGTCCAATAATATTATTGTAGGTACACGATATAGTACATCATTCCCTGTTCATCTATTGGTATGACTAGCGTAAATGCTATTTTTATAGTAGGTCTCGGTTACTCGGTTAGTCTGCAACCAAATGTCCTCCCAACTAAGGCTGCCTATGCCTTCTGCTAAGGCGGCCTATTTCAACGGAAGCGGAGGCTACCTTCCTACCCAAGTGATATCAAAAAAGCACAAACTCAGGTACCTACGCTCGCTTTTTTTCTCTGTAGGTAGGTATATGTTCGATGGGATGGGTAATCCGACATGACGAAAATCATTTTCAAAATTTATTATAAGTAATCCAAAATTGTTAATTTTATGTAGACAAAGCTGTGCTTAAAACTCTACCACCGGTTTGGATAGCAGGAAAAATACCTATATATATATAGGTATTAAATTATAGGTATTTAATTTTTTTTTGTATTATATATATATATAATACAAAAAAAATTAAAAGTACACAGTAAGTTCACAGCACTTTAGCAAGTAAACTGCCCTGGTTCAAAGTTCTGTATGCCTGTTCTTACTGAATAGTCATACAAATTAAGGAAAAATATCTATCAATTTGACCATCAACGCGATCAAACAATCGCTTTTGTGTCGCATTGAACGTAAAACTTAGAACTCTGAACCAAATAAGACTTCAAGCAGTTGGTACGACTGATGAAGTAATATAAAATTTTGCACATTGGAGTATTAATCGTTAATTTTTGACGTTAATCTTTCATTCTGAGCATATTCTTTATGATGTTCCAAATGGAAGAGTAATTATTGTTATTCTAATGGATCGCACGCGGCATTCTGAACATTCCCCATTGTAAGTCCAGAATCGAAGCTCTGATTAATGATTGTGCAGTGAGGGGCAACTTAAGAAAGACGGGTACTGCGCTGCGTATAGACATAGTTACTTTGAGTAGTGCGCAAAGCGGAAAATTATGGCCAAGGCACTTTAATCAAAATAATTCTAAATGGCACCGAGAGTTTTATTTATAAATTATGATGATAAAATTATGAGTAGGTAGTACGTATAGTACGTTTATCTCACGAAATTACGGGCGCTTTACTTATGGTTACGTCGTGTACATTGCACATTGCGTAAGTGTGTGTGCCCGTCAGGAGCCTAGGTGGGAGCGGTCAGGCGCGAGCAAGCTCTCGCTCACACTTATACAAATACGACACACACACAACCATCCGCCACGAGCCCTCGTGAAATGAAAGAACTGTACTAAATAATAAGATCTTTTCCGAACAAATGTAATGTTCCTAGAATTGAAAACGTAGCATTTCGCTCACGAATTGTTAAATATTAAAAATCCGAATGAAAATTCTAATTTTGATTTCTATTTCATTTTCAAGCCATTAATTTGCTACGATGATTTTTGGTGCACGAGCAAAATAAAACATATTGCAATTGTAAAAATAGAAGCCTTAATAGCCCAATGGTTAAAGGTGCGGACTGAAAACTGATAGGTCGCAGGTTCGAGCCCCAACCGTTGCACTATATTGTCGTACCCACTTCTAGCAGTAGCTTTTCGCTTATTTGGAGGGGAGAGGAGAATATACGTCAAATTCAGCTTGGCTAAAAAAAAAAATGCCAAATTGATGTTTTTTTCAATCTTATCGGCTCATATTATGCTCAGTGTACGTTGTCCTTAGCGATGTTATCACAGCATAATGCCGCAGCGAGAGATTATATAGCAGTGACCGGCTATGTTTGTTTGCTTAAAACCAGGTTTAGTCACTTGCGGCGCGCGGTGGACACGTACGTTCGTATGTTGAGATAACAACGGAGTTTGTATGTACCTACTGCTACTTTTTGATATACTTAGTACTGGACGAGAATCGCGCGGGAGGCGATGCGACCCAGAACTAAGAAGACCGATGACGACTAATGTCACATCATCTTAGCGACCACGACCACTCTGACAAGAGTGACCGATCGAGAAGAAGAAATCTACTTAGTGCTTATACCAAAGCTGTGTTAGCCCAAAGTCTCCTATTTAGGGTGCACGGTTTCGATTCTAGGCTTTTCGAAGTTAAGTGCGCTTGTAGCCTCAATAGCTCAATAGGTTGTGCGAACTGAAAACTGAATGTTCGCAGGTTCAAATCCCACCCGTTCCTAGGTTCTTATTATGTTTCTGACTGATAAATTGCGCATGTGGAAGGGCCTCAAAGACGTATGTCAGAAAATATTTCTCACGCATCCATACGACGACGATAATGATGACTCCTTTAGGATGTACTATGTGTAAGTAGGTAGTAGGTGATCTATGGTTATGATAGTCACACTTCTCGCTTAAATATAAAAAAAGCGATAGTTAATGTGACACGTTTAAAAAAACTTTTATTTTAAAAGCAACAAAGACACAATACCGTGTAAAAATACAAACAATTATTGCTCTTATTATTGTCAAAGTATCAGAAACAATACCAAACAAAGAACTTCTTATCTCGTTTTAAGTTTTGTTTTGTACATAAATGTTAATCTCAAAAAATCACGTAGGTAAATTTTCTTTACATTTTTCAACGTTGCCGCGTCAAATGTCTGTTTGGATTGCCTCTGTTCTTTAGGAAGTTTATTGCTGAGCGAGTGTTTTGAATTGTTTTCTGTACTTTTTATGACATTGCCGAAATAGAACAAAGCGCAAAAACTTAGCTTTCACCTAAAACAATTGCGAAATAACTTTTGGCAATAGAGAGGAACGGGGTGTGTTTTTACCAATTTTTTTTAAGGAATTAATGCTGTTGTGCATCTGTTTACAGTACGCTTGTACCAAAAGTATTACCCTAATTAGAGAATCAATGCCAGTAGGAGGCAATAACGCATTACATTTGCTTTTTGTACGATGTCGAATGTAATTCAAGCACATTATGTACCTACTCGGGAATCATAAATAATAAAGTCCAATAAAATACCGGATGCGTCTTGTTTAAGACATAATATATTACTGACTGAGACAACTGTTAAGCATTTAAGTATCTCACAATTATTTAGGTAGGCTTAGTAGTTATTGGTAAGCACTATTGGCATCAATATAAATCTTATTCAATATTAATACTAACTTGCTATGCCTTTACATTACATTTATACATTCTTCCACCTTGTACCTACCTAAACATGTAAGATAGTATTATAACTTTTACCTACTTAAAGAGAGTTAGTCCTTCATATTATTTCATAACATTGTAAAAAGAAATGTAGGTAGGTAGGTACGTAGGTAAGTAAATTATTATGCTTTTGCTTCTTGGTACCTTTACCTATGAGATAGAAAAGATACCATTCCTTGAAATGTATGGTCTATAAATCTTCGAATTTACCACTCTAACTGTCAGCTGTCGTTCAGTTGACAAAATAATGGAGTTAAACAATACCGCCAGATAATTATTCAATTGTTAGCGTGAAACGCATGAAATTCACTTAGGTTGTTTACATGGCTGGGTACTTTGGATGTTTTACGTAGATAGGTGCCTATATCTCACACGGCATTTTGCACATATCCAAATAATAATAATTAGTAACTACTTATTTCCTCAAATTCGCAAGCAGGTAGAGCGGAATACAACAAGGGTTGCAGGCAGGCCAGCGGCTCATCAAAGAAGTTGGCGGCAGGAACCAACAAGTATTGTTTTAGTGCCCCCTATAAAGCAGTAACTTGTTTGTGCTGTAAAATATGCCGACTTCTGTTTGTTGCTTTCAATCCGCTTTTTTTGGAAAATAGATATTGGAACGCCTGATAGTGACGAATAATACTAGTACAGATAACTTTGCGTCCAGGTAGATAGTAGGTAGGTACCCATTCCGACTGTAAGAAAATATTATAATCTGTTACTATTATAAGTAGGTCTTTTAATTTGTCTAACTAAAAAATTCACGACCTCCGTAGTGTAGTAGTGAATGCGGTGGACTTATAAGGGGGAGTAGTGGGGTACGAATTGCAGCAGAGACCGGTTGTGCATTTATATTGAAATTATCTCTTCAGCATTCAGCAGTTACCAATGGACTCTTCATTTTACTACACTATCTAATTGATTATAAGTTCATAGTACTTAATATCTACATTTTCTGAAAAGGATATCTGTAACCCTACCTATTTAAATAGTAATTTATATTAAATGCTACCTATAACAATTTATAATAATGATATTGACAAACATTTATATTTTAAACTAACCAATACATCAGTCACAAAAATTAATTGAGTAAACATAACTAACCAAAATCAAATAAATATTTATTGGACTTCTACGATCCAGTGATGCCATGTCGGTCTGCAAATAGAAATTTTATTCGAATTTCACACTGGATTCCAAAGCCAATTTCTATTGAATAACATATCTAATTCTTGCATAAAGTCCTATACTAATAGATGTATCGTGCGATATTAAAACTTAACTTCACCGATATAATGAATAATGTTCTTTGGATTGGAAAATAAAAACAGCGAACACCATTCATTGCTCTGTCAGCTCAAAAAGGTTTCAAAAAATTAATTTGTTAGCTCTTATTCGCTAAGCTATAAAACATATTTTAGTGTAGCATATTGGACCATTTTTGTTATACTGTGTCGCTGACAATATGTTACCATTAATCTTGCGAAATCAATCGATGGCTTATTCAGAATATTGTATTCGGTATTACCGCGGGCCTTTTAGTTCATGTTTGCTTTGGACCTTTTTCTCCATCTTTATGAAAAAACAGGCATCTGTTGCGATATAATTTTTGTACAAATTCCATAAAATATTAAGACATTTTTTCTTTGCTCTTATACCTACCTACATTTGCTGGTGTTATCAGTCATATAATAGGTATTATTTCTGAAAATTCCATAAATTTTTAATCTATAAAAAGTCTTTGAAACTGTGGACTTCAAATACCTATCAAGAGAACCAAGAGTCAAAAAGAGGAGAGTGAGGGAATAGAGAGTGTTTGCGCACACACTTGTGCACTATAAACTATTAATTTATCTACTTTCTGTAACTAAGTTTAGTTTTCCTGTTTATGTTAGAAATTTTTATTGGATACCAGTTGTTAAGAATCAAAGCCGAATGCAAGTTACATAAATGATTTATGTGACTTATAAAGCTGAATTCACAATGCATATATTGTTAGTGGGTGTGCGCCTGTCCAACAGATGTGCGATCGGGAGGTGTGCGTCGACAAAGAATGCACATGTCAATCGTGTGTACCCCGGTTTACTATTGGACACCCGATAGTGCAGAGTTAGCGTGACTTGCTCTTTGAACGTAGGTATAGAGTTCGAATGAAAATGTAGGATTGGATATCAATTTTAGGTATATAAGTAAACTAGATGATGCCCGCGTAGGTACTCCGTACGCGTGGATACAGGTTTTTATTTCAATATCGATCAAAAGTAGCCTAAGTGTTATTCCAGACTATAATCTATTTCTGTGCTAAAATTTCAGCCAAATCGGTTCAGTCGTGGCGTGATTGAGTAACAAACATACATCCAAACTTTCGCACATAATATTATAATAGGAAAATAGGATTATGGCTAGAAAGTGGCATAAGCTACTTTTTATACAGGAAAATAAAAAATTCTGCGAAAAGGATTTTCTACTAAAGCCAAATCGGTTCAGTCGTTGTGGCGTGATTGAGTAACAAACATACACCCAAACATTCGCATTTATAATATTAATAGGAAAATAGGATTATGCCTAGAAAGTGGCATAAGCTACTTTTTATACAGAAAAATAAAAAATCCTGCGAAAAGGATTTTCTACTCAGTGGAGTAAAAAGTAGTAGTAAGACACATATACCTATACACTTTATACGCAAAATAAAACAATCTTATAATCAAGGAAATTCGTTTATCACAAACCCCGGGTCAGACCATGCGCGGAACGCGGGCCGCGCCGCACGCGCATGCAAGCAGCACGCTGCGCTTTTGTCGCGGCCCCCGTTTCAACTGCAACATGAGTTATGTGCCTTTCACTGCGCAAACTATACAGGCTGCTCTAGCTCAAACAAATAGTTTGTTAGAAAACTCGATATAGAGCAGTTGTTGTTATTAAGTAGGTGCATAATTCGCCGTAAAACTAGACCTGACACCGTTTTCAAGACAATTTAGTACCTATAAGAATACTTACGTACGCACGTGCAAATTATAACTAAATCGTCCAGAGGTTTAAATTTTCCATAAGTGAAATAAGCAAAGATACCTACGCTTATTTGGAGGAGATAGGAAGATATAGTTAACTTCAGCTTGGCTAATATTCTTAAAAAAAAGATACATGTATGTAATATGTAACATATAGAAAATATGAATTAAGAATATTATAGTAGATATTAAATTATATTATTATATTAATTGATACATATTTTCTATAAAGGTATACTTAATTAAAAATAAAATCTAAATCCTATACCTACCATGTTATGCCATGATGAATGTTTAGAATAAAAAATTAGTAAACATTCCAATCAAAGAAAATTCATTAATCAGAAATTCTCAAAATTCGACGATTGAAACTAAAAAAAAACTAGATATTTTTAAAGGTTTTAATCAATTTGGTACAAAGTAACATAAATAAAAGTAAAAAGTTATTGAAAACACATACTTACTAAATTATCTAACCTAACCTGACTAATCGTTGAATGTCATAAAAATATACAGAAAAATGTAACAGCCTGTATAAAATGCAATAGCTAATTCAGCACAGTGACACACATACGTGGCTTTACACTAAACCAATAATGGAATAAAATCAATCTATTCCACCCTCTCATACTCACACTATCGAGAATCAATCAATGATTTTCTCGCGTCCACATGCACACACACAGATAAAGCGTATTGGAAATATTGGCATTGTAAACATTCATAGGACATTTGCGAAATATTCCCCTAAAATAAGAAGTGTTTCTGTCTCTTTCTGTAGCAGTAAATCCAATGAGCTGTGGTGAGGCTAGAGCGGGACGCAAATTCTAGTTTTACAACTTTGTAGAGGGACAATGGCGACGCTATTGTTGAAAGTACCCCAAATTTTTTTAGGTCACATAAAAGTATTACATTTGTTAGGGTCGCTTTCTGGCACTTATTGCATTCGATTCGCAGTCAACCTAGCAGACGGATCATCGTCGCCCACGCAGTTCAGTGATAGTGTTTTTCCTATGTTACCTGTGTTAATTTTAATACGAATATGACTTCGGCTGCAACAACTAACCGTGCAAGTGATATGTGGAACAATGGTGCCCAAGTAAATAGTCAAAGTGCAAGGCAAATGCCTTTGAGTTATCAGTACCCAGTGAATCCGAATCTATATAATTACCATAATAACTTTTACTCTCATAACTGTGATTACCCTAGTGAATATTACAATAGGTCTCATGGATCTAGTTCAAGTAATAAAACTGTAAAAATTGAGCCTACTAGTTGGCAAAACTATCCATGTAACTACACGGATGGTGACCATACCAACATGGATATGATTAATAAGTGGCGAGAAATGAATGCGTTTGCCCAACAGCACTATGAAAGCTATAGTAATTATGAACAAGCTATTAATCCAGTAATAAACAATGCAGGTTCAGATGTCAAAGGTGAGGATGTACGATCTATTAATTCTCCAAGCCAATGTAGTATACCAGACACTAACTATGGATCCCCACAAAGTGCTTCAAGTGCTGTAAAATCTACATTACTAGAAGAAGATGATTCCCCTAATCTTAGAGCACTTCTAACCAAAGCTAACATGAAAAGATTACAATACGAAAAATATGATAAATCCTACACACAAGAAATGATGCAACGCATGACGTATCGTGCTAATGATACGGAAGATTGGACAAAAACTAGTGGTACTGCGGCTGAGGCTGAAAGCAATTTATCGCAATTTCATGGTGAATATGAGATAGGCTTAGATGGACATCCGAAAACTAAAATCAAGCATGCTATGGGTGGAGCGCCGAAGGCAAGCGAAGGTGCTACGTCATCGGATAACTCTGAGAACTGTCAGGCAATGACGAGGGTCGATACAGGCGGGGACAATGAGGATTACGCTGAGAACAAAATGGCCGCTGCACCAGAAGTACAAGGATTTTATCCGTGGATGAAAAGTATTGGTGGTATGTATAATTTAATTGTCAAATTTATTATAATTTAATTAATTTATTAATTAAACATAATTAATAATATTACTTTATTAATCAATTATTTAATTTTTGTTTACTCTCCATTTCAGGTGAAGACAAAAAGGAAGGATCTAAGAGAACGCGGCAGACCTATACAAGATTTCAAACGCTAGAATTGGAAAAGGAATTTCACTTCAACAAGTACTTATCGAGAAGGCGTAGAATAGAAGTCTCTCACGCGCTGGGATTGACCGAGAGACAAATCAAAATATGGTTCCAGAACCGAAGAATGAAAGCGAAGAAAGATGGAAAACTATCAACGTCTCCTGATCCGTATGGAGCTGAAGATTCAATTGCTACTAAATTACCTAATATTCCTGAGTTTTTAGACCCTAGGCAGCAAATGCCTGGGCTTGCCGAATTTCCATCCACAAATTATCATATGCATAAGGGATCTATAGGTCATATGGCACATTTACCAGGAAATATGAACCAGAATTGCGCGATGCCAACTTATGGGGGAATGATGCCAAAAATGTGACGATATAAAAGATATTAATAAATGCTATTTATAAATAATTATCATATTGTACAGTAGCATTTCAGAACTGTATTTGTAATTAACCATGTAAATATTTAAAATTAATTTATAATTATGTATGTAAAATATATACATATAGGATAATAAAATTAATAACTACTACATAATTACTTGTATAATTATATTTTACATATCTCACAATTAAACAAAATATCCCTAATTAGTTTTTAAAAAAAAGTTCTTGTTTTGTGATATTTAGGTGTTACAAATTGAAATAAGATATAAATGTTATTCTAAAGTTATAATTAAGTAAATTTATAGTAGTAGTATCTATCTAATGATAAAGCTGATTGCACATAGTTATGTGAACCGCACGTAATGCATTTTTCAGTTATTTCTGCATTTGTTCGATGAGGTCGTCTCGTGCCGCTGACATTATTAGCGTTTTTGTTACTGGAAAATACGTTGCGTACGGATCATATGAAATTCTACGACTAATTTAAACTTTACTAGTTCCTATAGTGTATAATTAGTAACTAAGTAATACGAATGTAACATAACTTATAAAGAACACTAATGTCTCCTACATCAAGACTGATGAGCATGTTATTAATAATGTTGGCAGTTGGCAATAAGGACATAGTTTTCTGAATATTCATAATCACCTGTTTGATTTCATTTAATTAAGGTTGATTATTTATTTTTGTATTTCTCTAGTCAAATAAACGGGCGTTCTAAATAAAGGGAAATTTTGATTTAAACTGGTTTTTTTTAATAGGTAATCAGGGGCTTAATATCCATACAGAAAGAAAAAAATTGTCATTTTGATTGAATAGATTTTGACAAATAAGTGTTAAAAAATCAATTTTTTTAACAACTTTTTTAAGTAGCATATATCACTCTCGAGGTCTTCAATTATACTCATACTAAAAGTAACGTCAATCCTTCGCTCCATTTTTGTATTTCCATCAATCATTGAGGCATGGTTGAAGAACAAACCAATAAGCAAATACACTTTCGCAAAAAAATAACTGTTCAAGGGTAAAATTAAGTAGGTATTATAATTCTCTGTGTTTGATCCTCGATTTTCACGGTCCGGACAGACACGAAAGGTTTAGCACTAAAAATCGCAAAAACGCCGATCGCCGCTGGAAAAGCATTGTGTCTGCCCTAGCCCTTACATGAGTATTAGGTTAGTACCTCCGCGTCTGACTTTGCAGCGGTAAGCACAATGTTATTAAAAAATAAACTTCAATTGTTTACCGGTAACAATCACTTTATTTGCACGTCCGCAACCCTTTCTTCGGTATTGAAAAGGGCTACTAAGTTAAATACCGTGAGTCAACACTTGCAACGTATCGGTCCCTAGGGATTTATTGTAAAGTGTGAATGTTGAGGCTAGTTTTGACATATTTTGACTGGTTATTGGATTTACGTTGTTAATGCAGAATTTGCTTAGTAATCCTGTTAGGGGTTTGGCTACCTGACTAAAAAATATCTACTGGTGTTACTGTTAACAAAACAATTTGTGAAAGGGATAATATTGAGTATTATATCGAGTAGGCTTGCTTAGTTTATCATGATACTTAATAAACAGTTGTACTTAGATAAGTTAATTAGTAAAACATGTTGAAAATCGCATTTAAACATTATTTAAATGTAGCCCGGAGAGATGGTCCAAGCTCAGTAGGTAGCTCTACGGAATTAAAAATCAATGTTATTTATTTCTATATGCATTAAGTTTACGGCTCTTATTAAAATGATTATTATGACAAGCGGAGAAGACAACTGCAAGAAACTTAGCAGTTGCTCTTGAAATCAAAATAGGTATCACATTTTCATTTATTTTTTAATTAGAAAATCCGATTTGCTTATTCTGTAAGAGGATGGATTATTATTAAAAGAATATCAGCCAAGCTGAACTTGACTGATATTCTCCTCTCCCCTCCAAATAAGTGAAAACTTGTGTTAGGAGAGGGTACGATAATAGTGCAACGTTGGGGATCGAACCTGCGACTTTTTGTTTTCGGTCTGCACCTTTACCCGTTGGGCTATTGAGGACATTAGGTATTATACTTATTCAGTACAAAAATACTATCTCGTGGCACAGAATACATAATAGTACAGGTATCAGCGGAATGTAAAGCCTATTTAATTTGAATACTTACCTATCCTACAACTTTTAGGTGGGCTATACGGTGCCCATTGCCCTGCAAAATTAACAGCAGTCAGCAGCTAACTTCACGTCTTTAGTATAATTTGAACAAAAAAGCTTCCCTTTCGACCCTCACGCGTTTTGACAATAGAGTTTGCGGGAAAGAGATGCCTATATAATTTTTCTGTTCCTTGAAAGAGAGGCAAAACTGTCATCCCCAACTTTGTAACGTTGACGCACAAGGGCGCATGCGTGGCTGCCATTCAACCAAGATGGCTGCTTGTGTTAAACCCGAATTTTGTTTATTTTATTGGTGAAATAACAGCAAAATATTGTATATTATTATGTTCAGATAATGGTATTAAAGGAAGTGTATCGTAGGCAAAATCTCAAAACGTACCTATGTTGGTACCTACGTTTTTGTATCGTGAAAAGCAAGTAAGTACCAAAATGTCAAACTTGTTTTTATTTTGTAACTACGAAATAAAAAAACAGTCAAGTGCGTGTCGGATCCGCATACGAAGGGTTCCGTACCATCGTACAAGATTTTTAACACCAGCTATTATTATAAGATTGAGCAAAAACAAAAGTTTATCGTATGGACTCCATACAATAAACTCTTTGATTATTTTTTTTTTATTATTTGTTCTCATAGCGGCAATAGATATACACATTCTATGAAAATTTGTAGCGATCTACCTATTATGGTTCATGAATTACAGCCCGCAGACAGACGGACGGACGGATAGTGGAGGAATAGGAATAGAGTCGGGTTAGCACTCTTTCAAAAAATCAAAATCAAAATTTATTTATTTCATATAGACCAACTTGTAGCTCTTATGACACGTCATAAATCTACCACCGGTTCGGAATGCAGATTCTGCTGAGAAGAGCCGGCAAGAAACTCAGCAGTTGCTCTTTTCATTCAAAAAAAAAAAATTAAAAAATTACAATGGTTAACAAAACTATGCTATGCACACAGTGTTTCCACAAAGAAGTTTCATTTTCACTTTCACTTTGTGTATTGAACCCAAAAACTACATTCGTACAAAATAACGCCATTTTCATCGAATTATAACGTTAAGAACAGAAGTTTCTTACAAAGTTCCACTCCAAATGTAGGCTCTAAAGTTTGTAAGTAGAGTGGAGTTTAGAGTCTAAACCAATGAATGTGTGAATGCTATGTAATTATTTTCGGTACTGATAATTACGTTTTGGATGGTTATTGTGATGAATTCTGACACCCTTTCACAGTACACCTACGTGATTTTTTACTAATTTTCTGCCAGCTCGTCGTACTAACGTGACGATACTACGTAGTTGGCCTTTAAAAGACGTATCTACTAAAAATGGCTTATCAGTTATCACCGTGTCGACTACGGTGCTTCTAAGCGTTTTAGTTCGATGGTCATGCTCTTGATTATAGCTTTGTGACTTTGGAGTTGAGAATAGTTTGGATGCGTTAATATTTAAATAGCTTTTGCCCGCGACTTCGTCCGCCTGGAGAAAGAATGTTACAAATCCCGCTGCAACTTACGGTTTTTGTGGGATAAAAGAAGCCTAGGTAGGTATGTCATTTTCCAGATCCTCAACTATAGGCACGCATTCAAAAATTTAGATCGATCTGTTGCTCTATTGCCTTTTGTCCTGGAAGGTACCCGAAGGATTTTTATAATCCTAACTCCAGGCGGACGAAGTCGGCGGGCAATACGTAGTTCAATCGAAATTAATTAATGTCTCTGAGTGCGGTAGTTTTCATGTTGCCATGATGAAAACTATTCAAGCGTACTTAGGAACCCAATACAATATTATTATTAGGTAGGTACTCTAACTAAATAGTACCTAAATATGTACCTACGCTCTTGAAAGTTTCTAGGATATGAACCCAGCACGCCTCGCTAAGATTCCATCCATTAAGCTCTACAGAACAATAAATGGCTTATAATATTACCAATGCATACGCATAGGTATTTTAATTCAAATCAGAGCGTTGCCCTGTATCTCATGAAATATAGATTAGGGATTTAAAAAATTCCTGCTTTACCCATAATAAGCTATCCGGTGAATAGTCTCTTTGAATGGCAGCTCTAATTAATCCTAACGTCGAACGAGGTGCCGTTGGAACTTGATCAAAAGAAGCCTTCTAATGGTTATTTGAATACGGTGGTAGGTACCTACGTACCTACCTCGGATCGGGTCCTGTTTAAACGCTATACATTTCTGAATAATACAGCAGACTGAATACCTACCTACCTGTTTATTATTTGTATGTTTGTATTTAATTCGATGCCTTAACATGGGTAGCCTAAGTATGTCATGCTCGCTTAAACATTTCTGTGGTGGTGTCGTGTGGTGCGGGTTGTTACGTTCCCTCAAACCTCAAATATGGTTGAGCGAAGCAATGGCTGGATCATGCGACGTGCTCGTGAACGGGTGCCACCAACGGGAATGGGTCTGCTTTGTGTCTACCCATCTTAACGTGTGTTAGGTTGTGGTAGGTGTGCATTTTTGAAACTTCTTTGTGGAAACACCGTGTGCATAGCTTAGTTTTGTTAACCATTGTAAAATTTTTTTTTTTAAAAGAGCGACTGCTGAGTTTCTTGCCGGCTCTTCTCAGCAGAATCTGCATTCCGAACCGGTGGTAGATTTATGACGTGTCATAAGAGCTACAAGTTGGCCTACATGAAATACTTACATAAATTTTGATTTTGATTTTTTGATTTTATGGAAGATCATTGTAGGTAGGCTATAATTTAACTGGGTAGTCCACGTTAAATTTAAAAAATCAGCCTTTCTTTTTTACAATATAGTATTTGCCTGGGTGGGTGTCTTTAATTCAAGAGTGAATAGACATCTTCTAGGCAAGCGCGCACCATCTTAGGCTGCATCTTCATTTACCATCAGGTGAGATCGCAGTCAAGCGCTAGTCTATATATTAAAAAAAATTGCCTAATAGTTTTTATATGTATATTAAAAAAAATAAAGTTTTGAATATTATAAACGCTATACTATTTTCTTTTTTTAATATTTTAACTAATTTCGGAAATATCATTTCGGAATAATATTTCAAAGTATCTTTTAGACAGAAAGAGCACTACTGGCGTGTGACGTCACAAGTCAGCAGCTCCACCTTAGAAAGGTTTTAGAAAGAGCTGACACAGTGACAGTAAAACAGCTTAGGTATAACTTATTTGTTTTTTGACCGATTTATTTTCTGTCTTTACAAATATTATTCTTACATGTTACATTTTCGGTTATTAAATTAATGAATATCATCACAGGAAACTTAAAAACTATATTTTCGAAACTAGTTAAGATATAGAAAAAAGGAAAATGGCAGTGTGTTATAATATTAAAAAACTTTAATATAAAAAAAATTAGTCAAATACCCCATTGTATTGAAAAATCTATACCTTGTTTTATATCGAATGGTTCAAGTAAGTAGTTGATAGTTCACAACCATTTAGTAGTGTAAGCAGTCGAAGGCAATCATTCTATAAAAAATCCGGCTAAGTGTGAGACGGACCCGCACACGAAGGATTCCGTATCATTGTACGAGATTTAACACCAGCTATCCATAAGCTCGAGGCTCGAGCAAAACCAAGAGTTTATTTTATAGAGACACTCTTAAATTTTTAACTTTTTTATTTTCTGTTGCCATAGCCCCAATAAAAATACACATTCTGCGAAAATTTCAAGTATATGTGTACCTACTACTAGTTGATGCCCGCGACTTCGTTCGCGTGGGTTGAGGTTGTTTTGGATTCTCGCGCGAACTCTCTTATTTTCCGAAACAAAAAGTAGCCTATGTGCTATTCCAGGATATAATCTATCTCTGTGCCAAATTTCAGCCAAATCGATTCTTTCTTTGCAGCGTGATTGAATAACAAACATCCATACATCCATCCAAACTTTCGCATTTATAATATTACTAGATTTTACCCGCAGCTTCGCTCACGTTAAGTTAGATTTTTCAGACCCTTGTTTACCTCTTTAGGAGCTGAATTTTCAAAAATCCTTTCTTACCACCTTTTCCTTTTATATATTTAGATATGGGATAGGAAGGATAATATTAATATGATAACCGACTACCGTCCATGAGATACAGCCCGCTGATAGACAGACAGACAGACAGACAGCGGAGGTTTAGTTATACGGTTTGTTGGCAAATGGCACCCTTTGGATACGGAACCCTAAAAACATCTCCTTATTGTGTATTATCTATATAAGGCGAACAGATGTACTCGTTCTTTGATCTGAGTGCGATCAAAGAACTCTTATCACTAGCAATAAATTCCGGCATAATTACGATAAGTTACAAGGTATTTAGCTTCAAAAGTGCTAGAACTTTATTTTATTGCATAAGTTATCTACGTGGCAATTAAGTTGATTAAATTTAATGTATGTATAATGAAATTAATTTTCTTTAGTGTGTAGCGCCAGCTAATCAATTAGTTACTTAATTAAAAGTACAAAAATATAACTCCCCTTTTGGTCTTCGTAAAAAAAGTAGGCACGTACCTAATTGTTATATTACATTAGAACTTTTTTATTTTATTGAAACATTCACAATTGAAATCTTATACTTAGGTCACTCTATATATTTTATAAGCTTACTAGCTTTTGTCCGCGGCTTCACTCACAAAAACTGAGATTCAAAATTTTTTTTTCATCTTTTTTTTAAATATCAGCTATGCTAAAGTTGACTAATATTCTCCTACAAATAAGCAGAAAGTTGTACTATTAGTGGGTACAACACACGTGGGTACACAGTGCAGCAGTTGGGGTTCGAACCTGCGACCTTTCAGTTTTCAGCCCGCACCTTTAACCGTTGGGCGGTTGAGGTTTCAAAGTCAAATGGAATGAGTGTTAGCAAACCTTTACCTAATGTAGATCCTTACAATTTTTGCATTAAGTAAAAACTAAAAACTTAAATGGTTGTCCATCGGGTAGTAGGTAGGTAGGTAGGTAGGTACGGCACGTTACAGAAACATCAGTATCCATACAAAAAGGGTCCGACAAAAGAATCTGCAGGACGCATTGTGCGTCGATCATTTATCAGGAACGCTCCACTGCTCGTTCGAAAGCAGATAGCTTGATCAATAATGAACCAAGAGAGATTGGATAACATGAGTAATTAAAATTTTCACTGACTACTTATAGCTAATGAGGAGATAAAAATCCCTACTAATCCTATTAATATTATAACTGCGAAAGTTTGGACGTATATTTGTTACTCAAACACGCCGCAACGCCTGAACTGATTTGGCTGAAATTTTGCACATAGATAGATTATAGACTGGAATAGCACATAGGCTACTTTTTATCCCGGGAAATAAGAGAGTTCCCGCGGGAATAAAAAACCTTAATCCACGCGAACAAACTCGTGGGAATTATCTAGTACCTAGAATTAGTTCATAAAAATTGTATTTGCCTTTGCCCTATATAGAGCCTTGCTGTGGCCTTGCCTAACTTTTATTCTAAGTATTTGAATTAAATAGAATAGAATAATTTTTTAGTCAAATAAACTTTTACAAAGTGCTTTTGAATCGTCAAGTGAATCTATCACTGCACTGGTTCAGAATGCCATGCCATGCTAATATCACAAACCGCTAGCGATCTCAGAATAGGTTCACGTATAGGTACTTAATTAAATTGACTTTTAGGTACAAGAATAGTTTTAAAACATCTCATCCCATTACTCGTTTCTGTGTTTCAGGTCAAGTTACTATCGATTTGGGAGCATTACAGAACCTGTCAGTCACAGTACAAATCAAAACGTAACGTCATTTACCTGGGCATAACGTAACACGACGTAGGTAGCCCAAGAAGCAGGTCCCAAGTTCGCCAGTGTAACGTGAGCTGTAGAGCTATTTGGGATGTGTTACTTTGGTTTATGATTTTATGTGAACGAAGTTGAGATGGGGGTCAAGTTGTGGTGGTGCTGGAAGCGTCAATGTCACTTATGTGTTTAACCCGGCGAATGGATGGAGGAAATGATGAATGGAACAGCGCCCGGGCCGTTGCTGAAACGCGGTCGATCTATGAAAAACTACACAGAGTTGTTGTTACGCCATGTAAATATAACATTCATTTCAAAAAAATTTGAATGAATGATGAATGAATGAATGAATATACTTTTATTGTACACCACACATAATACCTATTAGATAGAAATTGTTCAGTAAAATAGAATAAAAATAATATTTTCTTCGGAAATAAATTGAGTAGGTATTACAAGGTGATATTGATAACTAAAATGTATTCATTATTTAATGATGATTGTATGGAGAGAATTGATTTTTGACTATTGAAGTAAATAGTACTCAGCGGTCCACATGAGATAGGAATAATTTACAGGTAATTGCAGTATGTATATCGTATCAATGCATACCAAAACATGACGATGAGGTTTTAGCCGGCTTCTTTTTCACATAATGTACTTTCGGAAAAAATTGTCACTCGACGTTTCTCATTGGCGCTGGTTCGGAAAAATATGTAGATTCTTTACCGACTGGCTACATCAACTACCAGCACGGGTACTACCACCCCTAAGCGTCTGTAGTTCAGTAACATTTGCCTTCTTTCTACTTAAATTACCCTTTTAATTAAAAATATAAATTATTCAGGCCCAAGCTATGTAAGAAATATGACAATTTTGTATTTCATCAAAAAAGTTGTACTGTCACTTTCATTATATCGAGTCATGATCGCTGATTTATCGTAAGTGACATATTTACTTAAATTCCGTTTTTTATTACAACCAATGTTTAAACTATGAAGGACTAGGGTACGTCGTCGATTTTCCGGGGTATGACATATTAACTTCAACAATATGTAATGTTCAAATATATTTTTGTTGGAAATTTCGCCCTAGTCCTATAGTTTAAAATATAGTTTGTAATAAAAATCTCAATTTAGGTAAAAATGTCGCTTAAGATAAGTCGGCGGCCATGGCTCGATATGTATTAGGTATAGATTTTAGAGCACAATTTATTTTTAAATAATACCAATTGTTGCGGTCAATAATGCACAGGTACTTGTAGTTGTAGTAGGAATCAGCAGCTCTATACATTCCATGTCTTTAGTTCCGACCCTCCGCGCGCACCAAATTCCAAATTGTTTTTGACTGACAGCTAAATGTAAGTTAGCATTGTTTGAGCGACGCACCGCAGCCTCGTTTACCCGCTCTTTCTATAATTATTTATGTTTTAACTCCTATATTACGAACCTAGTAGGGTATTATAGAATGTTGTCTACCCCTGACGCTTGAAAGTAGGTGCGCTTGGGATGTAGGTACAACTTTTTGCTTTTTTTAAACAATTTAACCATGATAAACATAGCAAATATTCCCCTCTCCTCTTCAAATAAGCATAGATACTGCACGTGTAAGGAGTGGGTAAAACACGCTTAAACAGTCTATAAGGAAAATTTTTCATTTTTTTTTCGACAACAAGATAGTCCTTGACAGCGATCTCACTTGATGGTAAGTGACGATGCAGTCTCAGATGGTAACAGACTAACTTGGAAGGGGTTCGGCAGTGTACATTCAATCAATACCTGTTTCTACACGCCATCGTGCCGGAACCCTAAACCACTTGGCGGCATGTCTTTGACGGTAGGGTAGGCTGGTAACCAGACACGGCCAAAGCCTTCATCCAAACCAGACCAGAGACAATTTAGAAATTATATATTCCCTAATTTTCCCCTGGAATCGAACCTGAGACCTCCCCATTATGAGACCACAGCGCTCACCACTGCGCCAGGGAGGACGATAAAAGTATACATTAGGTAAGGTTAATAAATTAATAAAACCTTTTATTTTTTGTTTCAGATCACGAGCTTTTCTTCGACTAAGAAGGTGTTTTTCCAGCTGCGACAAAAAAAATTAAAGTGCTTCCGCCCAAGACTTTTTAGAATAAATGCCTCTCAAGAACTTTAATTATTAGCAAAATTACATTTTTTAGTTTTGGAGTAAATTCCCAGTTTCCTGGGCTGAGCGCTGAAACCTTAACCATTAGATATACTAGGGCACTGACCTCTATATTTAATCTAGATTAACATTGGACTTACTGCCAGTTTAAATTATGGATGAATATGAAGCGCCACATTAGCGATACGAGTGTCTTTGGAACTAATAATATTGCAAATGGCGCACCAACCTCTAAAATTAATCTATGATGTTATTTGAAACTAGTTTTTGCCCCCGCGTCTTCGTCCGCGTGGAATTAGGTATTGGGGTGGAATTTTCAAAAACTGTGACACACGTACTTCTTTATTTTTAACTGAAAGCTCTAATACCAACTCTGATGGAAACAGCTTGAAAAATGACGGAGTTTCATATAAACTTCCATCCCCTATTTAAACCCCTTAGGGGTGGAATTTCCAATAATCCTTTCTTAGTGTGCGCCTACGTCATAAAAGGAACCAACTGTAAAAATTTCAAGTTTCTCACTTCAATAGTTTAGGCTGTGCGTTGATATCTCAGTCAGTCAGTCAGTCAGGGCTTTGAATTATATATATATATACATATAAATTAAATAAAGACATAGATTAAGTATAAAAGTTGTTGCGCCATTTGCAATATTGTTAGTTCCAGAGACTTTCATATCTATGCTTACAGCGCCAAGGTGGCGTCAATCAAATCCAAAATGGCGTCTATCAAGTAGGTCCAAAAAGAAATCCCAAGAAATCCAGTGTTAATCACAGATTAAATATAGAGGTCAGTGCACTAGGCTATCACCATTTTTGGAAGGGGGTTACGACTCTCAATAATGAGGAATACGCCGCAGACATGTATCTAATGGTTACAGTTTTATTAACATAACATGTTGTCTAGGTATGTTCAGTATTAGACGGGTGTCGAAAGGGCAAGTTCACTTTGACAAGGGGCGACAGGTTGACTAATGATGCCGGCGCCTTGTATTTTTGATGCGACATTGTTTGGTGGAAATTGGTGAAATTTAATTTGACGGAACATAGCGAGCGATTATTGAAATACTAGATGATGAACGCGACTTCGTCTGTGTTTTGCGACTTTTGGTTTCTGCGGGAACTTTTTTATTTTCTATGATAAAAAGAGTTTCCTATACAGGAATACATACGTCCTTAGGTGCTATCTCCACGTGGGAATTAACAGGAATAAAGAAAAAGTACCTATGTTCTTTTCCGGAATGCATCCTATCTCTGTACCTAGTACCTACTTAGGTACCAAACGTAGATACTCGTAGATAGACCTTGAAAACGTATTGACAGACACGCTTTCGCATTTATAACATTATAATTTTATCATAGGTATATAAATAGGATATATGTAGTAGGTATATTGTACACGTAGATTAGGTCAACCCTTTCCTTCTCAATCGGTAATATATTGTATTGTATTGCTTATTTTTTCTTCAATAATTGAGTGCCGATTTCATCAATGTTGTCTAACGTTTAACCGTGGAATAAAAATATTTTGGCAGATTTTCCATACAAAAACTGTCAGCATGCCCAATTTATTTTTCTGTAAACTCGTAGTTAGTTAAAAATAATAATACCTACTTAATTGAATGTCTCAAAAATTAGGTAGGACAAAGAATAAAATAAAATAATTGCAATTAAGAAATCAATATATGCAATGTCATCAAAATAATAAAAATATTGTAGGTACAAGATGAAATTTCAACTATAATAGATTTTATAAAATTTTGCACTCCGAAATGGCAGAGTATGACATTAAAATTGGCATCATACATTATATTTATTTTGGTACCCATTCTGATCGTCGCCAAGGAGTTTTTATTTTATTTTTTTCCTTTTTACGCCAATCCGTAGCAATCTTTAGGATATAAATCTGTAGAAAACTACTCTTATCAAGTTTTCCTTAGCTGAATTAAAAATTAAATTAAATTAATCTTAGAAAACTTATCGAAGGAAAGTTAAAAAAAAAAGCTACGCACTGTTCCCAACATAGTACCTACCTAACTATTGTCGCTCTGTTTTTTCAGAAGTAAGTTTCATTAGGTTAACGTGATAAGAATTAAGAACGTCCCATAAATGGGTTATGGGCCCACAAAAGCCTCAATAGCCCAACGGTTTAAGATGCGGACCGAAAACTGAAAGGTCGCAGGTTCGAGCCCCAGCCGTTGCACTATTGTCGTACCCACAACACAAACACACACACAAACAAACACAAACATTGTCCTAACACAAGCTTTTCGCTTATTTGGAGGGGAGAGGAGAATATAAGTCAAGTTCTGCTTGGCTAATAATATTCTTTTATTAAAAAAAAAAAGGCGTGTCACTTAGGTAAGTGACGCGCTTTTCCTATCTAGGTGACCTATGCGATTCACTGAGAAGTTACGTATTTAGCTTTTGGAAACCAAGGAAAATGTAAGTAGAGAAAACTGTTACTCGTGGCGCAGATGTTAATCCGCCCGGTCACTTATGCTGAGATCTATAAAGCGTGCTCTGACTTAGCTTGCACTCAAGGCAAGAGTTAAAACGAGACACAAATATGATCCAACATAATTCTGTCTCTTTTTATCTCTGTCTTGAGTCTGAACAGAGGTCTATACTCAATCTCTGATCTTATAATGACGAGCATAACGATGTCATCCATAAATGATTCACAAAAATTACAATAAAATTTGCTAAATAAAATATTAAATAAATATTTTCTGTCTATTATTTTTACTACAAACTTTTCAGCTTTCAGCTAAATTATATTGTGTGAGGTAAGTATCAGAATCAGCGCCATCTATGGGACGGGGCAATTTCAGCAGGCTTTCCGATTGTAGTTAGCAAATCTGACGCCAGGGTAAGGATGGCGCCACTTTTAACCTATTTTAAAATAGGATGATGATAGACCATTCAATTGGGTTGAATGGTCTAAGAGGTGTCTCCACTGCCACAACCATAGACAACAGAACATAATGTACGTAAGGCGATTTGGTGTAGGTACCATCCTATCTATTAGTGAGATTTCAGCTTCACCTAAGACAAATATGAAAAATTTCACGAGGTAGGTAACTAGTAGGTATGTTCTATTTGAATCAAAAAATGTTAAAATAATTCTACATACCTACCTGCTCTGGTTGTAGGAAATACTAGAGCTTTTCAAAAGCAGCCGTTTTTATATCAAGCCGAGCAAATAATGAATAATATCCTTCTCGGCCAAATCCGGCCACGGCGGCCCATCTCCACAGAGATTGACCGCCTTGAGCCATCTGCGCTGAAGATATTATAGTGCACAAGTGTGTGCGGAACATAGGTGCACTCTCTACTCCCTTACTCTCATAGTCCAATGGGACGGAAATCCGACACGACCGGAGAGAGATCAGGCGCAGGACCGACAGCTTTAAAGGGTAAAAACATGCCAAAGATGCTTCACTGCGACATTTTCGTGCTCGGCTGTTTGCTTAGGTACATTTGTTTTAAATTTTAAATGGATGTGACATCGAGGTAGCGAACTAAACCGCGACCGCGAAATATCGCAGTGAGGCATCTTTGGCATGTTTTTACCCTTACGTGCTCTCCGAGGGACGGGGCTGACTCACCGCCAACTGCCTAACTCCGGGCTAGTACTGAGAATTTCTTGGCAGAAAAACCCAATACATTTTATGGCCCGACCCGGGAATCGAACCCGACACCTCGTCTTCTTCGAACTTGCTAACCACTAGACCAACGAATCAGTAGCCTAGCAAATAGCAAAGTAGCAACTTACATATACGATGTAGGTACTTACCTAATTTACACTGCTAAATGCTAGGTATCGTTTTAAATAATGGGACTCGAATCAGGCTCTACCTTAGACCTAGATAATCTTAGCCAACCTGTAGGTCTAACATGCGCGCCACGAGAAAATTTTGTCTACACATTTACTCGTGAATTTGAATGGGATTTGACGAGTAAATGGGTAACAAAATTTTGTCTACACATTTACTCATGAATTTTTATGAGATTTGATGAGTAAATGGGTAACAAAATCTTCTCGATGGCGCGTATATTAGACCTACTGGTTAAGGGCCAGTTGCATCGCAAGTGATTATTTTTGTTGACAAAGCCCACCAAAAAACAAGTAAGTAAAGAGGGTTACACTACGTTAGGCTTTGTGCCAGAGGGAGGAGTAGGTATGGCGTAGAACCCCATACCCAGTCGTTCAGTCCTATCAAATAAAATAATCTTATTCAAGCCAAAACAGTACTTTTTGTGGTAAAATTTCTCTTTAAAATAATCGTCAATGTTGCTTAGCCTTGGTAGAGAATTGCTGTAAGTTAAAGTATTTGGATAAGTCACACAGTTTAGTCTCTAAAAAGATGAAAAATGTTCATACGGGTACCTAGGTACTTACCTAAGTACCTACCTACCAAATGCCTGCAAAAGTTTAATCATTCTAAGTAGGTACAGGTAACGGATCAGATGCAATGCTCGATATGACTAGGTATTGCAAGGTTTCAAATACCTATTATGACCTATTCTTTGATTACCATCAAAAGGTTATACGTATTACCTACTTACCAAATATCTAAACCTACGTTAAATTAGGTTGCCTACCTACATTAAAGGTAAAATAGATAGAAAAATATCTAATTTTATTTTACCTATCTACCTATAAAAAATAATCTATGTAGAAAATTGTTATTATTCTCAAAGTTTTGCGCTATTAAAGTCGCGAACTTCAAACATTCGCACCCCCCTTTCCCCGACTCACTCTGTCCAATCGCGTGGCCTCAATTCACGCAAAGGGCCGCCTCTGCCGCCGCTGCAATACGCATGCTTCCGTTGCAGCGCAATGACAGTGCACCATCCGTCCTACTCACTCGTACCACAAACTGGACTGTGCGACAAGAAGGGAAACAATATTCTCCACCGCAATCGCATGCAAATTTTTATTCAATTGCAAAGTAAGTGTTGATTTAAGTAATTATGTGTTAGCATGTAAAATTGAGAATGTATTCAAATAAATACGTGTATCAGCTATTATTGCACGGGTCACGATTCACGATTGTTACTTAGGAATTACAAAATAGTCTAGAACTAATTACTGAAACCTATGTAGGTAACCTACTTATCTAGTTATTAGGTACCTACACACGTATATTCCTGTAATTTTATTTTATGCCTAGGTTCCAACACCTGAAAACCTAAAGAAACATAAATTCAAATTCAAATTCAAAATTCATTTATTTCATGTAGGCTACCTTGTAGCACTTATGACACGTCATAAATCTACCACCGGTTCGGAATGCAGATTCTGCTGAGAAGAACCGGCAAGAAACTCAGCAGTTGCTCTTTTCAAAAAATAAAATAAACTAATTTTACAATAAGTAACAAAACTAAGCTAAGTATACAGTATAATATATTGAGTTGTGATAACAACTTAGTTTATAAATCAGTTGTTGGAACTCGAATTTAGGTAGGTTTATTACATTAAAAGTTTAGAGGAATAATAAGCAAGGACAAATCTTTTATAATCTTTTATAAAAATGCTAAAAGAAAAAAATCTTTTTAAAAAACCGTCTTCAAACTCCACTTCAAAGTAGGCGAAAACGAGCGTCGCGTATCGGTTTCATAGTTTCTATTTAGGCCCGCTCGACTTCACCAGATGTGTACCTACAAACTAAAATTATATTTGTACTTTTTCGTGGTGTTTGAAGTCGGTTTTTTGAAAAGACATTTTATTTTAAGTTTTTTAGCTTGCCTCTTCTCTCTTTTTCCCCTTCCTCCAACGTTAAATCCACAATTCCTAAATCCCCGCAATTTGGCAGAATCAGGACGGAGGAGCTATAGGATCCATAATGTAGTCTACTTACTACTTCTTACCTACAAAAGCAATTGTTCTAAATCCCTACAGTTTAGGATCTCTGATTTTTTTTTAAATCTTTGATAGGTATCTACATCTCTCCTTGAATAACCTTACATAGGTACCTACCTGCTTCTAAAAGTTTCTTCTAAATCGGTTCAGCCGTTGCGAAGATTAGGCCGGATAAGCAAGCAGATAGACAGAAAAAAAAGTATATGGGTGATGCCATAGTATTATACCTACCTATCGTATTAATATGAAGCATGAGATAGCATTTAAAAATCACAGGCAATTTCAGGCAAAGATGGACGAGGTAGGACCCATAATGTAGCCTTCTTATCTACAATAACAATTCCTAATTGTAATCGACAGTTCCTAAATCCCTACAGTTTAGGTGGGTAGGTAGTGCCCTGCTGCATCAGGATTGAGGAGCTAGGACCTACTTATTTGAATAATAACTCATGTGCTTAGGTAACATCAAGGAAAATGGAATTGGTAGGAAGACAAAACCCAGTAAGAATTTGACTAATATCCCATTGTGGGATTATTTTATAAGCAAATTTTTCCAGTAGGTATAGGTACAAAAATAGCGTCTCTATGACCAATACAAATGTCTGGTAACAAAAAACCCATTAGAATCCTCAGATTCATCTTAACTCCTATACGATAAAAACCCTCCTATAAGAAAAAAACACATAACCATCATAATTAAATACCAATAAACGATTCTAAAATCAACAAACAACTTCCCTCTCTAACGTATTGGATTCGAAAAGGAGGTGTTTACAACCCTAGGTCATAAATTTTGACTTCCAAGCCAAGTCGCCGTTTGAGTTATGTGTAGAAACATGTGCGTGGTTGTCGTGAGGTTTATTAAGTTGTAATAAATTTTATGCCCAAGGGACTGAGGTGTCTAGGGGCTGAGGTAAGACATAAGTTTATGTTTTGCTTGGACAGTTATTTATAGAGCTTTTTTCATTCGATCATGTATTTATTAGATAGGCATCTCAACTCTTATGGGGTAAATTCTTTAACTGTTATTAAAGTTGATAATACTCGTAGGGTAAGGTTGCAATCATTGGACCAGCGCTTTGTTTGGACCACTTAGGTTTCTCTAAAACCAACAGTCATAAAAATAGTCCGTTATAACAAGACGCTAGCTATTTGACCCCGCACCCGGCCCCTCAACCTTCAGTGTCGCCGCAGGCTTCGTTGAGGCAGGACGTACGTCGGTGTGTTTCACGAGCTCCCGATGTAAAATTAATGCGACATTCTTAACCATGTAAGTACAGATTTGTAAGGTATTTTCAACTCAATTATTTTTATTAGCTTGGCATATTTATCTGTTCGGCTAACTTACTAATAACATGCCACAAAATATTTAAACTTATTTTTAAATTTTGTTTTGATTGCGATCACAGTGAGTTGCCATCAATGGACCCATGTAAGTTTCTCCCATTGAACCGGTCCAATCAAAGAAACTTCTAAAATAGTAATTTTATTTCTTTTTTTTGTTTTGGCATGGCGAAGCGAGGCCACTATTATAAGTGGAATGAAGGCAGCATGAAATTAGCATTGTTGGCTTTGAGTAAGAAAGAAGCTGGTTTGAATGAAGCTAGCAGGATATTTGGTGTGCCTAAAGCAACGTTAAAAAGAAGATTTGACAGCAAGAATGTGAAAGCTAAAGGAGAAAAGCAGATTGTAGGCTCCGAAGGAGATCTCACACCCGATTTGGAAAAAAAGTTAGTAAATCATATTTTGGAGATGGAACGTTGTTTATACGGCATCATACCAACTGACGTCAGAAGTTTGGCTTTTAAAATAGCAGAGAAAAATGGTTTGAAGCACAGATTTAATAAAGAAAAAGAAATGGCCGGTAAAAAATGGTATTATGGATTTCTAAAGCGTCATCCTGAAATAAGTCTGAGACAACCAAGAGCAACTTCGTTTAATAGAGCTACAGCCTTTAATAAACCAACAGTGAATGACTTTTTTGAAAAGTTAGAACGAGTTATGGACGAACATGGTATAAACGATCCAAGAAATATTTTTAACGTAGATGAGACAGGCCTCTCTACGGTTCAAAGAAAACCCAGAAAAATACTGGCGCAGAGAGGGAAACATCAAGTTGGGGCTATTACGAGTGGTGAACGTGGCACCACTACAACAGCTGTATGTTGTGCAAGCGCATCTGGGAATTTTATTCCTCCACTCATCATTTTCAAACGGAAACGTGCTAAAGATGAGCTACAAGATGGTGCACCGCCGGGCTCGATATTCGCATTTAATCCTGACAGTGGTTATATAAACAAAGAAATTTTCTTTGTCTGGATTCAGCACTTTGTGGAAACTGTAAAGCCATCTCCTGAAAAGAAGGTCCTTTTGATACTTGATGGGCACACAAGCCACACAAAAAACCTAGAAGCTATTGAATATGCGAAAAACCACAATGTTGTGCTACTATCACTTCCCGCACACACTTCAAATAAACTTCAACCACTTGACACATCTTTCTTCAGACCATTGAGCTATTATTTTATAGATGAGACGGAAAAATGGTTGCGCAGTAACCCTGGGCGATGCGTTACAGCATTTCAGATCTCGATGCTTTTTGGAAGAGCTTATGCCCGAGCAGCATCTGTAGGAAATGCTGTAAGTGGATTTGAGAAATGTGGTATTTGGCCACTAAACAAAGACATTTTCCAAGACTACGAGTTCATCACAACAACGGACGACCACAATAATGAAGTTCAAAGTAATGACGAGAACATGGATGTAGATCCCTTCTATTTGATACCAGATGCTACAAGAACAACAAATACCATCAGGCTTATGGAGCAAAATCCAGGACCAAGTCAAAACCATCCAGATTTAAGTCATAGCTCTGAATCTCATTCACAAAATGCTCTGCAGCTTATCGCGTCTGATGTTCATTCAGCTGAACATACTGCACATGATCGAAACAATCAATCAATTCTAAGCACTAGCTCCGAAGTACCAATAACAGGTGAATCTTTAGGTGCAAATAAAGCTATTCAAGGATTGAGACAAGTAAGACGGCGACAAATTCAATGTTCTCTGGAGGAACAAACTTGTCCTGATATGGGCACTAGCTCTGAAAATCAAACAGAAAATGAACTTCAGCCACTTGTATCAGCTACCCATTCAGATTCAGAAATTCATGCTCTTACTGATCAGTCAGTTTCAACAGCTACTACCAGCAGACCAGAACCCAGCAAACAACCAGGTCCAAGCACTAGTTCCGATTTCCAAATAGCTAGTATATCTCCAGGTGCAAAGAAGGTTATTCAAGAGCTAAGAAAAAGAAGCCGTAAACCCCAACGTGCGTTAGAACTAACGTCATCTCCATACAAAAGGGAATTAGAAGCAGCCAAAAATAAAGCTAAATCAAAACCAACGAATTTTAAACAAAAAACTAAAAAAGTTAAAGCTGTTAAAGACGTTCCACAAGAAGAGTTGGAAAAGTGGTTTTGTAAGATTTGTGTTTTATGCTCGATTGAAGACATGATACAATGTCTAGTATGTAAATGTTGGGTGCATGCAGAGTGTGCTTGTGTAAAAAAGGGGATAAAGAAATATTTTTGTCCATCATGTCGCTGATTGATCTCAAAAACCAAAATTTGTATTATATTTAAGTATAGTTTTGTAATTTAATTCAAAATATTCAGTGACTTGTGTTTAATGTTGTTTTTTTTGCTATATCTTTACTGCATATTTCTGCAAATGTTATGTTTTACAAACTTATAATAGGTATTAGGTTGTCAATGAATCAATCTCACATTTTAAGACTTGACTGATTGAGTACCATAGTTCAATGTTTATGTTAAAAGTTACAGTAAAGTCTTTTAATTACTATTACTAATAATTACTTTGTTATTTTGTGTCATATGTTGATTTTGTGTAATGTGGTTGGTGCATTAGGATATTTTTTGCATACTCGCAGCAAATGCGAAGTTTCACATACTATTTTTTATTAGGTTAAGGGGTTCAACGACCAAACCCACAAAATACAATTTGAACTAGCTACCTATTTTATAGTCGTTGAAAACTTTTTAAAAAATAGATTAAAACTTGTTATAGTTGATTATTATTTAATGTAAAAGACTTTTCAATTAGACTGCAAAAAAGAAATAAAGACTGTATTTAGTAATGATCTTTAGCCTTTTATTTACTAAAATCCTTGGGTGCCATGAATGGACCAGTCCATAAAATTTCCTAAGTCCAATTATAGCAACTAGGTGGTTCAATCAAGGAGACAGTGGTCCAAACAAGGCAACCACCCCAAAAATATTTTTTTGTACTTTGTGTATTTATGCTTAAAGTAAAAAATCTGATATAACAGCTGTGAATACTTGGGTATAAGGCCTAAGAAACTGTTGAGTCATATGTCCATATACTCTAATATTTTTGGTGATATGGCAGTTTTAAGTTAAGTGGTCCAATAGTGGCAACCCTACCCTAATACACAAGTATAGAGACTTCTTTAAACAATATCTCTTTAGTTAATTTTTGAGTAACACTGGATTTGCTGACCCTGTAAATACAAATAAAAGCTTAATTATGGATAAATTTGAAGCGCCACATTTGACATGCGAGTGTCACTGGAGTTCCAGTTAATAATATTGCAAATGTTGCACCGACCTTTATAATTAATCTATGAAATCATACAATAACAACAATGAAATCATAGATTAATTATTATTATAGAGGTCGGTGGGCCATTTTCAATATAACCTATTAGTCCCAGAGACACTCGTAGCAGCTTAGTGCTTACAGCGCCAAAATGGCGTCAACCAAGTCCAAAATGGCGTCAATCAAGTAAGTCCAAAACCAGGTAGGACAGCAGCCTCTCCAGTCCATCCTGAGCAGCTTACGTATAGAATTTCTTTTTAAGTTTTAACCGATGTGCCTGGGTCCACAGCTGGACATAGGTGCCTTAAAAATATCGCCAAAGAACACGTGATCTTATGCCGCTTTTGTCCAGTGGTAACCAGGGAGTTATTTGAAATATTCCTCCCACTTAGTGCGAGGTCGCCATTCGAGCAGAATGGAACCCCCCAACGTTTGACAGTTCTTCGAGCTAGATATCCCGCCCATTGCCACTTTAACTACGCGACTCGATGACCTACGTCTCTCTGATAGATCTAGATTTCTTAAACAAAAATAGCTTGCATAAACACGCTCAAAGTGGCTACGTCACATACGTACGTACATCATAAATTACATCTGCAAGTCATTCGTCAAAAATTACCTCATAACGTCTATGTAGAAATAAAGACTAGAAAAATTGCATAGGTCATTTAACTTAAAGATAATAATTATTTCAGTCCATCTAAAAAATTGAAGGTTGCTGAAGGTTATACCTCCTTAGAACACAAACCTACGTAAAATTAAAATCATATTACAATTCGAATATTATTACAATGATTAATAACTCTTTCGCACCCCGCTGTTATTATTGATTTTTACTACAAAAATAAATGATTACAAAAACAGAATTTTACTAAAGCATTTACCTTATCAAGCTTATAGCTCTTGGAACGCTTATAACTCAGAAGCTCGTCATTAATTTAAATCATCAGTCAGTAGTGTAGAATGGTAATTAACACGTAATTATGATCATTTTCAACTGTATGAGACGAACGTTTGTCATTAGACGCTCGGAGTGGCACCGCGATATGAGTTTGAAATATTGAATGTGTGTTATGCCTCGTCATATATTATTAGGCAAGTGTACACATATGAAAAGAGGTGTCGACAAAATTGCCTTGTACCTACATCACTCAGTATTAAAAAAAATATTGATCAGGGTCTACATTATACCTACTCTATCTATGCTGTGATAATCGAGCGGTTGTCTTCGGCATCCTTCGCAGGAGCCCGGAGTTTAAAACCTTTTGGAGTTATGTGTATGGCTATATGTATATCACTAGCTTCAACGGTGAAGGAAAACATCGTGAGAAAACCGGCATGCCTGAGAGATCTCCACAATTTTCTCGAAAGCGTGTGAAGCCAATCAATCCACAGAAAGACAGCGTCATAAACTATGGCCTTTTACTCTGTTCATTCTGAGAGACTCGTGCCTAGTAGATACCTAGTGGGTCGGTGATGAGTTGAGATGGTTATGACGTTATACCCTATTCAAAAAACTTTATACAGATCAGTGCCTTGAATCAAATGCAACAAGTTTCAAATGTTAATGAACGATTTAAAGTGAACTGCTGGCAACAGCTGGATATAAGCGGCACAAGAACGTACCTTTTTATCGCGATCTATGCAAAGACCGATATTTAGCGGTCGATAGGGACGATGAGGTCGATACAAGCAATAGGATTTACTACCACAGACATTCTATACGAAAGCTCGAAGGTTGGATAGACACTAGACTTATGGTATGCACACGATTAGACGCGGGACTGGAAAATGTAGCGTTGACGAGAAACAAGACCTCACAAGTTAAAAGACAAGCATAAGCCCCATGGAAGTCGCTGGAAACCACAAGGGGTAGGCACAAGATCATGGTTTGATTGTGATGTTTATTAATTTTCGGACTTATGGATGCGCGAGAAATACTTTTTATCAAATATATTGAGCGACACGCGATTAACAGCGATGTACAATGTATACTGACAGACAAATATAATGTACCAAGACGACGGAATACACAAATTACCCTCAGGCCTCACTTCACCCGTTCGTGATCATTGATCAAGACTGCGCGCCAAATTTTTCAATTACCAAAGGCCAATCCTCTTCTACTAAATCAAATCTGCAATCTGCGGGAAGTTCTTACAAGAGTCCTACGATCTAGCCGACGTAAAAGGCATTTGTCATTTGTATCTATCACGATTGTATGACTGCCTAGCTTCATAAATTTTGTAGTCGTATGTCCAACATTAACGCCCATCGATCGTTACGATGATACGTGGATATTATATCCTACTGCAGGGCAAATGCTGAGTTTCTTGCTGGCTCTTCTCAGCAAAATCTGCATTCCGAACCGGTGGTAGAGTCATGACGTGTCATAAGAGCTACAAGTTGGCCTGCATGAAATAAATAATTTTGAATTAGTTTGGCCATTCAAAGGGGCAATGCTGCCAGCGTCTTGGGTACTATGCCGCGCTGCGGTGATATCGATGAGGTTTAAGGTTGCTATTAGTTTTAATTTTAGAAATAATTGTTTAATCTTATACAAAATAGGTTTTTATTAATATTGGAAACCTAACAGTTGAGTGTTAATTTTGAATTTGAATTTACTACTAGTTGATGCAAAATGCTGCAATGTTGATGCTGGTGTACCTATTCTGGAAAAAATGCCTGTCTCAGGCAACAAGTTTTTTATAATTTTTGGTAATTTAGTACCTATATGCCACAGATTTACATATTACTTGGCAATTTGAAGTGATCATGTCCATTAATAATTTAGGAGTTATTAAGGCTCTGACAGTCACTCAGACAGATGGACAAGTGCAATTTAACCAAGCAAACTCTGAGAGCTCGCTTCGCTCGGTAAATTACATGCACTGAACATCTGATTGTAGAGTTACTTTTAATACTAATGCGTAATAATAGTCTTTAGTCTTTATTTTTTCCTATTTCGTGTGTGGCTAGCGGTTGACAATGCAAGCAAGAAGCATTTTATGCGAACTTTCTTTATACCAAAACTCATCAAAATCGAACCCTCATTCATTTCCAAGCCCTCTTTGAATAAAGTTTTATATATTTTTTTGTTATTTTAGTATATGAGCCACAGATTTACATATTAGGTATATATTGGGGATTTGAAGTGATTATGTTGATTAATAATTCAGGAGTTATTAAGGCTCCGACAGACATTCAGAAATATGACAGTAGACACCGAGAGCTCACTGCGCTCGGTAAATTACATGCACTGAACATCTGATTGTAGAGCTACTTTTAATACTAATGCATAATCCGTCATATTGTCTTTAGGGTGCATAAAAATAGGAATTTGTTCGTGTTATTTATTGTCAGTGGCGGTTGGCAATTTTTATGCTTCGCTCCTGTCATGTTCCGTCACTGATGCATTGAGTGTGTCCGTGCGTTTCGACTTAGATTAAATACTTGTAGGATGTTTTAATACAGTTTTTAATGGATTTGCCTTTTAAATTGTTATGCAAACGTATGTAAGTGTCCCTTATTTTTAGCTCTGGGGGGCTATTCTCTAAGTCAATGGCTATCGTTCAGTTGCTAACTGTAATTGTCAAACCAGCGCTTTGAATGAACTTGTGCTGGTTTGACAGTCCTTATTTGGCAACTTTGCATACTTTGCCATAGTCACTGGAAATGTCAAAAATAGAGAATATGGCGGCATAATAATAATAATAATAGATAAACAAATAAATCAATACCTCAATCGATACATAACCTATGTAGGTACGTATATAAAAGGTAACATGCCCGAGCCCTGTGGATGTCTATGTAAGAGACTTTTGTCCAGCAGTGGACGTCTATAGCTTGATAAAGAAGAAGATGATTGCATGTTTGACAATGATTTCTTTAGTTGGCATTTTGTTTCGAATACCTTCAAAGTTACTTTTAAAACTTTTCGAAATTGTTTTCGATAAATGAGAATTATTTAAATAATAAAGAAGACATTGCTTGGAAAGAAAAGTACCTATCAATAATCCAGCACAAATAGATACAGTAAGAATGTGCTTTTTAATTTAATCCTAAATAATTTATTAGTAACCCATGATTGAAGTCATAATATAAATTGGAAGGAACCTGGAAATTACTCACTACTTAATAGTAGTTAAATTAAGTTGAAAAAACAAAAAAAAACCAATTATAGTTAAGTTGGGAAAAATATAAATATTAATTTAGACTTGAATTTTCAAGTCTATCGCTATTCCCAACAAAAACAGATACCTACTTAGTGTTTTTCATAAAAAACGACATTAAAATAACTTACCTAAAGTATGATATCGCATCAGTCTTATCACAGAACCCGTGAACATGAAAGAAAAGCGAATCAAAACCAAAGCGATAATACTCATCCAAGCCGCTACCAAAGTATACTAGCAGACTCACTATAGAAACGCCGTAATTACGTAGCACTGGCGCATAAGCGGAGCGGGAGCGGGAGCGGGCGCGCGGCCAGGTGCGCCCCGCCCCACCCCGCCCGCTTCGCTCGCCTCACCTCGATCGCTGCACTCGCCGCCCGATCGCCGGGAAATCATCAACGGTTTTCCTCCGCGAGAGCACGTATACGTCGCGTCGCGCAAGTTTAGGAGCGGCGTTGTTCTCGCACGCCTTGCGTCTTTGAACACGATTTTTAAAAAAGTTTCTCAATCAGTGTGAAGTGAACAATAAGAATTTAATAGTTTTGTGGGATGTTTGTGTTATTTTTGTGTTTTTTCAAAAGTTTTGTTGACACTGCTCCGATACTTATTGGAGTGAGTATTTTTCTTCTCGCACTTACTGACGTATATATATTTTTACGGAAAAGTAAAATTAAACACTATCACATACATAGTCAATTGTATTATCTATATTAAAATTTATACCATCTATATGTATATATTGGACTTAAAATAAATAGAAATTAAAATAAGTAAAAAATGATCCGAAAGCTTAAAAGTCTTTTAGACTTAATAAAACTTAACGCAATTATACACACAATAAATTAGATGTAACTAATTAACTAAACATGTACCATACATTATGTACAATATATACATTCTTACACAGTTCTAATTTCCATATATGTACAGTACAGTTTCTTGTTCACACTTTGCGCACTTTCGTATAAATACGTACGGGTTTACATTTATATTAAACAGAGGAATAAATTGAGAGTTCTAGCAGTTTTTATATTGAAAATCTCCTACTAAAATAGCACGCTTAGATAAGATTATTTTTATACATTGATTATATTATTATTATACGTTGGTGAAATCGGCCCTTACCTACACTTGAAATAAAATAAAACACTATTCTATTTCTAGTCTATTATATTATTAGCCTGTATAATAGACAGTTCTAATAGAATCAAAGCGTGACGGAGTTAATCTTCAGAGATGCAGTGGATTTGAATGTCCATTTCGAGAGCTTAAAAGTTTATGATAGTCGAAGAGCTTTTCCCATCAGACAGAGGTGTTATACTTTGATTAATTAGGTTGAATTATAATATGTATTTCGAATAGTACTTAATAGTTCTATTACAGTGAGTTAATTGCTATAAAGAATTTTCACTGTTTACTTAATTACCTACAGCCCTTTATGAAACATTGGGTACCTACGTTATTAGGTTAGTACCTGCTACCTACCAACGTTAGCACCTTAGGTAGGTACCTAGGTAAATATCTAATGAATAGTATTTAGTTAGTAGACAAATGTAGGAGCTGACCTGGAAGCAGTTTTTAATTATGGTGGTAGAGTGATGATGGTAGAGACAAGAAAATAGATAATAAAAACGGTTAATTTAATTCAAATTTAGATAATTAGCCATGTTGAACATGAAAGTACTCTATTTCCATCCAAATTAAGCAAAATAAAACTTGTGTTACACAAACAACTGCTATGTTATTTACTACAATAGTGGAGTGATTGTGGTTTGAACAAGCTTTGAGGTTCTAGTGTATAGGTACTTAATATTGTATTAGATCTTCATTATAGATGAAAAGTATTTCCCCCACTTTAGGTATACTGATCTGTCTATTCAATAACTTATACATTCTATATGATCTTGGATTTGCTATACCCTCCTATAACTTTAATGTACCTATTCATTAGTCATAATAATTATATAGTTTTAAATACAATAGAAACAGAACCTTCATCTTCAATCTTCACATCATAATTGTATGTCATTTATTGTAATGCTTTTGATCATTTTAACTTTTTAATATTATAAACAATGAAATTTAATTTAAAAAATTATAACAGCTCATACTAGACTCTACCTAGTAGAGCCTAAGTTTTTAGTAACATAACTTACCTACATAACTCAGGGAATAAAATAATTAACTTTACAAAGAAAATATTACTGCTCAAAACTTCATCAAAGGATGTCGAGGTTAAAGCACGGGGAACAAATAAATAAAAAACAAAAAAAAACATTGAAATCGTTCGGGCCATTTAATGTGGACCGGACGGGAGTGACAAAAATTCTATACTGAAATAAACTAACCACATGTTGTCTGGATGTCACAAGAACAAGGGGATTAGCTACACTAGCTATTATGTATATTATTGGATTATAATTTAAATTGTTCAAATCAATTTAAAAAGAATTTGCTTCACATACCATATGTAACGTAGGTATACCTAAGTACTTATTGTAGGTAATTAGGTAGGTATTTATCAACCTCGCTCATATTACGTTGCAATAATGTTTCACCTCGAAAAACTAGTGATTTTTCACCCCCGACACAAAGAGAGGATTATTTTAAGTTTGACGTGTGTATCTGTGGATGTGTCTGTTCCCTCGTAGCTCCCTAAAGAATAGACCGATTTTGATGCGGTTTTTTCTGTTTGAAAGCTAACGAGATCGAGATGGTTCTTAGCTATAATTTATGCAGATTAGCTCAGTTCCTACTTGATTAAAGGGTCTTACACACTTACTGGTGCGATGTATTTGAAATCTGGTTTACATTGACTTCGGATTATTCCCCAGAACAGGTTACCTTGAGCTGATGCTGCAGCATTGCGTTGTATATCTTGGAAATAATAGTCATGTAGTCTGCGGTATACTCAACTCCTTAGCAACTAGGGAATGCAAATCTCGCGAGATTGGGGCTCAAGCGAGATCTCGCGAGATTGTAAATAACAATACCGCGAGATCTCGCCAATTTCGAGATCTCGCGAGATTGGCAGTTTTGTGTGTTTTTTTTTTGCAAATAATCATAATATTTGAATAAATTAGAAAAAAAATAATAATAAAAATTATAAGTATTATAATTATTATAAGTAGATAACATTTATTTCCACGAATTTTTTCAATAGACTTTTATGAATCAAATTGTCTATAATTTTTTAATAAACTTCTAAGTAGTAAACTTTGACGTACGTTTCAATCAAATCACTGTGGAAGCACTGTATATACATACGGTCGCGGACAGAAAATGTTTACCACCTTAAGATTCATAATTACATGCACACGTCTATACCTGACAGTCGGTATGCTTTTGATATTCTATGGCGTTATAGACCTTACTGCACGCAATGTGATATAGAATCTACTTTGAAAACTGATAAAATTTTCTGTCCGCGACCATACATAGCACAGTTTGGTTACCTATTAAAAAATAAAAAAAATATTTTTTATTTTTTGAAAAGCAACTGCTGAATTTCTTGCCGGTTCTTCTCAGCAGAATCTGCATTCCGAACCGGTGGTAGATTTATAAGAGCTACAAGTTGGCCTACATGAAATAAATAAAATTTGAATTTGAAATAACAAATGAGAAAAACAACCAGTCTTCTCTTCTAATATCAAACGCAAATCTTTTAGTAATTTAAAAATTAATTCGCGCACCGAACGAAACCGACAGGTCGCAACTCCGTCAGTGTCAGTCCGCGCTTCGAATAAGACTTTTTTATGCTCCAGTGCAATCTCGTTAATCTCGCGAGATCTCGCCCCTTTTTTCAGCCGAGATCAATCTCGCTAAAAAAGGCCGAGATCTCGCGAAAACGAGATCTCGCGAGATCGAGATTGCATTCCCTATTAGCAACTTACAGCAGATAATATAGTGTGTTTGGACTCGTCAGAATAGTGTCAATGAGTAGGTGTTAGAGAGATGGTGATCGAGGATCGAGGAAGAGGATTTAATGATGGAACAGAAAACTGGAGGAAACCACCAGAATGACGGATACGTAACGTAGTCTGGCCATAAATTATATGCCATAATTAACATGTCGGGGGTGTTATTAATTTTTAATTACTCTTGTAAGACCCTATTTGAGAAATCGCTATTTTGAGATAAACAGTATTGCAGCAAATGAGAGACATAAATTTTATTGTTCAGACCAGAAACTTTTGGACCTTAGGTACCTACTACGTAATTCAAGTATCTAAAAGTAGCATTATTCTTTGTACAATATGCCTTGCTGAATAGGTTATCTACATTAACAGCTGATGTCATTCTGGTACCTACTTTAGAGCAAATAATACCTAACTATGTATTAATGTATGTGATCACTACTAGCTTTGACTCGAAACTTCCAATGCGTAGAGTTAGTTTTTTAAAAAAACCGCGGGAATCACTGCTTTTGAATAAAAAGTAGCCTTTGTCACTAACCAGGTCTTCAAGTTGATTCCTTGCTCCGATGGACAAATAAACAAACAAATACGCTTTCACATTTGTAACATTAGTAGGGATAAAGCGCAGCAAAATGCATCAGAAATTATTCAACAAATCCCATAAATCTGCGACAAAAACAACTTTTCAGTGCAAATACAGAAATTATGCGGCGTGAAAAATCGACCGAATGCACAAAATTCACACATTTGTCATTCGTTTCGCATACGACAAATAAATCGAATGCACAATGACTGGTAATTTGCTCATAAAGATGCATGCACCGAGCCACGTACATAAATCCGGCGAAGTCAGATTCGGCCTACCGCTTACACCCATAAACCTCTGTGGACACTTTTATAGCCCGACCACGTGTGCGTTGAGATTTTTTCCTCACTTGACATGTGCACTCCGGTTTAGAATGTCGTGTATTAATTTATTGTTTCGTAATAGACCCCCTGTTGAACCTATTGTGACTAATTTGTGCAAAATTTTAAAATTGCTTACTCCACTTGTAAGATCACCGACGCACTATAGCTCTATAGAAAAAATCAACAGCGTTCACTTGTTACACTTAAGACAATAAAACATAAGTCACACTTGTATAATTCATAATCTACGTATAATCTCCAAATTGAAATGTTAGACCACGATCACAGTATTATTTTCATTTGCGGTTTTTAGTTCTATTACACGATTCGTATAAAACACATTCGTCACCAGTAACAAGGCGTCGTACTTGACCAACTAATGTGTTTCATTCTATCACAGGTCCATCAATCAAGCCCCACTCTACGAGGACAATTGAGACAGACCGCGAACATCTGTAGCACTTAACATGTCCAACTAGACTATTCAATGTCCATCTAAGAATGACAATCCCGGAGTAAACTTCAGAAAAGAGATAGAAATAAATCTGTTACCAATGAACGACCTAAATTACAACGCGGGAATGAGTTCCTACCAATTCGTGAACTCCCTGGCGTCCTGCTACGGGAACCAGGTACCAGGGCGTACTGGTACGCCTGTCGAACAGTCGGGTCACCCTGGATTACCGACGCCCGGAGCGGACTACTACAATCCAAATGCCAGCGCGTCATACCCAAACACCTGTTATTCGCCACCGCAAGTTGGCCATCATTATCCTCAACATCCATATGCGACGCCGGCAACCGGAGCTCATATGCAGCCGCAAACTATGATTGATTACACACAGCTCCATCCCCAAAGATTGGGCAGCACAGCGAGCCATGTGCACCAACATTCAAATCCCAGCCCTGGGGCGTTGTCTCCGAACCTCATGTCGACCCCACCCAGTCAAGCCACCAGCGCTAGTTGTAAATTCGCCGACTCAACCTCCACAACAGGAATAGCATCGCCACAAGACCTCTCCACATCTTCAGGTCCTGGCAGAACATCTCCGGGGTTTGGAAATGTTGGCAATACAGGTGGCACTACAAGTACCAAGCTCGGGTTGACAACTCCGATTGCTTCTCCAGTGGAGCACAAGGCGAATATAAACCAAAACATCTCGAGCCCTGCATCTAGTACGTCTAGCAATGAAAGCAATGAAGCAAACAACTCTAGTTCAAGTAATACGAAGAACGCGAAATCTTCTGGCAGCACGCAAGCTAATCCTCCGCAGATTTACCCGTGGATGAAACGAGTTCACCTAGGCCAAAGTAAGTAGTATTTTTAATGAATTTTAATTCTAAGTACCTTCGCGGTGCTAAGGTAAAAAAGGGAAAGCGGCGCAAATATGAAACCATAAAAAACAGTTTCATATTTGTGAAGTTTAGTGTTGAAACCCAGATAGAGGAGCGAGGAGACGAGTGTGCACTGGTGACCGGAGGGATGGTTGCTAGCTTGGCTAATATATAGGTTTAGCCATTCAGCGCGTAAATTGCAGCTAGCGTTTTAGGCACATTTCCTAATTGCAGTGATTAGGATGATATGAGTATTTTTGGTACAAAGACTTTACTTTTTGATGTTCAACATTAATCTTTTAAACATAAATTGATCTGTATTGGTAGGTATACTGGATTACGATTGAATAGGTTTGAAATTGGTGGCACATACATTGGCATAAAAAAAAAATTGGTTTAAAAAACAAGTTTCACACTTTTTTATGAGCGGCGTGAAATCGTAAATGACTTTGCTTCCTTCTCAGATTGACATGACCACGCCTTCATTAAAAACCAACATTTCTTTCTAACAAGAAACTATTCATCAATTAGATGCCAAAGCGGAGACAATATAAATTATATATCTGTTTATAAAACATTAGTATGCATTAATGTTGGATCAATATGGCGGTCTGATGGATGATGTCCATAATAAGGCATAATGGCTTTGTTGGCGGGCGCTTACAACTGAACATCCGAAGGTTTTTTTCTTTCTAGCCTCTAATGATGGGGATAACGCGTCGTCACTATGACGTGTGAGTTGACGGTTCCTAACTCCTACTGGATTAAGCGTGAAGTAGGTTACATATTTGATTTTAATCTATTTAAAATTGAATCTTAGATACTCGTGCTATCCGAACCAGTGGTCACCTGACGCAAAGCATTTTGTAAAAGCTAATTTGAATAAAAAAAAATTTATTCTATTCTATCATTATTTCAAGTATTCCACTTACCGCTACCCAGCTTCTGGCCATAATACACTGGCCAATGTAGATTTGGAGGCACCTTTAAGAATATAATGGAGAACTGAAATCTATAGACCGCACTCCTCACTCATCTCACGACTCAAGATAGAGATAAAATGAGACAGATTTATGTCGGAGCATATTTGTGTCTCGTTTTAACTCTAATCTTGAGTCCGAGCTAAGTCAGAGCAAGCTCTATAGATCTCAACAACAGACATGCAGGTTTCCTCAAGATATTTATTTTTGCTTCACAGTTAAAACAAGACGTATTAAATTTCTTAAAATGCACGTAACTCCCAAAGTTAAAGGTTATATCATAGTGCCCGAGGTTCGTACCCCAACCCCCGTAATGGAGGCCATACTCTCAACCACTAGGCTCACCACCTCGCGTTAAAATTTTAACATAATATGAGTGTCTTCTGGAAATACATATAGAATAAAATAGAATATGGTTTATTCATTGACATACAAAAATGAAATAGGTACGCTTAGACTTACACATTATACTGAATTACTTAAAATATAACTTAACTAGTATCTACTATACATATAGGTACACGCACACATACGAGAGCAATTTTTTTAATGCGTAAAAACCGCAAAAACAAACAGTTTGAATAAATGTAGATTGTAGGGCATTGCGAAATACGCTTTTAGGTCACGCGACAAAATTAATAGCTTAATTCATATACCTAAATATAAATACTCAAGTAAACTAATGTTAATTATCTAGGTACGTAATAAATATTATTTGTAGGTAGAAAGTCGATCGTGATGTTAGGTGAATTTCAATTATTTATTTATTTATTATTATTTTAGATTTGCCATCTGAATCAAGGTGGTTGAACTATAAACCAGGCAACTAACAGATGTAGTTAGCCATGCGCTATAGCCATTTTTTATCATTAAATATTAAATGAAGGGGATAAAGGTGAAACTTATATCTCTGTAATAGGTACAAACTTTTCAAGCTTCCCTCGAAAGTGAGTAAGGTGAAAGTATGAAGTTGTACGGTTTTGTTAAAAAATAACATGAAATAAAAAAACTACGATATCATAATACGAAATATTACAATAATTATGTAGATTCTAAGTAATATTACTTAAAAAATTTAAATAAATAAATAATAAACTACCTTTTATCAAACATTTTAACATTTCAAAAAATTAAAACAAAATCATATAGTGTTATTATGAGACACAGTACAGAAGCGATGCTTTGTAGATAAAATGTGCCATCTGTTGTTTTTAACCGACTTCAATAAAAGAAGGTTATCAATTCAACACGTTTGGATGTAATATACAACTGCAAAATATTCACATATGTTAATTATGGCTACTAGGGCTTCCAAACAAATATGCAAAATTTTATAAGTGTATGTATGTAATATTATGTTTATGTTCTCCGAAACTTTAAATCGTTTTGTGATCATTCTTTTTTTATTTGCTTACATTTACTTCAACTAAGGGAACATTAAATTGGTTCAGTAGTTTTCAAGGAAACTTTTCCCTTTTCAGTTATTCTTTATTTCAGTAGGTATATTGAAGTCGGTTTAATTTTTCTCAAATTATTCCTTGTTCGTCCTCTTGCGTATCACTTCAGTTATAAACAATTAATATGCAAATTTTCGGGCTGCCCAAGCAATGAAGTGCATTTATTTAATCGCACGTTCGTGTCGTTTCGCATTTTGTGAGCTTCATCCGCATTATTAGTACCTATGTATTTTAAAAAGATAGGATGTAAAATATATTCTTGCACAATTCTAAGAACCACAAGATTACCTACATCAACGTGTATCATGTATTAGAATTAGCTTTTGCCGGCGACTTTGTCCGCGTGGAGTTTTTGAAAATTCCACTAGAAGTTTTCCGCGATACTGATTTCCGCGATAAAAGGAAGCCTTTTTTTTGTTAACGGGGGGGGGGGGAATCTTCGTAAGATACCCGACCTCCGGGAGGAGAAGTCCGGTTATGTAGGATTTTTACCTACTAAAATCCTTACTAGGATTTGAATGTGAATTTTTGAATTAGGTATTAAGTTTTTCTGGTGGGAGGCTTGGCCGTGGCTAGTTACCACCCTACCGTCAAAAACGTGCCGCCAAGCGATTAAGCGTTCCGGCACGATGGCGCTTAGAAACCGATACGGGTTATGGGTTGAATGTATACTGCCATACCCATTCCAAGTTAGCTCGCTACCATCTTAAACCATAGCGTCACTTACCTTCAGGGGAGATCGCAGTCAAAGACTACTTGTCATGAAATAAAATAAAAAATATATTTTTGTAGAAGGGTCACAGAAACCATTCGTATAATAGTGAATCATCGCAGCCTCTGTTGCACATGTTACGTGTCACACATTTTCGTTCAATTTAATGTAGACGTCTCGAGATATAGACAAGCGCAGATGTTAGTGATTCTCAGTATTATTGTATTGTTTTCTTAAAATCGTATCGACCTTGTCAAGGTTTCAATTAATTGACATTTAAATAGACAGCATGTAATTAATAATGCGGGGAGATTTGCAACTTTTATTCGTAGATTGATAAAACAGTTGGCGTGAGATGCTTTTATTATGAGTGAGTGTTTGCTTAAGAAAAAGTATATAAATACGTTATTATTTACATCGAAAGACATACACTGCTAGACATAAGTATTCTAGGATTTCCACACACCTCGGTTCCAAAACACAGGTTTCCTGGCACTGTTGGGCGACAATAATAAACGTAAAAATTCTTTTTACAAAACCGTATTCAAACGCCACTACAAAGTATATAAAATTTGAAGGTTTGCCTCGATTTCTCCAGAATCTGATGACAATGGAACCACCTGGAAAGTATACCCTTTCAAACAAAAAAAGAATTTTTCAAATCGGTCCAGGCGTCTTCGAGTAATCGGCGAACATACCTACATAAAAAAGATTCCGACGAATTGAGAACCTCCTCCTTTTTTGGAAGTCGGTTAAAAGTATAACATCGATGTAAATAATGGAAACAGTCGTGGAATTATATCGAAAATTAATTTGAAAGTAGATATTTTGATAACGTTTATAAGATAGTTTAGTATGCAATATGCAAATAAGGTTATAGGTCGCAGTTTCATGTTTGAGGGCAATAACTCAGCTCGAAGCAGAAGTTGTAAGCGTGTCGACTGGAGACTCCTTAGATTTCAATAGCCCTTATTTACGTATTTTGAATTGCGGTACAAAATATTTTTCAGTTAGGTTTTTAAATTCGACTGTTTCACCTAACTCAAATGAGTATGTAGATGATGATGCTCATATCAGATAATAATATTATGTTAATAAAAAACCAGCCAATTGCAAGTTGGACTCGCACACGAAGGGTTCTGTATCATCCTAACAGCAATTGATTAGGTAGAGCAAAAAACGCCGAAAAACTCGCCGAAAAACTAAAAAACTTATTTTTTATTTTATTTTTATTATTTGTTGTGATAGCGGCAATAGATATGCACATTCTGTAAAAATTTCAAGTATCTACCTATTACGGTTCATAAGATACAGCCCGCTGACAGACAGACGGACGGACGGATGGATGGACGGATAATAGAGGCTTAGTAACAGGGTCCCATTGGCACCCTTTGGGTACGGAACCCTAAAAATGGACATGCTTTGTTGAGTGATATAATTGCGGTTATAATGTGCATTCAACATTATTTCGATATCTGAAACGCTGAGTAAAAAATAAAAATATGCAGAAATATTTACAAAATCAGACAATAATATCTTATGAGAAATGAAAAGAGGATGGGTTTGTTAGGTACGTTTTATAATTATGATTAGCTACTTACCTCCGTCCCAGATCGTAATAATTATATTGTGCAGTCATTATACGTCATATCCATATCAAAGATTCCATCGGCATTACCTTTAGTTAACTTACAGAGCAGGAGTATAGAGCCGGAGATTTGATCAGGCCACACACCAAGTAAACGTTATTATCTTGTATAACTACATACCTATATTTTTTTTTTCCGATAAAAAGTGATTTTGCTATAGTATTAGGATTAGTTACTTGCATCGAACTACATATTATAACACAAGAAGCGCAATAGTCGCGTTAGAAACTTCTGTTCTAATAAGTGTTTGGCATGCATTCAGTGGCAAAGTTCTATGGCTACTTGATTTTTTAAGCTATTGCATAGCTTCTATCGCGGGCCAGCGTGGAGACCGAATCCAGAAATTCCGTAACGAAAATAACCTGACACGGGACTCCTCTACGGTGAGCCGCTAGATGGCGCATTTTTTATGGCGTTGATAAAAAATGCTATGCAATAGCTTTACCGCGGCAGTCCCCGAGTGCCACACGTCCTTTTTTTTTCATTACTCACATCATAACTGTTATGTACATACCTATATATTAATACCATAATATAATAATATTACCTATACTAGATGGTGCCCGCGGATTCATCCGTGAGCATTTTTTTCGCGTCCTGTAGAAACTCTATGATTTCCTCGGATATTAGGTATATCTGAAATGCAAGCTATCTCTATGCCAAAAAATTCACAAAGATCGGTTTACAGCGCTAGTTACTCTTTTTATTAAGCATTTTTAACTGTTTGTGAAAGTCCCGTCAAACTCCAAAAATACCGCATTAACAGAGTCTTAAATTAATAAAACGGATTATGCTATCGATCAAACTAACAGACAGTTCTTTCAAAATCAAAGAATTCAACTTTACTAAGTTATACTTTACTTAAATCTTAAACTGAAATGAAATGAAATGAAATTTATTAAATAAGTTATAATAACTATAAAAATACGGGTAGGATCCATCAGGAACAGGTGCTAACTTTCCACAGTTAGGTAGAGATTATAAAAAATACTAACTAAAAGGTTTCAGTACCGTAATATTTTAATACCTTACACATAGGTATTTTGTGTACGTATGTATTAACCACGTAGGTAGTTATCCATACATTATATAGGTAGAACAGCTTGAGTTAATTGGGCATTTATCTTTACAGAAAACATTATATCCGTGTATCGTTTAGATATGGCATATTTTGCATACTTATTGAAATTATAGGCCACCATAAAGGATTCGATTATAATCGATGCAAATTGCGACCGCCATTTTGAAATCGCGAGACTGGTGCAGAAAATTACAGTTATAGAGAAGCAGTTGAATTAATCTTCTGAACTATGCTACCTAATATTGGTAATTTTATTGCCCGCAATTTATCAAAGTGTGCTTAATAGGATACCTATAGAAAGATATAGAAAATGTTTCGAAATAATTAATTAGAATGATAAGAGTTTTGTATATGTAAACATTATTAAGTTTAACATTAATATTCATACGAACTTTCAACTGATTTCATTAAATGCCAGTGGTGTCAAAAGTGTCAAGGGTGTTTCCGTCTTGGGAGATGTAACATACTTACAAGTTTTTCTAAGATTAATTATTTGTCAGAAATGTTTTCTGACAACAGTGATAACTTTAAATAATTTTATTTTGCACCCCTATGGAAGCCCACTACAATAGGTCTAATCGGTCTTGATTGCTCTTCATATTATAAGGAAAAACTTCGCTTCCTTAGGTTCGATAAATTGTTATAGTGTTAGGTCATTTCTTGATTTTATGAGCTATTTTATATAAAACACTTAAAGTTTTGATTTATAGCTTAGAGATTTAATTATAAGATGCAAATCATTTGCATATTCTATCATGAAACACCAATTTATTCATCTACCAGTATAAGTAGGTATAACGACGTATCGAAAGAGCTAAAACTTAGGCAATAGTTCTTAAAATCCAATAAACCAAGTAAAAATGAGTTAATCTAGGTATTTTTTTAAATTGTATCTGTAATAATGAAGTTAATAATTTAAAGTAATCTAAATAATAAAAATAGAAAGAATTTCACCAAAAATATTCATATTTTCCTTCCATATAACGTAGAACCATTGTAGAAGCTTACGAACAAAGAAACTATAATATTAAGTAAAATAAACAAAACCACTGTTATTCAACTAAAAAAACAGCTTATAATATTTGGCACTGTAGGAATGCAGTAAAGATAAAAAAATAATACTGATATAGGTATAAAGTTAATCATCTCTCTATAAAAAATGGCGAATCATGATGCAATTAAGCAGCGAAGAATTGTATGCATAAATTAAAAAGGCACCTTATATGCAAAAAATCTAAAAGATCAGACTGGTTGAAATGAACAAAGGGTTAAATAAAATACTAAAAGTTGAATGGTTAGAAATTAAAAAAAAAAACATGGATTAGTGAGCCGGCCGCGTGTGGTTGGCTGGGTTGAAAGTATGGCGGGCGGCCATGACGTGACGTTGCAAAATCTCCTGCGAAACTGGTACCCTGGCATGTATTACAAAGTTATGTAGTACGTATCTACCTACAGGCAAAGTATGCGTTCAGGGCATTAATTAATGTCAATCGCCTTCAATGTTATCCTATTCAGCTTGCCGTTGAATAACATCATGCTAGATTTAATAGAAGTCTATTGCATGCTTAGATTGCACGCCAGAAATTGGCAAACTGTTTAGAGCCTTTTTTAAACATTAACATCTTGTTACTCAGTTTATGCAATCAATAAATGAATTTGAATTTGAATTTGAATTTGCCCAAAACCTGTACCTTTTTTCCAAGAATATTACTTTGATTTTTCTTTTGATTGATAATTATGAACAAAATAACCTATATCTTAAGTGACTTGGTATAAAATGTTTGTTTCACGTAGATTCACGATATTTTCGCAGTAATTATTCTTCGTTCTATTGATTTCCGTTACTTTGGTATTTTTGTCAATTTAAAACAGACCTTTCGTGACTCTCCCTGTTATTTTTGTCGTTAAAACATAATGAAGTCAGTTTACATAAAATGTCATATTGATCAGTGTTTGTCAATAATAATTAATTTACTACTGGGGATAGGCATTAAGGGCTATTATAATTAAACGATACTTGTCCATACACCCAACTCTATGATTATTCTACATCTGATATAATATCCGATACTTCGATAAATGTAATATGAACACTGTTTTACTTTGAAAATTATACCTGCAGCACTTATGCAGAATTACCGACAAATTGCGTGTTTAGTTTTAAGAACACCTCAACATGAAACCATTATGAAACTTATTCCTATACATTTAGGGTGCATATTTTGATGCACTGCAAAAGTACAGTCAGATCAAAATTCAACTGAGCCCTTTCACTCCCCAGAGACTTTGCAACTTCAATTATTGATGGCAAGTTTAGCCGCTATAAAATATAAGGGGAAATCCGCTATTTTTCATGGTGTTTACTTTTAAATAGCACGTAGCCTCCCAACTTCACATGCATTTTATCGAAAAGATGTAATTTATTATTTTTTTTTTTTACAAAATTATCCGTGTTTATAGGTAGGTGGTATACGCAGTTAAATGCAGTTGCATTTATAATGAGCTTTTATGAAAGCCGGGGCGTGCATGTATATGAATTTTTAATCAGCAGGTGTGGTTGTATGGATTTGATATTTAACCACATACCTACCTATGCGATATGTTTAATGTTCCTTTGTTCAAACTGCTAGGCAACAATACTTTATGAACCTAGCCTAGCAGGTATCATATTAGTACCTTGATCTCTATTTACTGGACTCATATTATGACTTATACAAATCTATACACAGAGCACTGCTACGTACCTAGTGACTATGCAACATAGTTCAATGAACCGAAAGTCGTTGAGGTCCTGAGGTGATGAAATGGCGACTTTATACCGGAAAATTCAGTGTTGACAGACTCATTTCTAGTAGAGATGGACCGACGATATCAGATTTAGGTATGTCACAGGCAGCCGCCTAATATAGGTGGCAGAAGACTGAGCCAAGCTGATACCCCTGTAAAAGACCTGACAGAAGTGGTTGACGAAGAGGAACAAAATACAAAAAAACACTTCTCAGGTCAGGATGCCCGGTGCTGGAAAGGAAGTCCGTATAATAGGTACCTATATTTGACGACCTCCCCAGCGCAGTGGTCTTATAACTGGGAGGGCTATCTTGTCATAGAATAAAAAGAAAAAAGATCTCGGGTTCGATTCCCGGCGGGGACAATTTGGGAATTTATAATTTTTGGATTGTCTGTGGTCTGGTCTGGTTGGAGGCTTTGGCCGTGGCTAGTTACCACCCTACCGTCCAAGATGTGCCGCCAAGCGATTTAGCGTTCCGACACGATGGCGTGCAGAAACCGATTAGGAATATGGTTTGAACTTAAACTGCTATGCCCCTTCCAAGTTAGCCCGCTACCAACTTAGACTGCATCGTCACTTATACCATCAGGTAAGATCGCAGTCAAGGGCTATCTTGTCACCGAATTAAAAAAAACCTATATAATGTTCAGTAATGGCTGTCTGTTGGTTGACGAAGATTTAGAAAATACAAAGAACACGTCTGCTCAAATCTCAGTTCATTGATACCCAGTGCTGGAAATTGTTATCTCAAAGTACCTATACACTGCCTTGTGTCTCTTATATCCTGCAGCTCTCTATCACTGGCTTGATGACGTCTGTACGCCTAATGCGCGATCTCTGTTACTTCTGGTGCGAGGTTAGCACTTTAGGATCTTAGTCCAATGCCCTTCAACGGTCTTAGAATCAAGTGCACAACAACCTACAATTATCAAAATAAAGAAGAACTACAACGTCGAATTTCCTATAGTTATTAATGGATAGATATTTGAGACATCGATTCAAGGTAGATAGAGCGTAGCTTAGATCTTAATCTCTGAAAGGCATCTTATCGCAGCAACCCACTCGGGCCTTGAGCAGATACAATAACATCACTCATCCTCGTAGTTTAAAGTAAGTAATTGTTTAGTAATAATTGTACCTATGACTAAATAAGTAGGTCCTGTACAAATTATTGTAGGTCAGATTTCAATTAGGTGCCTACTTATTTATAGGTTATTTTTTGTTTCGAATTTCAATATTGATCAGTCAAAGTGAGTTAAAGACTAAAAGTTTATTTTAAAATGGGAATGTGGACTGTTATTGTTGTGAGATATTTCTTATTTTTAATCTACTGATAGACGTCCACAGCTGAACAATGGTCTTCTGCATGGACCTCCACAGGTCTCGGTCTTGTGCCAGCTGTATCCAGTGGCTCTCTGCGACTCGTCTGATGCCGTCGGTCCACCTAGTGGGGGGTCTGCCAACACTGCGCCTTCCAGGGTTTGGTCGCCACACTAGCACTTTGAGACCCCAACGACCAATTGCTCTTCGAACTTTGTGTCCAGCTTATCTTCACCTCAGCTTTGCGCGATAGAAGAACTATTAACCACATAATATAAATAAAGATATTCGTACGTAGGTACATACCTACATGTAAACCGTATATTATAACTTATAAGATAATACATAATATAGCGCACTCAATTAACGTATACAAGAAACATAATGGCCGCCGTATTCGCGTTTTAATTTCGTTTCAATAACCCATGTCGCCGTACAGCCACAGACACTGATTAAGTTCCCCTTAAGGGTTCGTTCATACACGCATACTTTTAGGGTCGTCGCTCACTTATCAACTCAGCACCCGACCAGCACCGCTTCTTCGCTCGGCGTTCACTCATTGTCGACGGTGTTCTCGCGGTGATGTCGCGCGGCTGTTGAGCGGACGACCACTGGTCAACAGGTGAACGCCGAGTGATCAAAAAAATCTACTCTGCTATAGTTCAGTCACTAAATACCCCACTCGGGAGAAAGAACGTGCGCAAGCGGGCGAGCAATGGGAGGTCACCGGATTGTTCACTGATCGTTCTCGTATGGACAGTCTGCGAGTAAGGCGATCCTGTGCGGCTACAGAGTTGATATACTTGAGTGCATATAGTATTTTATTAAGGAAGTTCATATAAAATATCTGAATCGCACGAAGCGGGGTGGTGCTGGTCGAGTGTCGGGTTGATACTTAATAAATTGCTTGATAAGTAAGCGACAAACTTTAGAAGACATCTACATATACATACGTATAGTAGGTACATTCATTATGCATACATACATGGTATATATTATGTGTGTGCAAATGTTGCTTTCTCAGAATTAGCATAGGCATCCTACATCATTCCTGCGCAACCGGTTCGACTTTATAAATTTTGATTATTTTGAAGTTAGGTAATTATTCCCACTTCTTACTCGTTTTGCAGTTTTAAACACTTAAATACATTATTTATGGCGCTTCAGATTTGAGTAGGTACCTGTTTATACCTACCTTTTCATCAATAAAATTGTAGGTTTTTTCAAGTATTTGAAATTCAATAACTCAATCCCTAATTTATGAAAATAACATGTATTTTCTACTTCACTATTCAAAATGGTTAAATACTAGATACTACTAATATATTATTAAAAGTATTACCTACTATTAATCTATCCAGAACTTCGAAATTTTAATTTATTTTTTTTATTGAAAAGCCACGATGAATTTCCATCAAGCGCAAGCGCACATTAACATTCATTTTGTGGCTTTTTGCTGGTAAAGATAACATTAAAATTAAAATGAACTGCTATTTTTGGGTATCAGAAGAACCGATCCCCATTCAGGATCTTAAAATTAGCAGAATCAACAGTCCTCAATCGAATTTAAATGGAAACAAAATTTTGTACTCTAAATACAAATATCTTTTGACATCAGCAGAACTTTCCTTAGTGAGGATCTTAAAATGAACAGAAGTAACATTCCTCTGTGGAAATTTAATGGCAACTTGTACATTTTGTAAAATACAAAATGTATCTTTTTGTAACAGCAGAATTATCCTCATTAAAGATCCTAAAAGGAACAAAAGTAAAGTCCTGTCGAAATTAAATGGCAACAATAATTAAAATTATTTATTTCGTGTAGATCAACCAGTGCCTCTTATGAGAAGTCAAGCCTCTACTACAAGTTCGTAATACGGATTCTATGGAAAAGAGCCGGCGAAATACCTACTCACCAGTTGCTGTTCAAAAAACAAAACGTTACAATATTAATATTATGTAGCTATTAGGTACAGTTTAATAAGTTATTACACCATCTTGTGGGCACTAGATGCAAAGCCGTTTGCTCACATACATCTTTGTCACAAAATACGATCAGAACTTTCTGACTATCGTTTGGTTTGGATCCGACACATTGACATCGTAAATTAGGCAGACCGCGATGCTCACGAGTCTACAATGCACAAGTGTCGAGCACCGATACAAAGGTCATGATGGTATTTTTAACACCAATGTGCTATGGTTATTTTAAGATAATTTAAAATAAAGGCCTGTACTTATTGACTTGGTATTAAATGATTCATCTTGTCCTATCTTCTCTATATAGGATGTTTTTTTATTCAAATAAAAATCTGCTTTTGAATCATCAAATTGAATCTATGTACCTACTATAAATACATAAGTGAATATAAAAGCAAAAAGCCCCAAATTTTGAGGCAGTTTTTCTCCAAACCCGATCTGAAAGTATCTAGATTTGTTTTATACCCCAGAGGCGCGCTAAATCGGGATTTTTTGAATTTCAAATTTCAAGAGGTAAATAGGATAAAAAACCCAAGTTAATCGTGAAATATACAGGTTTAAGGCCACAGCGCTAAAGTTCTGTCTTTAAATTTATTGAATCTTAGAATAATTAATTGCAGTTTTAAATAATTTCCTAAAATTCAACTCTCAAACGGCTCCGACATGCACTGCTATGTTGTTAGACGACATACCGGAAAAAAGTCAAAAAATCTTTTTTTTTATTACGAGATATGCTTGCACTTGACGACAATCAATATTGGAAATTTATAATATATGAGGTCTAGATTATTTTTCAAAGCTAAGCGATTCATAACGGTTTCTAATTTTAAATATTAAATTACTTAAAAACACGTGGGAAACCGTCTCCGAACGTGGCTAAGGCAGCCCATTCATCAAGATCCGCCACATTGATATCGTAAATTAGCCGGAACAGCGCAATACTTACAAACATCTAATGCACAACTCGAGATGCGTTGGACGGTACAGTAATTTTTAAGACTGGCGTACCTACCTTGCACAGTTTTGAAGACGAAAATTTAAAACAGTTACTTCTCCTTTCGTAACTATTGATGCATCTATCTTAATTGTTCACTTAGAAATTAATTATATGTTTCCAAAAATAGCACTTAATATATAAGATATGTAATAATAATACTTAATATAATATAAAACTAAATACTAAATTAAAACTAAAACGTAAATAACAAAAATAAAAGCTAAATATAAAAAATATCATCTAAACCACTGGAACGAGGAAAAGTGCCCAGAACGCTGGCTGCGTTACCCCGCTGAATGGCCAAACTTATATGCTGGCCGAGGTAACTTCCAGCCTTCCGGTCACCAGTGGACTCTATGAGACGGGATGACAAATCCTTAAAAAAGAATCTAGCATCCTCACCCCATGACCCCAGGGTTTCAACACCAAATGGCACAAATATGAAATTGTTTTCTATGTTTTCATATTTGCGCCGCTTAGCCCTTTCTGCTTTAGTAGCCGCCGCTCCCGCCGCCGCGGAGGTCGCCTGTAAATGAGACGCTGCCAGTGTGTCAACACATGTGGCATCCCACACTAGCGACCTTCCTTGCTTCCACGGAACAAGTGTCATACCATCAGGTCTCTTGCCATCGCTTCGTGCCAAACCAACAGGTTCTAATACTGCAGGCACTTTAGCGGTGACAAGAGATCTACGAATGACATCGTTCAGGGAAGCATGACGTGAGAAGCGACCGGCACTTTTGGCACAGGAAAGCCCATGATGTCCAAACTCGTCCACTGTCTCGCCACAGTGGCATAGATGCGGATAGTTGATCTTGGCACCAAGTCGAAGACCAACTGCAATAGAAAGAGTGAGGTGGTCTAGTAGAGTGCCTATATGATGCATCTATTGCATTTTTTTATTTATTTATGGTTGCCTGTGATTTCAACCACATAAAATTTCTGTACTGCTTACCTCCTGTATACATTGTAGAAACGTCAAGATTTATGCGGCAGAGTCTGACCAGATAGGTAGATATATACTGCAAAATTTTAATCACTTTTAGCTATAAATAGGACTTTCTACTCCTATATATTCACAAACAAAGAACAATTCTAATTCTATCTAGTATCACAAACACAAAATTTTTTTTACTCCGAGATCTAGTACCCCTTATAAGGAACTATTTTATTGTCAGTAATGTTACTATAATATAATATATACTAATATTAATGATATTTATTTAAATATTCGCTGTACATAGTTGCAGTTTTTCCTTCAACACTATTTAATTATTTACTAGCTGAGCTGATGGCCGCGACTTCGCGTGGTTTTAGTTTTTAAAAATCCCACGGGAACTTTTTGATTTTGCGGGTCAAAAAGTAACCCATGTCACTTACCAGTCCTCAACTAAGCCTGTGCAAAAATCACGCCGATCCTTAGCTCTGTTGCAGAAGGGCAAACCAACAAACAAACATACTATTTATGATATTAGTAAGGACGTATAGTTCAAGTACATCACCCTCCCACACACAAGATGAGTATAAATGCCATCCTAAGGAATGCGCTAGCGGTATAAATGCTACCTAATAAAAAACATTGAGATAACTAGTGCAGCAGCTGTTTTGCTTATTTGGCCTTCATTACTGTTTACTTCTAGGCTTAAATAGCACTAAGTATATCCTGATAGCATTCAATTCGTACATCACTATTCATATTAGATACAATTTTTTCCGCACAACTTTTGTATGTGGGCAACTAAGAGCTCGTGGTATAATTTAATCGTGCACTCTACTTTATAAATTCACATAGACGTAACATTCATTTTGTCAAAAATTGTTTCAAAAAAACGTTGTAGGTATGATTTGTTAGTTGTTGTATCTGTGCATAGAGAAACGAACTCTAAGCGGCATTTATATTAAAATCTTTAAAAGCTAAAATTTTTAACACCTTGCCTGTATTTCGATTTTACATCATAATTCATAATATCTATTTCCATAGCTATCAAAATATGTTTAAAAACAAAATTTTAAGAGAAAAAAATACTTTTACACACATTATAGTAAGTTTATTGAATCGCATTGAAGTTAACATCTTCATTTTAAGCCACAAAAACGCAATAATACAGTTATTGCTGTCACACATTGATACAATAGTAACAGTGCAATTGTTTTCAACTCCATAAATATCTCCTAACAAAGGATTTGCGGTTTACTCAAAAGCTGAACTGTCTGATAAACATTTTTTTTCATCTCAAGACCGCCTTTCCTGCGGCGATTCGATAGCTATAAATATTAATACAATCAAATGTTTTGACGTGGACCTTTTTTAAGCTTTTATCTTCTTTCGCTTATTTTTTTGTGAGCATCGATTTCGTTTTTATTTCGTGTTAATTTGGGCAGCGAAGTTGTTCTTTTAACAGATCGTAAAGTAAAGTCCGTGAGGGGCTTGGCGCCAGGTGTGTAGCCGAAGATTTCGGCAAATTGTTCCTCAATTTTGAATAAAATTACGAAAAAAAACGGCCCTATACATACTTGAAAATATTGTGTAAACTGTAACTAAGACATATCTTAATATTAGTATATTATATCTGCGAAAGTGTGTTTATTTGTTGGGTTGCAAAACAAATGGATTTAAAAAAAAAAATGCCAAGCAAAACGAGAGTAAATTAAAAAAAATAAACACGAAAAAAGGCAATCGGAGTTAGCTTGCATACCTACTTTAAAATACTTATTTTTGAATTGCATTTGAATTATATAATATGTACAACGAAATAAACTCTAAATAATTGGCTGCATTGCCTTTGCTGCTTTGGATGCATATAGGTAGGTACTTATGTTTTGTACAAAGTATGAGCCAGCTCTAGGGTCCATCAAACAGGCACGTAGTTCGCATGTTTATTTTATTGATTTGAGTTAAAAATCTAGAAACTCCGATGCGCAACCCTACAACAGATTTTACCTTACTCATATTTACGAGCTCAGATTATTTCAAATTAGCATAACGGCGATTACTCACACTATATCATTAATTCTTAAATAAAAACATAAATCTCTACCACGACTCTAAACACTGTAGAACAAACACCCACAATTGTGAGACAAATACACTCAAAATTGAACTTTAATTCATAAATAATAGATTTTAGATGAGCTTATTTTTATCTTTGTAGGTTCGGTTTCGACAAGATCTGATCAAAGTATCTAAAATGGTCACAGTTAGTGGGTTAACCACTTTAAATTGTCATCTGTCTGATTTATTTCTGTATCTTTTGCGGTCAACATATTTTTGTGTGCGTTCTGTCTTTAATTTCGAATTTCTTTTCTGTTGTTTTGTTATAGAAAAGAATTTGGTTTTTTTTCAGCTATATTTACAGCTAGAGTTGTAGACGAAGTTGTTCATATCACAATCACGTTTTGCAATAAAGAAAAGCACATTTAGTATTGTTTCTTGTTCCTTCGGGCATGTTTTTGCACTTGCACGATTCGCCGTCCGTTGTGCGTGGATTATTATCTTTTTAATAACACCGACCAACAATGCAGTGCAATATGTTCTTGAACCCATCTACAGGTACATGATTGATCAACTACAATAAACCCATCTACAGGTACATGATTGATCAACTACAATAAAGTACAAAACATAAAATAATATTAAAAAAAAGGAATAAGAGCAATGCTGAACTTTTTATTCTCCTCTTCCCTCCAAGTAAGCGAAAATCTTGTGTTAGGGGTAGGTACGACATTAGTGAAATGGGGGGTCGAACCTGCGACTTTACAGTTTTCAGTTCCTTAACCGCTGGGCTATTGATGACTCAAAATATTCTTTTGTAATACTCCGTCGGTCGTATATTATGTTGACCGAAGAAGTTGTTCTTTAAAATACTGGTGGACGTTGTTCATGATCAACGATCAAGAATTTATTGGTCTTTGCATGAATTGTTTATGGTTTTCATCGTAGTAACGCGTAATCCTTCTGTCAGTGTAACATAGGAAATAGTAATACATAAAGTCCTCGTTAGTTGCGCACGAGAGTAGCCGGGGAGACCTAAAATTAAATTTTGCATAAAATATTCTTCACGGTTAACGCGCATTGCGCGAATGCCTCCATTTACTGGGTACTTAAAGGTCGTAGACTTATGTGGCTGATACAAGGCTGTCTACATAAAATTCGCGATACGATTTTGGCCACTAACTATTATCGCCAGGGGCGGAACCACTCAAACGCTCGTAAACTATAATCATTTGCGGACCATAAATAATTGCTTGGTCCGGACCAGCTTTTTGTCGGTCGCGATGCGCGCACGCAGGTAATATAGTCATAAATTTCCATAACCGCCACTCGATCTTATCAAACACGATTTTAATTTGATTTCGGAACCACACGTGTTGAGGCCGCTTTGCGAGTTACGACGGTAGGTAGGTATAAAATAAACATTCACTTTAGTAGCACATAATAAATTTGTGAAAATATCACATAAAACATGTTTATAGTTGTTGTATACTAATTTTATGGCGATTTCATTGTTTTTAAATTGACATTTAGAGCTTTGCTCGTTATATTTAAACTATTTTGATTTAGATAAAGGCATTCTCGTATTAAATTAAGTAACTGAGTAGGCTTTAACAAGCTATTTTTAATAGTTCAAATAATTTTTAATTGAATAAAATATTATCTACAAAAAGTACATTTACAGTACAGTAGTATACCACTTGAAACGTTTTATTATTTTAACTTTTATTTTTTATTTAGTAGTATGACAAAAGGTGGCTATGGGAACTTTGTAAACTTGGTAGGGTTATAAAAACGGCATAACCCCAATTCCCATCAAGTTTAAGCTCATTTGATGTATGTCGACAAGTACTCTAGTCCTAGATTATATCCAGGGTCTGATGATTTTGTCTGAAAAGTAACATTTTTAATTTACAAATGTTATTAGTCCACAAGCTCTTACATTAACACAATAAGGTAGAGCGGTACATCTTGATATTCAAGAATAATGAATACTACAAAGATTAAAGGTGAAAGTTAAAGATCATACCATTAGCACGGTTCACACGATATCAAGAGTGAACTACAATTTATTGTCAAACGTAATCAATAATAACGTGAAATCGGTTTGTAATGATGTGTCGTAACAAACTACATCGCGCCGTAATGTGCCCACAGACAATATATCATTTGAATGATAAGACTTGATATAAAATTAAAAACGTTTTAAAACTGTTTTTCTTTTTTTGATTCACTGAGTAATTGCTACCATACGCAATATATAGAAACACCATACGTTCGGATTTCTACGGATTTCCAATAAATTACTCCGCTTGCCTACTCTCTGCTTTATAAGCGTTGATAGAGCCTTCAAAAATAATAATAATAAATAATAATCCTGCGTATGAGCTATCTCCGTTCCAAATTTTAGCCAAATCGGTTCATTTGTTGTGGCGTGAAGGAGTAACAATAATCCATTCATTCAACCATCCTCACAAACTTTCGCATTTATAATATTAGTAAGATTATTTATTAGTAAGATAAGAAGTAAGATAAGGTTAAGCAATTAAATATCAATTGCTTTAACGGTGAAGGAAACATTGTGAGGAAAGCGTGTCTGAGAAATCTCCATAATGTTATCAAAGGTGTGTGAAGTCTACCAATCTGCATTTGGGAAGTGTGGTGGTATATGGCCTAAATTCTTCTTATTCTGAGAGGTAACCCGTGCCGAGTTATGAACTGTGGGCCAGTGATGTGTTTAAACTTTAAATTGTGATAATGAAATAACTCTGGAACAAATCATTTTTCTTAATTTAATCTAAATCTAAATATATAAAAGGCAAAGGTGACTGACTGACTGACTGACTGACTGACTGACTGATCTATCAACGTACAGCTCTAACCACTGGATCGGTCAAGCTGAAATTTGGCATACAGGTAGCTATTAGGACGTAGGCATCCGCTAAGAAAGAATTTTTGAAAATTTCAACCCCAAGAGGGTTAAATAGGGGTTTAAAAAATCGAACCTAACGTGAGCGAAGCTGCGGGTTAAAGCTAATTCTATATATTTATTTTAGCAAGGAACCTTTTACCCCGGAAAAAGAGTAACCTAAGTCACGCGGACGAAAACTAGTCAATTGCAATAAGCTAACCAAAGGGTGATGAGCTTGCGGCAAGTATAGATCAAGAAGAACGGTTTTAATTTGACGGTACGGTAATCTCCTATCCTAATTTCCGTAACATAATCATTTCTACCACGAAAACCTAGGATTCACCATGCATCTAGTATCCTTTTTTTGAATTGACGACTTCTCCTGATTTGATTAATTATTTCATGGTTACCGCATACAGTCTTATTTATGCGCCATATAGACTTTTTTATTAATTCCATATGCTTAAGTTGTTATTGCCGTATTTTAACCTCCGAAAAAAAAGAGGTGTATTATAAGTTTAACCTGTGTATCTATTTGTTTATGTCTGTTCCCTCGTAAGTCCCTAACGAATTTTCAGTTTACACTTGTTATCGTAAGAATAAACTAAAGGTATAGAAACTGATAAGTACCAACCCCAGATAAAATATATACATAGAGATACTCGATGTACTAAAAATTATAAATTCTAACTTTATCGATAGATTCCTATATTTTACCAACTAAGCAAAATTAGACAATTACCTATGTGATTATGAAAGTGTGTTTGTTACGTCATTTCTGATTAAGCAATAATTTAAGAGATACAGAACCTCTTACTCAATCCTCACGACAAGCATAACCTTGCTTATTTCTGTGTTACATGTCAAGTGTAGTGAGTGTGTCAATTAATACTAGCTGTCCTGCTTTAACTGAAATTGGGTATTTAACTAATTTTTTTTATATAGGTATTTACTTAAAATAAGGGTTTTTAATGTTATTTTTCTTTTTAAGCTATTGCATAGCTTCTATGGCGGGCCAGCGTGGAGACCGAATCCAGAAATTCCGTAACGAAAATAACCTGACACGGGACTCCTCTACGGTGAGCCGCTAGATGGCGTTGATAAAAAATGCTATGCAATAGCTTCACCGCGGCAGTCCCCGAGTGCCACACGTCTTTTATTTTTTAATACTTTAACTAGTCTCTAACTGTTTTTGTAAGTTTCCTGTTAGAAAAAGAGAGCGCTATTGCAACATGACCAAAATTTTGCTCAAATTCAAAATTCAAAATCATTTATTTCATGCAGGCCAAATGTTCTGCTCAGAAGAACCGGTAAGACGTTTTAAAACGAGACCGATACAGTCGCAGTAAAACAGCTCATAACTTATATTTGTTTTTGACCGATTTATTTTACTGTTTTTATGAAAGTTGTTCTTACATGTTACATTTTCGATTTTAATTAATGAATATCCACATTTTGACAACAGTCATATACCCAATTTCATAACATTATGATCAAAATTAACATAAGTAACATTATAATTTTTTTTAAAGATTATTTTAACTGAAATCGAATATCCAAACTAAAAGCAGTCAGGAGCTCGGACAAAGTCGAGGACAAGAACTAGGCTTTTTATTTTTCATCCCGCTAGAACCCTTTTTTGAGCCTATCTACCGTGATTGACTTTGGGTTGCTTTTTATTTCATTAAAAGAATTAGACTTCGTTTGTATGAAGTGCACTCGATAGAAACCCCTCTTAATAATTTAGTATTTTTATTAATAATCGTGAAGTAGAGCAAATTATTTAACACATGGCCTACTTTATTTTACCGAGTCAGCGTGATTTGATAATCATTATTAATTCCGACTGAAAATTCCGGCCACTAAAATTCACGACAGCCAACCAACTACTATTTCGATACGAATCGGTCACTATCCGAAAATAAAGCACGTATCTACTGACCGCTTACGAAACTACGATTTACAACCCACAGTGCCTATTATCTAGTATCAGACTATAATCCATTTATCACCGCTTTTGTTTACGATCCTCGCGTATCATCGACTATTAATTATAATGCGTTCTTCACTTTCGAACTTTGACGTTCTCGCTGTGTGACAGACCTCAGATAAGAATGTTAATGTTATTTGATACAGACTGTACTTCTTTCAATTTACCTATAATGAATAATATGCTTTACCATTACAGATTTAAAGTTGATTTTCTTATACCACGAAATTACTTTATCCGTTAAAGGATTACGAATTTTACCCGCATTGATACAGATTTCATTGTTGTATGGCAGAGTACAAATTTCGAACACCTTCCTCGCGCGGTGGAATTGAGAATTTTTGATGGATGTAGTTATAATTGTTTCTGTATCGATTATGCCATTGATAAATATTCCTGCGATTGCTCATTTTATTAATGACGTGGAAACGGAAGAGCTGGGCGATGCCCTAACGACACAAACGTCACAATTAATATCGGAGCTGTCAAAACAGCTGTCAGCGGTCATGATGCGTCTGCTTTGCGGCTTGCTTTAATTAAATTTTCTACTAATTTTGTAATTTGGAAGTCATTATCAGCTAGGCATATACTTACAGCTGAAATTAATAATAATCTATCTAATGCAAAATCTACAGTTTGAAGGACGATTTTATCAAGATACCTACATAATGCGTCTGATTATGTTGTCCAATCTCTAAACTAAATTGACAGATCTAAATCTAGGCATGAAAAGACTTGTCAATTTAGTTTAGAGATTGTGTTGATACAACAACAACAATTTATGTTGTAAAGCGTGTCAATGAATTAATCAATCCACGTATTGTAGTGCTTTAGATTTTACTTCATATCTAATTCTAGATTAATTCGACTTCAATATGTGGATTTTTGATAAGTCACTCGTTTATTTTTTTTATTTTATTTTTTTTTTTATTCTATGACAAGATAGCCCTTGACTGCGATCTCACCTGATGGTAAGTGACGATGCAGTCTAAGATGGTAGCGGGCTAACTTGGAAGGGGTATAGCAGTGTAAATTCAACCCATACCCCTAATCGGTTTCTACACGCCATCGTGCCGGAACGCTAAATCGCTTGGCGGCACGTTTTTGACGGTAGGGTGGTAACTAGCCACGGCCAAAGCCTCCCACCAGACCAGACCAGAGACAATTTAGAAATAATAAATTACTAAATTGCCCCCGCCGGGAATCGAACCCGAGACCTCCCAGTTATAAGACCACAGCGCTCACCACTGCGCCAGGGAGGTCGTCATTTAGATGATAATTATTATTAATAGGTAGATCAAGATTAGGCGAGCCTAATATTTGATATTTAAAAGTTCCTTATTTACCAATAGGTGCATAGTATAATTGATGGATCCGCCTATAAGTAATGATTATAAACGTAGAATGGTTTTTTATGAGATCTCCTTCTGCTCGCAAAAGTTTCTAAGTTTCCAAAGTCTTTGAAACTTATATCTCTAAGGACAATCGCTCAATAACTGATGCCATATCAACGGAAGTTAATTCAATAAAATTTCAAACTAAGTTTTTAAACACAAACCCAAAGGACGAGCAACAAAGAAAATCAATAGCAGCCCCTAGTTCAATTTCTCTAAAATTAACGGCTCCGTATAAACCATCGAAGCAACGAACCGAACCGGAATTTAAATAGTCTGACGACGACTTTAGCGCCGCATAGTCGATCAACTGAAATCTTTCTAAAGCCGAAAATAACTAAAATCAAAAATAAAAGTTATGCTTATCGTTTTAAGATTCAAATTTAATTAAAAATTCTGCAATCCAGTAAAAAACAACAAAAGGAATCTAAATGAACAAAATAAAATTCTCCCTGTAATAGATTTGGTTTAAATCAGATTCAATAAAATAATTATGTGTAATTATTGATTTTTATTAATTTATCCGACTCTAGTGATGATAATATTTAGGATAAATCTTTTTATAATCCTCACTTTAGACTTTCACAGACAGGAGTCTGTGCTTGTTATGTTCTTAATATAGTGAAACCTGTACTATTGATAATAATTACATTAAGTTCCCGACACCTGTCTGTAGAACCTCTGTTACTGTAATTTAAAAACCTGTGAAATTGACATTTGATTTCTTAAATTTTTGGATGTTGAGGTAAACATGAATCATCCAAAAAATCTAAGGTAATATAAATAGGATTTTGTAGATTCATTTTAAGATTCAAAGCACTTTGTAAAAATTTATTTGAAACAGATAACTAGTGTACCTATTCTATTTATCATTATAATACTTTAGGCATATCTCTTATAGGTCTGTGAAACGCAGATGAAGTAAATGGATACCTACATAGTACTAGGTGGTTACATTAATATTAAATGCGTAAACGTTTATACCATGTAGGCGCCGAACATAGTACCTACAAGTTGGTTCTAAAACGGCAATATTAGAAAAGCCCACACGTTTCGCAGACATTCCTTCGAAAGGTCATGGAGTCAGTCGACAGCATGTGACGGAGGTCGACGTGGCCACTTCATTAATCCCTAAACGTTCAATACGTACCCACTAAGTACTTATACTATTCCTGTATCGATTACGAGGAGAAACAAATATTATAAAAAGAATTTGCAATTGTATAAGTTTGAGACGTCGATTTACCAAACCTCGATGGTTTTAGCTTTAATGAGCTCTCTACCAAATTTTGGCCACGGTGACCAATCTTAACGGAAACGGAGACGCAACTATTCAGGAGATATTATATATTTTCTACAGAATACCCCAATTTTTTATTCTTTTAACCCAGAAACTGTCCATCTGTAGCAGAATAAGCTAACCATTTGACTAATGAGACAGGTACAGTAAAGGAATAGAGTAATTTCATAATTACTCTATTCCTTTACTGTACCTGTCTCATTCCTTTACTGGTAGATTTTTTTTTGTGTAGGAAGTCGATATTAAATATAATATTTTAAGTAAAAATCTAGCTAATTTTTGAGCTGTTGTGATGTACTGTGGGTACTTATATCATCCATAGGTACGTATACTTATGTATAACTACCTACGGGTAATCTCTAAGAAAAGATATCCTCTGTGAAAAGAGCTTAGTTAGAAAAGATGTTTGAGCTCAGTTGGCACACTAGAAAGTTATAAAGCGAGAACTTTTAGAAAAGAAAGTTTACCTAGACCTAAGTCAGAAATATACTTTTATCTGAATAGTTGATATATCAGTAGTTAGAAATATCTAAGAGGTTCCTGTCGATAAACTACTAGGCAAAAGGAAAATATCTAACTATGTAATTCTAAACGTAAGAAAGAATTTATGATAACTTTGAATCGATGAAGGTTAGGGTCCCAAGCGAACCGGGAGCCGCAGCATTGGATGACCTTCTACTAGGTTAATGGATGAAATCAAGCCAGTCTGGATACAGGCGATGGCGATTCTTTCAAGAGATCTAAGTTCAGCAGTGGACGTCTATCAGCTGAGATGCTGATAATGCAAAATGTTACCCAACAGACAGGTACTTGCAACGAAGCAATTTCAATACAAGTTACAACACTTATACAAAGTTACAAGTACCCCGAATCGCACCGTGGGGCGAACGCCATTCGACGTAGCCAAACGACAGTTATTAATGGTTATATGGAAAAAATAACGTTGCGTTTTGTTTCCCTAGCCTTTAAAGCGCAATAAACAATGTGCAATTAAAACGCCAATTTCAGATTGATGATTTTGATTAATAGTGGACGTAGTAGTAGTTCGTAGTTATGACACGGGTGCGGTATTTGATGATGAAAATCGACTCTGATTCCATTATGCGTCCATATTTCATTCATTCTTCCTAGTAAAAAATATCTAAACGCAAGCTGAATATTGATTTCATTTACTCTTGTATGGACTTTCGCATGTCTTGGTCTTATGCTGCTTGTATTCAAAGGCTCTATGCGACCTTGATGATTGACGTCCATCTTATTGGGGATATCTGCTAATACTCCACTTCCCGGTGCAAGATTCAAGGACTCTAACGACAATCGGTTCTTTGAACTATGCGCTCCGTCTATTGCCACATTGCATTGTCAATAAAGTATGTCAGTAACTCTGGTACTCCTACGGATCTCCTCATTTTTTCATTTGATCTCACAGGTTGATGTTTCTCTTTCTCCATGGTGTTTGGTAATGAATCAGTATAAAAGTAGGACATGCCAATATAGAAGGTTTAAACGTACATTCGTAAGAATATTATGTAAAATGTACAAACAAAACGTTGGTATATGCTTCATAATAAGAGCGTCTTGCTTTTATAGTAGAGCTACACCTCAATCACGCTGTAGCTATTAAGGTCTAATGGGAACAGATAACTCCTTTATTAGGAAGCTATAGATATGTATTATATTTGCTAGCAAAGCGCATGGTAAACCAATTAAAATGGAGGCGATAGCCTGTCATTCTGTAATTGGCTAATTTTTATCTCCGAATGGGCGGAGTTAGTCGTGTGTAATCTAGATCAAGTCCTATTGCTGATTTAACATCCGACCTAGAATTTTTATCAAAATAATATGTTTTATCATCAGCAAATAAGATTGCGGTTATCAAAATATTTTTATCAATGATAAGTTTGCACTATTCTCGAAAAAAAGTATAAACTAATGATTTTAATATTATGAATGGTAACTATAATTATTTTGCGTTGGAACGTACGAACATACTTTTCAATAATGAAAATATATTTAAGGAAAAGAGAATTACTAGATAACAACCTGGAAGACAATCATTTGATAAGAAAAATACTATTAATATATGAGTAGATGTAATAATTACTGTCGCTAACTTACTCAGTAAATATCTTAACAGCATCATTTCAGTAGGTCTTTTTAATTACATGAGCTCATGTTAGATATTGCAGAATATAGGTATTTAAAATAGAAATAGTTAGGTAGGTACAAACTTGTTGCCAAGCTTCTATGAACTCGTAATTAAACCTCAAAGTATATTTAATACAAAGTTTATCTACCGATTTAGCTAGTCAAAACATGTTCAAACAGAATGAAAATCTGCGAGAAACATGTCTAAATACTGACGGCCGAAGATCAGTTTGTTTTGAAATGTCGTGAGCGACGATTGCAGGCCGCTCGCTTCATGTCACGTTGAAAACGCCCTCGGTTTTACGAAATTACTCGCTAGCTATCTGCGACTAAAGGCATGGACAGAAATAATGCGTGACGGAAGCGACCAGTTGTAGCAGCGGCCAGAGCAAAACATACGACAAAACTCTTTTGCGTCTTTTGCAACATTTTGTCGATAAAAAAGTCTGTTACTCGCTTTCAATATGCAACTTGAACTTTAAAATCATAACAGAATGCCAGCGTGAACCTGTCTTAGCTACTAATCATCATAATCAAACGGCGCAGTACAGCTAGCCATGGGTCTACTCCCACAATGAGAAGAGGTTAGGCCATAGTCCACAACCACTAGCCAAGTCTGGATTGACAGACTTCACACCTCTTTTTTTTCCTTCACCGTTAAATCGAGTGATATATAATTTCATAAAATCTACATAACTCCAAAAAGTTAGAGGTGAGAAAAGGAGGCTGAAGTATTAAATACATACTTAGTTATCAGTCTTGTAGTTACCTACTTGTAGCAAGAAGTAAAGCACAAAGGAGATGGTACGCGATGGCAGCAGCGAGTCTCCTGCATTGCGTTATACAGTGAACGTCTCATTAAACACGCTGCCTAACCGCGGGTTGTGTGTTGTGTCCAAGTCTTTATTCACTACCTCTACCACTTTACGCGACTAATGTTGGAGATAATTTAGACCACTTTCACAAAGCTAGATCAACCGTGCGATTTCACCCGTTCTTTTTATTTTCGATTTTCAATGAATATGTACGTCTGATTGAACAAGGCATTCGTGTTTTGTAAAATTTTTAGCGTAGAGTAAGACCCGTAGGAAATCATGATTCATGAGACGTTAGCTATTCGTAAGAACTATAAGGGATATTTATTTTATAACCATCGAGTAATGAAGAGTTCAATGGCTTTTGATTCGTGCTGCGGGACTATCTAAAAATGATTGTTGCTGTGTGACGATCGAAATCACCTCTGAGGGTCTGACTGACCAAGACACTTTTGCTATAGGCCAAAATACCTTTTTGCAGCAAGAATACCATAATTACCCTGTAGTAATGATTGATGCAGCTCGCAATTGAGCAGTTGATGTACCTACTCAATATGTAAAAGTATATCTAAATATATAAAAGGCAAAGGTGACTGACTGACTGACTGACTGACTGACTGACTGATCTATCAACGCACAGCTCTAACCACTGGACCGATCGAGCTGAAATTTGGCATACAGGTAGCTGTTAGGACGTAGACATCCGCTAAGAAAGGATTTCGGAAAATTTCAACCCCAAGAGGGTTAAATAGGGGGTTAAAAAATCGAACTTAACGTGAGCGAAGCCGCGGGTTAAAGCTAGTTAATATTAAAAGTCAGGATGCAGTCAGTGATTAAATAATCCTAATCGTAGTTAATTAAGTTTTGATTTGACGTTCGAAACATTTCCGCAAAACAAATTAAATTTAAATCAAAATTCCTGTTTATTTATACATATTAAATATATTTATAGTCTATATTAAATTAATATATTTCAAGAATCTGAATTCATTTTATTCCTAGAAGTGTATCCGGTCGTTTTGACTGTAACGGTGCATGTTCTGTCTACGACTGAAACGAAACGCGGCTGCGCCCCGTCACTCGTGATGTCTGCTGACGCTTCCAAACGCTTCGGTTAAATAAATCTCATCAAGTACTCCTAGATATAATATAATAGGCCTCTGTCATGATCTCAGATTGTTGTATTAGGGATTCATCTGGATTCTGATTAAGGTTTCGGGAATCAAAGCTGCCAGTGCCGTGTCGGTGGCGTAGACAAGAAGGACGTTTATTGAAACACCATAGACAATATAAGCCTCTTACATATGATGTGAAGTGCTTTTAAGCATTGACATACATTGCAAACACCTTCCTTACAAAAGAAAAGAAAATGTTTTCAGTTACCCTGAACTACCTTAGGACATTGTATAAAAACATGTGACTTTCGTTAACAATTAATTTTTGTTAACAAAAGGCTTAATTACAATATGTAAATACATATTTTTAATTCTTTAATTAAGTAGGTACATTATATTTTTCCACTGAACAATCTGGGATCATAACAGCCTCATAAGAAGGGTCACCTCAGGGTCGCTCAGTAAGCGATGGAGAGAGTGCTTGGAGTATTCCTGCGGGATCAAATGGTGCGGTAATCCGTAAGAGAACCAGAATTACCCTCATAGCTAATCGAATTGCAAAGCTGAAATGGCAATGCGTACTACGGACGGGTACATGGTTCCAAAAATCGATGGGCGATGGGGTCCCAAGGTGCTGGAATGACGACGTCGCATTGAGAGGCGTACTTAGCGTTGGTAGACCCTCCTCTAGATGAACGGATGATCTCAGGCGAGTCGCTGGCAGCAGTTACATGCACTCCGGATGGGATCGTGTTTGGAGACGATCATTTCAGGAGACGTCTTTTGGTTGAGATGATAATAATCCTACTATACTATTTCCCACTAATTTTATAAATGCGAAAGTCAGTGAGGATGGATGGATGGATGTTTGTTACTCCTACACGCAATAATGAATGAACCGATTTGGCTGAAATTTGGAATGGAGGTATCTCATTTTACCCCGGAAAATTAGAGAGTTCTCGCGGAAGTTAAAAAAAACATATAACCTCTCTTATATTTTAGAATTAGCTAGGTTAGGTTATACATATAGTACTTACTACACTTGTACTGGATAGGTACGTATTCCGAAGTAACACTTCTTAAATATTTTCCACCCGCATCCATCATGTGTTTTACATAACTGTGTACAAAAATTAATTCGAAATTAAAATATGCTGTTATGTAGGTGTTAATATAAACTTGGCTTCCTCGTTTCTGTTAGTTAATATACGTGATCGCGGAACATAAACCATCTCTTTCCCCGCAGTTGCCTCATCAGTCGGCCAACAAATTAGTCGGTGTCACTACAATAATATACAATAAGCGGTGTTGTACACTGCGAGCCGGAGCCCGTCGTATAAATCGCTCAGCGCTGACGACTAATGTTTTGTATGGAGATTTCTTTCGACGGGCCGCAGCCGCGTTGCCAGTGGCCTTTATCTAGCCGTAAATTAATCCATGAAATTGATAAACGCGAGCAGTTTCGTTCTTTCTCCAGCCGCCGACATATCGACATAATTATTCTATTTGAATTTATGGCCGCACAAGTGCCAAAGCTTGAGATAAATTTTCCTATATTTATGGAAAAATTCAATATGGCGTCCGGTGGTCGCCATATTGAATTTTGGTTACTGTCATGTCTTTAGTGACAGTCACAAGATTAACACAAATTGATTGACGTATGAATCATCAAAATCGGCCCACGCGTTTGGTCTCCAGAGCGCCACATACATACATACCTATGTACATACTTATCGCCTTTGGGTGTCGCAGTCGGGTAATTAGACAGTGAAACAGAACTTTAGAGGCCATATTCTTGAATATTTTTTTATTCTTAGTGTCGATTCTACACTAACCAGTTTGCTAACTCCTGACAAGTTTACTTTATCTGATTAAGATCATAAATTATGAGACATACATACCTAAGTATGCAAGAACCTTCATCAAACAGTACTTTGTAAAGGATTTTTTAATGACCTATAACTTTGCAAGCGATTTATTTTTAAGTTCTTTATATTTTCGTTTTCTCTTTTTTGTGTTCAATAAATTCTTTATCTAGCTATCATCTAAGTATCATATAAGTATCATATATATAACCGTAATAATTGGCACGTCCCAATTAATTTTGCAACATGTCTCTAAGGTTGGCCTAGCTCAATGGTCTAGCTACTAGCTACTTAGTCGTTATCCATTATGATATCATGTTCTATTTTTGGTCTATTATTGCGGACATAATATTGTTTTACATACGTACCTACCTAAGTCAATTTCGAGGTCCTTATGCCCAACAAACCTGTTTAATATCTAGATAGGTACTATAGTTTTCATGCTATGCTATTTTTTGTGTCTTATACCTTTTATAGAGCTGTAATTTTATTTATAATAAGTAGGTTGGTATATTAGCGAAAAAAAACAAAGAAGTAAGCTATAATTCAAAACAGTTATACAATTCATTCAGGCCAATTTTTGCTGGCTCTTATGTCAAATCAAAACTATACCATCAGTTCGGAAAGCAGAGAGGGAGAGTTTAAAAGTAAAACGTGTCACACACTTTAAAGTGTCTGATTTATGTAAATCTTATGTCAAAAAGTGTACCTTCATAATACAAAAGCATAGTTACCAAAAATTTTGCAAAAGAGATATTTACTTTTGCATGAATACTTTTGCCTTTACACCCTGTTACAAATTCACCGCAAGTGGTATTTTAAAACAACGATTCATTGTTCCAAACGACAGTATGCTTTCTATGCCGACTATAAATCACATTATAGAGAATGACCAAATGTTGCAAATCTATGACGCCGCACGCTCAAGGTCAATGTATTTGCAAAGAGTTGGCGAAATTCATCTGAAAAAGTTCTTTCTCTCTTTGTCAAAGTAATCGATCTACTAATGGGCATTGAAAAGTGTCTATTATACTCTTACTTTCTTTGAAAGGAAGTAATAATGAGATGAAAAAGTTAAAGATTTGCATGGACCCACCAGGCAGGTAGTGTTCTTTAATCGGACGATTTGTCTTATTGTCGGAGATGTCGTTTGTTTGTGCCCAGTGACCGCGACTGTTCGAGATAAAAGTAATAAATTACAAGGAACGGAAGGTGTTTGTAATGGCCGCCAGAGGTGTAGCACAGCATTAGCCGATGCACTCTTAAAGGGCCAGTTGCATGTTACGAGGTTATAGTAAGGTTACCGTTAAAGTTCTGTCTCGTTGGTCTTGTGGTTAGAATGTTCGACTGCAGATGACGAGGGCTCGGGTTCAATTCACGGGTCAGGCAATAAAAAAAAATTGTATTGGATTTTTCTGTCAAGAAATTTTCAGTACTAGCCCGGAGATATAAAGTTGACGGTATGGTACCCTCGTGCCTCGGAGAGCACGTAAAGTCTCCGGACTATGAGTGTGAGCGAATAGAGAGTGCACCTGTACTTGTGAACTCACTTTTGCTGTGTGCACTATAATATTTCCTGTGTAGAAGCTGTTCTCTGTAAAAGTTGGCCGCTGTTGCCGGATTCGTTCGGGAGGACCGTTAAAGTTAAACTTACTCAGCGAAAGACAAGCAAAGTGGACAAGCAAGTTAGGTACTACAAATCAGCATTCATAAATAAAATCCAACTTGCAACCTAAAGTGTAACAGAAAGCCATCTGTAAGTCTACTTGTTAAAGTTTTAAACTTGCTCAACAAAAGACTAGTACAGTGGATGGCTCAAGTCAATATTCGTACCTCTAGGGTTAAGTTAACATTATGAAAAAAAGAGCTTGACATCAACAAAAGAATGTGGCACTTGAACGTGTGAACCAGTTCTACGTTAAGCGGTTAAAGTTACCGTTAATTAAAATTAAAACACAGAAAATCAAGCAAAGTGGGTGGCTTGTCAGTAATCGTATCTTCACGGTGAAGGTTAAGATTTGGTAAACAATTAATGAACCTTGACTTGTAGGTACTACTCAAAGTACCTACTTGGTCCTTTTTTACTTTAACCGGCTGATCAACTAAAAATAACTAATGGTCACTGACATCGAATTTAGGTTACATTAACGTAACCTTACAAAAACATATTAAGGAATATCAATCCATGGATTGGATATCAATAGAAATATTTTAATTTGTAATGGACTGCAATAACATAACAATTTTTAATTGAGGTTTCTATTACACAAATATGGTATTTCAATAGTCGTACCTAAAATCAATAATCTACATCCTTGTATACAAGCTAAAGTTAAGTTAGTATAAATAATAGACGATACGAAACTTGTTCAGCCAGATTTATTATAAAATTAATATTCAATTAGCTTTCCGCACATGCATGGTGGCTGGGCGTATATTATTAAATTTAATTTATGACATCATTTACCGCCGATATTTTTTAAATTATGACCGGTATACCGGTTTCACGTTCACGGTAATTGTGGACATGATCAATTTAGGAAGCTTTCGAATATCTTTGAGGTTTTTTAATTAAACTTTTAAATGTAGAGTTTTACGATTTTTAGATGCAGCGAAATTGTTTTAGTCAAAGACTGGTTATAATTTTTCATTTGTGGGAAATAATTTTGTTATTTAAACTAGCTTTTGCTCGCGGCTTCGCTCACGCTAAATTCGATTTTTTAAACCCCTATTTTACCCCCCTAGGGGTTGAATTTTCAAAAATCCTTTCTTAGCGGATGCCTACGTCATAATAGCTGTCTGGATGCCAAATTTCAGCCCGATCCGTCCAGTGGTTAGGGCTGTACGTTGATAGATCAGTCAGTCAGTCAGTCAGTCACCTTTGCCTTTTATATATTTAGATAAATCTTAATAATAAAAAAAAACCTTAATTTTTAGGGTGTTGCTAACAGCTATACTAACACATATAATAAAGATTTCACCTTTCGATAAAGTTACATCTGTCGTTGTTTCCGCGACGCAACTCTTGATATATTATAGGAATTTAAATTGCAAAGTAGGTCGGTAGGTACAAATGGTGCCTTAGTGCAGTATCTAGTCTAAAAGACTTGACCATAATAATATGATGACCAGCCAAGATTCAATCAAAAAATGTAATGATATGTAATTAACCCTATTCCTATCCTATTTCCTATTATTAATATTATTATAAATGCGAAACTTTGGATGTATGGATGTTTGTTACTCAATTACGCGGCAACGACTGAAACGATTTGGCTGAAATTTGGCACAGAGATAGGTTATAGCCTGGAATAACACATAAATTACATATCCCGGAAAATAAGAGAGTTCCCACGTGAATTAAAAACCTCAGTCCACGCGAATGAAGTCGTGGGCATCAACTAGTTAATATAAGATATAAATGCGAGTTTGGGTGTATGGATGGGTGGATGTTTTTTACTCAATAACACCGCATCGACTGAAATGAATATAAATGATTATAAATGTACATTGTTCACCCATTAAATATTTAAAAATAAACTTAAAAAAAAAATAGTAAAGTAAAAACTGGCTGCCTTATCACTAAGAAGCTATCTCTACCAGGCAACCACGTTGCAGAGGATAAGATGATCTAAGGAAAGAGTTAAGGGTAAGTACATAAGTTTACAAGAACAATTCGTGATTTAATTTGTAGGCTTCAAAATAGACGTAAAGATTAACAAAGGATTTTACAGTAAGTACCTAGGCAAATCACCACTGAAAAATCATTATATTGATCAAGGTCTTCTATAAGTTTAAGTAAGGCTAACAAACATTACTTAGGCCAAAAGAAATGCTGTTTTTGTAGTTTATAAAGAATAAATTGAAAATATAGTCGCCATGGCTTGGAAATAGACCATCGAAAAGCACCAATAGGAATTTATCAGTGGCGCCGTCTCCCGCGCATTAATTTATTGCGCGCTATGTAAATGAGTACAAGATATTAGCGTCCATAATATTTCTACGTCGTGATTAGTTCACGAAATGAGAAATTCGCTCTTAATACCATGTTTTGTACCGGGCCCCAATCAAATATCGGAACCCTTTTAAATATCCCGTATAAACCAACTCGTAAATATGTTTGGAAACGTTTATTTACTTACTGATTATTATTTAATTTCGAGCTAGTTACTTACATCCAATCTTTAACCATACCATTATTATGACGATTTAGAAAAGCACCTAGTAAAAAAAAAGTTAGTCAACTGTTACCCTGAGCATGAATAAAGAAGAAAAATAAAGAAAATATTTCTATTTGAGAGAATTTGGCTAAAAGATTCATTAAAACATTTTATACAAGAGTTTAGGCACCTAGCTAATAAAATAAGTATAATGATTTACATCCAGTTTCAAAAACAAAAAACAGTAATTTTGTATTTGAAAAATAAAATGATTTTTTATTAAATTTTATTATGAGGAGGCAACTTGCCAAGTAATAAGGAGTGGTAACTAGGAAGTGACGTATGAAGAAACACCGAATAACGTAACGGGATGATGACATAATTTGGGACACGCACGATAAACTTTATACTCAGGCATACGTTTAAGCTGGTATAAAAATTAAGTGCCTAACAAATGTTATACAGATACAAGAAAATAATAGGGAGGAGAAATAAAAATACAAGGAAAATATAGACACTAAAATTGAGAAAAATGTTGGCTCTATTACAGAAGCTGTATATTTTTTAAAGCGGAGAAAACAACATCCAATTGCATATTCCAACCAAACAAATAAAAAGAAAAAGATTGGACGAATAAAACTCGAAGCACGATGCGGGTAGCATTTTAAGTAGACTCCTGATAGGTAGGCGACAAGTAAAAATAATTAGTGGTGGTCAAGCCGCGATAACACAGTGACATTTAAAATTCAACTTTATTGTGAATTCAGTAGATTCAACTTTGTGTTTACCTGAAGAGTATCTTTGTGATTATTCATGGGAGGGATTAGCAGCTTGACGGCATGACCTTTATGGAATTAGTATTAATACTGCAATATACTTAGCTCAAAGTCACCGCACCTTTTCAGTACTTGAATCGAAGAACAAATATAATATTAACATTTTGCATTACGTGCTTATTGATTAGCTACCTACGACATATGAAATCAGTGGCTTATATATGGCCTCTGTATGATGAACTTATGTTACCCACTCTGCTTCATTATCAAACTTGGTTATTTTCTATAAGTTACTCATAAAAGCCTTGGCCCTTTTTAAATATAATATATCTGCTGTAAGTTGTTGAGTTAATAGTCTGCAAACTGTCCTTCTTGCAGCATTGGGATCAAGGTTATCATTTATTGCTACAGTATATTTAGTGTAGGCACATACTAAATTCTTGCATCAGGGGTTAAAAGAACATAATGAACACAATTGTCACTAGGCTATAAATCTAAAAGCTAAGCTTAATACTTTTTGGAATACTTAAATGGAAACTAAATAACTGTTATTGTAATATTAATGTGTAATACACCATCGAAATAGATTTTCGAATATAATAAATTTGAACATCTCCAAAACGACGCCTAAATATTCCAAGACAGGAACCAAATCCTAGCTCAAAATTCAGAATACTAGACTTGGATCTAAATTTAAAAATTCACCCGCTATTCGTGATAAATGTGTTTGTTCGTACTGAATATTATAGGATGACCTGTTTGACGATGCACCGACTACTTATAATGGGCAGATGGTATACATTTGCTTCTAGCAACCAGTTTTTTATGACGTCTCCAACGTTTCCTAGTTTTCAGGTGAACATAATATGATCTGAATATATTAGGTTATACTTACTTCAGTCTCGTTCATTTGAATAGAATCAGTCTAAATTAGCTCTATGTTTAAATGATACAAAGTTCCTAAATGAAAACCATGAATGGTGATGATGACCCTTGGAACCATGTAGGATGTACTAAACACTATTTGTATGGCGCGTCTACAAAGAGGTCTTTCCAGATTTTCGACAGTAGTGGCCGAACGCGTGGTCCTTTGATTCTGTCTATATTGAGCCTTGGAAGAGAGCTAAAGGTTGTTTTACGAATTCATTGATCTATCGTATTCTTCTTCTTCTTCTTACATAATTCTATCATACAATAATTTTTCAATCGAAATTTTGGGAAAAGTAATTTTAAAAATTGAAAAATTTAAAGAAAAGTTATATTCAGCGCGCATAGCAGTTCTACAATTGAGTAGATTGTATCAATTGTGATCATGAAAATTTTTTGAAAATTTTTAAGCCCCAGAAAACTATAGATATGCGATAAAAAGAACTACAACAATTATATAATGAAACAGTTTGCATGCAGACTATGGCAGTTTTACATGGTTACTGAATATTATGTTGTATATTTGGCTGTACGTCTGATAATTAGGAAAAACTTTTTTAGTATTAAAACAATATAAGTTTGTACTTCTGTAGGCAAATTCATAGAATCTGGTTTCAAGTCAAAATATGCATAGTCTTGACCTACAAACTCATCCGTCTTTTCTTCATTTTCAACTTCACACAAATACGTTATTAAAATTTCTGGCTGAACTAACTGTAAACCTCTTTTGCTTATCAGTCTAATCACGATAGGATTGACCACATAAAAATACACATGACACTTTTATTACGTGTATTCTGTTTTCATCTTGATGTCATTAGTCATGCCCTCTTTGATGTTTTATCGCTAAACATTTTTATGTTGGCATATCTAGCCTGTTATTAAGTACCCACGTTGATGGAAAGATGTAAGAAAAATATTCCGAATGGCTCGTGATCATTTTTCTTTTAGATCCAGTTGGAGTGGAATAAGTGATTAAAATATATTTATATTAAACAAGCGGCCTAAATACATGAAAATAATGAAAATCAATCACAAATAATCTAAATATATAAAAGGCGCTTGCCTTTTATACATTTAGATTATTTGACTGACTTTGTGACTGACTGATTGACTGACTGATCTATCAACGCACAGCTCAAACCACTGGACGGATCAGGCTGAAATTTTGCATGTAGATAGCTATTATAACGTAAGTGTCCGCTAAGAAAGGATTTTTGAAAATTCAACCCCTAAAGGGATAAAATAGGGGTTTGAAAAATCGAACTTAACGTGAGCCAAGCCGCGGGGAAAAGCTAGTATTATATAAGTTTGTCCATGGATATTTTCTTTTTTTTGGATTCAGATTTGGTTTAAATTATAACTTTCTATAGGTACGAGTGCTATTCTGCCTTTGATATCAAAGGTTAGGACAATATTTATAATTAAACTCTTTTTAGGGTTCCGTACCCACAGGTTTCCAATGTGATTCTATTATCGTCCGTCCGTCTGACAGCGGGCTCTATCTCATGAGTCATGAACCGTAATAGGTACCTACATACTTGCAATATTCACAGACTGTGTATATCTATTGCCGCTATATAAAAAAAAAGACGTGTGGCACTCGGGGACTGCCGCGGTAAAGCCATTGCATAGCATTTTTTATCAACTCCATCTAGCGGTGAGAGGAGTCCCGTGTCAGGTTATTTTCGTTACGGAATTTTTGGATTCGGTCTCCACGCTCAAGGCCCGCAATAGAAGCTATGCAATAGCTTAATAAAAAGGATATAAGATGCCATATACGAAACGTGATTTTTTGCTCGATCTTAACAATTGCTGTTACGATGGTATGGATTACGGAACCCTTTGTGTGCGAGTTCAACTTGCACTTGGTCGTTTTGGTGATTACGGCACCTAAATTCATATTTCTTCACATGGAAGGCTAGGTGTATGTGTTTCATATTCTACGCAAGCAAGTTGAAAAATAAATTTATTTTCACCATAATACAGCCATAAATCATAATATTTTCTTCATAATAAATGAGAGAAAAAATTAAAATTAAAAAAAATATTAAGAAAAATTGCTGAAAAGAGGTCCAGCAACGGGTCTGAAACTGTATGCAACTTTGAATTTTTGAAATTCTAACAATTGAAAATTTAATTTTCAAAATGTGCGAAAAATCTAAGTCGGTATCATCGAAATCGTCTCCAGACACAGGCTATTTTAGTTTTCAAATTTAAGACTCATCCATAGGTATTATTGGATGTCATTCGTTTAAAATTCGACCATGCAATATGTCTAGACTCAGACGGAATATCAAATGGTCTGTGACCTAGAATTACCTACTTTGGAAAAAGGAGGATAAAATTTTTCTATATTTTAATCAAATACTTAAATTTTTGACAGACCAGTTTTCTTTAATTACAGTAAGTGTACGTTGAAATCTCATTTGCTGCAACAATGTTTTATTTCGAAAAATAGACTAGTAACGTATAAATAAACTAGTATCGTAAAAAAAATCGCCATTATTATGCTATATGAAAATGACATTAGTTGCAAAGTAAACTCACAAAAGACTACTGTAAAATTTTCAAAAAACTAAAATGTAGAAAATTTTGAAATTTTTATTAACTAAATGATATATTTTGTTAAATAAAAGTTTCAAAATTCGTTAGAAAATCCGGGATATTTGAAATAAAACACCGTTGCAGCAATATTTTAATTAATTAGTTATTATTTTGCTTCGATCACAGAAAAAAAATCTTCTGTGATCGAAGTTATTTTGTACCAAACTTTTATTTTTTTTAAAACATAACATGTTTTCTACTGCAACACCTAATATTAATCTCATAATAAACATTGACCTAATGATTAATCTTAGTTTTATTACAATCTATTTTTACAATATTAATTACAACCCACGGCACTAAATGACTTCATAATAAATTATAACTCAACACTATTATCTCATTAAAACTTTGATTAAAAATAGGCGCTGCCCCGATGTCACCTCCAATGGAGGCGAAGCTTTACGATCGCAAATATCTTACATCTTGAACCTTGATGTATTGCAAAATAATGTAACAGGCAGCTCTTTTGTCACCGTGACATATCGCCTATACCTGTTCCGAGGTTTTTTATCCTCGTACAGTCATCTGCACTTCCTAATCATACCTATTTCAAATCAGAATTTCAATACAAGCATTTCATCAAAATCACCATATTTGTGAATTCACATTGAAATTCATATGCCCTCGTATTGTGTCCATTCGTTTCGTCTCTGTACAAGGATTATGTTAAAATAATGCTGCCAGTCAGTTGTTTGTGCATCGGCCTGTCACTAACATTTCAATCTCATAGGCTTTTTGCTGCAACCTCACTTGTAGTACTTCGGAGGGCATCAATATTTATAGTTTTTAAACATCTTTATCGACGCGGGTTTGACATCTCGAACGGAATAAGGGAGAAAATCGGACGCTTGTGCTGTATTTATTACCGTCGCATTTCTTTTATGTGTTGATCGTTCCGTTTGTATTCATAATTTCAGTTGCGTTACTTTATAAGCTGCACTTATGATTCATCATCCCGAGGAGACCGAAGTTGTCAATAAAGTTGATAAACAAACGTTAATAGTCGGTTATTTCGAAAGCGATTCATTAGTGGTCGAGGCTGCTTAAAGAAATGTAACAAATGACACAGTTTAATTTGGAAGACAGAGTCGGACAGGTCGCATATCGATCACGTGTGGACTGGCGGGCGTCCAAGCCGACCAAGTGGTGGGCTGCACCGGCGACGTGCCGTGACAGGTGCGCGCGCGGCATGCGACCCGCCGAGCCCGTGACTCCACACTACGGTTGCAAAATTACGTAATTTTACCGAAAAAGCTAGTAAAATACGGATATTTTACGGTAATTTATATATATTACGGTAAAATTACCGGCTACGTATGTATGCTGAAAAGTATAGCGGGGGGTGAGACGAGCGTGTAGTTGAAACATACTTACGTACTACGAGCCGCGCGGCGCGACTCGCACGATGCGACGTTGCCGTTTAGTGCAGTTTGCCTTTATGTTTTACGCTGTTGCCATTCCGACTGAACAGTGAGCATTCGGCAAGCCGATCGGCGATCAGTTGAATTGTTTTGACTGACTGCACTATACGTGCATTTAGTAAATTATGCCACGAAATCAAGCAAAAGTGTGGGTCACAATAGTTTTGTTAGTATGAGTTAAATCGTATTTTACCCAATTTTACCGTAATTTACGTAATTTATTTATATTTTACGTAAAATATGGTAAATTACCGAATTTTACGAAAGTAATATTACCGCTTTACATCCCTACTCCACACTCGACAGTCGCCAGTCGCCAGTCGTCAGTCGCCAGAATACGCTAACTGTTCACACCACTGGCGAGCCCTTCTTTCATCTCTACTCAATTTCCTTCAGACTCGACTACCACGTGTCTTAACAAAATTATTTATTACCGTCGCTAATTTTATCTTAAGTTTAACAATGATGATCTGGGCGTGGTTTGTAATTGTAAACCAACAGATTGATGATTCCAACCTCACACGTTGCACAATTATCGTACCCACTCTTGACCCAAAGTTTACGCAAAGTTGGAATGGGATTTGTTTAACAAAGCTAATAAATATTCTTTTTAAAAATAAAACATAACTTTATAAAACTCTTCAAGATTTAAATATATCATAATATTATGCTCTAAAGGTGAAGGAAAACATCGTGAGGAATCTTGCACGCCTGAAAGTTGTTCATAATTTTCTCCAAGGTGTCTGAGCTCTGCCAATTTGCGTTGGGCCAGAGTGGTGGCTTTATCTCTTCTCCGAAAAAAGACCTGTGGCCAGTAGTGAGCCATGATGCGTTGCTGATGATTATGATGTCTCATCAAGATAGTTATTAATACTTCACCTTGAATTACTGCTTCAAATCAATTCATATTTACCTAGGTACTTGCAGTGCAATAAATCATTTCAGCGAAGTTTATGATAGTAAATTAAAGTACACTTTATATAAATTCTTAACAGAAATCTTGAATCGTGCGCATTGCCGCAAGCTGTACATCACAATCGAGCAAGCGTGGCAAGGCACGAAGGCGATCGAGCCAACTATTCATTGGCGCTCAGACGGGCATTCAGTTCTAAATATTAACGTGCCTTCTATTATAACCAGTATATAGTGCATAGTTAACTTCTGTCGTGAACTGCTAAAATTATTACACATGCAACGTTATTAATTGTCTCTTGTAACTGTTTCAGGTACAGTAAATGCAAACGGAGAGACGAAACGTCAGAGGACGTCATACACCCGGTACCAGACACTGGAGCTAGAGAAGGAGTTCCACTTCAACCGGTACCTGACGCGGAGGAGAAGGATCGAGATCGCGCATGCGCTTTGCCTCACTGAGCGCCAGATCAAGATCTGGTTCCAGAACCGACGCATGAAGTGGAAGAAAGAGCACAAAATGGCATCGATGAATATCGTTCCTTATCATATGAATCCGTACGGCCATCCTTACCAATTCGACCTTCACCCGAGTCAATTTGCGCACTTGTCAGCATAGGATCAGTGGAATTTTTCGAATAGTGGATAACTGATTTACTAACCCTATTAGTCGACCGTTGTTGAGACGGGGTTGTATGTAACATCACATTAGTATACCTAAGTGATGTTACAGCAACCAGACTAAATCAGTTATTCGCTGTTCGAAAAATTTTATTAGACATATTTGTTGAAAGTTGTTGTTGTGACAATCAGTGACATTAAAAAACAATGTGTGTGCGTGCTGAAATACAAAAGTGGATACAGAAGAAGACAAAAGAAATCAAATAGCAAAACATTCTAATTTCCTTAATTAAGATTACAGTTCTGTACATAATTCATATTTTTAAATACTTAACTTGCAGCTATGGTTAATACAAGAAACTTAGAATCAACAAGATTGTGTCAAATTGTTGATTTAGAAAGAATTTTGCCTAGTCATAAGCTATAAATTGATCCGCATTATATTCCTAAAATTGTAAGATATTAACAAATTATGAATAATAGTGTAAATTGTGATGGCTAGCTAGAAAATAGGATAGGAGTGTTTGTTAGATTTCAAATATTAAAAATATCAAGCAACATACAAACATAATGACATAGTAAAAGTAATTGTGTATAGAATAACCACGCAATGTAACAAATTCGGAAATGTACAGGGATAAGATAAACTTTTGGCGAATTCAAAACGAAATATTATTGAGATATTGAATCATTTTTACTGAAATCATTTAATTAGTAAAGAATATAATGATGTTATAGATTAGCAACGGCTTCTAAGGATGCTGTGAACCTTATTACAGGATTTAAGCTCAGTTGATTTAGAAAACTGTGAATAATTAGTTTTTTCTTTATGTGTAAATATATAAAATAAATTTACATTACAAAGTATCTGAAAAAGTTTAATATATATCAAGCTATGGTGTCAACTTTTTCGACGAACTGTTTTATGTTCCTGTTCTTAGTTGTAAATAACAAATATTATGAGTATGATTATAAAATCACGATTAACTGCATTATAATTTAGAATGTCTATAAATAGTTTTAAAGGTCCATCAACGATACCAACTTATTAATCCATATGACTAAAGCGTACTTTAAAATCTTTAATGTCGTATTTGTAAAATGTACTTAAAATATAAAATTAGTGTGTAAAGTTTTTTAATTTCTTCTATAAAGTATTCTAATGTTACCTCTACCTTATTCTTATTATTCTTCCATTAGTTCTGCAGTTTCATATGATATTATTGATTAAAGTTTTGTTAGAACTTCACTAATGTCGTGGTCAGCTGTGATATTTTGTTAAAATTTATTCTTAAGTGAAACAGTTTTTGAGTTTCATATTAAAATCTAATGGTGTGGTTGTATCATTTTCGGCTTAATTTTTCAACTATTTATCTGGTTTCATTTGTTACTTTATTTATTGTATGTAAATAGTAGGTTTTTGTCACATAGTGTAAACAAATAATTTCCGGATATTGCTTAATGAATGAGATGCTCATGTTATTTCTTCAAGAACATTTTCTACGTTGTAAATTATGTTGTGCAATAGGATGTGGCCTATTATTCTATCTATCTCTTTTATTTAGTATTTTGTATAATATTGTTTATTTACTTGTGTTATTTCTTTCTAATTAATAAATATAAATATCTTTATCGTTCATTCCAGTTAAATGAGAGCTCTAGAGAAGTATGCTACATGATCATTTAAATTATTGTATTGTATGAATAAAGTGTATAATTAAATTTGAGAAAATTGGTGAAAATGATAAAATAAATTATGAATATAGACATGATTTTCATTTTGTAACTTAACAACTTAATTCGTACAAATGATTACATAATTTTAATTTGTTTAGAAACCAAATCAATAGAAGATAAGGGATGTAAAACACTGAACATAATATTATTATAATCTATTTTTTCTTAGCTGTCTTAAAAAGTAAACAAATTGCAGTAAACGTTTCGGGGAAACGCGTAACCCTAACCAACGAATGTAATTGGGCTCTTACGCCGTTCTCAAGTTTAGATTTTTACTTATAGCACGGTTTCTTTGTCAGTGCGATAAGAATGTCCTCTGCGTTGTGCTTAGCGTGTCGCTCACGCCATTCTGCGAGAAAAACTTTTTTATATGATATATAGGCTTGCGCTTGAAGACAATTATCAACGATGGAAAGCATTGATGGGAAGATTGAATTTCAACCACATAAGGGTGCCATCGGTCATGATTTCTCGAAGTGCTGTCGCAGAACGGTGAGGGGGACACAAGACTGTGAAGTTCCTGCGCGTTTACTTGTTTACCTTTTAAGACATCGAAGCAAAAATAGATTATACCTGCCAGCATCAATTTAATTTCTGCTACATACAGCCTACTAATACTTAAAAAATCTCGCAAAAGGAAACTGTTATCCGAGTTCATTTCAAACATTCGCTGCAACCGCCAGCTCGACGCCTCCGCTCGTATTGAGTGATGATAAATGATAGTACCAATGACAACCTGCGAGGGGGCGCCGGGCACCACGTGCCAACAAAGAGTCGAAAAATGTGAAGGTTGCTTTAGTTTGTAGGTCGCGGGCGCGTATTGGAGCCTGAACCTATAAATCATCCTGTCAGAATATTTTGCTTTATACTTTTACTGCGGCTGTATCCGGTGTAAGCTGTAAATATAGATATTGGTGGAGAACTACGCATACAAGAAAAAAGTTTAAAAACTACATCCCAACTACGGAAAATGGAATATGACATCCGTCATAAAAATCTCAGTCAATTTTGTTCATATAAAATGCAGGCTATGTCATCATTATCAGCAGCAGCGCTACAGCCCCTTATGGACCCGGGCCTGCTCCAGAATCTTTCTCCATCCATCTCTGTCATTCGCTTTCGTCTTCCAGTTTCTCAAACATGTTTCTTGCATCTTGGCTAACCCCATCCAGCAAACAAAGTTTTGGTTGACCAATATTTCTGCGACCATCTAGGTGTGATGACATTAATTTTTTTGCATGCTTTTCTTTTTTTACATGCCTTGGGCATCAGTTAGTACCTATTGAAAATTCAAATAAGAATCTATTATAGAGCGCACTCGGGATAGCTAGAGGTGAACTCTCCTAAGTTGTAATCTTTCCGCTACTGTGGCGTAACTTACACTTTATATACCTACTTAGTTTAGTTTTTACGGATCTGTAATGCTGGGCCCGATGACCCGAATATTCACTCGACTCAGCTCAATCGATAGTTTAAAGAACTGATGATCGTTGGGGTCCCAAGTTGCTAGAGCGGTGATATGTCACCGGAAAACACAATGTTGTCGGGGTCCCCATAAGGTGGATCCACGACAGACGAGACGCAGACAACCGCTGAATACAGGTGTTGCAAGACCAAGGCCTGTCCCTGTTGCAAGTCCATGCAATCCGGACACCTCTGTCCGGCAGTGGATGCTATCGGTGGATAAAGAAGAAGACGCATTTTATGTGGCTAGATCATCGATTCGAATTTGAATGGCAACATTGACGACACTATATCATCGAGTCAAGTGTGTCCGGTCCATCAGAGTGAACTAGGTTGAACGTAACTTCCATATTATTATTACATAAGTACGCAAGAACCAAGTATGCACATAACTTCATGCGTTTACATTCTAGATTGTTCTTTCACAAAACCGATACCAAACATACCTCAGGTCAAGATACACATCGTATTCTGTGTCACATTATGACTAATATTATTAATGTTGTCCTGTCGAGCCGATCGCGGCTGGATTTCGAGATACCTTACATTAAGGTGTGCTCTGTGTCGCGAATCATTTTTCATCCCGTGTCCAGTGTGTCGCGTGTGTCTTGTACGACATTGGTTTGACGACTGATAACATACCGTTTAAGCCTTAGTGCACACTGCCGCGTGGATTCGTCCGGCATCGGGTCGACGCCGGGCACGGTACTAGGACTTACTATAGTTTTTTCATCATAACATGGTGCTTGTGACAGATTTATAGAACGTAACTTACTTTGTAACATACTGATAAGGTGCAAATTCCCCCATTAAAATTTATCTCTATTATTGAAATCTGTTTTCGTAATTTAAACCTTATGTTTGCAGTTACATTATTGTTCAAAATAAGTTACGATCTATTAAACTGTCACCTGCTACAACGAAAAAGTCGTAGTAGCCGATTAGTTTAATGAACGAAAATTCCAAGTTGCATAGAACCTACGGGGGTGACGTCATTGATAAACCCCCCCAAAAGAAAATGAAGAAAAAATAAAATAAAATCGAAACCTCCTCCTTTGGCAGACATGTAAAAAAATTGAGACGGGAGAAGCAGTGGATGGTAAGGTCAAAAAACTATTACAAAAAGAAAACAGTCCGAAAGGTAACCACATCAATATAATTTAACATCAATTAAGGCCAACCTAAAATATAGTAGGTAATGGAACGAAGCATTACATGCAGATGCTACATTTAATAATTTCGGTTGCTGAAGATTCCAGTTGGACCGGAATGGCACCGGAGCCGTTGAGTCCAAGCTTTAAGGCTGTTTTGAACCATTCCGGTATGCAACCAGATTTCATGTCATGACAGTGGTTTAATCTTAAATTCAGAAAAGACTAAATTAATTCATATTCATTCACCTAATTTAAAGACAAATAGTACATTAAAAAATAAAATAATAGCGCATGATCATAATTGCTTGCATCACCCGCAGTACAACTGTTCCTGTTCCGCTATTGAAGTCGTTAAATCTCATAAATATCTAGGATTAACAATAGATCACAAATTCAATTGGCATGAACACATTAAGCATGTATGTGATAAGCTTAGAGCTTTTCTAGCAAATATGCATATAATTAGAAAGCGCTTAAATTATAAAGTCAAACTGATGCTTTACAATGCACTTGCAGACTCGATAATAACTTATGGTCTTAGCAGTTATGGACGAACTGACAAAACTCACCTTCAGTATATATATCAACTACAACTTAGAATTTTAAAATCTATTGTGCCTTTAAATATTAAAATTTTGGGAAAAACGAATGACAATTATATATTTAAGCATTGTAATGTATTACCAATTCATGATAAATTTCAATTTCAGCTACTAAAGGAGCAATTTTTTAATTTAAATATTCAACACATCATTCCAAAAAAAAGTAATACTCGTAGAGTTAATAATAAAACCTTAAAAACTATTAATTCTAAAAATAAATATGGTACACGCACCAGTGCATATATGATCCCTCGCCTAATAAATGAATTAGATAGTAATGTTAGGGTAAAATTAAATGAATACAATTTAAAACATAAATTAAAATCATATTTTTTAGATAAGTTGTTATGTTAGTTTTTATATAAGTATTTGTGTGTAACGGAATGGACTTATTGCATACAATTTAAACCTTAGTGGTTTCTCGTATGTTTATAAGAAAAAAATTTGTATATATTTGTATGGTGATAATAAAAAAAAAAAAAAAAAAAAAATGTATTCCGAGCCTTAAGGTAGGTAAGCAGGAATTGGACTAAACTGAACTTTAACTATTGTTTGGAATAAATATCAGATTCTTTTGTTTGACTTAAATAAGTATAAGTACCTATGTTAAGACTGAAGATATTATGATGACAAAAAGTTTGGTGGGTTGATAAACTTAATTTTTTTACTAGTTCTTGGCAACGAAAGTTTCTAATGAAGTGCTAGTTCGTTATGAACAATTATCATGAAAATATAGAAGTGCGCATAAATTGTATATTAGGTTTTTTCAAAATTTTGCAAAAAATTATCTCGCGCATCCATAAGTCTGGCGATGGTCTGGCGCTTCTATGGATGATTGATTATACGTATCTAACACAAAACCTTAATAAGAGTAAAAGTAAATCAAATATTTAAATTAAGAAATGTACCTACTAATATAATGCAGTATGATTTTTGCAATGCAAAGGCTTTTAGCGGTGGCTATCTTAATTTTCGTGGGCCATAGACACATTGTCACACTATCTGCTCTTATTTTCCTATGATCGAACATCTGCTCACATCCAGTAGAACCCCATTTTGTAAGCGCTCCCTGGTGGAGTTTTATTTAATTAGGCTTCTAAGGTGCGACATCTTTGTAGTTTTATGAAAACTTCAATGAAAAAAGGTGTCAAAAGCACGAAAAGCTGCAGGAAAACTAGGATGCCTGAAACGAGTAAATATTTTACAAAGTTGCCGAGAGATGGCGTTAAACGTAATTTTTCTACTTTTCGAAACTTGTTTAGATCGTGGGATTTAAAATCTAATAAGATTATTCCATGGTAACAGTTATTTAAGCATGTCTTGTAAGATTTTAAAATTATAGTTTTACCAGATAAGTTTACAATAAAATTACAAATACAAAAGTATTACTCGTTCGGAAAGACAATCGTTTTGCTTGACGAGAAGTAAGGTTGTTTTCGAACACAGTATACAGTTAAGACTATTCAACAAAAGAGGGCGCTACTAACTGTCGGTAAAGTAGTCCGTATAGGACTTGATTGACTCCGTAATAATGACATTAGAATCGGAGAACTGAGAAAGCTCCGCAGAAGCTTTGCAAGAAGACGCGTTTCACGAGTGCTTATAGACTATTTTATTAAATTTTCTCGTTTTAAATAACCGACGACACGGTGGCGGCGAGTTTAAAAAGGTAAGTAATTTTATTTTATAGAGTATTTTGTCATTTTCTGCATTGGAAGCATTTTCTGTTTGCTGAACGGAAAATCATTAATTTTGTGACCGAGAGATGAATTCGAAATTAGATGCCAGATTCAAGATGTGCATCCAGATATTTTTTTCACAGAATATAGATAATTTTATCTTTAGATATTTTATGACAAAGTAGGTTTTCATTAAATTTTTTGTTTCTACTTGTTTAAAATTAATGTAAATAACCAGTCATGTCAAATGTCATTTGTTGACAGACAGCGATGTAATGTTTGTTCTATTTTCATTTTTCAGTTATTTAAGTAGGTACTGACCTACCTAATAATTTTTTCAATGTTTTCTTTATATAATGTAAATTTCAGTTAGTTTTAATACTTGGACCTGTATTATACTATGAGCTAACCTGTTATCTTTCTACTTCTAAAGAAAAATATTCGGAAATTGTTTAAATATTTCACAGATAGGGTGGAATATAACTTAAAAATAATCCTATTAAGTACAGTAAACAGGATTTGAGAGGCTTAGTCCAAACAAACTTTACAAAATTCCTTCCTAAAACTAATCGCAAGTAGCTGGTCGCGTTAAATGCCTTAGCATAAAAACTCTTGACGTGAAATTTATACCTGACTTCCATGAATGGCGATATTTTTGTTTAAAGGTTGCCCAAAAAAAGGCAATAAAATATGGCCGCCACAAAGGCACCTCTGGTGCGCCTGCGCCGACTTGGGACTTGCGCATTTTAATTGAAAGGAATCGATGGCGTTACTACGTGTTCTAGAATGGTTCTAGTTCATATAATTTGGAATATTTCAATCTTTTCACGTTTGATTTCATGGATGAGATTTCCAAAGATCCTAATTGATTTATTAGGATAACACCTCCGGGATATTTAAGGAGAAATATTTCCTGAAAATTCAAAAAGTATGCAATAAAGTTATTTGAGATAACTCGATAATTTCAACACAAGCCGTGCACGTATTTCATAAGAATAAGAATCGAGAACTGATAGTAGAAGCAACTTCACATGTAAAATGTCGCATCGCGAAAAGGGGATAGTCATATCGACAATCGATTATGCAAGATTTGTATCAACTTACACCTATCGATATCAACTATTATAGCCGCGATTCGGTCATCGTTATTTTTTTTATATTTTTTCTTCCCTGAAGTAAATTAGATATTCATAAAGCTCTAAATAGACAGGTACCTAAGAACCTATCATAGTTACATTATCAATACGCTAATATTAAAATTTGATGGTTTTTCCTTCAATCACGCAGCAACGTAGCACTGGATCGTCGTGATTTTTCGCATGGATATTCAAAAGACTTAGAGAGTGACAAAATGCCTTTTATCCCGGAAAAACAAAAGGGTCCCCTTGGGATTTGCAACTTAACGCAAATGAATTCGCGGGCAAAAGCCTGAACCGATTTTGATACAGCTAATTGAACTTTTTTTAAGTGACAATTTACAACAGATGCCTACCATTGAAAACATTCCCACTAGTACAAATGACTGAGCCGATTTTGATTAAAATTAAAATTTTTTTGAAGACTAAGTAGGACCTAGGTGTTTTTTGCAAGATTTGAAAAAAAAAATTGGGTTTGGAATTCTACGCGGTCCATGTCCATTGTCCGTGGACGCGGATCAAGTTATATTTTAAGGTAAAATCGATAAAAGAAAAAAAGATATTTAATAATGAAATCGTTCGAAAAAGGGCCACAATTCACAAGCAACAGGAAAGGTTCAGTTTAAAGAGCCGCCTGTCAGCTTATGCGGAGGGGAGCGGATTAAATTGAAATTCTTTTTTTAAATTCACCAATAGGGGCAGCAGTAACGTGGGATTGGCCCTGCGCGTCCGGGCAGAATAATCTTTAGTTGGGCTGATTGACAAGGGCCTATGCGTTTACACTCGATGAATTTATAAAAAAAAAACTAAAAGCTCTATGACTCTGTTTCTCGTATGGAGGCGGATATAGGGTGGCAGACCCAATTATGGGCACTTTAAGAGTTTATCTTATTTCAAATATGTTTTTTAAGTATAAATTTAACCAAATTCTATGAATCACTGTGTTCATAAGGTTAATTGTTTAATAAAATATATAATTAAAGAAGATATTGAAATTTTTTTGTTTAAATCAACTAGAATTTTAAATAAGATTGAAAAATGACCCAGTCCCCAATTATTTGCACCTTTGTTACCAGTTATGGGCACAAAATTATCCAATTATCAACACTCAGATTTTAATAGAGTTTAAGGGAAATATAACGCTAGGCTACCTACGGAAGTCTTTTAGAATATAGATTTTATTACGAAATAATATACGGAAATTCTTATAGTAACTGTAGGTGACTTCATTTTTTTATATTTATTATATTTTTATTATATTTTTTTATATTTAAAACAAACCCCCTTACATATTTAATAAGAAAACGTAAACATAGTCTTTATCAAACGACAGACGTCCACAGCTGGACAAAGGTCTCTTATATGGACTTCCACAGGCCTCGGTCTTACGCTACCTGAATCCAGCGCCTCTCTGCGACTCGTTTGATGTCGTCAGTCCACCTAGCTTCCCGGTACAGGATCGCTACTCCAACACCATGGGATCCCATCGACCATCAGCTCTTCGAACTATATGCCAGCCCATTTCCACTTCAGTTTCGCTTAGCTATGTCCGTGACTTTGATTCTCTTACAGACATCCTCATTTCTGATATGATCTCGCGGGGATACTCCAAGCATAGCTCTCTCCATCGTCCGCTGAATGATTTTTGTTTCGTGATAAATAACTGCCCATAAAACTTTTTAACCTCTCTCCATACCTCAGGTGGAGAAGAAACGTGGCAGCTTTCATCAGTTTTCAGCCGCGTCAGCTGGCTCTGACGCGGCTGAAAACTGATGAAATCCGATAGATAGATCTCTCACGGACACTTTGGAATGGAACTTCTGTTCCACTAGATGGTATCTTTAATACACTTGGTATTCAAGGCCCGCAGGTCGCGAGTTCTTTTCTTAGAGATCTGCCTATTAACCTACCAGTAGGCATCCGCGTCTGCTGGCGACTGAAGTCTCATCTCTTGTCTGTCTTCCGTCAGTTTGAGAGTAAGGTCAGAGAACTTCTTGGTCCTTTTCGTGTGATGGGTCTTAAAGAATTTAGACTCCAGAGTATGGACAGTTTACACACACTTGTTAAGATCGTCTACAGACTCCCAGTCTGCTAGGGAATCGAATCGCTTCGGAGTGTTAATAAACAGGAAAATCTCCAAATTTTGTAACCAGATACTGACACCCCTTGTTTTGCAATGAAATAACGGGAAAGTTTCATTTACTTTTTGAATTAGTAACTAATAATACTTAGAAAATCAATTGAAAACAATTATATTATTAAAACTCAAATAAAACCACAGTTAAATCATTATTAAGTAAGTACTGACCCTTAACGACGATGAGTCAAATTGGCCGAAAAACTTCGGGAACTCCAGAACGATATCTTTCAACTACGATACTGACGTCATTTTAAAACTTTCCACATTAGAAAGGTTTCGATTGTGAAAAATATGAATTCCCCTAAATATTTTTTAATCTGAAAATTTAAAAACCACAATCAGAAACTTATATTTTAATATTTTTTGCCAAAGTGCGAATAAACTGGTGCAGTGCTAGCTATTGGGTTGGTCACCCTAATCTAATAAATTTTTTTTCCTTCTTTTGGGCAATTCAAAATTATTTATTTCATAAGTATAGATTATTATACAAATTTCATATTAACTGGACATATTTTATACAATATTATATTGGTAGTACATATTTTTGTAACCGCCGAGTTTCTTGCTGGTTCTTCTCGGTTGGCACTTTGTAAAAGTTTATTTGAAAAAAAAAAAATTGTACTATCCTATTCTATTCTATACTTATGGCTAGTGTGGCTAGCCATAAGTATAGCTAAGTTAAGACTACCACAGGTTCAGAAAGCAGATTTTACTAGGAAGAGCCGGTAAGAATCTCGGCAGTTACCGCTAAAAAAAGTGTTACTACTACATCACAATATTATATAGATTATCAATATAATATAATACCTACTTATATGTAGTAAATTTTAGTAGGTACTTCTCTTAATATGAGAAGATAATATAAAAGATTTGGATTTGTAACAACTAAATTTAATTAGTTTTCAATATCCAAACTAGAAGTAATCCTGCTTAGAACAATATTTTCTAATGGAAGTATGTTTCTTTACAAGTATAACGGTTGTCATAGTGCCTACATAAATCTTGTTCTGAATAGTAGGTAGGTAGTTTCCTCCTATTGATTAGATCAGTCTGGCGATGCTCTTAACAGGTAGGCAGGTATAGCCTTCAACAGAATAAGGCCTACGATACATATTTATCAGCCGTATGGATGTTGCATATAAATTCACATGAATATCTTGAGCAATGATTTATTGTATCTGATTGTCCCTAGGTGGTATTAATATTAAGGTCTCTCGTAAATTCAAACGCTTATTAGAGTACGATTCAGATCTGACGTAGCGCGTCGGATCGCAAAGCCAATACACAATGTTCAAATATAATTTACAATATATTTAAAATTCATGTTTGCAAGTGCCTTAAAAAATAGTAGACCGCGATCTACAGAATTGAATTTAACTTTTCAAATAATACAAGCATGGTAATACCGTTCAGCATACAAATGAATATTTGTATGGATTCGTTTACATCTAATAAAGAGCTTATAACGTTACAACACTAATATTTTCTGTATATGCTTATGTATCAGTATGCTATTATAATTAGCAGATACAATAAATAGAAAAGCGTAGTTTGAAGTGCGCTATATTTCATTGCCGCAGCAGCTTGATGCGCTCTGTCAGATCTGAATCGTACTTAACAGTTTTTTTTCTTACGCACGTAATTAATTTGCTCATTAACATAAAAATGTTCTGTTAACACATAATCTCATGACTCTATAATAAAAATTCATTCTCTAACACAGTTCATATGACTTAGGCTTACACTTCAGATCTTAGATAGGTATAAACTACTCAAACCATGCCACGATAAAAACACGTTTTGTCTTGACTCGCTGTCGATGCCTAAATACAAGATTAAGAACAGTGGACCACCCAGAATAAATCATTCTGTAACCCATTATCACCTTTACAACAATGGTACTAAGAATCTAAACTGCATGCTTGTATTTTTTGTATTGTAAGCTACATATTGAGTTAACTGTATCATGCCACGGCACCATATGGCATCTCGTTAGTTGGACATAGGCTCCGGACGGACGTGTCGCAGTATAAGGCGTCGTATTGACTGGTATTTTGCAAGTGCGACTGTATTGAAACTGTCTTAGGTTTCATGAAAGTCATTCAAATATGACTTGCTCATATTCAACATAATACAAAGTAATTACTTGAAAAATGCAATCCTTCAGTTTATCCAAAGCTTTTTCTTGTCAAGTTGTCAACTCTCAAAAATAACAAAAACTTATCATTCACAAGGGTGGAATAAAATAAAATTACAAACAAAATAGGATGTAAATGGCTTAAAGGAATATTTCTTATCTTTTTGACAGTTGATTTCGTGATACAATTTTGTGTTCATTGTTGTACGTTGTCAGATATTAGGCAACAATTACGAAACTTCTATATCTAAATACTAAATCAAGTACACGAAACTTGCGCGAGGTAAAAAATTGGTCAGCAAACTAAATTGGTCTGTGTTGTTTAGCAAAGTTGCAGCAATATTACCAATTAATGAAGTAGCAATAGATAGGCCTTCTCAATTTAAAAAGCGCTCAAATTTAAAATTAAAATTAAAAATAGTATAGATTTTTAGGTGTTTATTAATATTATCACCGGACCTTGTGCTGACATATTATGAAATCTCGCTGCCCATTAGGTAGTTATTTTATAATAATAATAATAATAAAGATTTTTATTAAAGGCACAGACCCAATATACATGATTAATTATAGTACAAGTAAAAAAATAAGATTAAAATAAATGTAAAAACTTAAAACTATCTGGGAAGGTTAAAAACACTTCCCAGTCGTCACAGATATCATGTTCAGTTATTTCTTATTACTATTTTGATGCACAGATAGCCAATATGTAAAAATATTGCTGGGCATCCCGTCACACACCATTTTGAGGATGCTGTTATGAGATTTACGGAGTCTAGCCCAGAAGGAAGCAACTCTTCGTCTCATCACTGCATAGAAGTCGGGCACTCTCGATTCCGCAAACATATTTGAGGCACTACAATATCTGGGCAAGCCCATTAATATACGGAAAGCGTCATTATACTGAACGCGCATTGCCGTGTAGGACTTTCTGAGAAAGTTTGTCCATAGTTGACAGGTGTAAAAGCACTGGCAATACGCGTTAAACAGTGTAATTTTAACGGGCTTGCTGCATTTGCCAAATCTCCTAGCTAACATGTTGCAACGAATCGAGAGCGCCCTCCTCTCCCTCTCAATGTCGCAGTCATCCCGTAAATGCTCAGTAAGAACATGCCCCAGATATTTAAACTTTGTTACAACCCGAACTGCAGAGCCTTCTAATAAAACCTCAGGTACCCTCTCCGGACCCTTTCCTGATCTAAACACCAGCATTTCCGATTTACTTACATTGTATTTCAGCCCGTGAGTATTAGCATAATACTCACAGACTGAAAGCAACTTTCTAAGACCCTTGATAGAGGGGCTAAGAACCACCATGTCGTCAGCGTAACTGAGACTGTTAACACACGTGTTACCGATATGACAACCAATTTTTGTGGTTCTCAGCTCCTCTATCAAGCCGTTTATATACACATTAAATAGATCCGGAGAGGTAATACCCCCTTGACGTACACCGCAGTCTAATTTGTAGGAATTAGACGTCGCGTCGCCCCATTTAACATTATTTATTTGGTTTCCGTACCAGTATCTCAAGAGACCCACCACTTCATTTGGAACATGAGATCGGTATAGTTTCGCCCAGAGAATGTCATAATTCACCAGGTCGAAGGCCTGGCTCAAGTCCAGAAAACACGCGTACACTGATGTCTTTCGACTCGTGTAGTAGTCCACGGTATGCTTTAAACTAAGAATTGCTGAGTCTGTTGATAAACCAGGACGAAAACCAAATTGAGCATCATCAATGACAATGTTCTTCAGCAGATCGGGTTGTATCAATCGCTCCAAAATTTTTCCAGTGATGGTACCAAGTGAGATTGGGCGATAATTATTAGCTGAGCTTAGATCCCCGGTTCTATTCTTGACGATCGGCACCACCACTGTTTTCATAAGGTCTTGAGGGAGGTAGGAGTATCTAATACACAAATTATAGAATTTGCATAGTTTCGTATGTAAGATCTCACCTCCATAAAGGACATGTTCTAAACTGAGCTCATCATGACCTGGTGATTTACCACGCTTCATTTGTCGAACTATTCTAGTCACCTGGTCAGGAGTAAATTGTAACACAGGATTAACAGATGTAAGTAAAGGAAGACTATTTTTAGTTCCCAAATTAGCGTTTATCGGCCGTGATTGAACTTTAAACTTCTTTGAAAACATATTGGCTATCTGTGCATGCTCGTGTAACCCATTCACCTTTATAGGAAGACTTTGTCTATAACTAAACTTTTTGGTTTCTTTCCAAAACTTAGGAAAGTTACATTGCTGTCGATACATAGCTAATATATCTAGTTTTATAGTCTCTTCATTCCTTTGGCACCAGCGCAGTCTATTTTTAAAATCCTTTCGAGTAATAACCATTTCGTCATATATTTTTCCAGTGGAGGGCTTACCAGCCATTACCCATGTTTCAAAATTTAATCTATAGATTTCGTGGCTTTTCTGCACATGCATATTCCACCCTGTCACCTGTTTGTTAGTCTTATTACGTTTTAAATAACATTTCCCTATTGAGTTTTTAGACCCTAATTGCATTACTTCAACAATTTGACTATAAAATTGATCTATAAAAATATAATGATTTTTTAAATTATCACAGTGTTTAAAGCTTTCACATTCCTTACATATAAAACCATCTTTAACATTGACTAGATTATCTTTACAATAATTATAATATTTATCTATTTGGCTGTTATCCCTAACACCCCAGCGAATGCGTGTCTGTCCAGCATGGCCATCATCGGTGATGAGTCCCTCTGCAACTTCATTGAAATTACATGTGACACACAATGGAAAATGGTCAGACCAATTTTGCGCCTTTAGTATTTTTTTCAGTCATTAAGTCACTTTGCTATTAATAAAAAATACATTGCTGTACATCTGTTAGCGCTATGTTTAAATGTTACTCAAACAAATATGTTGATAAAACCGAAAATTGCATAAAAGCAATGAGCGTCGTGGACATACCTTAAGCTTTACCAGTCGGTTACATCACACGCCTTCAATTCAAATACGGTAACGGTTTCACTGTCAATTCTCACTTTTGTTTAAAACAATTTGTACATACTTGCTATGTTTGCGTAATTAAGAGACACCGGTTTGCAGAATATTGTTATTTAACTCTAAAATCACTTCATCCTCTTAACATCAACACCTAATCTAAAATGTTTGGATAGTACTATATACCTATTTAGTTTTAAATAACACTAACTGATGCCTGGATGAGTTTTTTTTATTCTCGCAGGACCTCTCTTATTTTCCAGGGTAAAAGTAGCCTATCGAAGGTTAACCACCAAGAGCTCCTAGCTAATATTCTTTGTCAAAATGCTTTTTTAACTGTTCCTGCACAAAGACCTTCTATCTCACACTAAAGAAAACACTCTTACATAAAATTAATATCCATTGTAAATAATTAAAACGAACTATATTTTTTGTTTTAATCATATTAATATTAATGTTTTTTATGCATTGTATATCTTTTGACATTTTGAGTTAATAGTTCTTGGTGGTTAACGTCGCTATGTGTTATTTCAGACTATAATGTATCTCTGTGCCAAATAGCCAAATCGGTTCAGTCGTTGCGGCGTCATCTACTCTAATGTCTACTCTAAAATACCGAACGGTAAACAAAATGTTAGCTACCTGGTCTACATGTCATAAAAAGGCATCCAGATTCCAGGGGCAACCTGTGCCCGTAACATCAAAACAAACAGCGATATCTAGTCCCCGCGAAACTATGGTTGCCACCCGCTTTTTTTCTTGATTTACCCGTATCAAAAACCTGAATTTTTCTCATCAAACTTGGAGGATGATCTTCTGATTTCTTTTTGATTTCCTGGGTTAAAGGTAACCTATCGAAGTTCGCACTTTTATTTTGCCGAGTCGTTGCTCTGTAGCTGTGTGAATGAAGGATAAACCAACAAAAAAAATGATCAACAAACACACACTTTCGCATTTTTATAATATTAGTAAGGATTGACATAGTAGTAGGTAAGTAAATTAAATGCGAAATTTGTGTTTTTTTTTTTTTTTTGATTTGAAACTAAGTACTTTACTACTGATTTCTACTAACGAGATAGTCTAAGGAAATTGTGCGTTGATACTCGGCATAAAAAACGGGGCATCTGGCAGCCCTGTCTCCTGGAGCCCAAGTTAAAGGGTAGCGTAAGGGTGAAGCGGGGCGAAGGGTGTGACATAGTCTGTGCCTCTCGCACTCCGCGCGCAGCTGCCTGCTGCCCCACGCCTCGCTGGGTAAGCGTTCCATTTTCAATTTGAATTTGCTTCGTTCTGAAACAAAATAACATAATATCTTATTTAGTATTCCTTTTTTACATCTTTATATTGCGAAGGTGTTTGTTTTCCCAAAATACATTTTCGTTATTTTATTGTGACTTTCGTTTTATACTACTTTTTTAGGGTTCCTTACCCAAAAAGTGACTTTCTGACCCTGTTACTAAGCCTCCGCTGTCCATCCGTTCGTCCATCTGTCACCGAGGTGTACCTATCTCATAAACCGGTAGTAGGTAGACACTTAACTTTTCACAAAATGTATTCTTATTTCTTAACTAGCTTTTTCCCGCAGCTTCGCTCACGTTAAGTTCGATTTGCACAACCTCTATTTTACCTGCTTAGGGATTGAATTTTCGAAAATCTTTCTTAGCGCATGCCTACATCATAATAGGTATCTGTATGCCGAATTTTAACCCGATCCATCCAGCGTTTAAAGCTGTGCGTTGATAGATCAGTCAGTCAGTCACCTTTGTCTTTTATATATTTAGATAAAAAATAATAAAAACCGGGCTAGCACACAAGCAATGTGATTTTTTCGGCGTTTTTGGCTCAACCTTAAAAATTGCTGATACGATGGTACGGAACCCTTCGTATGCGAGTCCGACTTGCACTTAGTCGGTTTTTGTCCTTAATTTTTCAAAATTTTATTTTGTTAGAATGTTTACTTGCGTACGAAGTTCTTCATCACTAAAATAAATATGTTTGAAGGGTTATAACTTTCAAAACAAATATAATTTTGTTTGTGATAAAGCCTAGAATAATAACGAGATAGATCGATATCATGTATTGGTCTGGAGTCTAGACCAATAAAAATAGACTTGTCAACGTAATATAAGGAGCAAGTCCTTAGTCTCTTAAGTACTATATGTCTCTAATTATAACTAAATACTAAATAGGTACATAAATATTATTTTGCAATTACAAACATAAAACTATTCTACTTCCTAGAGTAGGTCCTACTTATATTATAACTGCGAAAGTTTGGATGGATGGATGGATGGATGGATGGATGGATGGATGGATGGATTGATGGATGGATGGATGGATGTTTGTTACTCAATCACGCCGCAACGACTAAACCGATTTGACTGAAAGGCACAGAGATAGATAACACAGGCTACTTTTTATATATTATCCTGAAAATAAGGGAGTTCGCGCGGGAATTAAAAACCTCAATCCATGCGTACGAAGTCGCATAATCAGCTAGTTATTTTATAAGTCCAGAAATATTACTTATTCATGTTATGTTGACGATGTGACGGCTATGCCTTTAGATAGAAAACTTATTCGTTGAGTTGTCACACTATATAAGGGAATCATGTCTAGGCGCCTTGATTATTATTATACTTGTTTCATTTTAATGTTTAAAACTTTTAATGTAGGACTCATAAGATTTATCTAAATGAAATCGATAAAGTAATTTATTATAGCACGTGCGATATATTTTTTAAGCTTTTGCATAGCATAGTCTTTTTTTATTTAAAGGAAACAACAATAAAACATACAAGTAAATTGAAAGTCGTGATTTCCACACTAGGATTCCCTGTATTGTGGAAATCACTTGTGCATTAAATAAATGTCTTGAGCACAATATATTTTATTACCGTACTGACAGTACTGGAAAACGTAAAACCCTCGCCTACGTCTCGGGCTTTGAATTTTGCTCCTTGACTAATAAGTAACTATTAAAATATAATTCAGAAGAATCGGTGAGCCCGTAGATACATGTATCTGTCTCCATAGTAGATAGATGGTGCGATAACATTATCCAGTCATCTTTAAAAAAAATTCATAATAATCCTCCACTTATGACCTTTTGCATGACGCCTTTTGGTGTTAATAAAACAAAATGTTTGATTACGTTCGAGATTACGGAAGTTTGATTAGGTACACATAGCTACTCGTGGAATTCAATAAAGCCTAGAGGTTTCCGGAAAACGTCCAACATTTGATAGCTAGTAATAAAATCAACCAACTGTTAAAATGATAACATCTACGCAAGATACGACTTTACGTGACTCGGTTTGAAATTTAAATAATAAAAAGACTGTCAATTGCGAGTAGTTCTCGCGCCTGGAGTGGTTCCGTACCGTTACATGTTTTTACCCGACTGCAGCCATGCCAAAACGAAGGGTTATGATTTTAGCTGTCTACTTACTTATGTCGTTATGTAGTTCCACCGTAGCGCCTAAACTACTGAGCCGATTTTGATGGATGAGGTGTCAATCGATTTATCATTATGGTGAGGGTGACACAGGTTACATTTTAATGCAAGCAAAATTAATATGACGGATACTACCAGCTACATAACTTACATCCAATTTTCCGTAGTCGGGTTACAGTTTTATATACATAACTTTTTTCTTTGTAGGTACAAAGTAGGCTCGCGATTTGAGACCAATAACATTTTCGGATGTATTTCTTCATTATTTTGTTTGAAAGACGTACTATAGGAAGTAACCTATAGGTTGATAATAATAAATAATCAGACAGTGACTTTTCTAGTACACAAAAACGCTTTGAAGGATTTTTGCATACTAAAATAGTATCATTAATTAACATTATGATCAGTATATAAGTATAATTACATATTATTAGTAAAAGTATAATTTTATTGCGAACCTGCATTTTTACAGCAAGTTATGCGGGTAAATATTTTACAGCATTCCATATTTCACCTCCAGCTGTTTCTAATCACAAGGGGCCTTGAAACTTGATATATGGACAGATAGTATATCGAACAACAGTACCTTGTATCCTATTTTATTCCCAGTGTTCAGTTTTTTGTTTTATTATGATGTACGGAACCCTATAAATCGAAATCTGAATCAGGTCGTAAACTGATTGTTTGAATGACTCAAAATAATTTAAAATTATTATTGGTAACATAAAACAAAAATTATTTTGAGTTAATTTTTATTGTTTAGGAAAAATTACAAAATAAAAGGAAACAAGAAATCTCAGATTGAAGTAGGAGAAGTAGATACAATTTTGACATTATATAACAAATAGGGCAATAGAGTCCACGAGTAGGTATTTACTGGAGCTGTTATTTTATGATTGGTCGGGAATCAGTACATTATCTTTAATTTATAAAATAATACAAAGCGCACTTAGTAGCTAACAAGTTACGGTCTATTACGAAAGTGGAATAAAGGGCTCTCTGGAGATTTTATTGTTCTATTAATAAAACCATTATGTGCAAACATAATTGTAATGTCAGTGTTAAGTAATAGTTATAGTAGCAATATTAACCCTAATTATCTATCTGTATAATAGGTGGTGTTAAATCTGAAATCACCAATGATCGGTTTACATTAATTAAAATTGATGTTATCACATTTATAATATTTTTTGCTTTTTCGAAGCCTAAAATATAACATCTTTGTTGCATGTTAATTGTAATCCCTTAATGTAATCGGAAATTGTAAGATTAATGAATAAAATTAATTACTGCTTACAGTCTCAGCTAAATACGGTAAATGGAGTCAAACCCGCAATACGAAACAATTAATAATTATAGATAGGTACCTATTTAAAGGCTCTACATTTATCTAAAGCCGTAGCAAACTTACATGCTTTCAGATTATGCTTTGCATTTTTATTTTATTTTGTACCTACCTACTCCAGTCTAGTTCATTGTATAATCTCACACTAAAATAGTCCCTTTGTAGCATCGGCCGGCCATCTTGAATTTATGATGACGTCTCACTCCCTTTATCAGGTTCAGAGTATTACTCTGCGTAATTTCAATAAAATTGGAATGATAATAACGTAGATACTGCAGGCCTACCGCTTAAGCTTTTTGTCTTTTAGAGATAAATGAGAAAGTTTAGTTTCACTTCCTTTTTTTATATTATGCTAGCCTTTGCCCATGACTTCGAACAAATGGAATGAGGTGTTTAAAAATCTCGCGAAAACCCTTATTTTTCCAAAAACTCTGCATTAAAAAAATCTTGTCGATATGTAGTTCTGTAACGGCATAATTTTAGGACAAGCAAGCAAACATACTTAATAATATTCCCTAGTAAGAATTTATCGGTTAATATACCTTTCTTTAAGTCTTCAAGTCTTGAACGAACAATCAAACAGACATAGGCACTACAGACGTCAGTCATACTTTTCAAGTACTTTTCATATTAATTTTATTTTCAAGGAACATTCTAGTTATCAACACCATATTATTTTTTATTTGCTGTTAACGATTTAAGTTCACATTTAGTGGACTTGTCAAAATTAGAAGCATGCCTGACAGACATACTTATCTTAGTAAAATACCAATTCGATCATGCTAGGAGGAAGCTCCATAGATTAGAAAAAAAGAAGAAAGTATGACAAAGCGTAAATATAAAATTTCCGTGGCAATGTTTGTAGACACAAACTGCTTAGTCAACCCAGGGTCAACAGCGCCCATCAATTCGGCTGTATCGTAAAAAAATTATGGCGACTCGCTCGTTTATCCACAGCGAGCCTATGCGTACCAAATGTGGAAGACATTCAAATCGGATGGAATTGTAGATATTATTTTTATTGTATTATTTACTGACAGAGGTCGGAGTCTGCGCGGGGACCGAGGACCCGAACTCGTCGATATCAGTGCCCTCAGTACGCATGTGCGGAAATCGTGTCGCTTGATAATTTTCTGATTTCTCATTTCATGAATGTTAATAACGCGCGATTTCGAAAATGCCCCGAATTTTTCATCCCTTCTCTATTAGATGCCTAGTTTAATTTTTATAGATTTAATGTCCATTTCACTGCATCGCCGATTAACTTTTGACCGAAGAATAAGTTATTTAACTTATTCTTTGACAGATTTTCAATATAAAAACTCAGCAACTTCAAATATATTTCTCGGTATTGGTGAAATTAAAACTGGATCATAAAAATGTACAATCATTAAGATAATATTCATTGTACCTACACCATCTATGCCTTTAAAACCAGTATGTTCATAAGGTAGAGATCTATTATTGGCTGATTTCAAAATATGTTTACCTTCCTATTATAGGCACATAGTCTTAAATCTAACCTTTGGAGTTTGCCAGGCCTGCTTAGGAAGTAGATCTTATTTACTTAAGAATAAACATTATGAATAATATAATATCAGTCAGATCAAAGCAAATAGGTGCATTCTCTGTACTCCCTTCGATATTTCTATTCGTCATTTCGTTGGTCACCTTCAAGAAGAGATTCAGTGAAAGGGCCTATTTTTGGGCTACATTTTTTGTAGCGTAACTATTGTTATTTCTATTAGTTGATAACTTGATACACCTGAAAATATCTATCTACAGAGCTTAGAATTGTGTACGTTGTTAAGATACAAATTGCGTGACAAAACGGTATCAAAATTAATGTAGATATTTTATTACTCGCCAAGTTATTTTCGTTGTCATTAAACTTCCAAAGTTCATAAACAAACTTGTAAATAAATAATAATACTTGGGATTGCGTGTCTTCAACATGGGCTTCTTCAGGGGCGTCTTTTTACGACTCTAATTTTGAGAGTAGGCATTATTTTTGTAGACGTAGCTTTTTTGTATAGACAGGTAGCAATGTTCCCCTAATCCTTGTTCGCTGAAATGGATTTGAATTAGAATTAAATATTTATCTTAAGAGAAGGAAGGAGAAGGCTCTGTAAGGTGTTGCTCGTTTATTACTCGTAAACCTTTGATAGAAAATATATCTACCAAGTTGCCTTTGTAGTTTGGGCAAATTACGAAAACATTGAATCTATTGCAGACAATTTGTCAATTTACCTTTTGCATCCCTCTTTTCAATATTTTCAATTATTTTAAGTCTCATTATATTTTTGACCAGTGGTTCATTACTATAGCTGACAATAAAATTACGGATTTTTTATACATATTTCTGTCTTATGCCTATTTATAAAAACTTATACTTAAACTTAACTTAACTTAACTTATATTTAAAAAAATTGCGAAAGCAACCAGTAAATTTTGTCGCCACTTTTCTGTATCAAAACCTATTACAGTACAGAGGTTTTTATAATAATTCAAATTATTAGAATGTGTGAGAGAGAGGAAATGATAAACGTAAACTGGCTCTTCAACTGAGACTGAGAATCACTGTTGTCGCTTTGTCTGTTTGTATTAGCTCAGCGAAGTTACCTACGCACTAATATTAGCCTATCATCAGTTCGAATGCGGTCTAACTATTCCGATCAAATCCGATACTAAAGAAGCTGTGTAGTTTCTTTGAGTCTGAATACTTGGCACGAACAATTGAACGGCTAATTTGTCCGTAAGGTAATTTGTTTTATTGTAAGCATACTTCACAGGAAAGTTTATTAATCTGCTTTTACTCGCATAATTGTAATCCTATGAATCTAATCCTAGGTCAGTTCAATTTATAATTATGGCGATTATTTGCAGCTAGAGGGCGCGGTTAACTTCACCAATGACGCGTGTAAAGGGGGAGACACGTTTATGAAAATCGCTGAAGAGAGAAGGGAATAGTAGGTATATCTTGGGATTCCAATTTGCTATCTTGATAATGTATCTATAAGTAGCAGGATCTTTTTAAATAAGATTAGTTTCCATCCATTAGGAAATTCGGTAGGTACCTCACTTCACCTCAATTCACGAGGGCACGTGGCTCATGGTTGTGTGTGTCGTATCTGTTTATGTGTGAGCGAGAGCTGGCTCTGTCCTGACCGCTCCCACCTAGGCTCCTGACAGGCACACTTACGCAATGTGTACTTACACGACGTACTTTACTTTTTTGTTTATAGTTATGGAAAAATTACCAGGGAAATTTTTTTTTTTTTTTGTTTTGTTTGATATAGTTTTTTTCTCATTTGTACCATTTTCCATTAAAATTGAAATTTAAACAAGATAACGTCTGTCGGGTCAGCTGGTAGTAATAAATAATGTGAATTTTCAATATCCTTTACTTGAACATACATATTAGATATTATATTATTGGTGCACATAAATGTTTACACAACTCAGTACCTAGCCCAGCTTCATATTTCTTCGATGATAATCCTATTTTATCTAAGTTAAATAGCTGTTTATCAGCTACCTGTTCTGATGACAAACACGCAAGCCTTAATCTGCCTTGATACGATACGAACGCAAACATTAGATATGGCAGCTTCCTTTGCCTTAATCTTTTATCTTTAACTCTATTTTATAAGATAATTTAAGCTGAATTAGGTTGATGAGATAACATTATCAGCATTGGAAAATTTTGATTGTAACGATATTCTTTATATCTGCCTCTCTCAAAGGCCTCTCCCATGTAGGTATAATACACGTGTTTTATTTTTAGATTTTTCTTATACTTACGCGATTTTATAGCTAAGATTATTAATCTTCATGTAGAATAACGTCGCCAAGTAAACTAACTGACGAATGACGTTTTGACAGATTTCCAATACAGAAACTGTCAAAAATCAACTTATATCGTCGGTTGAACACTTGTTGAACACTATTAGGCGATTGTAAAATATGTCCTTAAGAGTTGATTTATCATGTATTTTTTATCTGTTGAAACGATGAAGCCAACTATATTACATATTATTTACATAATAATTTATATGAAATCCCGTAACGAGTCACATCAACGTTGGACATCATAGGTCCCTTAAAGTTGCCTTCTCGGTCTTTAGTTCATCGTATAATGAAGCTTATAGCTTTTGCCGTTAAGTTCGATTTTTCAAACTCCTATTCGACCCCCTTAAGAGTTGAATTTTCAAAACTCTTCCTTAGCGGATATCTACGTTAGGGAATGCAAATCTCGCGAGATTGGGACTCAAGCGAGATCTCGCAAGATTGTAAATAACAATACTGCGAGATCTCGCCAATTTCGAGATCTCGCGAGATTGACAGTTTTGTGTGTTTTTTTTGCAAATAATCACAATATTTGAATAAATTAGGATAAAAATTATAAGTATTATAAGATAACATTTTTTTCACGAATTTTTTCAATAGAAAAATTATGCATCAAATTGTCTATAATTTTTTAATAAACTTCTGTAGTAAACTTTGACGTACGTATCTATCAAATCACTGTGGAAGCACTGTATACATAGCATAGTTTGGTTACCTATTGTAAAAAAAAATATTTTTTATTTTTTGAAAAGCAACTGCTGAGTTTCTTACCGGTTCTTCTCAGCAGAATCTGCATTCCGAACCGGTGGTAGATTTATGACGTGTCATAAGAGCTACAAGTTGGCCGTGTCAGTCCGCGCTTCGAATAAGACTTTTTTATGCTCGAGTGCAATCTCGTTAATCTCGCGAGATCTCGCCCTTTTTTCTTCCGAGATCAATCTCGCTAAAAAAGGCCGAGATCTCGTGAGATCGAGATTGCATTCCCTAGTCTACGTCATAATAGCTATGTAATATCTATATGCCAAACAGCGCAATCCATGCAGTCATTGAGCTCTACGTTGCTAGATCAGTCAGTCAGTCACCTTTTCCTTTTATATTTTTAAAGAAGAAGATAACATTATCCTAACACGGAAATACAGTAATCAGGTTAAACATAGTTTGGGTGATAGGATAGTAAATATAAATTTTAATAACACGACAGGAAGCAAACAATAAATCCTATGTCAGTGACCGCGTGACTTGAATACCTACTCATAATTCCGTTATGCGAAACGCGTTTTATTATAGTAAAAATAGCACCCGGCAAACCTATCAACGGTTTTAGAACGATTAGTCACACTTCTACATAGGCATTCAAAATTATCATAGTTACAGAAAGGAGATAGATATAATTGGGCCTCTTGAGAGATGCCTTGTCTAGGCTGTGTTCGGCAGCTTTTCGTCCAAAATTTCCGTCTGCTTTTCTTGTTTGACCTACCATATTCTCAAACAAACTAGACTGTTAATCATTGTGACCTAGATTATATCAGCTAAAAGGTACACGACGATTTATTTTACCAGTATGGCCATAAAGCAGCAGCGACATTAAATACCACCATCTTTGAGACCTACATTGATTAAAAATCATTTTAAGACGTTGATGACAGTAAATGCCCATTTCTATACTAATTCAAACTCATAAATGCTCAGTGATATTATTTATAACAATTATAATAAACTTACAGCAGATTGGGTAGGTAAATCTGGTGAAAGTTTTCTCAAAATACATGATTCGCCTATTTTTGAAAAAATCTGTGGGAATCAAGCCACTTAAGATTTTATCAGGGTGCTTGTGCTTACTTTTGGAAACGAAGGGACTTCGTAGCAATGTGGCAAAAATGTCGTTCAATTTATGCCTAAATTTTAGTCCCGACTGGTCCCTTTTTGTTGCCATCTGCGCTCCGAAAGTCCAGACAGCTCCACCCTAAAAACCGTTTAGACGTGATTCTTATCCTTTCACTCGCTTATCAAATCCTGTAGCGGTATCTCTTTCTAAACGGCCAGGGTCCTGTCTCCCGTCCCTTTTTTGCACATGCGTTCCAATGGTTCTATCCTTGCTGGCTCGTACTAATTCGTGTATTTCCGCTTCCCACACGAGCGTCGGCCATGTTTGGCGGGACTGTCAAGTCAACGCCAGTTTGGCGCGTATATAGCAGGATGAACAAGGTCGGCTTCCATCGTTGGAAGCTAATATTACTCAATTTGTATAGTATTCACGACGAGGTTTCAATGTCTATCTGCATTTTTCTATTTTTTAAGGTTATGTAATAATGATTTCCAGATGCTGTTTACGATACGTAAGTGCAACAGGACTTCTAAGAACTGAAGAAGCCATTACTTGTAAGTACATTTAAATAATTTCTTATTACTGTTATTAACTTAAATACACTTGTAATAAATTAACCATAACTATTCATTGTTTAGAAGATACCAGCGCATCTTAGAGAAAGTATTATCAATACAAAAAGTTAATTTCTGTATGACTTCATCCATTCGTGGTATCGTAATACTCGTAAGAAGAATATTATTAAAGAAGTTATAGAGTCAATAACATTTATTACTAACGATTCTATTTTTATTTTAAATATGAGTGTGACTTAAAGCATCCGCAATTCGCTTTTTATGAAATTTTAGTAGTAATTTTTTGATTTTAATATTTATACTTAATTGTGTTAAGATGTTCGAATTTATTTCGTTTTGTTCAAGTGAACTGATTAGTCTCGCTTTTAGTAAAGACCATTGAAATAAAATTTGTCATCACGTGTCACTTTGAGCGTGAAAATCGATTGAGAAAAAGCAGAGCGTCTAAAAATACATTGCATCCGCACCATTTACTACAAATTCCAGCAAAGGTATTTCAACATGAATGGGCATCATAGCGCACATACAATGGATTCTATATTCGGTATTTAACAACGCCTTGCCGATAATTGCTTTACGGAATGAACTAAAAAACTTTCTAGGTCGGTATCTATTAGCATTTTAACTGTAGAAGGTGTTAATGATATAACTTTGTAGCTTCTTGTTTATCACTAGCGATCGACAAAATATTATAATTTTTGACGATTATTACTATTTGATGATTGATAGTCCTGAAATAAGGAAGTACCTTCTTCTAAGGTACAACCCTAGCTCAGTGTTTACAGAAAAAAGACAAATATTGCATGTAATAATCGAGAACTTCCTGTCAAAATTTGCATTAATTACGTTCTAATTTTAAAGTTGCCTTGTTTTCATACGTCGCTATCCACAGCTGCTGATCTATCGGAAGTTCCAATTGAATCACTGACTATTGTATGCAAAGACGCAGATCATATCACTAATACATAATTATCTGTTATAATTTACTGAAATGTGATACTGAGTTACTTTTATATTGATCACTCGTTTTGAGTAGGTCACAAATGCCCAAGATAGCGCAAACATATTTTTGAAAATCTACAAATCATAACTTGATTCAGGATTGACAATTTTCAGAATAAATTGGATAATTTCGGAAAAAGGTATATTCGAACTTCATCATTTTTGATAAAAAAACAATGTAGGTATCATGTGGCCAATTGAATCACGTTAAAGAACTGCATTGATTTAACAGAAACTATGAAAGCCGCCAAAAACGCTTCTGTTAAAAGTTTAATGGAGATTCGTTCTTCCTTCATATTTAATTTGGTTATCTACTTTCAAAAAGATTCTTGTAACATGCGAAGGAAACAAATTTTAAATAGCTAACATCAAATATGAGTCATCGATTACCGCGGACTCATAAAAACCATCAGCCTCATAAAAGTTATAAACGAGCCCATTAACACTAGCAGTACCATCAGATGCTACTCCAGTTTCCAGTGTAGGAATAATTTCAAATATCGTCTTGCTCGTGGTTGGCACATTCATATCTCCCGAGTAAACAGTCAACAATTATGCACAGCCAACTAACAAAACGTGTAAATGGAGCAATTACCGCTGCCTATGTGGGCTGCCATACAATTAGTAGGTTGCTAATAGTTTTTCATCACCAGTAGTATCATGCGATGCGGTATGTGGGAGCACTTCAGAGTGAGATCGGCTGTCGTTGTGACCACATCAGTTCTCAGTTCAATTACCATCAGCTGTAATTTTCTTATTATAATATGATAAAGAATAAATTAACTTCAGTTGATTGTTGTCTTCGATATGTTTCGGTTCTACTATAGATATTCGGTGAGCTTTTAATTAAATTCACATTTATACTAGTATTTCGTTATTAATTATTATTTTGATTTTTGTTCATTAATTTATAAAAATTAATGAACTCCGGAATATTGTTAATTAATAAAATTTTAAGTAAAATTTGAGTATATTTTCATCATTATTCTTATTAATTTAACAAACTACAAAACAGTGAAAACTATTAATGAATAAAGTGAAGGAATCGAAACAATGAATAGCGTTGCATAAATGCTTGATGCTTTTTTCATGATGATTTTTTGTTGATAAACAGATAAATTCAAAAATAATAATCCTAAATAGACCAATTATGAGAATTTGATGTTCCGTTTTGATAATAGCGTCATTAATATTAAATAACATTTAAAAACATTCATGCAAGTCATTAAGTATAGCTTGATTTATTCAAATCTCTAAAAGGGCTTTTACACGGAAAATTAAGTTGGATCAATAGTCTGGTAGCAGACTGTTATGGCTAGCCGCTAACACTAACGAAATGTCTCGTCTACGACGCGACGCGACGTCTAATCAAACACCCTCAACTCAGTTTTGCAACTAGTGGGCTGAACTCCAGATTTGTCCAACAGCTGCTCGAATACCCGCCCAATGTACAAGAGCCTTTGAATGGGCGGTAGCTGGTTGTCTCCTCAACTAGAGGTTAATAAGAAGGGGGGCTCATTTTATGTTGGCTGTGATGTCTGGGCCATTCATCGGTCCTAGGCCGGGGGCGGCGCTCATTGCCCGCGTCCGGAGCACGCATGCGCCTGTCCTGTGACCCAGTTGCGCCGCTCTGCCGCCGGGCGGATGGTGCCCTCGATTCGCCAAGGTTGGCGAATCAACGAATTTCGACCGCTCAGACATAGTGACGCGCCACTATTAGGCTGCCCGTGCAAACCGGAATCGATTTTACTAATCACTTGTAAATATTTCCTTATTTTTCATAGCTAACAACCGTTTCTTCTCAAACTGCGTAGAAAGCTTTATTATGTACGCGGCATCCGTGCAGATGGATTCAATGTAAAATAAAAATTCCTTTGCGAATATGACTGATTGTGTGAGTCACGGTGATGCAACACTTGCGAAATATCACATTTGTTACGTGGCCGCACGCACCTCGTTGTACATATTGATTAGCATACAACGTCTAAAATGCATACTCGATGCTTTACAAAGAAAATATAAACGATTTCCTTCCGTTGTCTTTTCTTAAAATAGACAAATAAAACTAGCTTTCTTTTGAAGAATTTTTCCATCTTTCTTACCTTGCCCGCGATTAGCAATTGCCTACTCATCGGCGGATTTTGTTAATTTTATTAATATTGATGTCCTCACTTGTCGTCTCTGATTATTTTTAGTCTATCATACGTACATTGGCTAAATTACGATGATCGATCGTGACGGGGCGGCCACCGTCGCCAGTTACACGCTTTAATGGAGTCATTCTGTACTGACGTGCGTGTAGTGGATTATACAACAATCGATAAAAAAATCCTCCGATTGTTGACATCACTAATTTAATTGTGATTGATGTCACTCTGTAGTTAGTTAGTTATAACTATACAGTAATAAATTAAGTACTGAAATACTGCAGATCTATATTATTTTTTTATACATTTTTTTTATTTTTTCATTTCAGATACGGTCACGTAAACTGAGGGAGATCGTGCTGCCACTGGCATACCTAAGTATAGATATCGAGGTATCTTTCGTATAATACTTTCATCCACCTGCAGTCGTTAATTTTCAGAATTAATTATGTTGTGTTCATTTATTATTTTATGTAGGTATGTACCAAAATTAAATAAATTAGAGCGAGTACCTACACATCACAAAATTATACCTTAGTAGAGTTTTAGATGTCAATGATGTCTTAATATATCCACAAAAAAAAATTTAAATGTAGCAAAAACAGCAACTGTTCAAAGCAATAATTAGTTTGCCTAACCGAACTTTTGCTTATAGTTCCTTTCAATAATCTCGATATCGTACCTACTTTCCATCAATATTTTAATTAAAGCAATAAAATTGAAAATAAAAATAATTTAGTGTCATAATTCTTGTGGTAAAACGCAAAAAATTATTTTATTTATAGATACTAGTAACTCTGTAATACTATAATATTATGCTATAAATATATGTACACTTAATCCATAATACAATAATCAAACTTCACAAAAAACCTGTTATAAATTGTATGAACATACGATTTGTTAAATTACTTGTATGTAGCCGATCTAATTATATTACTGGTCATAGGTTTCAAGGATTACCACAGAACTTGACCTTGTAGCGCTTGTACCCAGCTGCACACAGAGACACGCTTGTGATCTCTATCCTTCTTCCAAGGCTACGTTTCTAGCTGCGGAGTCGACATTCGAGGACCTTTGGACCCCAACATTTATCGGTTCTTTGAGTTATGTGTGTATTCCATTGCTTCTTCAGCTTCTCTAAACAATGTCCTCTACTTCTATGGATCTCGTCATTCCTGAACGTAATCATGTTACTTTAAATGCACTCCTCTCACCGAAGGTTGCCCGGTAGAGATTGTTCTGTTAGAAATAAGACCGCCTTTGCATGCGTAGCTTTAAGTTGTGTATATTTTTGTTTCTGTTTCTTGTGTGTAGTAAAGTTTATATCTAGCTAGCCTAGCTTTAAGTCATTAATAGCATTAAGTTTTATAAAACCATCAAGGGCGTCAAAAGCTACAAGACAAGTTCTAAGAAGGAGAAGATATTTTGGTGTATTCGAGCATCAATATTAGTGCCCTACATCTACCCTGTAGATCCGAATTTGTTTGAAGTAAGGCGACAAATTCGGTTCTAGAGAGGTTTGTGTGGTGCATGCACGGCGGCCCTCAAGACCATTTCTTCGACTACAAGAGAGGAAGAAAAGAAGCATTTATGCATAATTTAATGATATTATATATAAGTTATTTTTCGCTGATAGAAAAGCTGAAACACGCATAAAATTATTTTCAACCGTATTAACCGTATTAACGTTTAGTAACCGTATATAGTCTTCTTGGTCCCACACTTCATTATTGAAGGTCGTGTCCATATAAAAGTGCCTTCGTAGCGTTGGTAACTATGGCCTTCCACTCTGTCCGGTCCTCGGCTTTTCTAATAGTTGTTTGTTGTCTAATTAACCAACTTCTAGGCGACCGGTCACGTGGTCTTTTTCCCTCCACCTTACCTACTAAGTTTTTCCAAGTTACTAGGCAGGTGTCGGGCAATATGACCAAAATAGCTGAGAATTATTTGGTAGCATATGGTAGAAAGTCTGACGTCAACATGAATCTACTCCAAGATTGATCTGTTGCTTCTCATCACGGTCCATGGTATTCGAAGCATCCTTCTCCAACACTCAATTTCAAAAGCTTCAATTGTTTTTCCTGCCTCAGAGCCATAGAGGAACATAGAGAAGATTGAAGTTTTTACGAGTCTCTCAAATCAATCTCAAGTCAAATTCTTGGTAATTTGCTTATTGTACCTTTGGCTATTTGGATGTGTGTGTGCTAATGTCATGTTCATTCTCGCCTTTGTCCGAAAGCAACGATCCGAGGTACACTAACTCGCTGAAAAACTCCAAATCCAGAAGTTCTCCAGTCCTAGAAAGTTCTTCTATTGATCAGCATAACTTTTGTTTTCGGTTTGTTTATACTAAATCCAGCCAATCTACTCTTCAAATTCCTATCTACGTAGGAGTTGAGCAACTTCTTTCTGCGATGATGCAAAAAATGTGGTGTCCTCATGCAAAATATAGTAGGTAAATACAGTGTATTTTTTTTCTTGTTTTGATCGTGGATTTACGTGTGCGCTAATATAATACGCACCGTTCGCTGGTCGCGTAAGTAAAATAGTTTATGCCACTTCATGTGTTTTTTTTTTTATATTTTGGAATAAAATGTAACAATCCAATCAATTAATTAGTTTACTGATTCTGATCAAACTATTTTCAGCTTTTTCGTTAGCAAAAATTAACTGTTTTTATTAAATTAGTGTTTGTTTATCACTTGTAGCGTTGTATGTAGTAACCGTATCCATAATTATTTATTTATTGATTATTTATGATGTAAAAAAGACGATGTAAATCTTAATCTATTTGAAAAATATTCATTAGAAATAAGTTATAACCTACGCGGAATAAGTAAAAATATTGGTAATGTTAATTATGATACATACATACTTAATTGTAACATTGGCGTAGTGTGGCTATCTCACTGAAAATATGCAATCGTGGGTGAGAAACTTTTGAGGGACACTTTTAAATAGAGAGCGTAGTTAGTATACAATATTGATCAAATATATAAATAATAATTTAACAAATTGTAAGGTTCCATTTTATTTCTCTAAATATTTAAGTATAGTAAATATCTACCTAGATAATTTAGCGAAATAAGTTTTTACCTATTTTTAGGCTGTTTATTAGATTTTGTTGTGTGATTGTTTAATGATCAAAAGAAAGCCCCACTTACTAGGCGTATGGATACGCCTAGTAAGAGAGAAACATCAGTGAATATTGACTTAATTTGTCAGCAAGTCATTTCCATTCACGCATTTCTGTCGAATTGGTACAACCAGTGACAAATTCCTTTATTTGATTACGCAGAGTAAAGGTATCTATTCTATCGATATCGGTCGCTGAGTGAATGTGAAAAATATTCTAATTTTAACAAAAACTAAAATAATACGAATAATATAATAGGTATATTAATTAATATTTAATATTACAATAATATATTTTGAATTTGAGACACCTTTGACAAATGACAGGGTTTTTGCTTTATTTCTGCAAAATATCCGTGTCAATTTTTATTTATTTCTTTAAATACCTATTATGTATATAAAATTATATATTATAATATATAGTTTTTCAGTGTATCTTGTGTAATGTAACTGAAATTGTACGCCTCGATAAAAGAAAATTATACAAGTAATAGTAGATTGTTACACAAGGGACGTAAGTAAGCTATTACAGAACAAGATCCAATTTGGCGCCAGTGCGAGCGCAGCTCGCATAGGGCGCTAATGGATCGCGTGCACCCGAGATATTTAGTCACACGAGCGAGCGCAGCGAGCGAGGGTGAATATAGTTCGAGGGTGTAATAGCTACTTGCAACCGAGGTAAGCATTCTACTTTATATCATTCTTGCGAGGTAACTTTGGACTTATCCGGCAAAAGGTTTTGCATCATTTGTTCTGCTTCAAGCAAACAAAAATCAGGCTCTCCTCCTTTATCATCATCTGATGAAGTGCTTGACATTGTTGTAAATAACTTAAATCCCTTTACGAACAAACTTCACAAACTTTCAGATCAAATTAAATGCCGCCATTTCCATTTTTTTTTCGTAAATAGTTTTCCATTTTTTTTTACGGCTCTGAGTTCCAAGGAGTTTTGCATAGTTTGAAATGTATGGAAATTAAATGCCGCCATGTTCAGTGTTTTTTTTTTTTTCAGTAAAAAGTTTTCTTACCATTTTATAAGAAAAGAGATTGTTTACCAAGGAGTTTTGCATAGCTTGAACTGTAAAGTGAACATTACAATTAAAGCATAGTGCGACGTAATGTTGCCTTGAATTGCAAACACCAACTTACAAGGAGACTTTCCACCATAGTAATCCCTAGTTACTGAGCAAGTATGATATAAAGGAAAGTTTTTGAGCACGATATTTTAAATTAAGAACATAGTGAATTTGTTTTTTCTGTTACCTAATATTTTTTATAAAAAGTTTAGGAAACAAATATTAAAATTATTATGTATTTTAAAAAGAATTTTCAGTTTTCAAACATGATTGTGAAATATACTTAAAGTTTTGCCATGTAGCTGTATAAGTATGTACTTTTATGTCATAAAAATGATTAAAAACTTCGACTATAGCATACCGTTATTTTATTTTAACCCTATGGTACAGTGATTTGCTATCTCACTGTACTTATACGAGGTCCAGGTTCGAGCCCTGAAACTTCCCTAAACTGAGAGAACTTAGGAAATTATAATAATACCTACATTTTTTTCAAAATCGGCTGAAGTCTGTTCAAGTAGGAAGCTGAAACCCCAAAAACTTATCTGGTCCGGTAAGTCATTATTATCACATGACGTGTTGTCAATAAATTGGTATTATTTGCAGGTTTCATTAAAAAAAATCATTAGTTCCATCGTTTTGGCCACCGGACCAGATATATAGGATTAAAGCCGTGGCTTCATTCTATCAGGTAATAGCTTCTTTTTACATCTGCCTCAATAAGTAAAAAAATCTTCACCTACACTACCATGGCCACGGCATCGACAAAGTGGCATGCAGTGCAAATAAAAATGCACTCTCTATTCCCTCATTCTCAGCTTTACGTGCTCTCTAAGGCGGGTGTATCTAACCACCGATATCTTTCCAATATCTACCGGGCTGCTACTGAGCGGTTATTCCCCATAAAATCCTCAGTAGTACTGTCATCAGAACTACTAGGAATAACCGCTACTTAGATCCCTTCCAAGGACTATGGGAATTCGGGTAATGTATGGTAGCACAGTATGGTAGTATAACAGCATAATATACTTCGTTCAATGATAGGAACAATAATTTAGCTGTTTAACTAGGGCAATGACCTCTATCAAAGTAATTTATCCATTTATAATGTTTACCTCCTAATATACCAGGAACTTCATTTCATAGCTCTGTTTCCACGAAGCGAAACGAAGAGTTTTTTTTTTTAAATCTGATACACTTTCGTATGTAATCCTTGCAATTCCTATTTGATAAAACTTGGAGGTGAATACAATAGGATATTGTAAAGTTTTCGATCGTAGGCTTTAATAAATGCTGAAAAAAACATGAAGAAAATTCGTTCAGAAACATACAGATAAGTACATAATTATTTTTATTTAGAAAATGGTACAAAGCACATTGTAATGAATAATATTTGTTATTAATAATTATAATCGCTCAACAATGTATTTACAATATTATATATAATTTTCAATTCTTTTTTCAAATCATGCTTAGACTGAAAAATCCTATTTGACACTAGATGGCACTTATTTAAACATTTTTTATATTACGGCTACTCACTAACAGGTGGCGCTGTTAGTCATAAATAAACGTATTGATCAGGAGCTTTCCAAGTCCACGTCAAGTTGGCCGTTATCGACTGTTATAAAATGACGTCATACCGTACCGTTGACAATAAAAACTTATGACGGAAGTTTTCTTCTCTAGCAATGTTTTTGATGGCAATAACATCTTGAAATCTCAAGGCGTAATTATTTTCTTATTTTTTTTGCGCTTGAAAAGTCATTAATTAGAGTAACTGCAAAAGTCTGCGCTATCAGGGGCGGATCTACTTAAAGGCTTTTTGGGCTGCAGCCCAGGGCCCCGCGAATACAGAGGGCCCCCAACTAAACTGGGGGTCTACTTTAATTCAACGAAAAACGAAATGTCGATCGAAATTTCGCGTATTTCCTACCACGGTTCGTTTTCGTTCCGCAACTTCGTTCGAACGAAAATGTTTGACGTTTAGATTTTCTAAACCTACTCTAATTCATGCGAACGAAAATTTGAATTTGACAGATGATTGTTCGGAACTTAACTCCTGTACTTAACATATATGACATTACATATACCTACATCACTACAGAAAACAGTTTCTTGTCAAAATGGCAATTAGTTGAGTAATTAGGTAGGGCCCCTAAGCAGTATTAGCCCAGGGCCCCACAAATTCAAGATCCGCCCCTGTGCGCTATGCAAAACTTTTCCTTTTTTACTCATCGTAGAAGACGATACGCTTACAATAGCAACCAAACAAAATTAAATAACTAATTTAAAGTTAACAAAAACATTCAAAACGTAACAATAAAAATATCTACTTTGAAAAAATTTGGTATTGACAATCACGAGTGGTCGAGCTGTACGGTGCTATCTGTACTAAGCGGGTCTGACTTGAGGTGCGGTGCGAGGAAGCGCAGGGCGAGGTAGCGGCCAACTTGACGTGGACGAGTAGTACTTATAGGTACTAAATACCTTTTTCATAGTTTTTCATCGTCTTATAAATAATTTATATTAGTGTCGTAGACTCGTAATATTTTTTTACCCCTAGCGCCAAAAAAAGAAAGGTTTTTTCAAGTTTGACTTGTGTATCTGTGTATCTATCTGTAACTTCGTAGCCCTCCAACGAATGGACCGATTTTGACGCAGGTTTTTCTCGATCTAGGAAGTTAAAAGGTGGATTTACCTACCTACCTAACAGTTCGCAGACTAGACTAGACCCGAGAGTCTACGAAAAAGAAAATCTTCAGGATGAAAATACAGAATCTTAAGTATTTTTAATCCAGGAAACAGCTTTGAAAAGGTCACATATTTATAAAAAGATCTGGATGCAACAATATCGTATCGCAGAGCCGATGGTACCAGGAATGTATAAGGAGCGAGGAAGATTAATGATAGCTCGCAAACCGACAGCGCGGCCGTGTTTGAGCGCAGGTGCGTTATTTTCATAATTGGTCGACCCGCGCCTTCAGCTTTCAGGACATTGCGAGTCACACGGATACCGTATAAAACCTATTTGGGTATGTGTGTGCCAAACATATTAGAACTTATCCGATATTATGTAGATCATCAAGTTAATTTTTTGGTGAACTTTGATGCAATAAAAACAAATAGAAAAAAAAAGGGATTAAGCCTGCGACTCTTCAAGCTGCGACTAAATATACCTATTATTATTATTGGGATTGTACGCGAAAATAAATTACTCGTAATTGAAGAGTTGTTTCAATAAAGCGCTTTTTTAAACCAACAATGTAACCTGGAAAAATATTATTCTAGCCTGTTGCAAGCCAAAAGAGTGGTTATTTTTCATAATTTAGTTGTATTAAAATCTACTGTAAACCAAACCCGTAACTTTGTTCCACGGATTTGTAGTTGCATATTTCTAAAGCCGCGAAATTTTCCCAAAACTTTCGTTTTATTGCGTCAAAGCGAAGTTTCTTTTTCACCACATCACATTCAACTATTATAATATATTTGGCTAAAATAAATGATTGCGGCTATTCTAATTTATGTGAAGCAATCAGTATTTCTGTAGTTATTTTTGAAGTAATTTACATTACAATGTAGGTACATGTAGATCTCTCTATACCCGCTTTCGCAAATTTCACTTGCTGAAATTACATCATTTAATTCCAAGAAGCCAAATGATACATATTTAAGTTTATTTAACTAATGGGCCAACGGACACAAATGCACCAGGAGGACATGTAAATCTGACATATCTCACCTTTCCCAGTAATGAGTCTATTAATCACACTCGGCGACCCTAGTCTTGCCTTGCTTTAGTAGTTAATACTGGCTACAGTGGCTATACTCGGATAAGAAGCTTAAGACCAGCATCTGTGCCAAAACTAACGACCTGCGATGGATTGAAAAAACATGTTGTATTCTCAAACTATTCGATAACGTTCGATATGTATACTAAAACTATGTCTCAATATTGGTATTAATAGTTTGAAAAGTTATGCAAGTAGGTACAAAGAAAGCCAGCAAAGAAAAGTGTTATAAATTGAACCAAACGGAGCATGACGGACTTTTATGTTTAGGTAGCTTTGGAGAAGATTCTCATCGCCAATGATAGCATTAGATTAAGAAATTATATTAGATTGATTTTAAAGATACACAACTTAGTTACACACAAAATATAAGTTTAAATAGTTCTACATTTCCTAAATTAATCTGTTTTAGTTAATGTGGTAACTTTACGGCTCGCTCGTTGGGAAAAAGAATCAGAATCGGTCTTTAGCGCTGTTTAGCCAGTAGGTAATCGTAGCATCAATCCACGCAGGCATGACATGTAAGTACAATAATAAGAATTAGCTTCAATGCTACAATTTCAATTCAAAAATGACAACTTTTTGTTTCTTCTTCAAAACATTTTGAACATGAAATCTGTTTTATCAAGTTTTTTATTATCGAGCGCGATATTTTAACGAATGCTCGCAAAATGTGCCCCGTACCGAAAATTGTGTAACTGAACCAACTGCATTGAAAGCAGGAAGGGCCGCGTCAAAAATTACTATTATGCCGCCGGCACATAATTAATGAACTGCTTATTCAAATACTTTTAAAACTATTATTCATGCCGTTTACGTTTGAAACGTTCCGACGAGTCCTATGAAAGGGCTCCTTTCGTTTGTTAATTAAAAAATGTTACCTTACGCGATTTTTAAATGGCTTTCGTGTGAGGCGGAACGAATCTCGAGTATAAATATTTTTTGTGCCAAAATCCTTTACTATCAGTAAGGTTAAAATACATTTAATTTGGTTTTATTAATGCTTTTCTCCGCATTTAAATGAAACCATATTACCGTCATATCCTGATCTGGAAAAGAAAAACCTGACTTTCATGTTGAAGCCGTAAAAAGCTTACTAATAAATTTTTAATACATAATAATAATGAAAAAAAAGTAGCTCAATTTTTTTTTTAATATTAACATTTAGCCATCCTGAACTTGAATAATATACGGAGAAACGCTAGTCTATAATCCTACTATCCTACCAATATTGAATGCATGGATGGAAGGATGGATGTTTGTGACTCTTTCAAGCCACAACGAATGATCTATTTGACTGCGGAATGAATATAGCTCATACCCAGGAGTTAGCGTTCGAAAAAATAAAGAGTTCCCGTGGGAATTAAAAAACCTTAATCCACGCGGACGAAGTCGCGGGCATCATCTAGTAACATTTAAAAAAACATACGCAATAATCCCGAGGCAATTTCTCCTTGTAAGTTTTTACTACATGTTCGACTCGTGCCTAGAATAGCTAGAGTACACGTAAGTGTGGTTATTGTCCTCGGAGGCTCGTCTCGGAACTCACAATATTGCAGTATCCATATCGAAATCCCATTGCAACATTGCACAGCGAACTTTTAATCAAGTCCTGGAGAAACGATTTACTATAACCGCAGAGCTACGAACGTCGTAGACATGGTTACGGGAAAATTTTAACTCAATTCAATGCGCTTATATTTCGATTTCTTCGAATAAAATAAAAATTTACTCTTTTCTTGAACACTGTAAAACTAAGTATTAATTTTTTTACACTATAAAATTATAATTGTCCTACGAGTATTTTGTAATGAAAATGTTTAATCCCAAGATAGACCATTTTATAGTTAAATAATGGGATATAATAAGTCGACCAACAAAATTTATTTTTTGGCATCAAAACCTAGCTTCTAATTTAATAACTCAGCAACGGGAAAATGATGAAGCTTCTAATATACTAACTCGGCTTCTTCACAATGGCCACAAAATATTCCAAAGAAAGCATCAAATAAAGAGCCACTATTTTTATTATTGTCCACTGCCACTGCACGATTTGGTGCGAGTGAGATAAATACGACTGGCCATTTGCACGATCTCGTTGGTGCGAGTGAGACGGATGCGACTGGCAATTTGCACGATCTCGTTGGTTATGGCTATTTGCACCAATCAGAGAGCGCCATTCAAAAACAAATGCATGTTGCATTTGTTTTTTTTTTTGTTGTTCTGTTGTTAGTGTGTTAATATTGCAATTATTTTTGTATAATTTTTTCTTTAAACTAAAGTTAGGTTAGGTTAGGGTTATACACGAATATTCAGGTGCCCGGCCGAAGGCCGGGCACTTAGGTTCTGTTGGGATCGTAAACCTACCTAAAACTAAAAAAAAAGTTGAAAAAAAATTTGATTTTTTTTCCAAAAATGTTATAATGTCTTGAGTTAAATTTAAAAACAATCATTTTTTTAATTTCATTTTATCAAAAAAAAACATTTTTTTATTTAGTTAGAAACATTTTTTTATTTCATATTTCTCACAAAAAAAAAATTAAAAATGTGGTTGAAGATTTGGTGTATTATTTGATGCTATATTTAAGTATTTTAGGAGTTCACGGTTTGAAGCTAAGTTATAAATATAGATGCTAAAATTATATTTTTTAGAGGCTCACTAGTTGAAGCTGACTTAGTAATTTAGAAGCCAATAATGGTATTAAATAGAAGCTCGTTTAATTACATGCCTTAAATAATTTGTTACAAATCCAACTATGTAGGTATGTATGTACCTACCTAATTAATAATTCATATATTTATTTATTTACATATGTACAGAAAAAATCCAGGCCAAGCCAGAATTAAATTACAAAAATTCAACACTTTATTTGTTATACGTTACAAATAAAGTGTATTAATTTTTATATATAAAATAAATATACTATATATTGTATTTTTATTGTAAATAAAGGTTAGATTTACAAAAAATATATGTTCTATGCTTTTAATCATTGATGTAAATGAAAAGCATGCAGTCTCTACGCGAAGACATATGATACGCGTAGAGACTGCATGCTTTTTATTGTTTGATTAATTTGGTAAGCTAGCAGTATAGCTAGCATGGGCGGGAGAAATTTTATCCCCGGGGAAAGGATAAAATGTTTATCCCCTCGCTCAGTTCTATCCACCTGTCGAGCATGAGCAAAACGGTGGAAATAATATCCACACTGGACATTCTTATAGGAGTATACTTCCCCTGTCGCCATGCTTTAGCACAGGGAGAAGATAATTTTATCCCTTGTCAGTGGATAAAATCGGGGGATAAAACTTTAATTTTGTCTCCTCTCAATTTTAGCATGTTTTTATTAAATTATTGCTCGGGCTAACAACAATACCGGAAGCTAGAGATTCGGCGCAAGTTTTATAACTATGTACCTACCTACTTTGAATTTTGCTCTCCGAACCAGTGCGGTGGTAGAGTATTGACTATTCATTCATGAAATCATAAGCTGGTCTACATGAAATAAATAATTTTGAATTTTTTGAATAACACCAAATGGAATTTTTATTATCTATACTAATATTATAAACCTGAAGAGTTTGTTAGTTTGTTTGAACGCGCTTATCTCAGGAACTACTGGTTCGAATTGAAAAATTATTTTTGTGTTGGATAGTCCATTTATCGAGGAAGACTTTAGGCAAGCATTAGTGAAAAATGTTGCAAAAACGGGGAAAATTATCCATATTTGAGGACTTCCGTTGCGTGCGCTGTATAAACGGTTCAAGTTACCCAAAAAATATGTATGAAAGAATTATTACTCTTTAAATTATCTAAAAAAATGTCCGCGACATTATATGTCTATTTTTAAGATTGACTCATTATAAACTTTTTTATGGTAATCATAGGTCGAAATTAATGCATTATTGCTAATTATTTGCCAAAGAGTTTTATCAACATAACTTAATCGCGATCATAATAACAGAAATTGACGCGGACGGAGGCTCGGCCAACAGCTAGTGAAGTAATAAAATTGATTTTTTTTTTAATTTTAAATAATGGAATGTCTATCTGTTGTTTTTTCTTAGGTCTGTGCTCCAAGCACGCCCGCAGTCGTCGGCGCCCGTGGGCAGCTCACCATTAATCACTAGTTTTAGCTGCAGCCATACCCTGCTCTATGTATAGAGAACAATATTCCTACATGTAGCTTGTGGATTAATACCAAAGCTTACTTTTGTTACCGCATCGGCATGCTGCACGAAATATATTTTTTACTAGCTGATACCCGCGACTTCGTTCGCGTGGATTGAGGGTTTTTTATTCCCGCGGGAACTCTTTAATTTTCCGGGATAAAAAGTAGCCTATGTGCTATTCCAGTCTATAATCTATCTCTGTACCAAATTTCAGCCAAATCGATACAGTCATTGCGACGTATTGGGCTTAGTATCGATAATAAAGCATTCTCCGATTAAAATTTTCATTAAAAAAAAAATTATGTACAGAAATATACCTAATGTACAGAACTCTTCCCGTTACAGTTTTATTATAAGTATAGATATACCTACGTTTTTTTACTCAATACTTAGCCATTGATGCGCTCTCACCTGATGGTAAGTGATGATGCAGTCTAAGATGGTACGGGCTAACTTGGGATATGGCAGTGGTATTATGTTTAAGACGTACAAATTATTTTCTCTATTAAGTTAAGAACGTATCATAACCTCAGGCCTAGGTTACCTATAAAAGTTTACTATTCTACAAAGTATTATGTAGGTATTATTCACAGTAATGAACCCCATATGGTTCAAAAGCAGCAACTGTTGGCTACTGTTAGATCGGCCTTCAGTTCCCGCACGAGCATGACTCAGCGGCAACCCTTGTAATGTTATTGTGCTTCGCGCTTCGTACCCAATCAGTTGTACCAATTGTCGTGGGATATTCTATGAGGGTTCGAACAATATTAAAGAATTACCTACTAATATAAGGAATAGTCCTTTAAGGTCTAGTACTATAACAATTTATATTTTACTACTTGATCCAGCGCGTGGATTAAGGTTTTTACCGCGGGAACTTTCTCATTTTCCGAGATAAAAAGTAGCCTATGTGTTGCCATATTTTAGCCAAATCGCTTCAGTAGTTGCAGCGTGATTGAGCAACAAACATCCATCCATCCATCCATCCATCTAAACTTTCGCATTTTTAATATTAGTAAGATTTTAGTAAACAGTTAAATAAATGACGGAAATTCGAGTAACGCGATCTGCGTGGAATGGAGCGAGGCCCAGAAAATTAAAAAATATTTCAGCAAAATTCAACTCCCTGCTCCAAAATTTGCAAACATTAGGTAGGTACTTACTAGCATTTAGTATGACGCATAGTGTCGCCCGATACCTACTCGAATATTATCTAAACAATTATTATTATTATAATAAGCTACCCTGTGCGTTCGAACCATAAATATAATAGGGTTTATCGTAGATTCGAACAGTGGCTCGAACATACCTACACAGTAATGTCTATGAATTTGAGTGATAGTTTTGACTATGAAGGTTGGACAAGGTACTTCTTAATTCCAACCATCGTGGTACTTACCAATTTAGACGACTTCATAACTAAGTTCTTAATTTCAATCTCTTGGCTGCGAGACGACTTTGCTAGATTACTAGATAATAATGTAGGCATCAAGGTACGGGGAGTCTATGAATAATTCAGTTTTTAAGTTATGTCGGCTCTCCATGAGATGCAATTTAATACCGTGCATTGCATAGCTTCTATGGAGTTCTATGTACATCGATTGTTGTATAGAATTACTTCGCGAAAGTAATATTTTATTCATAAAATAAGTACCTAAATCACTCATTTACATAGGGTGAACAATTTTTACATGTTATGTCGCCAGTAATATTATGGTGATCTAATTGAAACGTCGACAATAGAAGGAGGTTGTATTAGATCATTTTAAAACTTAATAGATGATCGAGGACAGTGAGAAGAGCAACGCAACGCAAGATTTGGCCACAAGGAGTAAGTATGTTGAAGAAATTGGAATGACTTCAGCATGAAGACTCTGTCAGCTCTGATCGTACATGCTGCTTCTGATGGTGTTGACACACATTTTCACGACGTAAATGGGGTAGGACTTACATTTTACTGCTCTTGTAACCTTTTAACTTCTTCAGTCTTTAAACCTACTCTTTTATTTTTAATTTTATTCTGCAATTTTGTGTAATGCACGAGATTTCCGGCCGTGTCGGATTTTCCGTCGCATCGCACTATGAGAGTTAGAGAATTGAGGGTGCAACTGTGTTTGCGCACACACTAGTGCACTATAATATCTCCTGCGCATATGGCTGATCTCTGAGGAGGTTCACCGCCGTGACCGGATTAGGACTTTTTTTTTAGTAATGTACGAGATTTACCAAATGCCTGTGTAGGTACCTACTGTGTAGATACATCTCACGATACCTACATAAAGCTTGCGTACACGAATACAAATAAAATTACAAAGCAAGGAAAAGTATCTTTAACTGGATTTGCAGAAGTAAATAGCTGCTGATTTATTGCTTTACAACAATAACAACCCTTTTGCGAATTTTGTCAACTACCGTTCTAACTGTTACAATTTAAGTTGCATGGAGTAATTTATGGGGGTGTATTGGTAGTCCGCGACAGTGGCTAATGGTTCTGCAAGTCACTGGTCTTTGTAGGTCAGTTGCTGGTCGCTCCCCATGTCGATATTGTAAGTCGATCGGCAGTGCTTCCCAAGCTTGATGTGTTGACTCAAGAGTTCAAATTAAAATACCTATATGTTTACCTACACCGTCGTCGTCTTGTTGAACATAGGCCACTGAGAGGAACTTCTCGAGGACTCGAGAAGTCGATACTGACGCTGCTGATGATATCCAGCGACTTCCTACATGTCTTACGATGTCGTCACTCTGCCTAGTGACAACTTCGCACTTTCCGTTGCGAGAACACCCTTATGATTTTACCGGTACTTTGAAATAAAGCCCATCAAATTGCCACTTCAACTGCAAGTCTTTGAATTTTTTTTTTGAAGTTAATATTTTTAAGCTATTGCATAGCTTCTATCGCGGGCCAGCGTTGAGACCGAATCCAGAAATCCGTAACGAAAATAACCTGACACGGGACTCCTCTATATGGTGATGGCGCATTTTTTATTCATTGCATATTATTTTCTAGCGGTGAGCCACTAGATGGCGTTGATAAAAAATGCTATGCAATAGCTTTACCACGGCAGACCCCGAGTGCCACACGTCTTTTTTTTATTTATTAATAAAAAATATTATGTACTGAATAATTTCCCAAAATATAAAATTTACGATGAATATAATTTGGGAGTAGTTTGAGAGCCTCTGGCTTGAAGCTTGCTGGCATTTTCGACAATAGCTCACTAATGATCGTCTTAACATTCAAATCGCCCACGCACCTTTTGTCTCCAAAAACACTGATTTTTTATTCGCACTGCTATTTTTCAACGCAGGCGTACCTTAACACAAAACAAAGTAAATGATTGAAGGATGTAGGTCGTCAGGTTATTTCGTGAACAAGAGTATGTAACTTTTATAAGTAATATGTAATGTAGTAAGTAGGTAGTTTGAACTGATGTTGTGTGATGTGTGAACGACATAGGTATCTTCATATGTACCCTTTATTGTAGTAGGTACTAGGCTTTTGTTGTGTTTTTAAGGAATTGGAAAGATTTTTAAAAACACAACCGGACGTTTTCAAAAATAGCAATGCAAATGCACTTCGAAGGACAAACAAACACTTTCGCATTTATAATATTAATAGGGGTTAGTGAGGAAAGCAGAGATTTTTAATTACCTACCTAAAAAAAACACACACACAAAAATAATATATAATATGAATACCAGTAATATTTTTTACACACATAATTAATATAAAGATTAAACATAAAAAAATACATCATTTATTTTAAAAGTGCTCGTTTATCAATCAATTTTAGATCAATAAGATTTTAGACGATCAAATAATATCGTTCCATTCACAAATTAGCAATGATAGCGTTGAAATACCTACGAATTTCTGTAATATTTGTACTACTTTTATGAATTAAATAAATCATTAATTAAAGTTTAATCTGTGTAAGTAATTTCGGTATCTTGTACTCGTATATTTATGCTTAGAATAAATGTCGCTGAAGCCACGTGACATGCGAAACTATTAATCACAAACTCGAACTACTCGCATGTCGGCTTACGAAGAGAACCAAAATATAATTAGAATTACGAAATACCACATTATTCTGCCTCATTAACAAAGTTTTTTAAATACAATGTTATATTCTCTAAAAAAAACTATGATGTATTCAAAACGGAAACACGACATGCCAAAACCTTGAAATAGTGACTCAAAATATACTTAACTGGAAAATAAATCTTACATTTAAATCTCATTTGTTAAACAAGTTTATGGGCTTTAACGTTATGTATTTTAATTTTTAATCTTTATAATATCTCCTAACTGTATATTTTATCCTACTCGAATAATAAATTTTGGGTGGAGCTTCAGATACAAGAGTTGCCATGCCATAAGAAATTAGATAGGAACCTACTTACTCAAAAATTGTAAATTGTATTCTTTATTATAGGTATTCTATAGTCTTTGAGTATATAACCAACTTGTAGTATATCTGTTAAAAAACTTATAGGTACCTAGTCTTTTCCATTCATCTGAACACTTGGAAGAGCAATTTCAAAACAACTTTGCTTTGAAATTGTTTTTCTTTCAATTCACTTTATTGTTTGATTGCTTTCTTTATGATATGTGTTTAATGTACGTTTATGGAAAGAGGCAGAACAAGGTGCGAAGTCAGGTGAAGTAGAATAGACACATTTTTTGAATTTTGAGTGATCTAACAGAAGCGTGCATTTTTGTAATGCCAGTGCTTGTACTATATCGTTCAAACGAACCATCATTGCACAAAAATCTGGCAATTTTATACTTACTAGAAAAGATTTCAAAGATAAAAACATACGAGTCTGACTGTCAAACCCACCAAACAATACATCGTTAAAAAAACTTCCAAAAAAGCTCTCCTGAGAATAAACGTCAGCGCAATCATTAACAACAGTCATCTAAACTGAGTTGTATTGTTGGTGTGAAAATGGAAAAATCGTCGGTCCATGTGCAAGAATGTATTGAATCGAACGATTTCACGCGCCATAAAATGCGCGCCGTTTGAAAAATTTCACGAACGAAATATACGAGGAACGAAATCAAACTGTTGGCAGCCATAGCGAATAAAATTAATTGATTTGTTTTTTGGAACGTTTATATTTCTGTTTTTTTTTTTTGCTGTCTTAAAAATCCATCAATAAAAGTACAGTTTCAAACTTGACACTTTATCAATATGTAAACTTAATAAGCGTCTATAACTTTATTCCGTTTCTTTTTTTTTTTAACGGTTACTTTTCATGATTTACAATAAACATTTCTGATACGAAGCGCTAAGTTTGTTTTCTTATGCTCCTACCTCTACTTTCTTGAGTTTTGTTTTATACCAATAAAACCTAACTTTTAAAGAAAAAAAAAGCATATGTATGTGTTTATAGGTTTATATGGAAACTCGCCCTGTTTACGCCCGTTTTCACCAATCATCCCTAAATCATCCCTTAAGTAGAGTTTAGTCTTCATGTAAGTAACCCTTAAATACCAAATGTCATTTCCAGCTTTAGGAGTTCCCTAAAGTTTCATGAAAACAAAATAGACAGAAAGCGTCACCTAACTAAGCGAAGGTAGCCTGTAAAAGTTAGGATAGGTATGTTGGTAAAAACGGGCAAGAATGTCATTGCAAATGGCAGTGGGCAGAATCAATATTTTTGTTTTGTCAACTTTCAACAATAACTAAGCTCAGCTGAAACGCGTTAATTCTGTAAATCCCAAGGCGGAGTGGTCATCAGGCCCTCTGTAATCCAGTACGCCGGACCAATCAACACACCCATCAAAAGGCCTCGAGGGCCGGAGGACCGAAGGGTCGACTGCATTGGGGGAAAGAGGGGTCGCATGTGACACGAGAAGCTTTATAGATGTTGGAAAATGATGGTGTATTCCTCTATATTTGGTGTATTTTTAACCGACTTCCAAAAAAGGAGGAGGTTCTCAATTCGTCGGAATCTTTTTTTTATGTATGTTGCCCGATCACTCGAAGACGCCTGGACGGATTTGGAAAATTCTTTATTTGTTTGACAGGGTATAATTTCCAGGTGGTCCCATTGTCATCAGATCCTGATCTGATGGGATTCTATAGACATCTGACGACCTCCCTGGCGCAGTGGTGAGCGCTGTGGTCTTATAACTGGGAGGTCTCGGGTTCGATTCCCGGCGGGGGCAATTTAGGAATTTATAATTTCTAAATTGTCTCTGGTCTGGTCAGGTGGGAGGCTTTGGCCGTGGCTGGTTACCACCCTACCGTCAAAGACGTGCCGCCAAGCGATTTAGCGTTCCGGCACGATGGCGTGTATGGGTTGTATTTACACTGTACCCCTTCCAAGTTAGCCCGCTACCATCTTAGACTGCATCGTCACTTACCATCAGGTGAGATCGCAGTCAAGGGCTATCTTGTCATTGAATAAAAAAAAAAAAAAAATCGAGGGAACTCTTCAAATTTTATAGCCACAATTGATATACTTTGTTATCGTTTGAAGACGGTTTTACGTCTTTTTTACGTTTATATTATAATGGTCGGTGTTTAAGCTCATTGACGAGGAAGCATAATTAATAACAAATTAGTATTACTCGAAATTAGCTTGTATTTCAAATTTTTGAAAACCAGAACAATATTATTTTGTTTCTAATCCAACTCCTTCCCGGGTGCGGTGGTATATTCATGAAGGATTACCCCACGTAAAAAAAAAGTAGGTGCTGGATAAAAATTAACAGAATATAGGTAATGGATAGAGTTGGAAAATTAATACTTGTCCAATTAAAAGCGACTTCCAACTTTAATACCACCATACTAATACATAATAGATAGATACACCATGAAAGTCACGAAGGGTGTTACAAACTTTTGGTCAAGGTATTAATTAATTGTTATAGTTCCAAGGGAATACCTTTGTAGTCCATTAACTGTAGGCTTTTGGGAAGAGAACCGCTCCACCCTCTGGATAAAATTCCCTAATGTCCAGTGCAACTGACCATTGACAAGGACTGGGAAATGTAACAACATATCCTGAGCTAAGGTTCTCGTGGGATTGGTCATTTGGATGATGCCTTTTGTTTTATTCAATGGGGTTTCGTTTGTGAGAGGTGGACCATTTGATTAAAGGTTGTTGATGAGGGCTTTTAATTCGTACTTTGGTTGCTGACATTTAGATATATGTTTATTGATGTTCGCTTTAAGCTTCCCAACGTTTGACCGTGGTTTGATCTTACTTCTAAATATTACAAATTCGTGTTATAATAAATTCTTCTTATTGTTAAGCTTATGCCCGCGGCTTTGCTCACGTTAAGTTCTATTTTTTTGAAACCCCTATTTTACCCCCAGGGGAGAATTTTCGAAAATCCTTCCTTAGTGGATGCCTATGTCAATTATGACCCCGTACTGTTAGTACGGATAGGTATTTATGCCGTTTGAAAGCAAGTAGTTTTATGCTGAGTCGCACTTTCTTCATTTATATGGCTAATTCTTATTTCGTACTTTGTACTTTTCACCCAATTTTTCACCTATTTGTTTTAGTCTTGTTTTAGTCGTAGACCCTTTCTTTATTCTATTTTTGTCTTCTCTATTTTTCTTTCTCTTTCTTTTTTACGTATAATATTGACAAATTATTTTTAATTTAGTTATGGTTTGTAATAAAGTAGTTAGTTATATTTTCAAGATATTGATTATTATAATTATAATTTATTATTTTTGACTACTTATTTTTTTAATACTATATTCGCACACCGTCTTATAAACCCGTTACAAAGATTTGGCTTTTAATTGAAAATTAATACTTCATCAAAGGTCATGTCTTTCACACCTCGTGATATTATGAACTAGTTGTACGTTGTTAGAAAAAATAATCTGAACGGAAACCGTGCGAGTAGAAATCTGAAATTAAATATAAAGAAGCTTGCATACTATCTCATTTCCAGTTATTTCATGTCATGATTAGTCTGCTATTGTATCGTGTCATTATCTATAAGTACTTTTATCAACATTTTACTAGTCTTTGCTATTTTTAACCGACTTTCAAAGGAAGAGGTTCTCAATTCGTCGGAATATTTTTTTTTTATGTATGTTCCCCGATTATTCGAAGACGCCTGGACCAATTTGGAAAAATCTTTTTTGGTTGAAAGGTGGTTCCATTGTCGTCAGGACAGTATCAGATGATGGGATCCTGGAGAAATCAAGGGAACTCCTGAAAAGTGGTTGTGAAACAAAATATTTGTCCGAGCCGGAATCCGATCTAGCGGACATATATGTAGAGATAGACATAATAGAGTTAACAAAATATTTTGGTTCTGTACAATGGGTAATAAATAAACTGGCGAAAGCTTGCTACTTTATCTTTATAGTATATAAATAAGTTATAGGTAGGTAAATACCTACCCATATACTTATTTAAAATGAAGCTCCGTACCGTAAAAAATGCAGCGTTTGAAGATTTCTTCCTAGCTGGTGGACATACGTTCTTGAGTGAGTCCTTGAGAGAATGAGCTGCTAGATACAAGCGCCACAAAATTGTATTCCGTGGCAATCCTCGCAAGAGATCTATGTCTAGCCATGGCTAGTTACCACCCTACCGCCAAAAACGTGCCGCCAAACGATTTAGCATTCCGGCACGATGGCGTGTAGAAACCGATTAGGGGTAGATATGGGTCGAATGTAAACTGCATTACCTCTTAGAAGTTAGCCCGCTACCATCTTAGACTCCATCGTCATTTACCATCAGGTGAGTTCGCAGTCAAGGACTATCTTGTCATCCAATAAAAAAAAGCATTTTAAACCAATGTAAATTCACCTTTAGCTCTTTTCGCACACCTTAACCTACACTAAAACCGTCAATCACAATTATTCGAGCGCTGAATGGCATAACTGGTTTAAACTACTGTGTGATTTCGGTACACTCAAAAAAATCGATTAATAACCAGTACACAAGTACCTCGTCAACGCTGTTTTGGGATAGTCTATGCCAAAGTGAATTTTGCATTCGAAATCAACAAAACTATTAAAAACTATTCGATTTTTTATATGAATTGTATCTATTCCGCCGCTTGACACTACTGCTTGTGAGTGATTAGGTTTCCCTTTTTCATTTCCTATATCAGTTCACAATTATCAGTATATTACTATTACTGTAATGAAGGTTTTTATGACAATTTACGCCACTAGTTGGCGCCACTTTGGCAAGAGCTCTCCCATCTGAGAAACTGAATTTAATCTTAGAATACTTACTATAAAATACTTACCTTTCTCTAACACTGAGTCTTTCGGTAGCTCGTAATCTGCTTTACTGAAGTGATCTTTGCATATAAGACTATTATTTGTATTTTAAACCGATACTACGAATGGCTAAAAGCCATTGTTTTAAACGTATTTTATCCTTAGGAAACTTATGACCTCCCGTTTTTTTTTGAGCACACAGGAACTGCACAACATTTCGATTCTGAGAGAATAGTTATTGTACTTTATTTTTTACTATTGTGTTAATAAATACAAAAAATTCAGACACGAAAATATACCTAGGCGCTCTGATACTTTTGGCCGTTTTCTGACCTGACGTCCCAGTGCTGCTGCCTAGTGGGCATCATTTCAAAAAACCCTCATTGTAAAGGTACTCGTATATTTTTTTTTTTAAAGAATATTAGCCAAGCTGAAGTTGACTAATATCCTCCTATCCCCTCCAAATAAGCGGATAGCTTGTACTAGGAGTGGGTACGACAATAGTGCAACGGGTGGGGTTTGAACCTGCGACCTTTAACGTTGGGCTATATTATCACTGCATCAGGCTTAGGTAATATACGTACCAATTGAGAGATTGAAGATTGAGAGATTGAAGTGAGTATTACTTGGTAGTTACCAAGCAATACTCACTTCAATCTCTTAACTCACTTTGCCATCTAACAATGTTACTGGTAGACACTTCGTATTCAGTTCAACTGGACTAGATTGTGAAACTTGAATTTAAGGCTAGTATTATGTACGGATTGTGTTTCAATACACAATGTATTTACCAATCCGGTGCCGGCTCTCCGGGCGGCATGTCAAACAGCGGGGGTCGCCGGTTAAATTGAAAAACAATCTCCCACCATTTTCGCTGGCGAACGTAATAAATCTATGTACAAAAATTCTACACGTTATTTATGAAATCTATCCAGCGATGCCGATCTATTCGATTACAGCGTAGGCCATTTAAAGTTAACCCTAAAACTTTAAATTTTGTGAATTTAATAATTTTGAGTAATTTGGCTATTAAAGCATACAAATTTTTAGTGATTCTCTCAAATGAGTATGGTTATTGTTTTAGATTTAATTAGAAGTAAGTAGTTGATTTTGTCACCTTTAAAAGTCCCTTAAAATAATAACAATAAAAAAGTTAACCCCATGATTATCCTACTGTATTCATAAATGAATTAAGAATTAGAACATTCATGTGAATGTTGTTGAATGTTCAACGTGTTAAAAAAACAACTAGAAGCTAATTTTTGACCTCATTTTGAAATAGTATTTGTCAGTATCTTTGAAATTCTGAAATTATTTTAAATTGGCTTAATAAATAAAATCATAATAATTATAGACTATAGTTCATTTCTAAACGAACCATTGTCCATTATTTTGATGAAAATAATTTACATTTGATACAAAACAGCTTATTAAAGAGAATTTAAGTTGAAACTTGAAGTAATACTTTGTGTATCCCCATTTTAGGGCCTACGGTGTCTTTACGACCAATGTGGCTATTGTGGAATTAATTGCATTAATCATAGTGACAGCTATTACATTTTTGGTGCTCGACTTTTGCCTGTCGCGGCCTGAAACACGACAGTTTCATTTCGACTGAACAATACGGCTGAGTCATACGTAGTACCTAATACGAAAACTTTTTTAAAATAACCTCAATAACTCTTATACTAACAAAATTATTTTTAGGGTATAATATGCACCTCATGTGTCTTACATTATGTAAACAAACATTTCAGGATTCTGTAGCAATATCTGTAGACTAGTCGATTATTTTGATTACAAACTCAATAGTCGATATCAGTCAAAATGTTTGCTGTGTTCATTACAAAAGTGGGCAATGCCACGCGACGTTTTGGAACTGCGACATAGTGGGGTCACAAGGCGCTGGAATGACGACCCCGCTACAAAGGCAGCGTTGGCAGGATTTCAGGCTGTCGCTGGCAGCCAATGTATACAGACAGCACAAGATCGTGATCTGTACCGTTCCTTTCAGGAGACCAATGTCCAGTAGGGCTAGTATAAGATTTGATTCGATTGATCATATTCGTATTCGATGACATTAATGTTAAAGTAAATTGAAACATAACGACATTGAATTAGAACCCAATTTAGTATATGCATTGATACGATTACGTATCAATACAGTTGAGGTTCATTAAATCTTATACCTACTAACCCTGCAGTAGTGGACATCTATATCGGTTAAGATTACGATTATGATTCTTGCTTAAAATATAAAAAATAGCTTTTCCCGAAATTACGTAATTTCCACCACCAATATAAAGATCTATTAAAATTTATCAAGACCTACAAGTTTTTGTAACAAATTATGACATTACCATCACATCAAGCCGTTTTTGCATTTGCCTCACGTTGAAGTAATCTTGGGCTCTGAGCGCCTACAGTTTTTATGATTAGCAAAAAGTAAACGCGCATAGTAGTTTGAAGAAAATTAAGTCTTCATCTATATTGATATTTTAGGCAAAGAAAAGTTTGTTTGTATATTATTATTATTGACTCAAACAAAGATTGGATTAATAAATAATCTGATTGATCTGCTGAACTTAGATTAAGAATTCAGATTATTTTCTTGAATACAATATTACAATAGAAAATACTACACACGTATTTTAAATTTATAAAAACGTATAATATAAACATATTATTCGCAAGAGAAGTATGCAAATATGTATTTAAAATTTAAACAATAATATAGATAACTAATTTAAAGCAAACAATAAGATAAAAACATTGATAAAAAGTATTATTTATTAATCATTAAATTAAGTACAATAAGAAAAGTTAAAAGATTTAAAGTTTAGTTAAGCATTTTAAATTTTATCTAAAAATACCTATTAGCTTAGCCTTATTGTAAAAGAATTTCTTTTTTTAATGAAATTCAAGGTAGAGGGATAAGTCATACTAATATTATAAATGCGAAACTCTTTTTTCTGTTACCTTTTTACGGTTTATCTGTTGCACCGATCTTGATGAAACGAAGGTAATCTTACCACGAAAAATATTTTAACTTAGGTAATAGATGGACCGGTACATAGAAATCTCATGCAGACGAAGTCTTAGGAAAAAGCTAGTAACGTATGAAAACATGCAGTAAAAACTCTCAATGCAGCAAATACAATGAAAAAACTGATCTCATGAAGATCGATTAACTTTTAAAAGCGTTTATCCATTACCCTGATGGCGCTACTACGACTTCATTACCCACCACCATTATTTAGATTGCTCAGGAAAATTGAAAATGACATGTTTTTGCTACGCGTTACTATGAACCTATCATTAAATTGTGTGAAACTCTATCATTAATAATGTCAATATTATAGGCTATTAAATTAGTAGTCTAAAGAAGGGCAAATGTGTTAGCAAAGTAATTTGAGGACCGAATAGAAATCAAGGCAAAATTATAGGCTGTAATTTTTAATTAAAATATTTACAAGTTAGGTACGCAGAAGAATCTAAAAAAACGCCTTCTTTAATAGTCCTTTATTTTGTCTAGGCCTCCTCATGTGCACGCCATTCCTTTCGATGTTGTGCCAGTTTCATACAAGTCTTCCACACAAACTCGATAATATCGTTGGACCAGCGCGGCGGAATGCTTACCATCCCGATAAGTAGGTACGTGGTCTCCATTCAAAAACTAAGCGAGTCCATCAGTCACCTATCAAGCTATAAATATGCCCTGCCCATCTTTACTTTGACAATGCTGTATAGTGTACCTATTGTCTAGACTCTAGACAATACAGTATACAGTATTGTAAAGTCGACATCTCCTGAGGATGCTCCGGTGTCGGGGCGAAACGTGCTTTGAGAGTAGATAGTATAAAAGTCTTGTGTGGTGGTGCATATGAGAGGTGGTGGCATTGCTTGCCTGGGAACTTGGCTTTCTTGCTTGATTGGGGAGGTAAGCGGTGCTTAGCTTGTAACTGCATGTTTGACCATACAGATTTTTTCTGTTGGCAGATTATAGCAAAATAATTCTAACCTTTTCTTGCTAATCATGAACTTCGGCAAAGCAACGCCTGGTTCTGTCCTATATTTAAATTAACATTTCTTTAAAAGAATAGTAATGTATAATGTTCCTTTTCCTACCTCGGAAGAGTAGTAGAATGCTTCTCAATATATTCAAGCTTCGTACAAGGCAACGCAACGCACCGGCGCGGGCGCACGGATTGGTTTCACCGGCGATCATTTATTACAGCCGATTGTAACGGAGATCAAAGCCGCCGTCTGCGCAACTCACGCGTAAATTATTATTATACTTTGCGTTGCATAAATTTGGTTGGTATTTATTAAGCTTTTGTGCTATCAGAACTGCTCGCAAGGGCATACGAACAATGAAAGTGGATATAGGTTTAAAGTTAGTTACGAATTACACATACTTAATAATATGTAGTGTACACTAAGTATATAAGAATTTTATTATTATCTAGCTAATGCCCGTGATTTCGTCCGTGAGGATTTAGATTTTAGAGGTCCAGGAGGAGGATTTTAGAAAACCAGATGAAGAGTAACCAATATGCAGGTCCTCAAAACACAGCCATACTTATGCATGCAAAAAATCTCGTCTTCGTGATTGAAGAACTAACCAACAAACAAACACATTTTCGCTTTTATAATATTAGTTAACAATAAGTGCAATTTACTTAGAAAATAATGGCGTAGTGGTTAAGACTTCAGCTTCCTTTGAAAGGGATTTCCGGGGTTCGACTTCCAGGTTGCAACCTCTAACTTTTTGGAGTTATGTGCCTTAAGCAAGCAAAATAATATCCCTAGGTAACTTTAATTGTGAAGGAAAACATCGTGAGGAAACCTGCATGCCTTACATTTCTCCATAATGTTCTCAAAAAACAGCCTCATAAATAAAGCGATGTTCACCTAGATCTAGAACAATCTTCGACCCTCATGTCCAACGAATAAAGAGTGGAACATATATTTGAAAAAAAAAAAAATGTGCTCAAAGGGACTTGAAATCAGCCAAACTGCATTTTTCCAGCGTGGAGGACTATGGCATAAACCCAACTCATTCTGAGAGGAGACCCGTATTCGATAGAGGGCCGACGATGGGTAGAAATGATTATGATGATGTATTTCATAACCCATTCAAGTTTTGTCCTTCAAAAGAAACAGCATTAACAATATTAGAATCGTTTAATCTAAAGCAGCTAACAAAACAAAAGCCATACAAGCCGATCGTGAGGCACCAAGCTGATTCGATAAATTCTATACTGCAGAATCGTGTTTCCAGCTACGTAAGGAACATTCTTTGATTTATTAACTGTCGATGCACATAGCGGGTAAGCGAAGCAAAATATTAAATTAAATTTCAATATATTCTACATGCGATTTTGTCCCTTATTCCAAAGTTGAAACAGGGGGTTTTACTGTGAAGCGAAAAAGGTTTATATCTGCATCTTGCGCATTCGACCGAATTTTCACAGCATTCTCATTCCATTTTCGAATAGCTAGTGATAAATATATAACAGTTTTTCGAAAACACACGTTAATTGATTAGCTGAATTGCGATAATGACAGGTAATAAATTCCGCTTTGGACACGTGTTTTCGTTGGTGAATGATTGATTTATTATATTTTTCTGGCGTCTGTGCTCACCAACTGCTCGCGTTACCCGTTTCCAGTATTATAATATGCATCGAAACTGACCGAGTTAAATGGTTAGTACTTATCGTAATTCTTATAATTTATTTTCTTAATGTTAAGAGTATTTAAAAGGGAGTGTTTAAGTTTACTAACTTACACACTCCCTTCTACACACTAAGCAAGACAATAAGCGATATATATTTCGTTAATTGCGTACCTATCTAACAGAAAATTTCTTGCAGTTACTAAATTGTTTAAAAGTTCTAATAGATTTATCATAATATATTTATTCTTATAATTTATTTTCTTAATGTTAAGAATACTTAGAAGGGAGTGTACAAGTTTACTAACTTACACACTCCCTTCTACACACTTAGCAAGACAATTAGCGATATACATATATTTCGCTAATTGCGTACCTATCTAACAGAAAATTGCTTGCAAAGTTACTTAATTGTTTAAAAGGTCTAATAGATTTATCATAATATGTGAATATATTTTTTTTTATTCGATGACAAGATATCCCTTGACTGCGATCTCACCTGATGGTAAGTGACGATGCAGTCTAAGATGGTAGCGGGTTAACTTAGAAGAGGTATAGCAGTGTAAATTCAACCCATACCCCTAATCGGTTTCTACACGCCATCGTGCCGGAACGCTAAATCGCTGGGCGGCACGTCTTTGACGTTAGGGTGGTACCTAACTAGCCACGGCCGAAGCCTCCTACCAGACCAGACCAAAGACAATTTTGCAGTCGAAGTTTGTTTTTTTGGTGTCGAATTGGTAACCTCCTTTTTTTAAAGTCGGTTATAAACATAAAAGCATACCGTTTTTTAAATTCCATCACTTGACCCACTGACCAGAGCCTTATCGAGCAAACAGCTTGTTTACAAACATCCTAACCTAGGCTAATGATGAACGACAGGGCAAGGTGATCAGTGGGCCATTGACCCCTGGTAATGACTGCCCGATGACGCTGCACGTCAGCACGTGCCTTGGAGTTTTTTCAGTGTGACAGATGTGTGGCTGATGTGGTTTTTATCATTAGGTAGTTAACAATGTTACGCGTTATCCTCGAATATTATTGCTAGACCATTTATGTGAGGATAAATGGTATAATCCTCTTTAGACGACAACTTAGACTTTAGAGAATCAGAAAAAAAGAGAGAGAATCGTGATTGGACATACGATTTTAAGGACCTCCCTGGCACAGTGGTGAGCACTGCGGTTTTATATCTGAGAGATCTCAGGTTCGAAACCCGGTGGGGGCAATTTGGGAATTTATAATTTCTGAATTGGTCTGGTCTAGTGAGAGGCTTTGGGCGTGGCTAGTTACCCCCTACCGTCAAAGACGTGCCGCCAAGCGATTTCGAAGAGTTCGCGCGGGCATGTAGAAACCGACTAGGGGTGAGGGTTGAACAGTGGCGTGCACAGGGTAGGCAGATGATACAAAATGGAAAAAAAAATCAGTGCGAATTATAAAAAACTTAAGGGTAGGCATTGTACAAATTACAAAAAGCCTTAAGTTTTTATAACTCGTACTAGCGATTTTCTCCATTTTATATCATTTTTCCGCGTTATGCCTACCCTCTGTGCACGCCACTGGGGTTGAATGTACACTGGCATACCCCTTCCAAGTTAGTTACAGGTGAGAACGCAGTCAAGGGCTATCTTGTCATCGAATGAAAAAAATATATAATATATACCTACATTTCCATTCCAATTCTAGGATCTGGATGTCGAGCTTTTGACTCAATTAAGTTATCCCGTATCAAGTCAGCCATCATCAGATTTCTGCTGCCTGCTGCTATATCAACAGACATTGAGACGTCAAATGAATGAAGACTAATACTTTTTAGCGTGACTTTCAAAAAGAAAGTGCTACGCAAATTGAATAAAGTGCACATGATGGGGTTACGAGGGATAATAAATATCTTCATTGCTTAGGTACAAGTAGTAAGTACGAACTACTACTGAGTTTAGTAGTGTTCTTGTTAAATTACAAAAAGAAATGATATCCACCAAGATACTAGATACGTAGATATAATATTTTTTTCTTAATTAATTTTTCAAAAAAAAAACATACAACTGTAATTTAAAAATTACATTTCTCTAAACTGGTAGACCAGTTTATTGGCGAGTTGGCGCTCTTTTACTCTTATTAACTAACTCAAATATGAATCTATTTTACGCTGCGAAAAAATATATAGCGAAACCTTTGAAGTTCCGATATTTCACATGACTTAAGATACCTCTTCTAATGCAGACATTTGAATGCGAAATAAATGGCAAAAATATGCAGTTGAAAAATAATACAGGAGTTTCAGGAGCCCTACCACCAACGCTTAAAGTAGTATTTTAATCATTAAATCAATAATTATTTCAACATTGTTTTGTAACATAAGGAAGTCATTGTGTGACATCTCAAAACAATATTGAAATAATACTGGGTACTTTTCACGTTGGAGGTAGGTCCCAAGGTGCTTTTGCTACGATTCTGTGGAAGTCTTTCAAGACTTCAACCTTTAATATGCTATTAATATAATAATATATTACATGCAATCACATTTATATTATATTCGAGGTTCGTTGACAGTGACTGCATTAGTAGTTATTGGCTCAAATTGACATGTCCATCTTCATAACGGGAGCCGTCGCGTCGGATGGAATCCATTTCAGCCAATCACTACATGATATTTCAAAGGCTTTTTTTTACTTATATACCTACATGCATAATGTCAATATTTTTAGCTTTTACATTGATAAAATTCGTGTACTTAAATCTTTTTTATCTTTTCGAACTATACTTGATAGCCAAGTGGTAAGGACCGCGGTTTTTTTTATATCCGGGGTATTATTTGATCTCCCGGATCAAAAAAAATAATAAAGTACTTACTTTAGGGAGATAGGTGCGTTTAAGCGATTAAATATCACATGCTTCAACAAAGAAGGAAAACATCGTTAGGAACCTGCACCCTGAAAGTTTTCCATAATTTCTGCGAATTTGCGTTGGGCCAGACTTTTTCTGAGAGGAGACCAGCGCTCAGTAATGACTCGTTGATGGGTTGCTGCAGGGCGATTCAGACTTGTTCGATAACATACCGTGTCGATACGGTTAGATATCGATCTCTTTTTGTCGTGTGGATTCAGAGCCAGCGAAATATATGTTAACAAACCGAATCGATCGACAAATAAGTTATCGGACGGGTCTGAATCGGGGGGCTGACTTCGAGCATGTTGCTGATAATGGTAATGACATATCTAGTAGGTATCTACTAGTAGTGGCCATAGCATCAAAAGACGGCTCATGTGATAATCTCAAATATTGTGGCTCAAATACATAGGTTGGCTGACGGTCATTATTAGATACTATTTGTATATAAATCAAGTCAAATACTATAAGGTGAAATATAGATAGAGCTTAAAGTTCAATACCACAGTATAAGGAAGTATCATGATGATACAATAACGGCTGTAATTATTTGTTTAATAATTTGGATTTTTACCTAAGCCTGGTCCGGAATTAGTTAGTTTAAGCAATTGAAAATTATTTGTTTCAGGAAGACCAACTTGTGGCTCTTATGACAATCAAGACTCTACCACCGGTTCGAAATGCAGATTCTGCTGAGAAGAACTTTGTATTAAATCTACAATCAATAAGATGAATATTAAATATGTAAAAGTAAAAATAAACAAAGTATGAATGCCATAATATAGCACGGCATTGGCTTGTGTCGTGTTATTTTACATAAAAACCTGTCTGTGCGTGTTTATCTATCTGTGTATCAACGTATAAAGGCCAAGGTAAAATAAAACAAGCATTACCATAACTTAATACAATTTTTAATTCCTCCGTGTAACTTATCTGCGATCGATCTTTTACACAATTTCAATGTCATCTTAATACCAAAACAAGCATTATCACAATCCCATTTTCTAAGAAGCATAAGTAAACGATGACCAGCATTAGAAAAGTGGAACATAATCGGATATCAAGCGGCGCGACTGACATGTAAATCGTGATCAAACTGAGTCTCGAACCCGCTACCTCATACCTACTACCGGTGCCACTGCGCTGAGTCAGCAATTTTCTGAACACCTGCCGCCTAACTAGCATTAAAAAAGCTTAAACTCATCTAGCATCACAGAAATTTCAACTTTAAAATGATGATGAAAAGAGTATTTTTCCCCACTATTTAGAAGAGCTTTTCTTCGGTAGGTTCCGATATGCAGTTTAAGATAACAATGCCATGTTATTGTTAATTACAGCTTCAATAAACTTGTTATGAACAGATGTTTCTATCTTATCAATCAATTGATTTTGTTACTTATCTAGTTTGGACTCTATCTAAAATTACTAGTTGTTGCACGCGACTTCGTTTGCGTCCATTTCTGTTATTATGATCGCGATTAAGAAGTTTTTAAAAGAATATGCATAATTTTCCCCATTTTTGCAACATTTTTCACTGATGCTTCGCTCCTATTGGTTGCAGCGTGATGATATATAGCCTAAAGCCTTCCTCAATAAATTGACTATCCAACACAAAAATAATTTTTCAATTCGAACCAGTAGTTCCTGAGATTAGCGCGTTCAAACAAACAAACTCTTCAGCTTTATAATATTAGTATAGATTACCAGTCTATAAGCAACATGGTTTACACTACTTTTGACATTTAACTGTCACGATATTTACACCTATCATTATCGTTCTTCTTCTTTTGGGAGTTATAGTAGCTTCAACCTGTTCTTTTAGACCCATTCCATCGATCACTTGGACTCATTGTATCACAACGTGGAGTATCTATTATGGATTTTGATCACAATTATTTACATTCCCAATTTAATACTAACCTTACACTTATTTTCTAGGATCTGCTGAGTAAAATGTCTCTACAAATCTTTTGTGCTTCTTCGTGTTAGATTCAAAACAACTTTTAAAACATCAATATAATTATTTTATTTCTTCTTTTTGAGTTCTCGTGCGAGTTTTGACTTCACAAGTACTACATATTTATTACATTCTGACTTAGACTCAGCTTCAGGTAAGAATCTTGATACATAGTCAAAGCATAACCGTCTACCTTCGTCAAAACTTTATCTAACGCATCCATATAATCATATTCGTTCTCTTTTTTCCCATAAAATATAATTCTTTGATCCCTAATGCTAAAAAAAGTAAAGATGTTTTTAATCTACCATTTGAGAGATTGACAGGTCGGTTCCCGCGGCGGCGAAGGATCAGGTAAAAACCTTGATTAAAAATATTTCAGCGAAAGCTTCTCAGATGTTATCGTGTTTTATATTATCTTCCCATATTATGCGTAGTTTATTATTTACTTTGTTAATGTAGGTGGCAGGTGCCTATGTTTCAGCTATTTTTCATTTTTGTAATATATGTATATTAGGTAGACACTTGATAACACGGTAATACAGAAATATTTACTTCATTATTTCACCAAATTAATACCTTAAGTTGACAAGCGGGGATTTTAAGGTTTGTAAAGGATTTTATACAATACTTATACTCATTTTTATACTCTCTTAATCTTGCTACCAAAAAAAAGCTAAAAATTTATAAAAAAGTATATTTAGCGATTTTAATGATACCTACTTTCAATGTGATTTCTTGAAACAGCATAAAAACGAAAGATTTTCACAAATTGACCTTTTAAAAGACACTACAAAGTTTCTTTCACGATATTTAAGTTATAAATCGTACCAACCTGTCATAGTTGCCGATGTCTCTACTAGCGCATGCACCCTAAAACATCCATTTCTCAAATTGCATGGCCGATTCAACAGAAGCGCGGTCGAGGACCCTCAGAAAAAATATCGAAGTAAAACCATCCCCTAAAATTATTTTAGTGAAAAGAAAGAAACTTAATACACCCCACCATGCCTCCCTGTAGGCGCACCCCTAGCTCTGTCAATGTGCGTGTGACGTATGTACCTAAGTGTGGGTGCCCTCCGAACCAAGCAGCTGACAGCCGGATATTGAAACGCGAAAGTTTTGTTCATAATATTATTCAGATGTATATTATGTTCTGTCGTTCTGAAAAGTATAAATTACTTTTTCAGAATTTTGCTAGCATTAAAACGTACGTCATAATTACAGAACTTACTGAATTTGAAACTGACATAATTGAAAGCATCATCATCGCAATGTTACATTATAGTGTTAGTTACTTAATTAATACTTACATCTACTTTAGAATTGAATATTTAGATAATTATAAAAATAAATCAGGTGCATTATCGAAATAAGTTGTCCAAGAAAACTTGTTAAATAAATCACTTGTTTTATTAAAACAAGTGCTAACCAAGAACACCTCGTATATTTGGATTAACAAAACAAACTATAAATACAACAATTTTAACTTTATTAATAAAAGCAATAAAATACTTTAGTAAATAATAATCTGAGTGTATTGAAAAATCCTTTATTCAAAACACAATCTCCAATTTTTATAACACAAAACTTTCTTTGCACTCCACACCCAGAACCGTACCGGGCGGTGTCGTGAAATCAACACACACATACACACACGTCAACGAACCCCACCGAAGGGCACAAAGCTTGCCAGTGACTACCGAGCCAAGATATGAGCTATACCGCGATGTGTATAATGTATATCGGTAGGTAGGTATACTACATAAGCATGCGAAGGGTGACTTTGTACTGGGTGAATTTTAAAAACCTAAAGAACTGACGAGTTCGTGATGTATTTGTAATTTTTGTACTATACTAGCTATAGCCAGAAATTTCGTCCGCGTAGAGCTACGTTTTTAAAATCCCGCGGGAACTTTTTGTTTTTCAGAAATAAAAGCCCGCGTGTGCTTCAAATTACTTCTAATTCAGTACTTGAGTATTAAATTATCATTTGCGCACCTACATTTGCGCGTAGGTATATTAATTTTATTATAAGATTCAATTGTAAACATAATTTTTCTTGTGTTTAGCAATAAAGAATTTTCTATCTATCTACCCGTGTTTATTTTTCTAAATTCTTGATATTTTTTAATCTATGTTCGTTAGTAAAAGAGAAAAATATGATATAATTGTTATAAAATATTAAAAGTACGTACCACGAGAATTATAATTATTGTGGTACGTACTCGAAATTGCATGGACCAATTATGTCATTGAACCACGAATTAAGTCTAAATTTTTTAGAAAAATATGATGTTTACCAAAGGGTGGGATCTATTTCAATTTAGAATATCTTTACCTACTCTAATGTCTACAACAGCAAGACTAGGAGAGCTAATTCTTAGAATAGAAAAGACGAAACTGTAAACCAAGTAAAACCAAATATATCTAACATGATATAATTTATATCCCTAAGCCTGTGATCGAAACATTAAAATCCACTCCAAGTATCCCCTCCATCTCGTCATCGCACGTACGTTTGCAGTTCTCAAATCGACTCTACGGATTACAACCTCCTCACGACGAAGCTTGCTACCCCAAGTAAATAAGGGTTGAGTCCAAGGCATAAGACAATTATATATTATACATATACTCTTATGCCTTTTCGCTAACCACTACTTTAACATGGCCTGCGAACTTTAAGGGCTTATTTGACCATCGCCAACTATTTGTACCCACGTATAACAGACGTTTGACAGATTTTTAATAGAAAAACTGTCTGAACGTTTGAATTGCTATTTTAATATGGGTTTTTATTGGTTTTCTAATATATAAGATATGTAATAATAATACTTAATCACACTAATATTATAAAGGCGAAAGTTTGTATGTGTGTGTGTGTGTGTGTGTGTGTATGTTTGTTACTCCTTCACGCCACAACGAATGAACCGATTTGGCTGAAATTTGGAACGGAGATAGCTCATACCCAGGATTAAAACATAGGCTACATTTTATCCCGGAAAAGTACAGAGTTCCCATGGGAATCAAAAAACCTTGATCCACGCGGACGAAGTCGCGGGCATTATCTAGTATAATATAAAACTAAATACTAAATTAAAACTAAAACGTAAATATCAAAAATAAAAGCTAAATATAAAAAATATCATCTAAACCACTGGAGGAAAAGTGCCCAGAACGCTGGCTGCGTTACCCCGCAGTTAACGTTTTAATTTATACGTTTTATTTTAGTTTTAATTATTTTTACTCGGTTAAAAGTAATAATCAGCGTCGATCCGTCGATGGCTCGAATATTAAGCTCATTGATTTTATTCTTTCAATATTTACAAAATTAAAGTCTTGTATAAACTTTTACTTTCTCAACATATTAGTTTTGCTTTTACTTTAGTTACCTTTGTACAATTTACTAATAAATAATTCTGGTGATGTGACTAATTATAATACTCGCTATAAGTTTATCACTTGTTATAGTATCTCCAAGAGAAGGTATACAAGGAAGTTTAAAAGAAAACCGTCGCACGGTTTTTCGAAGTGGAAAAAGAATACCTATACAAGTATACAACGTATAGACACTTTTCTTATGGAACTTTTTCTTAGATTTCAGATTTATTTAAAAACTTCAAAAATAATAATTTCAAAAATAAGGCTACATAAGAGTTTTCTTAATTTAATTCCTGATCTTTATTAAATTATATTCATACCTTCCCGCAGAATCAACCTATTCATAGATGATGAAAATCCTAACGGTTCCTACTTACAGTCCCTAAGAATAACTCGGCATAGGGGTTTTGTTTAATATACCTAACTAGTAGGGCGCGTGGGTGCGCGGCTCGCTAAAGCGAACCGCGGTTTTTCTGGCCACCAAGTAGACCTTTGGGTCTTGATTATCTTTTTCTAAAAAACCACTCTTCTATCTTTTATACTCTCTGAGATAGACACCGTCGAAATTTGTATGGCCGCCATCTTGAATCGGCCATTTTGAATATTTTTCAGCTCCCTGCCAATTGGATGAGGTTTCGAGTGATTTTTGTTTGGGCACCCTCAACCTATCTTGAATACACTGACCGTGCTCCTCACCCATCTCCGAAATCCTCAATCATCAGCTCCCTCCATATTTTTCATCCAAATGAATTTTTGTCCTCTATACGAAACCATCAGCGGAAAGGAACGTATCAAAGTCTTGCACACATTTTACATGAAAAAAAATATCCGCCATCTTGAATTTTTCTCTATTCATCACGTAGACCATCGGGTCCTGATTATCTTTTTCCGAGAAACCACTCTTCCATCATTCATAGTCTCCGAGATAGACATCGACGAAATTTGTATAGCCGCCATCTTGAATCCGCCATTTTGGAGATTTTTTTCAGCTCCCTGCCAATTGGATGAGGTTTCGAATGACTTTTGTTTGAACACTCCCCACTTATCTTCGATACCCTGGCCGTGCTCCTCACCCGTCTCCGAAATCCTCAACCATCAGCTCTCTCCATATTTTTCATCCAAATGAATTTTTGTCCTCTATACGATACCATCAGCGGAAAGGAACGTATCGAAGTCTTGCATACATTTTATAAGAAAAAAAAAAATCCGCCATCTTGAATTTTTTTTATTCATCACGTAGACCATCGAGTCCTGATCATCTTTTCCCAAGAAACCACTCTTCTATCTTTTATAGTCTTCGAGATAGACACCGACGAAATCTGTATGGCCGCCATCTTGAATCCGCCATTTTGAAGTTTTTTTTCAGCTCTCTGCCAATTGGATGAAGTTTCGAGTGATATTTGTTTGAACACTCCCCACCTATCTTCGATATCCTGGCCGCGCTCCTCACCCGTCTCCGAAATCCTCAACCATCAGCTCTCTCCATATTTTTCCTCCGAATGAATTTTTGTCCTCTCTACGAAACCATCAGAAATTTTGAAAAGGAACCAATTAAAGTTTTGCATATATTTTGTATGGAAAAAAATAAATTCCGCCATCTTGAATTTTTTTTCTATTCATCAAGTAGACCTTCGAGTCCTGATCATCCTTTTCCAAGAAACCACTCTTCCATCCTTTATAGTTTCCGAGATAGACACCGATGAAATTTGTATGGCCGCCATCTTGAATCCGCCATTTTGGAGTTTTTTTTCGGCTCTCTGCCAATTGGATGAGGTTTCGAGTGACATTTGGTTGAACACCCCCCACCTAACTTCGATACCCTGGCCGGTGCTCCTCACCCGTCTCCGAAATCCTCACTCATCAGCTCTCTCCATATTTTTGTTCCGAATGAATTTTTGTCCTCTATACGAAACCATGAGTGAAAAAAATTTTTTCCATACAAAATTTTACAGGAGAGGTGATCAATGAGTCAGTCAGTCAGTCAGTCAGTGAATCAGTGAATCAGCACGAGTAGCTATATATATAGTAATAATAAACTTATTAGTGAGATTTAAAGATTTATTTGTATTTCTTGTATTCACTCTATAGAGAGACGTGTATAAATACACGTCAAAGATCAGTATTTATTGAACTGATTCATGCTAAACCATTTGAACCTAGCTTAATACACCAGCTGAAGCACGGCTCTGCCGGAACAGCATGTACTAAAGTAAATCCTCCTTTATCCGTTATTATACTTACTTATTATCTTCTTAGCTGAATTTAATAACAGCTTTAGCTAAATATAAATAAGCTAAATATGATGCCCTCTCCTCTAACATACTGGGCCTACACTACCAACGTTAGTTTAGTTAAAACCTTAAAGCAATTACGTAACGTCGTCATTATATGACATCTCATAACAAAAATGAAATAATACCTACTGTTATGGTGCTGCATTGGTACTCGTAGTTAAGGCATTGTTTAGTACTGGAACGATGCGTTTCAAATATTCTCCTGCAAGTTTCTTCCAAGGTTTACCTATTTGAAATGGTTTCTAATCAAAGAGCATGTGAACGTATTTCTTTGAATTTTTTGGTACTCTTTTAAAATATTATTCAAAAGATACCGCTATCCAAGCAGTATAGATGCAAGTCATCAGCTTCTTCCTTTACTAGTCCCTCGGGGGACTCACCGGGGACTCACCTGCCGATCGAAACCTTTCTACTCACCGCTCCGTTGTTTCACCGTTTTATTTTAGAGAATCTATGGGGAAAGAGTATTTTTTGCGAGGTTTTCCTAGCAATGGAAAAAAGAACCAACTAAATAGGTACCTCCTAATAAGGTAATTATTGTCACTGTCTTTAGCTTTGCTTTGCCGCTTTGACATTAGGTTCCTATATTTAAACGGATTTTGTTGTCTGTAGTACCTATAGTATGTTTGAGTCCCTTAGTCGAATCATATTATGCGGAAGTATCTTAGAACCAAATTCAAAAACCTCTACCATTATGTTTTTAATGGAATGATGTTCACGACTTCAGCAATGAGAAATACGACAACGAACTGCAACTTTTAGTTTAAACCAGATAAATGTAATTTTTAACGTATATGGTAAAAATATCACCTATAAGTGAGGTTAACTTAGGTTAGGTTCATTTAATTTACTTGTTAAATAAATAGCGACCAGATGCAGAAAGCTTATTCATTATAATTACTTAATAATTTACAGTAACCAACTGAACAATTACAAAATTACTAGTTATTTCTTGTATTCACACAAAGAGCTTGCTGACATCATAATATCTTTTAAAGTTGATGGAATACATCAGAGATATCAAGCAACCAGTTTGTTGCACTTTAATTGAGTGTAACTAATCATATAATCACCAACAAATGACATGCGAGCTTCAAACATGGCGTAGATACATAACTTACATTTGATTTTAGCGTTAAAATAAGATTGTACCTACATTAAAAGTGATATTTTGACTAATTACTCGATTAGATACTACATAATTATTATTATTTTAGATAACTCCTGAGTTTTTTGCCGGCTTTTCTCAGCATCTGCATTCCGAACCGTTGGTAGATTTATGACGTGTCAAAAGAGCTACAAGTTGGTCTACATGAAATAAATAAATTTTGAATTTGAAAAAGTTAAGATGGAATTAACTTTATTGGAACTAAAATTAACCTACTTTTAATGGTCTAAGGGAATAATATCGAAACTTCTTGTATAAATGTATCCAATCCATTAGTTCTCTAAGGCTCAAAATGTTTTATCAAATGCAGACGAACTACAGACACAACATAATATTTTGGTCGCATAAGTTAACTACTATGGGTCCCCATCATTTATATAGAATATCGTGCATCTACGGACTAAACAATGGGATTCCATAGTTTAGTGCCTAGTTAGTTTAGTTTATGTTTTTTTTTAATTATTAAAATCTGGACTATCCTAAACAGTGGCAGTGCAAACTATAATAATAGTTCCCAATCTTTAAAAATTAGCTACCGTTAACTACTGACTACATCTATTCCCCTGAGACACATGAGTCGCCGAAAAGAAGCAAAAAATATTCGCAATAAATCCGTCAAAATGCAGACAGTAGCGTAATCCTGTTATTTGCATACAAATCTCTTAACAATAAACTCTTTTGTTTATTTTCGAAAATCTGCAAAAAAATTTAACCCTTTTAGTCTTAAAACCAACCCTTTTAGCTCTTTGACGCGCCGATACAAAAACTCTTTGTCAACACAGAAGACTTCACAGCCTTTTAAAAACTATCCAATTTGCCAATAACTTTTTTTAAGAAAAGAAATGGCTTTTAGAGAAATAGTGATCACAGAAAGAACCTTACTGAAGTCTAGAAATGCAATGAATGAAATTAATACAAAACCTATGATACCTATAGCAGGTTGAAAATTATGTTACAGTTTTTTAGATTGATGAAAATTTTAATAATCAAAAGAATTAACTCAACCAAAAAGCAAAACAGAAACAGTAAAAATGAGAAAAAATGACTGGAATTTATTTAAAGAAACCAAGCCTTTGATTCGAATCATCTAGCTATTCTGCATCGGCTACTTCTCCAGGTTTAACAGACATCGTTTTAAAATAAATAAACAATGACGTGCTCATGAGGAGACATAAAATGGATAAGGAAAGGCTGATGAAGAGTCTGCGTAGCCTTGCTCACACATTTGAGCAACGATACTCGCCACCCAACCAATGTTGGTAGGTTTCATCTTAAAGTTCGTATATTAGTTTCACTATTCACGTGTTCCCATCCTTAACGTCAAATAAGAAGCATTCCTTAAAAATAGGTATAATCGATGAAACTAAAAGGCCAGAAATCTTACGAAAGTAACCACGAAGCAAATATAATGATAATAAAATTAAAACAAAATCGAATTTACATTGGCTTTGTATCAGAATGATAAAAGTACGCGTCAAGGCCCGTGTAAGCGCGAGTACGAGTGGAAGATACGTAGCGTGCCGACCGCGGCCACACAATGAGGGGACGACGTTGATTGATGACTTCACATTGAACGAATACATTACGATTTTTGCTTTCATTTCGTTTGATTCGAATAGCGCAAGGTTATGATATGATACGATTGACTGTTCAAAGGATGCCATACCCACAGTACAAAATCCTTACATGAGAGCTGCTGGTATTTACCTACTCATTACTTTTTAAAGAACTATCTCGTTATTATACCGGTTGGTTTTGGTATTACGCCTCACCTATGCTTTCGTGTCGGATTGCTGTCCTGTAGAATTGTGGAAGTGAGGAAATAGTCCACCTGTGTTTGTGCAATTTTTCACTGAAATATCTCTTGGTTACTTGTTGGCTAGACTGCATTGAGATTAGTTGTCGTGGACAAAATGGGGTTCCGAAAATTTTGCGTTTCACGTTGTCGTCATTTCATGTTTGCGTTTCACATACCAAAGGAAAAAGTATAAAAGTTATCATAAGTTTAAAAAATGCAGCAGTATGTTAAATTTTTAATTTGTTTTCAAATGCTAAAAACAGACCGTTCTATGAAAGTTAAAGTTATTTTCAAGCAAGAACTAATCGCTCTTAACTTAGAATAAAATTTATAGATTTTTCACTTAGACTTAAATGTAACAGATTTTTGGCAGGACATATTTTTTGTGTCTCGTTTTAACCCTGTCAAGACAAGTCAGAGCACAGTCTACAAGATAAAGGAGATTTAGGCCTTAAAGTAGGGGCTATAAATAAGAAATAGTGCATAATTTTGTATTTAGACTATATTTTATTTTATTGGTTTTATATTCACATTTTTTTACTATTGTAATTACAAAACAATGTTTCCGTTAAAAATTTTTACTTCTTATTTTGTACTTAAATTTAAGTCATTGTCTAAATCACATTTTAGCTAGATAGGTATAATATAAAAAGTTAATATCCCAAAAAAAGTAGATAAAGTGTAAATGGCAAAATGAACACCGATTATTTTTGATTGATCAATAGTGGTAGAAAAATAAAATAAGAAATACAACTAAATAAGAATTAATTACATCAGTATCACAAATTATTAACAGTTTTTTATTAAATAAAGATTGAGAGTGAAAAACTGGACATTATAATTATTTTACCGTGTGAAAGTTTAATAACTAGTACGCATAAAAATAAATAATAGTATGAGTGTCGTTAATTTTACACAAATTAATTATTATTTACATAGTAACAAAACAGCAAATCTTGTATGACTTCCATACGAAATTAGATGAATTAGAGACAAATTACATAATTTCAGCTATTTATATGGTAAAAGTGAACACAGTTATATAAATAAAGGCTCATATCTTCATTTACACATACCAGTTTGTATACCATATTATGCTTCACTGGCAAAGGAAGTAAGGGTTTTGTTTGACTGTTTTTACTAAGCCATACATGTGCCACTTTGCCAAGATGAATCCAAGATTAATCTTGCTCCCAATGAACGTGTAAAATACATCAATCAACTTTATTTGCCATCCAATTCCATTTTTACTGTCGCATTGCTTTAACAATCTGTGGATGATGTATTTTGAGCCGCAATTAAAGTTCGTGGTTCTTTCCATGTTCATGAAATAAGATATACTTACTAGTATTACTCGTAATCGCATTTTTTGAAAGTACTGATTATAAAATTTATTCTCAAAATTATTAACCTCCAAGTATTGGTAACTTTTTATTAATTTTAGCCCTCGTATGGTAGTCAAATAGTGAGTAGGTATGTATGTAGGTATTAATAATTTTTTACAGTTACATTATTAACTTTGTCGACAATGACTTAACGAATAAAGTACAAATTCAACACTCAGATGTCCATTCCTACCCTAAAATAATCACACTTTTGACATTGTAAAGTTTTCCACTTAACTATATCCAAACATCCAAAATTATGACTGGTATACACTATTAGTACTTACACAACTTAAATTAACTTAAGTTACTGTATAATCATCACTTTATAACACCTTTTTTAACACGAAGGAATGGTAAGAAATTATTCAAAGTTCATCAATGAAAATATAGCATCTTCTTTAAATTCTAAAGATTATAAGGCGGTAAGACCATAGTCTGATTTTATAACTGGTGTGTTTCCTGTACCAATACCTGTTCCACAGCCAGTGTTACCAACTGGTGAACCATGGGTAGATAAGTTCGCAACAAGAGATGGATCCATGCCTGCATGCAATCCCATCATATGTAAATGGTGTGCAGTCATAGGATGGCCTGGATTCATTTGATTGCCTGGATGCGACATAGGACTAATTGCAGGATCATGCGTCATATTCTGCTGCGCTCCAACACAGTGAAGTTCATTCATTATATTATCTGTTACATTTTCTATGCTATCAGGCCGTCCATTATTATTCGATTTCTTCTTATCATTATTATTGGTATTCTTATTGGATCTACTCTTTGGTGCACCCTTAGTCGTGGTCGTTGTGACTCCGGCTGGATTAGTTTTTCTTCTAACATTTTTGGTATTCGGTAATTTATTATCTTTTTTCCATTTCATCCGTCTATTCTGGAACCATATTTTGATTTGCCTCTCGGATAAGACTAGAGTGTGAGCTATTTCTATTCTTCTTCTTCTCGTTAGGTACCGATTGTAATGGAATTCTTTCTCCAATTCTAATATTTGGTGCCTCGTGTACGCCGTCCGCTGTCTTTTTGGCTCCATTCCTGGTTGAAAGGTTCCATTAGCTGTGGAAAAACGAAAGACTTTATTATTTAAAAAAACCTGTATACCTTTAATTATTATTGTTACGTTGATGAGGAGTAATACTCAACAACTCGTAAAGACGGGTTTTAGGAACCTTTAACGAGCACGTTCAAGGTTCCAAAGCCCGTCCACGGTAGGCGAATTTTGTTAGACGCATGTTCCGTAAACTCTAAGTTCCTCAAGCGTAGAGGCTTTCGTAAACGCTTTATGATTAAATTAACATTCACCAATTATAAAAGAAGTTCTAGATATATAGCTACAGATACTCATAGAAATTACGGAATTAAATAAAACACAGGAATGGCTAAAAAATTGTACTAATTTATACCTAACTAGATAATAATTTATCGCGTAACTACGTACCTACTTCATATAAAGCAGTGTTGCGTGCCGGGGACGTTACTGAATAATGTATACGGTAACAACCTCTCGGGGCAATGTTAATTAATGTGCATAATAATTACACGTGTACATGGGCTTCCTTTTTGCTTTTGATTAATTGCGTTTAGCAAATTAGTTTATATAACAAGTAGGTAAGTAGACTGCACTTGCGTGGACTTCGTTTGTTAGTTAGATTAGTTTATGATCATAAATATGGATATTTATTTAACATGGATGCGTAAATGTTTGAATCTAACAAGAATTTGAAAAATGATTATTTCAGTTTATCACGCGGATAAAGTGACCGTTTTTATCTAGGTTTTTCAGGAACTACGAAGATTATGATTTCAGGTTCTTTTATGTCTAGGTCTTCAAAGACCTACTGAATTTTTTGCATGAATACTGTTAACAATATTCATGTAAAAAAACCCGATCGATCCGTTGCTACGTGATTGAAGGACAAACAAATGCATTTTCACATTCTGATTTAAAATTATTTATTTATTGCATTATTGTATAGTACCTACCTACTAAGTACCTACCGTAAGAAAGCTAGTACCTACCTACAGGTACAATACATAGGTACATATAAAGTATGATTTAAGTGTTCCTTCGAATACTATCTAAGTGATATCTACGAACAATACTTATTATTACTATCATCAAAAAGCTTTTAGAGGTATTCCTTTAATATGCCTACTTCAGAAAAATAACAAAAATGTTATAATAATTCGAAGACCTTTTTCATAATTCCACATTCACTGTATCAAAAGCTTAGTTAGTCATTATTACGCTTATAAGGGTTTGTGACCTTTATACGAGTGTTCATAATAGAAATCAATACAATAGTTACTTAGTAAAGAATCAGCGAAGGTATTGTATAAAAATTCTTAATTTCCTTCCGAGGAAATTGCTTTTGTACGCAAACTTAAAAGAACTTTCATGGAACATTCTTTTATGAAAAGCTTTATTTAGTAAATGCGAAAAATGTAAAGGTAAAACTCAATTTATTTTCCTTGTCTAAGGTTTAAGTAGATGCCATTATTTTGTAATTGTGTAGCCTAGAATTTTATGACTTATTACACGACTTCGTCCGCGTGGTTTACACTAAAACATCAACTAATGAAGGGTCTACTAACAATATTAAACTGAGCAGGCTCCTAAAACTTTAAATTAAGATATCTTTTTCCATGAGCCGATTTTTAAGCCTATAGTAGCTACATATTGGTAGGCAGTAATAGCTAAATATATCAATATTGTAACATTTTCTTTTTAGAAAAGAGAAACTAATGATTTCTTGCCGGCTCTTCTCAGCAAAATTGATTTTCCATCCATTGTAGAGTCTTCACTTGTCATAAAAGCCACAGGTAGGCCCATAGGAATTAAATAAAGAATTTTGAAAAAGTAATATTACAATGTGTCTTGGAACTTCACTTCACTTCCATCATCTTTACCACCTTTGCATGAAAATAAATATGAATACACAAGAGATTTTTGAATGGGAATGGACGGAAGCTTGTTGTACCTACATCGATGGTGTTGAATAATATCAGCGCTGCTGATGTGTACCGTGTCGACAAATATGTTACATAAAATGCGGTGGGCCCTTGGCGATCAGCCATAATTAAGCAATCTTTAACAGGAAATCTATAAATATAGATTTGAAAAACAATTTTTTTACAGGGTGGAAATGATGAGTGCAGAGAATGCGCTCCGGCGATCTCTCAATAAAAATAAGCACATAATTAATAAAAAAAAATAAAGATATTAAAATACAACACTACTACGTAACTCCGTAGTAAAATGTTTCAGATAAATAAAATAATATAAAATTAAAAAAAACCGAAATTATAAGAGAACTTGAAGTATCTCACTTTTTTTTAAATTATTATTATTGAACGACAATTTTTTTCGTTAGATTTATTGTACCTATTTTTAATTTTAGAAAAATATAATCGCCTGCGAAATTTATTTTTTCAGTTGTATGGGTAGTATTTCAAAATAAAATATCTAATAATATGTTATTATTTAACCGTATCACCAGCAGTCGGCATAATTTCGATTTCTGTTTTTCGTTAAAAAAAATTAACTCGAGTGCATTCAGCGTTTGGAAAGATAAAACTAAACTGACCAAACCACAAATCTACAACTATGCATAACCCAGAATTCATGAAGTCAGTTTTCAGTAGCAACCAATTTAACGATGTGTGATTGGTATTCGCCCACTGAGATTTAATCTACCACTGACAGTATCGACAACACAGATGGAATGCACTAGATAATACACTTGTAGATGATATACACCAAACCAATTAAACTCGACGACTTTTTAAACGACACATTAAGAATTTTACATTCATTTTTTCCTTGAAACCCTCTTTACAAAACCAGAATTAAGGTTAAACGTTGAAATGACTACGCATTCTAAGCAATATTACAAAAAATCTTTTGCAAAGTCAAAAAGCCAAATTCATTGAGAAATAGAATCAGCCTTTGTGTGGTAGATACTTAGATATTTAAGGTAATCTATAGATCAAATAATCTATAGTCTTATATCTAGATAGTAAAGTAATAGGGCAAAGCTGAATATGAAGCTATTAAAAGCAGAGAGAGATGCTACAGTCGATTTCCGAATTGAAATGTAAAAAATGGTGAAATGGAAATGTGTCTAATCCTACTATTTTTCGGGACTCATCAAAAAATCCATTTAAAAGAAACAACTATGCTCCAAGTAAGGTCAATAGCACACTATAGAAAGATATTTGCCTCAGAATCCTGAAACAAGATATAGATGACTAAGCAATAATTCAGAAATCCTTTTGCAAAGGGATACAAAACCAGTAAAGAATTCGAGACTGACCGCAGGAATGGTATGCGCGGTTGTCGGCTGGCCTCTGAGATTTTAGCTAGGTGTGACAGGGGATCGACCAATATTGTAGATTGAATGCACTAGTCTTCTTGTATAAATATATAAAAAAAGGACTGTCTGACTGATCTATCAACGCACAGCTGAAACTACTGTACAGATTAGGCTGAAAGGCATACGTCAGATAGCTATTATGACGTACGTATACACTAAGAACGGGTTTTTGAAAATTCAACCTCTAAGGGGTAAACTAAGTAAAAGCTAGTTACAAATATTTTTGTCAACAGAAGAGTGGTGTTTAGAAGTTTATTAAAAACAACGTAAGAGTTGTGGTCCGAGAACGCGTAGAGAATTTTGGTAGGTAGCTGTTTTGTAAAAACGCTGGTGTAAACGGTTTCAAAAGTTGTGGCCAAAAAGAGCTTTAATAATTTTTGGAAGTTGTTTGATAAAAACCCAACTTCATGTTATGAAAAAAAAATTAAAAATCGGTTTGACCGATTTGAATATTTTTTCGTTTTGTTTCCCATAATACAGAGATGGTTTTAAAACAAAATAAAACAGGGAAATCTAAAAGAACAGGTGAAAATCGAGAAAAAAAATAGAATTAGTAATTTTGCACAGGAATCCTCATTTCGGATAATAGAAGGCGGCTGTGTTAGCGAAGCCGCGGTTAAAAACTAGTCTTTTAATAAAAATGGTACCTAATGTGGAATATGGTTTCAATTTTATGGATAGCCTAATTTTCAAGTTACTTTCAATTATTCTAATATCAAACGCTTATCATTCTATAGGCTTATTGTTTAGATCAGCTTTATTCAAATCCATCTCTTCATTTAAACGTAAAGCAAAAACTGCCAAGCCAATTACTAACTGTCCATTTTTGAGATTGATTACAATTTATGATCAACTCATAGAAGCTGGTAATTAGTTAACAATTATGGTAATAACGGAATCCAGCACTGTAATGGACCTCGAGTGGGCCACGTATAGCTTTAATTACTCATTGTTTATCACGCTAAAATTGAAACCCGTTAGGCTACCGGGCGCCGGACGCGGCCACCACTCGATCTTCGCTTCGTTAGCCACTATCACGTCATCGGACGATGACAATCTGAATTGAATTACGGACTACCTGCGAGCGTGTGGTCTCATAAGAGATCTTTTAATCTCAGGCCCATCTCGCGACGTACCCTATCAAACCCACTCGGTGGTCCTTCATTACGACCAACTTACCATCTTGTACCACCATTATGGAGTGAAAAATGTTGCAGCACTGACAGGTGTCGATAAGGAGTGCACCACGATTTTGTATTGCGAATGATGATATGCTGAACACTAGTTTTTGCGAGCCGACTTAATCGGGATTCATTTAAGCCCTCTTTCATCTTATTAAAGAGGTCGTTGTTCACTCTCTATTCTCTCTTATTTAATGTGCACTGCAGTATAAGAACTTCGCAGCGCTTGCCTTCGTAGTTATTTTTTTATTACATCTCAGAGACGCAGAATTTTATTTTTTATTAACTTTAATGCCAATTTCACCGTAGCCGAGGAATAAACATATTTAAGGGCTGATTTCGCCAACGAAAAGCGTAAATTTAATTTTTTGACAGATTTTCAATACAAAAACGCCAGAATGTACATCTGTGTATCTCGTTAGTGAATTCGGCACTTAATAGATTTTCAGTACAAAAAATGTCAGAACGTCCAATTTATTCAGCCGTTAGCGGTTCAACGTTACTGGGCGATGATGAATTTGGCACATAATAAGCAAACTACGGCAACTATCTGCCTATCGCAGACGCGCTTTTGACTATATCAAAATACCTGTAAATACGTAGTACATTAGGTACTGCATAAACTGTAAACTGTTTATGTGCTTTTGGTAACTAAAATTGCTGTAAATAGGTATTAATCTACGTTACTGTGTAAATTGTAAGTAACAACAACCTGATCCTTATGATTATGTTAATATTGTTAGTTATGTTCTACATTGACAATATCACGATGGCCACATCTACCAAGTGTTTTATGATAATTTTGCAGCTTATTCTATTCTTGATAGCTCGGATGTTAGTTTTAATGTCACGAAGGCGCTGTAAGTGTGAGGGGTTTTTTTTCTGATGATGGCATGAAAGCCATGAGTTCTTCAATATTATGATAGGTATTTTAGATAGTAATTAAGATTATATCTCTCACTATCATCAACTTATGTGGTATGCGAGGTATCTTCATGTGTCGTTGAATCCAGTAGCTTGTACACAAGCAAAAAAAGTGTTGTGTCATTGCTACTGAGATAGTCACCAATAGGTAACAACTAAACTAGAAAGTAACAAGTGTTATTCAAACGCTATAATTATTATTATATAGAGCTCTACATTGGAGCCAAAAACACTAAAAACGCTAAATGAAAGTACCACAACTTCAGTTTTCAAATCATCCCTGTGCTTTAAGGTTTACAATATAAAAAGATAATATTTTTATTTAAGACAAGTGATTGAAATAAAACTATTAAGAATCTATTAATTAAATAAATAATAAAAAAAAATGTTTCCTACAATAGTAAGTAGGTACACTACTTCACAAAATCATTGCATCCTATGGATTTTTTTCTAAATTATGGACCCATAGCTGCAAGTTGCAACCATGCCTTTAAATAATCTTTGATAATTGGATTGGTCGGCATTCGTAATAGTAGATGAATATTTGTAAATGAGGCACATAATTCAGCTAAATCAAGTCCAATAAAAGAAAAGGATAAGATAAGGGGAAGATATCAACTGCAAAATCCAACTCTGATGGGCAACATTCAGGAAGCTATAAGATATTTATTTTTGATTCAAAAAGCTGAAGTAGGTAGCAATTTTGAATTTTGAATTTTGAATAAGTGGAGCAAACAGTTCGAAAAATCAACGGTCCCAGTACTAGAGTGACCACTTTGCACCAGAAAGCGCAGTGTTGCCAAAATCCATTTAAATCCATTAAATGGATTGACTGCATCAAATGAATGCAATAATCGCAATGAGTAGATAAACGCAGGTGACGTAAGACCGTGATGTAGTGGCCCTTGCAGGAGACCTGTGTCCATAAGCGGAAGTGTATCATTTTATAAAGCAGAAGAAGAAGGAGAAGATACTAAACCCATTTTCATATGCAGAAGATACTGAAAACCAACGTTATGTACGTACTTCTACCGATTTCTCCACCCTCTAATTTTTTAGAGGTATCTAGGTAAGAAGTTAGATGTAGAGAGGCAGATTTAGGGCTGTAATAATAGTAATTCTACCTATTACTACTAGGCATATATAGTAATATTAGCAATACCTAAGGTAAGTAAGATAAACATGTCACATGACCTCTTAGGTCAAGACACAAAAACATGAACACAATACGCATAATTTAGACACGAGATACTTTGGAGAAGCTGTCAACAATGTATGGTAATGCTTTGCGTGACGAATGCGTCTTGAATATGACATCACACTGAGACGTTCATATTACAAATGGATTTCTCGTTTATGTAAACACGCATAAGAAATACTCATGTATAATCTGAAGAGAATAACAATAAGTAGATATCGAAAACACCGATGTAGAGACTGATCTTAAAATAGTTTTAAGTATTTTAAAACCAGCCTAGCATTAACATCTATGTTTAAAAACTTCTTATATTTTTGGATATCTTAATATTTTGGATTTTTGCGGGGTCCATCTAGTAGGCGAATACTTACCGCCTGCCATAATTTCAATTTGCGATTGTAATGGCAGGCGTCAGGTATTTGAATCCATAGCCTATATATTTAATATCCACAGCAACCCAACCCAGTAATTAAGTAGTTTAGTGACTATTCCTTAAAATATTCCTGCATCCACCGGGGATATCGCTCAATACAACTTATTGATGTATTGAAGGATAAAATCTGGTTGGTGTATTCATTGGCTTTTTTGGATCAATTCTCTCAGGAAGCTTAAGATCCGGGCTTTATCTCGTGAAATTACACAATATGTAATAATGATCTTAGCGTCGAATGATGTAGTCAAAATGATTTTACTAGTTTATTTATGCAGGTTCTATGTAACATGACGATTATGACGATGATAATAGTCTAAGTTAAATCTTGTAGCTAATAGAAAACCCATCTCTCTGGCAAATAGGTAGTGGCTAATCACAATCCCAATCCTATTGCTTCTATTCTTGAAATATATAACCAACTTATATCCTCCTAGTCTATTGTATTAATGCAAAAGTGTTGTGTTATACGGTCCATAGTGGTATTTGTTAGTTTATCTTCAATCACATAGCAACAGAATTATGTGTAGAGTCACGTGGGGTATCTGTACGCAGTTTTTGGTAAATCTCTTATAAAATAAAACAGTTTTATAATTTGTAACAAATCAGCCGTTATTCTCTTTAATTAGACATCCCTTTACAATAACGAAACATAAAATTTGAACTCTTTTGATAATTGTAATAGTTATTGGATGTTTTAATCAACTCGGGAAATGCGGACACTTACCCACACCAGAGGGAAAGTATCCGCAAGCTTATCGGATAAGTGTACGAACGTAGGGTAAGTGTACGCTCTCAATGTATTATGCATAGAGTACATTTAAATTCCCCTATTTCATAGCTTGTGCATGCCTTGTGCCACCAAGACTTACATATATTGCACTATATCTAGTCTTGGGTGGGAGGAAACTCATTCCTCCCTTGGCACAAAGGACAGTAAAACCCGATTTTTCATTTACTTTTTTTGTAGTCTTATTCTTCTTGTTTTATGTTAATGGACTCATAATAATAAGTCTTTGAAACAACAGTAGTTAATGGATTATGGGTCATGTTTGAAATGTAAACAAGACCGAAGGGAAAAGAACTACGTTCATCCTGAAAATTCAGGAAGTTCATCTACTAAGTTTTATAAGTGCCAACGTACTGACAAAAACTTAGTAGATTCTAGTGGTTCAATTTCAAGCTGTAGGGTTTGTAACCAATAATTTCTTCAAAAGGATTTACTTTGATCAGGCTAGTGTACGCGTGCGGACACTTTCCCGCGTATACTTTCCCCATTTAGGAAAAGAAATTTATATTTGTCAAAAATGTAAGTTTAGGTTGATTTAGTTGAAATCACTGAATTATCATAAAATATTTATTAATTTTCCCTATTGACAAACACCGTATAATGGTAGTTAGTTCAGCCGTGTCCTTAAACCACGCTCATGTATTTCAATAAAAATAATAAGAAATCGACGCAAAAATTAAATGACTTTATAACTTTCCAGCAAGCCACACGACAGGTGCATGACGCGACCCCCTCACTTGCCTCTCAAGTGCGAACTAAATTCACTATATTGCGATCAACCTATGACAACGAGTCTCGTGCAAACTTCACTGCGTATACTTACTCGCCGCGTACGGTTACCCCACGTGACTCTAACGATGTGATTTACTTTGATATAGTTGAGGACCTTTAGAGTGACACAGACTACTTTTTATCCCTGAAATAAGGGTTCCTGCGAGAGTTTAAAAGCCTATTGAGCTTATATTTCATCGATGTTTAAGAGAAATCACCATTGATACTTATAACTGCAGAGCTCAAAAAAGAAATTCTGAGATGCCAGCAATTATGTTAATGTCACATTCGGTGCCTATAAAAACCTATTAGATACCAATACTGGCAATAATCTTCACGGTGAATTCCCGACCGCAACCTCTATTTAAAAGTTATAAAAATTAACGAGCCTCATTACCATGCTTGGGGTCTATTGTACCGCAACAAAGGTCCTGGCGTCTTGAAGGACCTTTCTAATGACACCACATTAGTAAACTGTCAAAACATATCAAAAGACACTACTAAAAACTCTCGAGTATTTGTAAACTGCGGGGTTATTGATTGGTGGCAATTTGTTAATTCTTTCAACTGTGATACCGCAAACATCGAGGCCCTTAAAAGCCTATTTTGCACTCGTGTTTGAGAGACAACAATGGACGAATCAAGCGGCAAAGGCAATATTAATGCCGCGCAATTAATCTCTTACCTTTTTTTCGCAAAAAGACAACAATCTGAATTTATTGAATTTTTACGTTTTTTCTGCAATTTATTCTATTGAATATCAAATAGTAAGAAGGTATTTCGTACATCTATGTAGTAGATCTTTACCTACTAATATGATTAGATCTCAAATAATAGGTATTATGTGTGTTTGTTAATAGGTTTGTCCTTCAATTAAGCAGCAATGGAGCATTAGTTCAATGACGGTAAAGACCTAAAGTGTGATAGAGGCTACTTTTTTAATTTAGGCTTCATTTATTGAAGTAAATTTTTAAATTACATTTGTAATTTAAAAAAAATTACCATAATAAATTAAGCAAAAAAAAATCTTCCTTTCAGATAAATAACTAGGTTATTATGTTTATAAATACAATGCAAAAAAATAATGTATTATTAATGTAGCTATTAATCTTATTGTTAGTAGATACCATTCAGTCAGTGATATTTAGATTTAGTTTACAAGACGACCACGCAAGAAGTCCACGCAGGTGTGTATGAGTTAATTAATATACTTATTTAATCTCTACCATCTGTACCTACCTACTAAAACATAGATAGGTATTTATATAATACTTACACGCTCCAGCGACATGAATTTTCTTCATCCACGGATAGATAACCCTATCCGTATTATCAGAACATATCGACGAATCGTCGTCTTCAACGGGCGGACTATCTAGAAGTAATCTCTCGTCATCCATTTCGGACACGGGTGAACCTTCTCGACCTAAGGCCTGAAGTTTCCTTGCAGCTGGTGCAGCTTCTTCTATATGCCTTTCTAGTCTTAGACCTAGCTCGGCCAGGCCTGGGGCGGTGTCATTGTGGGGGATGTAGCCGTGGTCGGCGTCTGAGGGATGAGATGGCTCGGGTGGTCTGGGTGGTGGTGCCACAGGTGGGTGCTGCGGCAGAGGATGGTAGTACCCTCCGTAGCCGTACCCTGTACCGATTTGGACCGGGTATTGGTGTTGGTAGCCATACTGCAGGTGCTGGTGCTGGTAATACTCTCCGGGTGGTATGTAGTCCGCTTGGCTGTACTCTTCCGAGGGTGGGAACTTCGGGTCGGGCTGCGGCTGGTATCCACCGTTCATGAGGAAGGAGCTCATTGTGGGCGTGGTCGATTCGGCGCATCACCTTCCAACACGCCTGTTAATATGGCCGCCACTCAACTAACGGGAGCATTTTTTTCCTTATATCCCCTGTAAATAATGTGTTTGGTCTGATCCTTGTATGAGTAATTGTAGTAAAAGTAAATGGAGTTAAGAAGACAATACGTTGCATATTTTAAACTTCAATGGAAATCTGAGATTAATCTCTATTAATTAGACCTGATTAGGTGGAGTTAGAGAATGAGGTAGCTTTCCTAGTGGCTTAGAAAAGTGAATCTAGCTAGTCAATTTTTGTTATTAAATAAAAAGTTGCTCTGATAGGCAGGTCACCACGGATTTATATCTAGAGAGGTAAAAGACCTTAGATTAGCTTATTTTTTATGGGTATGAATTCTTGTGTGAATAATTTCAGAGCTAGGTATATTGAATCATTTATTTTTATATTCTTTTATTAATCTCATATTATATTCTTACTCCATTACTTATACTAAAATTACAAACTCTTATTTCATAAAACCACTTACAATTTTAACAGTCCACAAAAATGAAAATCACTCACACACAAAGGTTCTAAAACAAACATCAAATCCACTAATTGATAAATGATAAAGTATTAGAACAATATTATTGCAAAGTCATTTGATTTATCACTTTTTGATAATAAACAATGGATGCTGAGGCGCGCACGCTCGCGACATTTTGAGACAATATACACTGCCCAACACGCCAGCACACTCTGTCACTTTAAGGACTCCTATACATGTTCATCAATTTTTACATACCACCTTCCATTTTTAAGGCGGAGCTGTTCTTCGATTCTCTTATACACTACAGCTTCTTGCAATATAAACCTTATTATTAAAACTATAGAGATTACTATTGAAAAGCCTTGGTATTGTAGCTTTAAACCATGATAACAACTCTCTACTTTACACACGCAAGCTACTCTGCCCGTTCGAGAGGGACAGAAATATCGATAACAATTTTAGCAGCCCGAGCGGAAACATGTCTGTCTCATTCCATCAGACCCATATTTGAATGGGTGGGAAAGAGATAGTTTTAAGGCAATGCCATTGAAAAGTAGAGATTAAGAAGCTGTTTAATAATAATATAGAATGAACATGGTCTCCGTTCGTTACAACGCGCCGCTTTTAAATATTTAATTTGTAATTTCCTCTATTTTTAAATGAAACCAAGCAATTGTTTTAAAAGCGTAACATAAAACGTAATTTGTATAAAATTAAAAGAGTCATAAAACGCTAACTAGCTTATGATATTCCTTTACGGTTGTTTGCATTTATGATAATAATAATCATCAGTCAAGGAAATTATAGTCTTGAGTCTTTTAATGTTAATCATTGTAATATTGTGTAATCTGCATTACCTATATAGGTGATATGTCATGAATATGAAGCGCATTAATTTATCATTCACTAGCACCCTAGCTATATAAGCTCAGCAGTCACCACCATCCCACGGAGGTCATCATTTCAACCCTTGAGGGATGTATGTACGAAAATGCCTCTAGTGGCGAAGATATTGTTTTATCCTGTCTATTAAGCATTTGAAATAACTAACCTAGAGGAAATAATCTAGAAGAGTGTGCAGTAGGTACCTACCTCAACAAGTCATGAGACTTAGAAGCGCAAAGAACCCATGTTATGTATTTTGATGTTTTTGTGATGTGAATAAAGAATAATAAATGAATAACCATATTTTAGCTGGGGTATTTTTCAACATCTGAAACAACAGCTGAAATAATTAGTGATAATAAAAGAAAACCTTCCTATGTTTAAAGTAGCAATGTACAACTTCACTAATATCAAATCAACTACCGATATAAACAAAGCCAAGTCACGTACCGAGCCTATCATGCCTTAAGCCGCTAATACAGCACTAACCGCCGACAAAGCTGGTACAAATAAACAAAAATGTCCGGTGATTTTATTGAATTAGACGATCACAATGCTTGTATCACGATTCACGGGTGAAACTGCCGAGTCATGACGGCTTCCAACCAACAAAAGGTGGGAACACCCGTTCAATGGAAGTTTGATCAGTAGGAACGGCACCTTTAGATGCTGAACGCGATCGTACGATGTGATTTTGAAACATAATCTCCAGCTTTGCTTTTTGTTTTGTCATAAAAATTAGAGTCAATGATAAAAAGATTATCACTTCGTGAATGTTAAGAAGGTTTTGATTGACTCAAGGTTATACAGAATAAAATCTATGGCCACCTTCCAACTGACCACCCAGTGAGTCTAAAGAGTCATTACCTACATACGTTACTATAATATCAGTCATGTTTATAAACAAAGAAAGAGTGAAAGAAAGGAAGAAAGAAAAGAAGGAACAAAGAAAGAAAGTAATCTTAAGGTATCTAAGAACCTCGGCGTTGTTTTTGTTGTTGTGAACTACGAAGTTGGTATCCCCTAAACTACGAAACTGGTATCTTAGGGGTCAATGCCAACATAGATACACGTGGAAACATGGGTACTCGTAAGTGCAGAACTAATAAAAGTCTTGTTGTTTTGATCGGTCACCTTCATTGTGTTTGCAAATGACAAACACTAAAGCCACTGCTGAAAATAGATGACGAGACAATTTTAACTGACAGCCATCACACTACATTCTGCCCATGACCTGTTAAGTATTTTCAGCGTTGGAATGATAAAATAAAAATAACAACTGATAAATAATTAGGTATTATTTTTAAGTTAGATTGAAACCAAAGAAACGTTACGTTTTTCATACTTACTTTAACCCAATTTCACGATCCCATTTATTGAGCATCCTTGAAGGGAGAGTCCCTTATCGTACAAACTTTCTTCCGGAGTTCCGAATGACGTACCTACTTTTGTTTTTCTCTTGGAGCTAACTTGACGCCGGCTCGTTCTATCCAGCGCCAACTTAATCCAAGTTTAATGAACAATACGACAGGCCTTTAATCAAACTTTGAAATTTCAAAACTCTCCACTACACGAAAGTGAACTCTATCAATTGGGGTAAAGATTGTAATTACGTTGCTTCCTTCATCCAACAAAAGCCATTTCCTTCTTATACAAGAACTGAAGAAAAACCTATTTAGCCGACTTTGATCGTATTATTTGTTTCTTGTTTTGCTCTGGATATAGAATTTTAGATTAATTAACTGGAAATTTTGAAAGAGACCTTTCTTACTTGATAAAAATTTATAATTTTAACAGAAAAGGTGAGCTTTTCAATAGTTTTAACTGTCAATTCGGGTTCTACAGCTTCATATTCATCATTATCAGTCAAAGTGTTACCTGTCCACTGTTGGACATAGTTTCATAAAGGTAGCGCCAACGTTACGTCATTACGTCCAATCCTCTGTCTTTCACATCCTGGACATACTAACAACGCTTAAAGTTTAAACGTTGTTAGTAGGCCCCTAGAATTTTCTGGGTGTCATCGCTCCATCTAGCCGGGGGATTTCAACGACCATCAATTCTAACTCTTCTGACAAAGGTGACCAGCCCACTGCTACTTCTATTCTATTCTACTGTTAGCCTTGAGAGCTACGTCGGTTACTGTAGTTACTTGGGAAATTACTTCATTTCTTTCCAGTCTGAAAGTCAAGTAGTAACAGGGGAGCATAGTTTGATATTTTCAAAATGGCTGTTGCCAGATAAAAAAAATATATTGGGGTTTAAAATGTGATTGGATGTTTAAATTACTCTCAATCTACTTTTTGGATAGGGGATCGGATAGCCAATTTTCTGTAATGCCGGGTTGCGTTTCCTATCTTTGTTGGGCGAAGTGCCGACATTTTTTGCAATATCGCCCCTCCCATGCCGAGGGCTGGGTTAGATGCCAAAATGGGATGTGTGTATCCAATTTTGTAGGGAGGTATATACATTTCTCTTTTATAACCGAGCCAATTATCAGTTGTAATATCTGCGTAAGTGGTGTTTTGTCGAAGATTGTTCGTGGAAAATTAATATTTTTTGAGAGTATTTTCAAATTCCGAGATAAAGTATCACATTACAAACCTTGAACTTTTAGGGACGTCTGATGGCAGTTAATACCTAGGTATACATCACAAACATATAAGAGTAAGCAGACCTAACATAAGAAAAAATTGGCGTTCCAATTACGCCTACATACAAATCTCACGCACACATTGACAGTAAACAGAGCCGGACTTCGAAAAGCGAGGTTCAGCGAGGTTGAAGGGACTGGAGAGTATTTAATATCTGTAATTTGAAATAATATGGAAACTACGGAAAGTTGCCATCAAATTGTAGGTTAAACCCTTATTTTACATTCTGTAAATTAATTCTTAATTATGAAAATGGATTCTAATGTGCTAAGTTTCGCGGTTTTGTAATCAAACAAGTAATAATGTTACAAAATAATATTTAATAAAATCAAAACAAAACATGATTTACAAAATCTACCCAAAAGATATATCTATTAGATAAATAAAACAAAATCAAAAAGCAACTTTTTCTCTAATATCTTTTAGAAATACAAACATTGACAATACGATAACATCAACAGTAGTTTAATTAACTCTTACATTCTATTCAGCCTGTATCACTCATTTCAATAACCTTATTAGAATAGTATTACACATTTTAAACTTATAAAAATAACAAAATAAACCATATGTCTCAGTCTTTTCAATAACGTAATAAGGAATAGTATTACTCTATACTCTTTATTAATAGTATTACTAGGCTGTAAATTTTGCAAGTCCATCAAAACTTGATCTCCAGCAGCTTTTCTTTCTACTGGACCTTTTACTGATGATGTAGACATATGCTGAAAACAAGAGTAATAAATTATCAGTTGTCTAGTATTAACAATTTAATAGGTAATACAAATAGGTACACAGCTATATATGTATGGGTATAGCTGTCAATATTTACGTTTAAATGGCAAGATGTTTTGGGTTGGTACCTAAATATAAGAACAACTAGAAACTTACTTGTAATGATGAATCAAAAATCATTGGGATTGCATTAGAAGTAAGGACGGTACGAAAACCACTGCAATCCACTAAATGTGCTTCAAAATGTTCAGAACATAGCACACTCGATGTTTTGTGCTTCCAATTTTTTTTATTCGTCTGCATCAACCAGGCATTTTTTATATTTTCATCCTTTGGAAAGCTGAAAAATGATTTAATTTTATAATTTATCCTTACTTTTATAGAAATAGAAATAGAAATATTTTATTTCAAATAAACTTTCACAAGCACTTTTGAATCGTCAATGAATCTACCACTGGTTCGGAATGCCTTTCCCGCCGAGAAGAGCCAGCAAGAAACTCGGCGGTCGCTCTTTTCAAAAAAAAGTAAAAATTTTACAATATTTAATGAAACTATGCTATGTATTGCTTCCACGATTAATTTTCCTAAGTCCAATACAATACAAATAAAAATTAATACAATCCAATACATCTTAAAACAGGCAGGCAAAAACAGACTAATTATTTAATCAAAATATACCCACTAAACAAAACTTGCGCCTGAATACGGCCCTGTCAAATTGTGCAAGTATATGAAACGACAAACAAGATCCTGATATTAATTAATTGATAAATATTGCAACAGGAATATACTAGAACCAAAATTACTATAACTGTCTACGAGTTTTGCGTATATAATAATTAGGGACTGCTTCTAAAATGCCGAACGATTATTAATAATCACACAGTAAGCATATAACCAAATTACGAGTCTATAGCACATCAAAACTTACCGATGAAAAGTAATTGCAGGTGTTTTCCTATACGGAGAATTGCCACACAGAGGTGCACAACACTTCACCATTTTATTTCAGAATTTTTGATTCTTTAGACTCGATTTTAAAGCAAATTTAAAAGAATAAACAACTCGCAGGTTATGTTGTTGTTTTTGACAAATTGACATATTGCACCATACTGCTCTTATTTGTAGCTTACGAATTGCCTCAAGCTCAATTATGTCTATGAGTGCGTAAGTGTTGCAACAACAGAAGTAAAAGAGATAGAATCATATATTTTTTGTTGGAGAGAAGCAAGCGAAGATATTATTTATTCGTTTAGATGTAGTTGTGAAAATTATGTTAGGTCTGCTTACTCTTATATGTTTGTGGTATACATAGATAAAGAGGGGTATAAGATGTACCTATATTATAATATTCATTACGCCAAAAGCCTTATCGAACCGAAGCTCTTCAAAAACCAAGCACAAGTTTAGACGCGAAAATGTCATCGCACGTCAAATGTTTGACGTAAACTTTGCGCCCCTTTCCCCCTTTCTTGTTGGATGACGTCACAAGGGAATATAGAGGGTAGGTAGCCCGTCACTCTAATAACTTTCGATGGCTAATCAAAGTTTTAACGTTGAAGTATTGATAGCTTTTACCTTCAAAGTTATTACCTACCTACTATGTATGTGTCTAAGAGAGTAAGTAATAGCTTCAGCAAGTATTGTATTTTTTTCATAAGCAATTTTCAAATTCTAGAACATTTTGTGCCGTTCGTTAGCTTAGATACCTTTTTAATTCCACAAAGCTTACCTAAGATACTTATGCTGAGATCTATAGAGCGTGCTCTAACTTAGCTCACCCTCAAGATAGAGGTTAAAATGAGACACAAATATGCTCTGACATAAATCTGTCTCGTTCTAACTCTGTTTTGAGTCTGAGCTGAGTAAGAGCGAGGTCTATAGATTTCAGCCTTAGACTGAGAGTTGAATTTGAATTTAAACCAGATCTTAGATCTAAGATTTTGGTTTTTCACATATTAATGTAATTGCTTATAACTAAACAATATGCGCTTACTTTGAGATTTCAATATGATCCATATTATTACTGAGCAAATTGCTAAAGCTAATAATCCCATATTTTGCCATTTCATACATACGTATGTCGCACAAAAACGTCAAATGTTACAGCGTTGAGGGGAGACGTTTGGTATACTTGACGAGGCTGAAGATTGTGATACGTATAGCGGTCACAAAATTAACCAAAATTAAATCTTATCTAGAGATACGTAAGATTGGAAATTGTCTGAGATTACGGGTATTCCTAAGGTTGTTTCCAGTTCAATGAGTGGAAGTTTCATTAATCAACAAGCAGTCGCGACAGTGCAACGTCGCCTGGCGTCGTGGCTCGATTTTTTTCCTCTTTCGCCCTTACGTATATCTTACGCGATTTCCTGGGATTCTCAGGAACTGGGTGGTCGGTTTCTATCAATAGAGAAGTATATATTCAATCATACTAAGATATAATACTGGATAATATCCCACGTCTTATCTGCGTGCCAAATTATATTGCGATATCTCGGTACAACTTTATTATTTGATAGATCACCTTTGTTATCATAATTAATTTGGACAGTTTTCGATGGGAATTGTATGTTAGCAAGAACAATTGCTTTCCCAAACTTTGGTGTTAGTGTCACGTAAATATTTATTTGCGCTCAAAACATGGTATCTATCCACCTGCAAGCTACTTCACAGTTAAAAAACAATTTCTCACATAGAGCATATTGTTTCAATAACAATCATAGACATTTCTTATGAGCTTGAAAGACTTGTTAGCTATAAGAGCTGAATGAAATGGTTGGCAGTCTCTTCTCTGTATATGCCAGCCATTTCTGTGATAAGACATAAACACAGTAAGTATTACTTATTAGAGTTAGTGATAGGCAGACGGTCTGGGCGACACAATAAAGGGAAGTATTCTTTTATCAAATAAGAACAGCCCAGCAACAGTGCTTCTCTAAACCCTAGTGGATGAGGGTGCGAAAATTTACATTTCAATGCATAATTTATCCCATGTACAGTGTCGAGGTGTAACGTTCTCCGCTCCAAATAAATATTGCTTTTATCTGCCTCCACCCTCAGTCACTCTTCGCACTTTATCCCGCGAATAATCCCTCCGGGAGTGAGGAGGGCTGTAACTCGTTTTTATTTTCATTTGTATTTTTCACTTATACACACTCGTATACTGTTTGTTGTATACAGTATAACGACTTTGGAGCTTGTCCAAAATAAATGAAATATATCCACTTTATTTGTTTGAATATGTATGTAGCTGTGGCTCCATGTTTCAATCTCTCCTTCAAGCTGTACCTAAATAATATGTGAATCAGATTCATCTCATAAATTAGGATAGAATGTCAATGAAATATGAATATCTACCTACTTACAAAGGCCAGCTGGTCGATTGCGGAAAAGCTGCATGGCTCATTGCTACAATCTCAGTTATTGTGGTGATTGGTAGAATTTATAGAGCTCTTGCTGGAACAATGCATTTTAGTCAATAGCGAGAAAGTTTTGGCCAATCAGAAGTGATGGAGATAATGTAGGAATCATTTTTAGACAGTCCCATAGCTAGATCTAAGGCAATCTCAAGTCTTAGCCAGGCCTATACTATCAATGCTTAAAGCAGTATTTTTCCAATATTGTTTTGAGATGTCATAGAATGTCAACCTTTAAGTAATAACTGTAAGGTTGTTATTATATTTTTATGACGTCACAAGACAAAATTAAAATAATACTATTTTAAGCGTCGTTGGTAGTAGGTATAGGCCCAGAACTACGGGAAAGATCACGGAACACGGGAGTCATCGAAACTTTTCTGCACCGAGTCTCCTCTCTCTGTACTGTAGGAAATCAACATAGAACCTGGTTACCTTTAAAAAAAGAAACGATGAAATCCAAATGATGTAGGTATTAGGTTGGTATTTACCAGTGAATGCAGATCGCAGATCACAATATGACTCAATTTTTTGTCCAATCAATCTTGTTGACTGTTACATTACTTCTAAATCAACTCCAATTTCACGCGTCTGCTATATCATGCGTCTTACTTTCTAGCCAGTGGCAAACTGATCGATTGCGCGGAAAATCGCACTGAACTACCGTAAATATTTTGACGCGTTCGAGCATCGTATTACGAAACAATCGCTTTCCAAATAACGAAGTATCTGTAGGGATATTTCAAAGACATCATACGAACCAAGAAGTTTGATAGATCGGTCCCGAGGGCCCGGAATCCAAACGGTAGCTTCACGGCTAACAATGGTCCGATCAGAAAGAATTACGTCGCTTGGGAGTGCGGTAGTTTATTTAACTTGAAAATTAAGTGTCGCTTTTAAAACTATGATGTCGCTTTTTTGATTGCCAAAAAAATACTGTCGATGTTTTTAGTAAGAAGTCTGTAAAAGAGTTAGTAATGGATTTATTTACTGATATCTACGATCTGAGAAAATGATTGTAGAATGGATAAACCTTTGAAACTTTATGCAGATACCTTTGTATATTATTAAATGCTGATTTTATTGTTTATAATGCAGATTTTTTTGTACATCTTATACCTACTATACTTTACTTATTCTTTTCCATCACCACCCTCCTTACCCTCTGGTACTGGTAGAGATCCTTTATCGAGACATACCTACATACTTACCTAAGTGTTTCTTGTACAAAGTAGGTTTAAATTAATTTCATTTCATTTTCTCCCAAAATATTTTACTTCAGTAAGCGTGACTAGTTTTATTTAAATTTTATCATTTTTCAAGCTTTGCTCGTTCCTTCGGGATTAAAACTGCAGTGTATTTTCAAATGCAAAAATGCGCTAGAGATTTCCAACTGCAGCAAAGCGGCCCGCAAAAAGCGCCGCCGCTCGGCGCGGTCTCCGCAATGACAAATGATGTGGCGAAACGCGAGGACTTCGAAAAATACTACAACGTTACAGTCGTAGACAATGATTGGGAAAATAATTAACTGGAGGGAGCTTTATAAAAGCCGACTGAAGTTTTGGGTTTTGGCTTTGAAATGAAAAAATTGATTTTGAGCACTTCTTATACCTACCTGAGCGAACAAATCAAATTTTGTGTTATAAAATGCCCGTTGCCCATATCTTTTTTACCTATCTACAACTTCTTTTGCTATCCGAAATTCTTTGAGAAATGACTAAAATTTTGCACATTCATAAGCTCATGAAATATTTAAACGTGTGTTTCTTTTAATGGCGTATTAATTATTTTTAAAACCTAAATTTATAAAATTAAGCTAATTTGTCTACTGATCATATTATACTCGTAGGTAGATTCGGGAGATTCGGAGTTTTGGGGGCGACACTCCCGAACAAAAGCCCTGTAGATACCTAACCGATCCTCGCTGAGAAAAATAGTAGGAAAACCATTAATAACTGTCGCGCGGCTCCTTGTTAAATGCATACAATACTTGAAGCTTTTTAAACTCTTACAATAGCGACTTGGCTAAATTAAAAGTTTTTCGATACAGACGCGACATTGCACGGAACTTGAGAATGGGTAATTATACGCCTCTGGTACTGACAGCAAAATCATTCTTTATTATTTAGTTACCTTGTCGATACTAAAAATATAATTTTCACCGTGAAACCAACCGAGCTCAACTCCTACCTATTTTAACTTCTAACGCAGACGTTTGACTATCCAAGCATCTATTCCTTTCATTCCGCTGCCACAGCTTCATCAGGCTTCATGTTCATATCAAATAAGTGATCATGTTTCTTTAAAAATTGTCATATTTCCAATAAATATAACCTGGCAAAAGTAATAAATATGTTTCCTTTTGAATAAAGGCTGACACGGAGCTTATAACGGCGCCACACAGTGATCTGATGCATTTTTTGTACTCTGAAAGCTCATGTAACTTGACATAGTTCCACGAAAACCCAACTATTTTCATACCTTTTACCATCATCATCTCAACGCATCACCGGTCCATAGCTGAGCATGGTCCTTCTGTCAGAATGAGCAGGGTTTAAGCCACGCTGCCCAAATGCAGATTGGCAGACTTCACACACCTGTAAGAATATTCAGAAGAACAATTCTCAGGGATGCAGATTTTCTTACGATCTTTTCCTTTAGCGTAACAAGTAATATAATATAATTTCTTAAAACGCATTAATTATGACAAATAATAATTTATCAAACGAACTTCTCAAGTGAAGTTCGATCGATATTAAATTTTTCATTCGCTGAATTTTACTGATTCACTTCGAAGGTGAAAAGTTAGTCAAAGGGATTTGAATTGCGATACCTAGACACTCGTGGATCTATAAATATACAAAAAAATAATTATAATTCCAAATTTTTGCGTTAAACTTTGATTAAAATGCAATAGGTACAGGTAATGTATAAGAACAATAAATAACAATATCGACACAATTCATTTTGTTTTCAAACACAGACGAATTTCAATCAATCAGTTTCGTTGGATACCTACTTGTATTAGTTGAAGTCATCCTTGAACAGTATTTCTATAATGTTAAATTTCCATGAAATATGATGCAGGTGTGCAGAATGACTAAGTGTCTGCAAATACCTGCCTCGATTCTTACTTCATTACTAGAACGTTACTAGGACGTTCATTTACTCAGTATTCATAATAATTCAAAGTATTGACTATTATGTATTGTATAAAAGAAATGACGTCCTTAATAAATCGAGATGTCTACTTTAAACGAGCAGTTGTGCTGTGCATTGTGAACCCAATAGGCACTTACCCTTGGTGCCTGTTTTGACCTAAGCATTTTTACTAATCATCATCCTCAAATCATCCTGTAGCCCATTCTCATACAGGATTATTGTTTAGAGCTCTAGAATTTTTCCAAAAAAAAAAATGTATAATTTTCTTTTGCAGTATTTGTCTACAGTACTTACCAAGTCGTAATATAGGTACATGTCAACTGGCACAGGTTTGTAAGGACACATTTGAGTAAAAAATCAAAATTAATGATATCAGTGGCAGGCAGTAGGGCATATGGCTGAATAGATTCGCTTTTATGGTAAATGCTTACCTACCTACTACTGCGTTATTTTTTGTAAATATTTTCTGTCAAAAAAGTATATCTAGTTCCGGAACAACTTCAAACGGTCTTCCGAGCTAGAGAAAATTTTTCACTTAGTAAAGTGAAATTCTTTGAAAATTGCATATTGCATGGACTTCCACAGGCTTTGGTTTTACGCCGCCTGTATCCGTATCCAGCGGCTCCCTACGACTCGTCAGATGTCGTCGGTCTATCTAGTGGGAAGTCTACCAGCACTGCGCTTTCGGGTGCGAGATCGCCGATCCAGCACCTTGGGATTCCAAAGACCATAAGTTCTTCTAACTATGAATATTATTTATTGAACTATGAGTATTATTTGCAAATTTGTGTGTATTTTCTTCAGTAGGTCTGAGAAAAGGACGTAAACTATTTTTCATACCCCTAAAGTAATTATTTTTTGGACTTAGACAAAACAACTTTTCCGGGTCAGCTATGTTATAGGTACATATTTTATCCTATTTTATTCTATGTGCACGGCTCCTTTCGACTTCAGCTTTGCAACTCCCAGTCGGTAACTTTGGTTCTCCATATCTCCTCATTTCTAAGTTTCTTAGTGTGGTCGTTACTAACTTCTATTACAAGATTGCAGATATATCAGCCTTATGAAAGCGAAAGAGCTATTGTCAATTGTAAGAAGGCATGCAATAATAATAAGTACCTTATTGTATACTAAACCGATAATCTGTATCCCACGGCCGGGCGCCTTGATTGATTTATCAGCCCGATCAGCTCCAAGTTTACGGGGGCGCTGTTCCAATCATCATTCGATACCATCTTCAGACACCGGCGTGTTTCCTTGTCAATATTATGACGCATGGATATGCATTCCGACATAGGTATGTACCTACTTATATTATTTTATCAATCTTTACTTATATTGACGACCTTCCTGGCGCAGTGGTGAGCGCTGTGGTCTTATAACTGGGAGGTCTCGGGTTCGATTCCCGGCGGGAGCAATTTGGGAATTTATAATATTTAAATTGTCTCTGTGGGAGGCTTTGGCCGTGGCTAGTTACCACCCTACCGTCAAAGACGCCAAGCGATTTCGCGTTCCGGCACGATGGCGTGTAGAAACCGATTAGCGGTTAGGGTTGAAGTACACTGCCAAACCCGTTCCAAGTTAGCCCGCTACCATTTTAGACTGCATCATCACTTACCATCAGGTGAGATCCCTAGAAATCGAACACGCGAATAGAAGACCGCTATCTTCACGTGCTCGTGAACGGGTGCCACCAACGGGAATGGGTCTGCTTTGTCTTCCCATAGATTATAATATGTATTGCATTTTTGAAGCTTCACTGTGGAAGCACTGTATTCTTAGCTTAGTTTTGTTACTTATTGTAAAATTAGTTGATTTTATTTTTTAAAAAGAGCAACTGCTGAGTTTCTTGCCGGTTCTTCTCAGCAGAATCTGCATTCCGAACCGGTGGTAGATTTATGACGTGTCATAAGTGCTACAAGGTATAGCCTACATGAAATAAATAAATTTTGAATTTGAATTTGAATTCACCACTAGGCTACCCAAATCTAGGCTATCACAAATTATACCTATAGATTTCGTTTATTATCGTACTTCATTCCTTGCAATTATCTTATCGCGCCCTAAACAAAACAAAAAGGGTTGCGCTAATATCGGGGCCGGTGTAAATTTGCAACATCTAAACTCATCTGATTGATGCCATCCATTTATCACTCCCCTCGTTTGCGCCGATGGTCCATATCAAAGTTTTAAAATGGGTCACGGGGTCTTCCCTTGATTACGACGAGGCACTTCATAATTAAAATTCCAAAATCGATATCGAATTTATTTTGTTATTAATTTGAACGAATGAACAACAGTTGTCATCGATTTTATTTATTTAGTTTCACCAACAATTTTCATACAAATAATATAAACGTTATTACAAAACCGACTTCAAACGCCGCTACAAAGTAGGTACCTACTATATCAATTGTGTCTATAAAATTTGAAGAGTTCCCTCGAGTTTGCCAGAATCCCATCATGAGATCCTGGCCTGATGAAAATGAGACCACCCGGGAAGTAGGTACCGGCACCCTTTCAAACAAAAAAAGAATTTTCCAAATCGGTCCAGGCATTTTCGAGTAATCGTCGAACATACATAAAAAAAACGAATAAAAAAAGATTCCGACGAATTGACTCCTCCTCCTACGAGTATCTATTTTGGAAGTCGGTTACAAAAGTCAACAATCTTCTGTGGTACATCTATGCCTTTATGCCTTATCTCTGTACCTTTCAGCTAAAGCCACGACCTCCCTGGCGCAGTGGTCTTATAAATGGGGAGGTCTCGGGTTCGATTCCCGGCGTGGGCAATTTGGGAATTATTATTTCTGAATTGTCTCTGGTCTGGTCTGGTGGGAGGCTTTGGCCGTGTCTAGTTACCACTCTACCGTCAAAGACGTGCCGCCAAGCGATTAAGCGTTCCGGCACGATAGCGCGTAGAAACCAATTAGGGGTTTGGGTTGAATTTACACTGCTATACCCCTTCCAGCTACCATCTTAGACTGCTTCATCACTTACCATCAGGTGAGATCGTCAGGGGCTATCTTGTCATCGAATAAAAAAAAAAGCGGTTCAGTCGTTGCGGCGTGATTGAGTAACAAACATCCATCCATGCTTGCATCCATACATCCGAACTTTCGCATTTATAATATTAATAGGATTGTATGTTACCAATAGGATCTACAGATTTTTTATTTTTAAAAATATGTATTATTCAAGTTTTTATCAACGATCACCTCATTACACTCGTGGCTGCACTGTAGGTCCGATTAGAGACAGTTTTAGGTAACTATTAAAAAATACTCTGTCATAAGCTATTAATCAATGTTCGATAAGCAACTCAAAATGGGCGGGCTGTTGTAGGCCAGGTGATTTATTTTATACCTCCGTAACAACCAACATACGTAGAACTGCCGTTTTATAAGAAGCTCGTTTCATTGTATGGCTTTATTAAATAGGGAAGAACAAGCTAGATCTTTGAAACTGGATATTGGTGATGGAAGATAATGTATGTTGTATAGACAATCTCTGTTAGACAATAGGCAATAAGGTAATCTCATTGAACTGCCATATAATATTAGAGCGCAATTTATTTTATAAGCCATCAAAATATAGACCTACCTGTAGATAAAGCTTGTCTTGAAAAGAATATAAAAAGTCATGAATCAAATTATGCGGATTTCTCTTAGCATTGCATCGGTAATATACAAAGGATGATAGTTTATTATTTTATTTTATTTGACAAACCAACAATACATGATGCACAAATGTTAAAATATAAACAAATAGACTAACAACTAAAAGACATAGCAAAAATATTAATAACTGGCATGTACAAAAGATTCAGTGGCATACAGATTAATTTAAGTAGTGTAACAAAAATACAGAACATAGAAAAAAATAATAGTTGCTACAAATTAGCTCCCGTCCGCAGGGAGTCAATGACATTACGACGAGAGCAGGCTGACGTGGAATTATATATTATGTATGGAAAGTATATAATACAAAAAATTAATCAAAAAATATAAACACAATCAAAAGTTTTTCACACTAATCACACTAATATTATAAAGGTGGTAAATGTGTTGTGTGTGTGTGTATGTGTTTGTTACTTACTCCTTCGCACCACGTATCAACCTTTTTGGGTGTTTGAAATGGAGATGGTTCATACCTAGAATTAACACATGTTCCTACGGGAATCAAAACCCTAATCCACGCGGACGAAGTAGTGGACATCATTTAGAAGATAATAATTTATAAAATCGTTCCTAAGAGACTTAAAAACAAAACCAGTCCACAGTAATGGGAGATAGTGTCTGTCTGTCAGGTACCTTTTCACGGCTGAACCAATCTCGTTAAAATACTTATTGTTCTTAGATAGCTTGCATCCTAGAGACGAACGTAGAATTTTTTTGCTCCAGAAAAGCCACGGACTCTGCTTATCATTAACACAGATTAGAGATATAGAGGAGAAGGTGGTAATGTGACCCCCGCAGATATATTGGCCCCCTTAGATATTTATACCTTAGAGTCACGCTGCCTAGTATCTCTTTAGGGAAACGCAGAGCTCCTTTGACGGTATTGATTTAGTACTTACTAATTCCGGTAGATGACTTTACGTTCTTTTATTATTGGAACCAATCGAAACCTGCAACTGCCAAACTTTTAAGACCACTCCGATTATAATTAAATTTTTGCGGTAAAATTCAAGTTTTGGCGTTGGTGCTTCGTAAATTGTGCACGATAAAGGATTTCCTATGGGATTTCGAAGATAAATAGACAAAAAATCTAATAAATTTACGAATTATGATGTGTTTATCTATCCTTTGATATTTCTAATTTGGCCCCCTCATATTGTTTGTAATATGGACCCGGGGGGCCATATAACATGTATGAGCGACAACTTTTTATATATTTTTTATGATAGAGGGGGAAGCGGTGCTAATCGGCGTCAGAGAGACGCTACATCCAGCAGTAGTTCTGAAAGTGATGTAGTTCTGGAAACTGACTCAGAAGTTGATGAAAATATCTGTCCAAATTTGGTACCTGAAAGCTCAGATACGAACTGCACTATTTAAGCGACAGACGGGGAGAGGGGTGGATTTAGGGCCAGAATTGCAATTTATGGGTTCACACAGCCTGTGCAGGTCCGGAAGGCGAATATTATATCTGCGATTTTTGCCGTTAGGTTTTCATGACATTGAATATATTTAATATGGCCCCCAGGGTGCCATATAACCCTCACTGGATCTCAAGTTGCCAAATTTGAATACATTTGGAATATATTTGTTTTTGATTATTATGTGGCTGTTTCATTTATTCTAAAGCCTAGCATGCATAGCCAAATAAATAAGGAGCACTGTAATGTATTTATTCGATTTCTGAGTATGATATTTTGATCATGATGGCCCAAATACAAAGTAGGGGGCCACATTACCACCTTCTCCTCTAATATTTTGGATATATGAAGTATAGAAATGAGTTGTCTTTAAACACACAGTAGATCGGGGTAGCGCCATCTATTATCGCGCTGAATACATAACGATGTAATATTGAAAGCTTCGTCAGTTTAGTCAGGATTAACTACTGAAACTTCATACAGCGCCATCTAGTGTCGAATAGATTTCTTCCCGTCATGAAAAAAATGTTGGTGATGGTCAAGTACCTAATGGTTGATGAATGAACAAATGATCCTCCAAAACCACGTCAGCTTCTGCGATTGCCTTCATCAGCGCAGCGACTTGTAGATAACGGGCGCAAGCAGCATCGCATACCTATTACGATGATCAAAGCACGGCAAAAAGCACCAAACAAAAAACGACAAGCTTTTCGTTTACAGCTTTTGACTTGACTTCTGTGAACAATTAATTAGGCCTAAGCCAAGATGGCAAAACTAAAAGAGCAATAAAAGAAAAGAAAACTTGTTCCGAGGCCTATTAACCTGGTTGTAAGTCTGGTTGGTGCTTTATAAAAATATGTACCTACCTGTATTATTAATCTAAGTACCTACCTAATAACGCTTGAATTAACGCGCAAGGAACAAAATACTTACTTTGCTATAATTCGCTAAAGTAGAAAAATCTGTATGGTAAGTACTAAGTAGGTATAACGTGTATCACGCGCTTCTAGAAACGCAAGAAGAACGCAACCAAGCAACGAACAAACAAACTAAAATACACTCTACGCACGTTCTACTCGGACACATCATCTTTAGGTGTTGACTAAACAATGCACAATTGCCTTGTTGTACGTTTTGCATGATTGCATATACATACCTACTTCCTGCGTTTCTTATCGGTCGCTCCCGTTCACCTACTGTACTACCCGTACACTTAAAGAATGGGTTTGAAAATGGCGTCCCTTCTGTTCACCTCTCACTCGCACACTGTCGCTATCTATACTCACACTCGCCGGTACGGGCAACAACAAAAAACCGATAAGATGACCGTCTTTACTCTTTCACTTAATTATTCGTATTCCAGTTTTGCTTGTCTGTGAGCTAGGTGCGTTCTAAGTTTCTTCGTAATAAAATTGTTGATTTTGCTTATTAATATTCAATATATCAGCGGTAATCACCAACATTACACACTTGTACCATAATGTACTATTATTTACCTTGCAATGTATATGTATGTAACTATGTTTGGACTTCTAAAGATGGCGGACTAAGTTTTTTATGCTTTCCTACAATAAGGGTATCAAATTTTGAATATACCTAATTATACACTTTTTTATTATATGAACTCTAATTTAATAAAATATATAAATATCCATGTACCTATCTACTTCCGCATAGATATTTTAATTAGATAACAATCCGCTAAAAACAATATGTTTTAATATGACGTTATAACGATATATCTTATTTATTTATTATTATGTTATAATTGATTGATTATTAACGGATTGTCGCTCGCTATAGATCCCGTGTATGCTGACAGTACCGGCATAATGAGCCGCCATTTCTGATCCCATTCTTTATTTGTACGAGTAGTAACTTACTTTACTATAGTTTGTTGGCATTTGGCGGATTGTAGCAGAATAAGTTTATTGTTCCTTGAGACGATCAATAACAGCCATTCTCTTATAATAACTATTTTATTTTAGTATAGCCTTTATTCTACAAGCTAACTGATTTATTAATAGTAGTAGGCACCTACTTTTGAAGAGACCGCTATCCGTTAAACAATACTAGAAGTAGGTAGGTATCTACTGGGAATATAGCTTCTTACGTAGTGTGTAATAGCAATTGATATCAACGAGATACTTAGAGAAAATTTTCCAAGCTTATGCCACTGGTTCATAATTCATTATTTAGTAGGCATATACCTATTGCTAGTTCTAGATTAGACTGTCGAATTTCTCAAAAGTTACCGCCTCAGTTAAATACCACTAACACTTTGGGTTACACCAAACCCAAAAATTTCAAGGTAAATAAATGGAATGCAGGATGATTCAAAATCTTTATTGAATTTTATTTATTTACCTACTTTTGGTAGGTACACCTCTGCCGAAAAACCGTAGCAGAGAATCCGCTGACGCTACTAGTGTTGCCCAAATGCAAGACCAAGACTTGGTCTTGCATTTGGTCTTGGTCTTTATCTTGCGCCCTCGGTCTCGTCTTGGTCTCGGTCTTGCAGCAAGAGTCTCGCAAGTACTGCAATTACCCATTAGCCTATCACTACACGTTGCTTTAGATCTTTAAGAGTAGATACATTATGAGTGAATATTCGCCAAACTAATTTAATTACTTACTTAACTTGACAATATTTAAAAAAAGATATCAAAATGGATAGAATATGCCCTCACCCTAGATGGAATGAAAAAATTAGTAGAATCACTAAAGACAATCTATACAATATTACAATTTATTTAAATAATGGTATACCTAATAGCTTTGGTTTCTTTGTTCTTAGCGGCTCTTGGTTTACTTTATGTACTCCTCTAAGTCTTCGATAAATAAAATTTGAAGGCCAGATCCAGATAACGCAGAGGAGCATGCATAGAGTTTGTCAATATCAGTTTGACCGCAAGAATCTCGCAGGCTCAGTTGCTACAATTAGGCGATCTTGATCTTGTTTTTGCAAAAATGTAGAAACAATACCAAGATTAAGACTGATTTTTAGGCAACACTAGACGCTACTACAGCATGTCAATAGACGTTATGTCTCACTAATACTGAGATGCCAGTAGCATCACCGCGTTTGGTTTCACAATATTTGTGTGTTCGGAGCTTTATCGATTTCGCTTTATTTCGCGATGGAGGTCTACTACAAGCCTTAATTATGGCAAGTTTAATTTACTTTATTTTACTCAAAATAAAATCAGTTATGATACTTTAACTAAGCTGGTGAAAAATTGGGACGTAGCCTCACTCCACCGGCTTAGCGAAAACCAATTAAATACTACTTATAATATTTTGATACGTAGGTAGGTAACATTGCACTTGAGTAAGCTGTGAAATTTTCATCATCGTCAAAGTGTGACATAGAAAATATAAGGGAGCCTACACATCTGTCATCATCGCGTACTTGCTTCCGTGAGCGGCGTGAGCCGCTCCGCCACCTTCACCTCACGTCACATCGCGTTTACACGATGAAATTAGTTGCATGACACTAGAGTCCTCCAAAAATCGTGCGGCGCACGAAACTAATTTGCTTTCGTGAAATTAATGCATGCATCATGAAATTAGAGGTTTATACCAATTTACACGCGAAATTGTTGACGAAATTAATGTCATGACACTAATTTCATGCCACTAATTTTGCAATGTAAATTCCGCAGCACTCATTTTTAGAAATGTTTGTTCTACAGACCACCTCACGTCATGATTTGCAATATGAGTGTAGGACTGTAGGTATATTATGACCACAATATGACACGTTGCGCACAAAGTACATAACGGTTACTTCAATGACACCGTTGGACGTAGTTACGCAAAAATTATTCAACCCATACAACTTATCCATCGATGTAGAATAATAATAATTTAACTTATCAATAGAAAAGTTAACTTTATTCTTTTATATTATGTATGTGTTTAATTTTACAAAGGTTTGTGGGTTGAATCATTTTTGCGTAACTAGGTCCAGTTGTCGCAGCTCTTACTGCTGCACTAAGGAACATTTATTAGATTACTAGTTGATGCCCACGACTTTGTTCGCGTGGAGTGAGGTTCTTTAATTCTCGCGGGATCTCTTTTATTTTCCGGGATAAAAAGTAGCCCGTGTGTTATTCCAGACTATAATCTACTTCTGTGCCAAATTTCGGCCAAATCAGTTAAGTCGTTCCGGTGTGATTGAGTAACAAACATCCATCCATCCATACATTCAAACTTTCGCCTAAATATTTGTAGGATACCTATTAGTAGATATACTCTGCGATTAAGTTGTCCAAACTGAAATTTTAAGTCTGCGGGTACCTTGGAGTATAAAGCCAAGGCGGTACTCTTGTTCAATTTCATGACGTGCAGTGGGCTGTAGAAAAACGCCTAGCCATAGTTTGTCATAATTAAATGTACATTAAAAAAATCTTCATGAAGACGTAGATCAAAGTAGCGAGGTCTTCCAGCCGTGAGATACCTGTAGAGACGAGCTTCTGATGTAAACTCAAGCTACAAAAGCCCGGATCTACAGGGTAGATCACGAATGTGCCAAGTATTGTCTTCTTTTATCTTCTCTTCTCTGTCTTCTGTCATCTGTGATGTAACTTCTCAGTAGGTATTCTCCTTTCCTCTTCATTCTTGAAAACAGCATCTGTAAATGGAAATAGTTTGAATTAAAAATAGGGAGCCTCTGATTTTCCCGGATAGGTTAATGCATGAAAAAAATCGCGTCGATCTGTTGGTCTCTTATTGCGTGATTGAAGGATAAACCAACAAACAAATACAGTTTCGCATTTATAATAAGGACGATTGATTCCATGCAACTTTGTCGTTAAGAAAGTCACTAACTTTGTAATAACCACGACTTAATAAATGTTTCTTTACGCATTGTTTTTTGTGCAATGGGAAATTCAGTAAAACCTTTGGGATGATATTTATAAGTGTGCACTCAACCCCTTTTTGGATTTCTGAACTTAGCGTAGGCGATACCATGGCGTTTCTAGTTTATGACGGTTTCTATTCTAATAAGTCGATTGTGTGTATCGCCTCTTTGTTTATGAAGATGATTGTATTATCTCACAAAGATAAATAAATATAAATCATGACTTATAAATATAAGTCATGTTCAAAACATGTCTAATGAGCTTATCATAAAAAATCTTCCTCTGCAAAGTTTCGGATGGATTCGGATAAAAAAAAAATGTATACATCTCCCGAAGCAAGTGGCGAGCGCCGTTTCATATGTAAATGATATAAATCTCCTGACAGGCAACATCGATCAGTCGTAGGCCACGCGAATTTGCGTAGTTATCCCAGGATTTATCGATGGATTTATGTTAATTGGAACAGCTATATCAGCTATAACAGCTTATATGTACGAATAGGTTATATCTCAGAAATGTGGTGGAATAGTAATCGGTTGAATACCGATAGAGGTAATTTCAGAAACGATTTGTTCTAAAATATCTGGTTATTGATTGGGTCGTGGTTTGAAACCCATTACGATTAATATTTCTGGAAGATTTAACATTTACGAGAGGTTTTATTCTTCCAGGCCTATACCATTTATTTGTTATATGATATCATTCAAAAAATAATTAACGATTTATATGAGCTTAAGGTCAGTTTTCTTTCAGTTAACTTTCTAATGTGTATATAGATTTATATGAATTTACAAAGAGTACGAAGTTTATTTGAAACACTTATATTGTTTCTAATTTAAACACGGACCAAACTTATTAAACTAGGTACCAATAAATTCTTGAGGGTTTGGTTCGGAAAAACAGAAAAGGTTCTTCTACATTTCCACAAGGCCATTTTAAACTACGTAATTTGGAAAACTCTTTCAGATAAGATCAAGGCCGAAATCCGTAGACCGCAAAATCTATCAAGAGAGATTGTACCGAGTCCCTGCCCGAATGTGTGTGTTTGTGTGTGTATATGTTTGTTACTCCTTCACGACACAATGAATGAACTGATTTGACTGTTTGGAATGAGATTGACTGAGTACTACTCAGGATTAAGGCTACATTTTATCCCAGAAAATTTAAGAGTTCCTTCTTCCACGCGGAAGAAGTCGCGGGCATCATCTAGTCGTTAATAAAAATACCTACTGCATTTCTCTCGGCAAAATATTTCCCGTAAGAATCAGTTTTGCGTGAACTCTCCTCTCGATAGCATGACGAGGAATTACAAATCACACAGATCGGCCTTCGTGAATCTCGCAAGAAAATAATCTCGGCATTTTCGCAAATCATTGCAACTATTGTGTACCGATAATGTAGTAGAGAGGAGCGCGCCGAACAAAAAGGTCCGCTTAATTGCGTAGAGGGAAGATCGCTGAAAGGCGGGCGGGCGTTGTTCTCCCGCGAGGCCTCCGCTACATCGACTGGCTCATCAATTTCCCAGCATTGGCGGCCTACGAACGATTGTGTTGAGATTCAGTTTCATATCGAATTAAAACCTTCTACATGAAACTGTAATGTATTTATAATATTAAGTAGGTCGTTCTAAAAGTAATGTCAATGAGAAACGTGTAAGGAACAATAAATAAGATTTTGACGACCTCCCTGGCGCAGTGGTGAGCGCTGTGGTCTTATAAATGGGAGGTCTCGGGTTCGATTCCCGGCGGGGACAATTTAAGAATTTATTATTTCTAAATTGTCTCTGGTCTGGTCTGGTGGGAGGCTTTGGCCGTGGCTAGTTACCACCCTACCGTCAAAGACGTGCCGCCAAGCGATTTAGCGTTCCGGCACGATGGCGTGTAGAAACCAATTAGGGGTATGGGTTGAATTTACACTGCTATATCCTTTCCAAGTTGGCCCGCTACCATCTTAGACTGCATCGTCACTTACCATCAGGTGAGATCGCCGTCAAGGGCTATCTTGTCATCGAATAAAAAAAAAAAATCAGTCTTGAGTTCAACGCCATCCGAGTTTTGCTTAAATATTACAAGTGGCGCAGTTGGTAGGATCAGGATTTATTTTTATTTTTATTTATTTAAATTGATACAAAAACATCACCTTAACCTACAATTGGTGTCACATAATGGACTCAAATTCTTATTAATATTATAAATGCGAAAGTGTGTTTGTTTGTTGGTTTGTCCTTCAATCAGCAGCAACAGAGCAACGGATCGACATGATGTTTTGAATGAATATAGTTGAGGACTTGGAGAGCAACATAAGCTACCTTTTATAGTAGAAAACCAGAGGGTTCCCTAAAAGTTTGAGAAAACGGAATTGACAGATAGCGTCAATTCCGTTAACCGTAACTTAGCTTAGGTAGTCCGTAAAAGTTGGTGAAAATGGGCATAAGTGACCTGATTTCCATGTAGGTGTGTACAGGCGATAATTATTTTCCTTGTCTATCTGTATTCGCAAATGATAATGACAGTGAAGCCTGCAGGTGTAGCGTAACGATCAGATTTATACTGGTGAATAGAGCCGGTCTTAATTGAAGCTCATTTATAAATTGTACAAGGTGCCGGCATGGGTAAGTACGAGATGGTGTGAATATTTACGTGCAATTAGGGCAAATAGCAGTAGAGTGTTACTGTGTACTCAGAGAGAGATTGTACCGAGTCCCTGCCCCCTCTCTCGGGGCTGTGTAGTGTCCTCCTGCCATCATTAATCTTGCAAGACGTCGAGCAAACAACGTTCTCTGTGAACAACTTAGGAGTCTAACAACAGTTCACGATCGATTTACTTGAGAAATACAATGACGTATTTAAACTTTAAAAACACTTTTTTCGTGTTGAAACGAGGGATTTGAACTCGTCGCCGTCAAGGGTCGCTAGTCGCTACAGAACAGGCTCTTGTGATTGTGTCCAATAACTAACAGTGAGACCATTGGGTGTATGTAAGTATTGGACTATGATCAATGATGCCATTTCAGTTACTCCTCATACAATACAAGCTCAAACACTGCCACAAACTTATTCTCTCGTCATTTTTAAAAATATCCACGTCTGTTCAAACGTAATCATAAAAATTACGATGGTATTTTATAATGTTTATTATGCAATAGTGTGTTATTTTTAACTAACTCACATAAGCTATGTTTAAGTAGGTAATAACCTAATCTAAAAATACTTTAAAAATATTTAGGTTTTTAATTTTTTTTAAAGTGTTAACCTCATTTAAAGCTTTCACTAAAAGCCTTTGTTTTCCGGGGGCAAAAATAATTTTGCACATCCATGCAAAAAGTCGAGTAGATCCGTTTCTCCATTGATTGAAGGAAAAACCAAAAAACAAACACTTTCACATAATAATTTATAATTACCTACTAATATTGGATTTGGTGAATATTCACATAAGAAAGTAGTCACAGGTCTCCTCTCAAATGGGTTTAAGCCAAGTCCACCACGCTGGCCAAGTGAGACTTAGGCTAAAATCTATAGACCACACTCTCGCTCAGCTCAGACTCAAGACAGAATTAAAACGAGACAGATTTATTTCAGAGCATATTTTTGTCTCGTTTTAACCTCTATCTTAAGTCTGAGCACGCTATATAGATCCCACAATAAGACTACGTTACAACAAATACTTAAGGAAAGTATACCTTCTATAATGTACTATCTTACCTCAGTCCAATTGTTTTTCGGCAACGGCTGCGTAGTCCGTATTCATATCGGCGTGTTTTCCCCGTGGCCTGAAACATTCGGTCCCAAATGTTACATTTCAATATGCTGACTACAAACAAACATAACTTTAACTTCGCCGTCCCGTAAGTATTTTATGTGAAAGCAATATGTCTCGAGACGCGACGTGAAATGTGCCTTCCTCGGTACTAATGTATTTTTTTTACTATGTAGTTATAAAAAGCTTTTAAGTGCTATGTTACACAATAATGTCTTATAAAACATATTGACAGACGAAAAGCACGATTTGAGTACGTCACACAAAACCAAGGCACTAAATTCCTATTATTATTGAATTGATAACTTAACTTTTCCTAACAGAAAAAATTACTGATAATTTTCATCTATTGTAAAGTGTTTTAAGTAATGCAAAGGGACATAAAGAAGCTATTATTGCATAAAATAAAACTTTCTCTCTCCGAAGAAAGTTTGAGATCATCCCCAAAGGATAATGTCCATTGGCATTAATTATATTCTACGTTTAAACTCAAGGAATTTATTTTCTTCTTGTCGTCTTGTTGAAAACAAGTTCTGTCATTTTTCGAGTCCCTTTTGCTCTCATATTGAAGATTGATTTTTGTTTTTTTCTTTTAAGCTATTGAATAGCTTCTATCGCGGGCCTTGAGCGTGGAGACCGAATCCAGAAATTCCGTAACGAAAATAACCTGACACGGGACTCCTCTCACCGCTAGATGGCGTTGATAAAAAATGCTACGCAATAGCTTTACCGCGACAGTCCCCGAGTGTCACACGTCTTTTTTTCTTTCATTTGATTTTAGTATCATTGAAAAGTACATAAACTTATCTGATAATTTCCACGAATTTTTCAGTAAACAGTAAGTCAATGTTAGAAGCAAAGAAACGAGTGTTTAGAGATTTAAATACCTACATTATTTCGTGCTACACCGACGTATATCCAACTTGTGGCCATTACACAAAAACTTTCCTCTTAATATTAAAGCTAATGAGTTAACTTCACACCCTTCAGAGATTAGCTATTCTAATGCTAATTTAGCTATATTCAGAAGACAAAGGATACTATAGATATATACGTATCAAGTCTCTCACACCAGAAAGCGAAGTGGCAGTAGATCCCCCACTATGTGGACTTACTGACTTCGGGAGTCGGTGGATACAGGCTGCGCAAGACCGAGACATGTGGAAGTCTATATAAGAGTCCTATATCCAGCACTTTACTGTGTCGTTGGTCTAGTGGTTAGCAAGTTCGACTACGGATGACGAGGTCCCGGGTTCGATTCCCGGGTCGGGCCAAAAATGGGTTTTCTGTTAAGAAATTTTCAGTACTAGCCCGGAGTTAGGAAGTCGGTGGTGAGTCACCCCCCGTGCCTCGGAGAGCACGTAAAGCCGTCGGTCCTGCGCCTGATCTCTTTCCGGTCATGTCGGATTTTCTGTCCCATCGGGCTACGAGAGAGAGGAAATAAAGTGTGCACCTGTGTTTGCGCACACACTTGTGCACTATAATATCTCCCGCACAGATGGCTCATAGATATGAGCCATGAGTGGAGATTGGCCGCCGTGGCCGGATTCGGTTGGAAGGACATTATTTATTATTATCTATATCCAGCAGTAAACATCTATCGCTTGATAAATTCAAATTCAAAATTAATTTATTTCATGTAGGCTAACTTGTAGCTCTTATGACACGTCATAAATCTACCACCAGTTCAGAATGCAGATTGTGCTGAGAAGAGCCGGTAAGAAACTCAGCAGTTGCTCTTTTCAAAGATAAGAACAAGAAGATTACCTACTACTTTTTACTTTTCTACCGGAGACACGAACGCAAAAATCTGTAGTCTCCATAAATCATAACACTGCTCCGTCACAGTTTATAAGCGAAAAGTATCACGTACCGAATTTGTGGACTACTATTAAAGCCCTCTGAGACCTTTACGCCAAGTAAAATATTCAGTTAGAAATATACGATGTACGAAACTGCTACTAGATTCACGGGTCGTCGGTTTTATGTTAGTCTATACAAGCGTGACCATTACCTTTACAAACTACTTTCTATAGGTTCAGCTATGCGTCTATAAAATTGGTCATAAAAATATTCTTGTTATTTCTTTATTGATAGCCTATTAAAGTCCTTCTGCTGGTCAAGGGAAACCTCTAACTAAGCTGGTTAGGGAAACCTCTGAGGGAAGTGTTTGTGCAGAGATATAACATCAATATAATAAACTAGCTTTTGCCCCCGCGACTTCGTCCGCGTGGAATTAGATTTTGGGGTGGAATTTTCAAAAACTGTACACACGTAGGGGAGACCGGGGATGGTTGACTAGGTTTTTACTAAATAGTTCATATATTTCTCGTTTTCATATTTATAGAAAAGAAAACCATGTTAATTGATAGGAAATCTATTAATCTAATAAAAAAACGTAATATTTAGTTCCTAGTTTAGTATAATAGTGATAATTTCATGCATTTTCCAAAACACTAAAACTAAGTCAACCTACCCCTGGTCCGGGGTAGGTAGACCATACACCAGGGGTAGGTTGACTTATGTATCAATAAGAGTCGAATCATGGGGAGGAGCATAATTAATCATGTTTTAAATATAATTGAGCCTTTTATTACAAAAAAACTTAAGTCAGCTATTCAACTATTTCTTAAAATGTCTTTAAAAAAATTATCAAAAAACAATCTTATTTTTAACATTTTTTTATTTAACTCTTCTTTTAATACCTATTGTAAATCCTAGTCAGACATAATTTCTAGAACAAAAAATTACATTCCGACAAAACGGAACTTAATAATAATGTAGTTCTACTTGTTGTATCAAATATAAACTAACGTAGTTTGTAACGTAATGATGTAGCTTTCGACAGGCTTGTTGCTGTGATCGGATTGATAGAGAAGGATGACGTTTCAGAAAGGAGTCCAACCAATCTTCACCAGCTAACAATTGTCCTCCAAGAATCAGGCATCGCTTTGTTTTTTTTTTTGGCGAACTTTATGCTAATTTTCGAGTTTCATGTGGCGTCAATCCGTAATGAATATCAGCTCTTCTTTATATAATTGGCTAAAGCTTCCTCTTCTAGATTAGTAAATATTTGCCTATTTCATAATATATACAACTGTGTCCAGGGTTAATTCTGCTCACGTCATGTTCGGGTGACGTTCTGATTTTTCTTTTGATTTGACCACGTAACGATGTTATATTTTTATTTATCAGGAGTGTTGCACTATTTTAATGTGGCATTAATGCTTTTTTCGTCAAAAACTACAGTATGACAAGCTCTTTCTAAAACATATATCCGCTCGTTCAGTTACACATATAATTTATCTATGTCGTTCAGTAGTTCTTCTATAGGTCCTCATTGTTCTGCAACAACAAAATTGCTATAAATATTTAAAAGTCCAATAAAAGGTTAACTAAAACCACCAAAACAACCATTTTTGATTGGTTGACTAATTAGTCAACCAGCCCCGGAAAAAATTAGTCTACCAGCCCCAACTGCTATTTTTTAGTTTGATCGCGTGGCTAGCCTAAACATTAACAGTGACTTGAAAAATAAGACACGAAATATGATAAGTATGCACCCATCAAACGTTGGGACTAACATAAAAATGGTTCACTTAAAACTTGTAGACACCAGATCAAAAAGTGTAATAAATCGAAATATTACTTACGTGGTTAAAAAATTAAAAACGTGTCACTGCTCGAAAATGGCGCACGACTGCGTTGCGGCGCTCCAGACACCTGAGCGGGACGCAGAGTGTAATACTCGGCTGTATTCGGATGATTCAATTCTTACACTGTCGACGAGTTTTTGGCAGTTAGTCTACCTACCCCTATAGCCAACCATCCCCGGTCTCCCCTACTTCTTTATTTTTAACTGAAAGCTCTAATACCAACTTTGATGGAAACAGCTTGAAAAATGACGGAGTTTCATATAAACTTCCATCCCATATTTAAACCCCTTAGGGGTGGAATTTCCAATAATCCTTTCTAAGTGTGCGCCTACGTCATAAAAGGAACCAACTGTAATTTCAAGTTTCTAACTTCAGTAGTGTGGCTGTGTGTGTGTGTTTGATATCTCAGTCAGTCAGTCAGTCAGTCAGTCAGGACTTTGAATTTTATATATTTAGATAAATCATATTCTGACGTAGGTGCTTTTACGAGTCTTCTCTTTATATCGGCATCAGAAGGCTTTAATGCTGAGATTTATGTATACAACGTGCTCTAACTTAGCTCAGACTTAAGATAGATGTTAAAACTAGATACAGATATGCTCTGACATTTATTTGTCTCGTTTTAACTCAGTCTTGAGCTGAGTAAGAGTCTATAGATTTCAGTCTAAGACGATTGTTGAGATATATCTGCAAAGGCAGTGAATTTGGCTTCAGTTGTTAATGTTACTCGTACATTCCTCTAAAATCATTTGTAAGTTAGGTTACGAAGGGGCTGGCGTATCCGTGTCGGACGAAAGTCCAAAAAACAAAACTTTTAAAACCATATTTTTGCTGGCAAACGATGACAAAAGCACATAACGGTTGAAAATATAGAACCTAAAGTCTATGAAAATATTAAACTGAACATAAATCTGCACGGTTGTCTGGCTTCGCGCCAGACTATCGCGGATCGGGCCTTAGGCTAGTGCAACTGACCGTTATGTCCCTCATAATTTAGTGCAAAAATACATTTAAGTCCGATATCAAATTATTTTCTACTAGGTTTCGCCCGCGACTTCGTTCGCGTAGAGTTAGGATTTTAAAAATCCTGCAGGAATCTTTAGCCTAAGCACGAACATTTTAACTTTCGAATGGTTAAGGTAAAGTTAACGTCAATGTATGAAAATGGCAGGAGCGCTCCTGTGAGCGCAAACAAAAGTATGACATAAATTATTACTATTTTTTTCTTTCTATCCCCTGACCCCTCCATAGAGTACGACAATAGTGCAATGGGATTAAACCGTCGATCTTTCAGGTTGTCGACCTTTGACCGGCCATGGAGGCTAAAAATAAAATAAAGAATTAAAATGGTAATTTATTAAGTGTAGTTACATATAAATACTAATAGCGTAGGACAGAAATACCCACGTATACTTACGAAAGTCCTAAACTTACCTAAGTATACGTGCAAATACTCAAAAAATCAAATAAGATATCTGGGAATCAAACCCGTCTTGACTTCGCTTCCACTTATTAAAAAAGCGCTCAAAATTTCGTCTAAATTTTATTTTAATAATATACCTAATTCGTGATTTATTTCACTAAATATTTCACTAATTTAACCTCCCAAGCTGAATCACAAAGCTTATAATGCAAAGCTATGCACATATTATGCACATTTGCCCAAGTGTAACTTGGCTCGACTCTCGGGCATACATTGCCTAAACTTCAGTGGATATTTATAGTAAGCGGTGCGAGTGACAGCGTGGCAATTACACGTGCCTTAATACTTGGCACTTTACCAGCGCAGCGGGAACTCCTATTCCTTCATGGAAATGTTAGTATGTTAAGCTGTAACCAAGTTTAAGAATTTAGAAACAATTTAAATAATTTTCAAACTCCTTTAGTAACTTATTTGTAATCATATAATTACAACAATTCGATTATAAATAAGGTATTTGGTTTTCATTTTTGTTTAGTTGTTTTCAGAAGGAGCTAACTGCTTTAATGCTGTCTACCCCGTTATAATACCAAAAAAACCCTACCATTAAGGGTCACGACCCTTTTAGAAATAAGGAATAGGACGTAGAGAAAGAGAAACAAGAACTTTTGAATTAAATTACCATCCAACTTTAAATAACACCTTGTTAGAACGACCACGTTCATATTTATAATTACTGTAGAGATAATTAAACAGGTAAGTACAATGAACAAATTAACTTGATAACTTCAGAGATTAAGCTTAGACCCAAACTGTTGAAACTATCTGCACAGCACAACTAATACACTAAAGCTATACAGTACATAGTCATGTAAATTTGGCTCAAGTGGATAATGCCAAACTTAATGCTTTATTGTAAGTGGTGCTCGTGCAAGCGTTACAGCTAAGTACAATAATAATATGCCTGAATAGTTGGCTGTATGCCAGTTTGATACAAATCTGCGAGATCAAACTCGGTCATAGATGTCAAATAACTATTACGTGTTACGCTAGTTGAAGTGTTAGTATTTTAGTTACAAATGTAAAAATGTTTGTGTCTGTCTGTTCACGGTTAAACCGCTGAACGAAATGTGGCTCAGCGATAGCTTTCATTTTGCAAATATTTTTTACACCGAAAATCTGAGTTTCTACGTGATTTTTAAAGCCCACAATCGTTTTCAATAAATAATACGGAACTGAATGTTGTAACTGTCGTATCGTAACACTTGAGTCAGTCGATAACAATGAAAATCATTTTAATAAACATAACCTCCTCCTTTTTGGAAGTCGGTTAATAAACAGAATAACGCCAACTAATTACTATTTTTTCAAAACAAACAATTTTAATTTTCCAAGCCACGGTGAAAACTAAAACCAGCTAAGCTCTAAATCCGCTCAGTTTATCTCGCCGCTAACAATAAGACGCCGCCTTTAGATAAGTCTCGGTACAATGCTGTTAGTTTAAATTGCATTTGCATATCGTACGAGTACCTCCATTGTAGATAGTTGGATCTTGGGAATAGAACTTTGAAAGAAAGAAATAGCTGTACTTGCTATTATTGTTAGGAGTTACGGGTGAGATAACCTAGAGTCAGCAAACAAAATGCACCCTCGAGGCGATTCTTTCACGATTTCTTGTGTTACTGTTACGTTTAATGTGCTCGTATGAACAAAACGAGGAAAAATTTTCTCTTCCAGACATCATTTTTATTGTTATACTAGATGATGCCCGCGACTTCGTCCGCGTGCATTAAGGTTTTTTCGATTATCTCAAGAACTCTATTTTTTTCCGGGATAAAAAGTAGCCTATGTGTAGCCTGGGTATGAGCTATCTTTATTCCAAATTTCAGCCAAAACGGTTCATTTGAGGAATAACAAACATACACACAAACACACACTTTATTGTAGGTATACAGTCTAGAAGTGATCTCAAGCTTTAACAAGCTAATTAGAAAAAATCAAGAAGTACATATAAGAACTAAATAATTCGACGATTTCCTAATAGGTACGTATCTACAGAATATATACAAGAGATACTTACTTAGAGGAATTGATGTTATAGCTATAGTATTTTACATATATCTCAACTCTATTCTACAATGTCATAACTAGAACCATAAAAACAAATAATCATTTTTCCCAACAAATGAAAAACTCCTGGGAACATAAAAATGCACTGAGAAAAGTGTCGCGTTAAGAAAACACAACAAAAGTTTTCATTTTAACACAAGCTGGAATTCATTTAAAATTAGTAGCAGAGTTGTGGAGGTCGTTAATAATATTTATGAAAGTTACAGCGCCCGGGCTAAATTAATGAGATGTAACGGCTATAGTATAAAGTTTAATATATTATTATTATTCGCTAATAAAGAAAAATAAAAAACAGATAGAAAGATCTGCGAATGTACAAAATTAAAAAAGTCGGTATATTGAGATGAATCTTCATGTCATAAGTCAGACATATCAAATAACTAGCTGATGCCCACGACTACGTTCACGTGGGTTATGGATTTTTAATTTCCGCGGGAACTCTTAAATTTTTCAGGATAAAATGTAGCCTAGAAGGCTTTCGAAGTTACAAGTATATATGTACGTCGTACACATACGTTTGCATTGATTATCCCTTACTATGACGGTGTAATCTCTCACAGGGGTAAAGTAAGAGAGTGACAGGAAGGACAATATCGTGAATTCTCCACAATGTTCTCAAAGGCATGTGAAGTCTAAGAATCCGCCCTTCGCTAGCGTTGAGCATGGATAAAACCTAAGCAATGAGTTGAAATGATAATGATAATAAAATGAAATGACTTAATTGATTAGGCGCTATTGAAAGTTCGGTCTTTGAAGGTTGAAAAAAAAGGTCTAGGAAAGAAGAAAGAATAAAAACAATAACATTTATACAGTCACATAAACCTACCGTTAAATGGTAAAATATTGTACAAGTGCGCTCTGTATTAAAATTACCCCCATAGTAGGTACCTACAGCGTCCACGTTGTTCAAATTGGTGAAAACGATGTCGTAAATTGATACGATGCCCGTTTACTCGAATTTACTCTGCGAGATATAATTTGCATGATAGCTACACTTTATGGACCTCTATTTCATATTTTATCTCTCAACACTACAGCGTTCTGCTTTTAAATGCGATAATAATTAATAGATACTGTTTTTCGCCGAAAAGCTGCGATAACTATGCCATTAATTTATTCAGCACTATGTAGTTTTCAACAAATCACATTACTTCGCAATAATGAGTTAAAAGATGACATTATTGGCAAAACTGCCGCAATTTAAAATACAACAGTATTTGATACTTAATGCTATACCACACGGGTTGTGAATTGCGATATTTTTGCGTTGTTTACGCCATTGCGCCTAGACGGAAAAAAATAATTATGCCATACGATGCGTTGTTGCACATCAAAGCGTTGCCTTGCGGTGTTGATTCTTTTTTAGAAAAAAATATGGTACGTTGCCATGTTTTCGTATATTTTTTATTTGGTGTACAATAAAAAATATTTCATTCATTCAATTTGTTACTTGCGAATTTTTTTGTTATTTGCGAGTTGTTTTGTCATCCCAGCAGAGCGACATCTAACAAAATCATAGTTGCGGGGCCGCAACGAGTCATTAAAAGTGCTCCGATAGAAGAATTAGTAGTAGGTATATGAAGAAAGATAAAAAGTTCTAAATTATGCTACTATAAAAATAATAAATAACTAGGTACAAAGTTTTACACTGAATTCTTTTAAAATACGGTGTTTGTGAACTACGCGGCCGACCGTCGCGACGGTTAAATCGTAAAAATGAAATGCAGATATAATAGAGGTAGTCACAAATACTGTAGAGCAACAAAAAGCACAATTAGCAGTGAAAAAGTCTAGTGCATTTTAATTCTGGCTGGCAAAATCAAATGGCAAAATGGCGGCGGAAAAGTGAGAGGGGTGATACGGGGGCAAGCCGGGGGTCGTAATTTCGCGCCTGGGGCGACATCTATAATTCCTGAGAGCTATCATAAATTAGCATACGTATTAGATTCGAGCCACAGTACAAATTCTGTGCACGATTCGTACTACGAATCCAGACGTTCTGGTAAATTAGGGCGTCATTAAGAAAAATCAGAAAGATTACGGTGCATTTCTTTCAACTGTACGTGCTAAATTATGAAGGAAAAACATAGCTTAAGAAATTTTTGTTGTGTGTTGAAGTGCTCATCTTCCGACTTTGATTGAACTGAACGTGCTGTTAACTGATTTAATGATAGACGAGTAAACAATATACCCGCAGACAGAAAAATTTTCAATATTTCCCAAAAAAAAGTACTTGCTTTAAGTATTAAAATTAGTACCTAGTTGCAATTTAATAAATAAAGTGTTACACTGAAAATAAATCAACTGCTATTTAATTTTTATTAACTTACTAGCTGTTGCCCGCAACTTTGTCTTCTGACAAAGATGATCAATTCTAGGATAAAAGACAGATCAGTATACAGACCTACAAGATAATGCACTAATGGATATTATCAACAATCACAACGGTCAACGTGCAACAGCTCAGTGCCCCCGTAAAAGTGAGACGTGCCCGTCATTTGTAATTCAAAGGAATTGGCTCAATAATAAATGACATCATTGGAGTCATTAGCGCGGAATGCGACGAACACCGAGTGAATCGTTTGTTCTCCACGATTACGAACCCAATTAAGCTTGAATAAGATGGAACCTGAATTTCGACTAATTGCTTGCAATTTGTGCCCAGTAGTCTAGTAGAAATATATCAAGAATCTTGAAATCTTACTCTTAAAGTAGGATGGTTAGTCAAAAAGCTTTTACTCTTCATCCGCGTAGGCGATGTCATTTTTCAAGTTCTCAACTATCTCAAAAATCTTTTCGAATTTTATGGTGTTAGGAATTGGTGATATACCCCCTAGGATCGACTGCATTGAGACTGCATGTTATCGAATGTATCGAAAGGCATGTTGATTCCATTTTTAAAAATAAAATTGTCTTCCAGACAGCAAAGAATGAAAATAAAAGAATGAATGTAACGAAGAAGTTCCTAAAATAAATCAGACTAATAATAATTTATAGATTGGTTTAAAAATTCATCAATAAAATTTTTAGGTCCGGTCAAAACATCTTCTAAAAGACTTTTCTCGTATATAAAAGTTAACAATAAAATTCGTTGTTATTCTTCTTGACTTAGCTCATCTGTTATTCATTTTCATTCTCGTTGTTAAGTCGCTAATTTTACGCCACGCTTTTAATGTGGTGATAAAATCTGAGATGCAGTGTGATAGTAAACTGGAGGTAATGTTCAGGTTTTCTTGTTTAAACCAGATGTGCTTTTAAAGTGTCATAAAGTGGAATTAAGTTGGTTGAACGTGTATCTTTGCTCTTGCCTTATATAACTTTATGATAATAGCTACTGGCTAATGCTTGCGTCTTTGTGGTCTTAACAATAAATTATTGAGTTAAAAATATATACCCTCTGTGTATATATCTAAATATATAAGAGGAAAAGCTGTCTGACTGACTGATCTATCAACGCACAGCTCAAACCACTTGACGTATCGGGCTGAAACGCTATTATGTTGTAGACACCCGCTAAGAAAGGATTTTTGAAAATCAGTTTGAAAAATCGAACTTAACGTGAGCTAAGCCGCTGGTAAAAGATAGCATTAAATATACCGTCAAACCGTCAAAGACGTGCCGCCAAGCGATTTAGCGTTCCGGCACGATGGCGTGTAGAAACCGATTAGGGGTATGGGTTGAATTTACACTGCTATACCCCTTCCAAGTTAGTCCGCTACCATCTTAGACTGCATCGCCACTTGCCATCAGGTGAGATCGTAGTCAAGGGCTCTCTTGTCATCGAATTAAAAAATATATATATATTTATTATAATTGAAGTGTCTGTGTGTGATTTGAAAATAACTGCCTTCCGTAAGCTTACATGATTATTCGACCAATAACTGAACACACGCTTTTGAATTTTTTGTATGTCTGTCTGTTTCTACAGGTTCGGAACGCTTGAACTGATGTTAACGGGAGTTCAGATTTTATTTTACCCTCGTATTTGACATGATGTTCACATGTTCACGTATTTTGTTGTACAGAAAAAAAAATATTCATAGGAGCTTTCCTGTTATTTCCATTTACTATCCCAATCATTCTAGATGAACGCTATAAATCGAGATTGCAGTAAAATAATAAATAACTCCAGATAAAGCAGAGTAGGTATAAAATTTACAATCCAATACTGCACCAAATCGATTTCGTGTTCAATATGGAAACGAGGATTTACGATCACAACCATCCTACTTTTGGTTGCTTGAGTTCATATTTGAGAGACCAAAACATGTTATGCCATAAAATTTTGAAAATTTTATAGTAGGTACATAAAATTATTCGAGTCTCAATTTTTAGAGATGAAATCTACTAGAAGGAAATCCTATAGTAATAACAATAAACCCGTGAGCAAAAGTTGAAATGAAACACACATTTTATGATACAATCATTAAAACAAAGAAGAGATTAGCCGTATTAAGTTCTCCTTTATATGCATTTAATTTTGTTGAGAAACAAAACCTTATTGTAATCTGTTTTCCTCTGTAAACAGGAAATCCTCAGCGTCTCATAACCGCTCGTAGACAAAATTGCTTCAGCCATATCAGACGCTACCGGAGAATTGAGTGTTCTGTGGTGTAACGGAGGGAGAGAGGGAGATCTGAGTACTAATAATAATACCAACGTGAAAGCGCTTAGGGTGAGAACAAGCCAGAGATGCCTCACTGCGATACCTCGCGGTCGCGGTTTAGCTCGCTACCTCGATGTCACCTCCATATAAAACAAATGTATGCAAACAGACGAGCACGAACATGTCGAAGATACCTTGCTGTACCGCGATGTATCGCAGTGAGGTATCCTTCGGCATGTTCGCGCTCGTCTGTTTGCATACATTTTTTTTTTATACATTATAGGCACACGCTTGACCACCACCACACCTGATGGAAAGTGATGATGCGGTCTAAGGTGTAACGCGTTTGCCTAGAAGATGCCTATTCACTCTTGTTTTAAATGGAGGTGGCATCGAGATAGCGAGCTAAACCGCGACCGCGAGGTATCGCAGTGAGGCATCTCTGGCTTGTTCTCACCCTTAGACATTGTAACGCTAAAGCGATGATAGGTACACGTGGGCTACAGCGTAGTGATTTTGTTGGATTTTATGCAAAACGGCTGGTGCGGTGCTCCAAGTGTAATTTGTAAGTATTGTATATTAGCACAGACTAACTGCCTCGTTGGTCTAGACTCTAGTGGTTAGCAAGTTCGACTAAGGATGACGAGGTCTCGGGTTCGATTCCTGGGTCGGGTCATAAATGTATTGGGTTTTCTGTTAAGAAATTTTCAGTATTAGCCCGGAGTTAGGAAGTCGGTATAAAGATGTATAGTTTATATTATCAGTAGTAATAAATGGTAAACGATCAAGAACAATATTGTTTTAATAAGACCAAGTTCCCGTCATGACCAATATTCTCCTTTCCCCCCCAAATTAAGGTATAATAACAGTGCAATTGGTGGGGTTTGGACCATCAACCCTTCGGTATTCAGTCCGCGCCCTAAACATTGAGTTATTGAAGCTTCAAGCCATCCATACCAGATGCTATGATAATAATAATTTAGTTGGTATATTAAATAGGACTCGTTTGATTTCAAACTATTCGCAGGGAGCCACTGGATTCAGGTGGCGCAAGACCGAGACCTGTGGCCATGCAAAAGACCTTTGTCCAGCAGTGGACGTCAATCGGTTGATAAAGGAGGAGAAGAAGAAGTAAATAGGACAGTATTTTCATCAAACATACCTAAATCATCTCCTATCCTAAGTACCATTACCTTTTTTTGACGACCTCCCTGGCGCAGTGGTGAGCGCTGTGGTCTTATAACTGGGAGGGCTCGGGTTCGATTCCCGGCGGGGGCAATTTAGTAATTTATTATTTCTAAATTGTCTCTGGTCTGGTCTGGTGGGAGGCTTTGGCCGTGGCTAGTTACCACCCTACCGTCAAAGACGTGCCGCCAAGCGATTTAGCGTTCCGGCACGATGGCGTGTAGAAACCGATAAGGGGTGTGGGTTGAATTTACACTGCTATACCCCTTCCAAGTTAGCCCGCTACCATCTTAGACTGCATCATCACTTACCATCAGGTGAGATCGTAGTCAAGGGCTATCTTGTCATAGAATAAAAAAAAAAAAAGTAGGAGTCTCTAACGTAGGTACATACCTAAATACAGTCCCTTACCTTATGTTATTTCCACCTAACAAAATTTACAGAAAGCGTCATTTAACTTAGATTAGGTAGCCCGTTTATAACATCAGTGTGATACAAGTCCTTACTCAATAGCTGGGTCCCCACCAGACGATCCAAAATGGATCGGCGATCCCGCGATCCGCGATCCAAAATCGTGAACGTGGAGCGTGGATCGTACTAGGCCGATCCAGTTTGTTTAAACTGCGATCCGGAACGAACGGATCGGGCGCAGCAGGGAGCGCGCGCTCCAATACGAGCGCATGGATCGCGCGCGGCACGTCCACACCGCCTGCACATTTGGATCGCGCTCCTGCCGCGTGCGATCGGAGCGCGATGGATCGTCTGGTGGGGACCCAGCTATGGGCATTTTCATAGGTAAAATATAGGGGACGTTTGTGAAAACGGGCATTAATGTGACGAAATAAGATTTCGGTGTTCAAAAAATTAAAAGCTCTCACATAATAAAAGAAGGGGCTGCATAGAACGAAAAAGTTCAGAAATTGCAAGCAAGTAAATTAATGCTGGCGTAAACAAAATTACTAGAACCATATCAGACGCTCTCAGGGCAATTGAGTGTTTGGGGGTGTAACAAAGGGTAAAAGGCGTAACAATAATTTTCTTCGCTTTAATAGAGGTGCGAGAGGAAAATAGCAGCGTTCCTTTTGAAACTTTAATAATATGAAAGAGAGAAGAATTGCTTTGTTCAAACAGTTAAGAGTATAAAAAGATTTAAAAATAGATATTAATCTGAGCTCTACAAAGTAAGTACATAATTCTCATTAATTTATAAAAAAATTACCTGATTATTGATAGTGCCGTAACTTAAAAAGAGCCGTATGAACGTTTTAATTTTTTTTAATAATTCAACCGCCTAGAAACAAATCGCTTTTGTTTGAGACTGCATTAATCTAGTTTATTTGTTTATGTCTGATTTCTCAAAAAAGTGCTAGGTAACCTAGTAAAAGACAGTGTTTTATTTTTTCTTTATTATTTATATAAATCTCTCTCAACTCTAAATATTAAAAAAAAATTACTAAGCGCAACCGCCGTTTTTTTTTATAGTTATTCGCGGTTGGAACGGCATTGGTTTGTACCAATAGTGGAATCACTTGTCGATTCAAAAGCCCTTAATCAGTTCCTTTGGAAAAAAAATCTTTTCTAATTTAAGATGCAGATACCTATACTTTAAAACTTCGACCCACATTTCGACCCCTTTTATTGATTCCTTACTTTTGGGTTTTCCTTATTTTTCTCACAATTCTAATTTCGTTATTATAAGAATTACAAGAAGGAATTGGAAAAATCTCACCTATCTATAGCTAAATCAAGTAACCTTTCATTTTCGCTCTTTATAAAAAAGTTTTTAATGCCAAGCTTAAAAGGCTTTATAAAAGTTTCGCTAAGTACCTATCTTATCGAGACCGAGGCGATCATAACGTAAATTTTGGAGTAAAAGTTAAACCAAAAATTCTGTAGAAGAAAATAAGAAAATGAAATTTTGTATTAACTTTAGCTGCGTTAATTTTTGAAAATAGCTAAAGTTAATAAGTTTGGAATAACAATAAAGGCATTTTATTTCTAAAATTTGTACATCTAACGCATTAAATTTTTTACTTAACACCAGCTTTTAAAGATAAAACAAGTGAGACTAAGTGAATAGTGTTACATCTTAGCAGATACTCATATTATATTAGTTAGTTAGTTTTTTTTTACAATAACTATTGTTTAATCTCCTCTCCTATCACGATTCTAAAAATGTATATCGGTTAATACAGTATAAGTTTTTTTCTATGAATTTAGTAACTTAAATTGTTTTCATTACACGGTTTGCTAAAGATTCGCTGTTGTATAAATATCAGATAATGCTATACATTACCTATAGCGATGGCAGGCCAGTCACGGAAGCTTCCCAACCAGCATCTGAAATGATAAAAACAAAATATATTCATTTCCGTTTATCACAGCACTAAAATCACAAAAACGCAAACCGAACAGAGATAAAACAAATCTAAGAGGACAAGTTCAGACGAAATAAAAACAACAAGTCAACAACACTTGTGCGTGTCACTCAGAGCAAGGTGAGGGTACGAAATCAGGGGAGCATTTGACGCAATCAAATTATACAAAACTCTCCCTGCGGAGCTTTTTCCTCACGCCACATGATACAGTATCGAACAGTCACAAATACATACCTTTTTTAAACCGTGCTTTGGAACTGCATATGGATTTAATTGTTGCAATATAATTAAAATGTGTATTCGCATGAAGTGTCGTAATTGTCAGGAGCTCAGTCGCGACTAACTTTGCGGCGAGCCGCGCCCCTACACGCTACTTGTACTGAATCTCTACCCCTATTCCGGGCTTCGGGAGGCGGATATGTTCCTATGAGAAACGGCTTAAATCGTCGTTTCTTAATTAACTAAAATTGAATCTTAAGACGAAGGCAGCAACGTTTAAGTTAAATGGAGTGTGCGAGCGCTTACGTCGTTTCGACGTCTGCCTAGTGCATTTGGGTACCCGGGGATGCTGCGCGAAATAGGCACACGAAATATGAACGAGACTGCGAGGCGCTGGCGGGTGGGGAGGGGTGTGAAGAGACAGGGGATATTTGAATAGACCTCGCCGGCTCTTTCCCGCGACCGTCAGCGAGGGATGCTGCGAGCGGACCCGCGGGGCCGCGCTATGCCGGGACCGCGCTCCGCAGTACAAATCGGCAATGTACTGCACAATAAATGTGCAGTTTCCATCACGGTTTTTATCAGTGCTCCCGTTTGTTTTGTAAGAAAAAACAAAAGAGCGCGGGATAATTGAATTTGCCCTCATTACATTATCTGAGAAGCAAGATGTTTGTTTCTGAAGAAATTGTTTACAATCCTAGTCTTTGAATGCTACTGTATTATTTTGTTCCCTGTTTTCTTACATCTTGTATAATTTATTATATTTCAACAGAATGTAAAAATAACACCTACACTTTTATAATAAGTAGTAAGTAAGTATCAGTATAAATCTATCTACTTTATTAAAGTAAAATCACCACAGTTTATTAACACGGTAATTCAACACTTAGAGGATTACTCGTTGACGACAGCCGGAATCCTTACACCCTTTAGGTACCTTCGAGTGTAATTGTGCGTCCATAAATCCTCATACACGTAAACAGGAGGCATAAATTCATAATGTACAATGTCCGAGTCAGTCATAACAACAGATTGTTGGGATTATGTAGCGGCCACGCATTAAACCGATGATAAATACCCGTGTTGTCTCAGACCGGCCGCACGGAATCCGCAGATAATTCTGAACACACACGCACGCAGACATCGCATTGCGTTTATCACTTTACTAGAGTTTGCCCAACTTTGTTGCGTCTCCACACATGAGCTAGGTTTTTAAAATACATATATCCCGTGGCTTGCGTCTCCACACATGAGCTAGGTTTTTAAAATACATATATCCCGTGGGAACCACATTTTGTTTTTCCGTGATAAAAAACTTTATGTCGCTCTTCAAGTCCTAAATTAAATATCACGCCAATTCATTCTGTTAAGATTCTGTTGCGGCTTGATTGAATAAATAACCAAAGAGCACACTTTCTGAGTTAGGTATAATATTATATAGTTGGGGTTAACAAACGGAAAAGTAAATTTTTTAAATTTTTTCTGGCCTGATCTTGGGGCTGATTCTGTAACTCAGTGCCTATCAACGACGACAGGCATTTTTTATCCTTTAGGGAATACCTAAGGTTGAAAATGACAAGGAAGGATAGTGTTAAGGGCCTACCTATCTAAACTTAAGGAATGATGTATGGTTGGTGAAAACGGCATGAGATAAGCCGTAATTTGAGCGTAATCATGAGCTTGGAGTGGGAGTAGGTATAACAGCTAGTCTTAAAAATATTTATATTTGGTTATAAATTGAAGCCTCTCTATAACAATGACAGCCTCAACGATAACACGCGATTTATGTTCTCTCGCCTACTTATACATCACGAGCCTATTATTAATTTCCCACGCGAAATCCACAAACGCACTAAGCAGCCAAAGCTAGGCTAAAGCCTGAAGTGACGTTGACAGCCAATGATTAATAGCCATCTAACATGGCTACGCTTGAAGATTATGTATTTTCGGCGGGAAACCTCGCACTGTCATGCCAGAAATACTGTGTCAAAAATAAGATAAAATTTTAATGTCTTGATTATAACTTATGCATAGATTTGTTTTAAGATTTCCTAACAGCCTTAAAAATAATGTTCTTTTATAAAAACGTTTCAACACCTGACGAATACGTTTAACAAACTAGTTATACATTTTATTATATTATGGTCTGCTCTGGTGGGAGGCTTTGGTTAGTTGCCACCCTATCGTCAAAGACGTACCTACCGCCAAGCGATTTAGCGTTCCGGCACGATGGCGTGTAGAAACCGATTAGGGGTATGGTTTGTATTTACACTGCCAAGTTAGCCGGCTACCATCTTAAACAGCTTCGTCACTTACCATCAGGTGCGATCGCAGTCAAAGGTCATCTTGTCATCGAATAAAAAAAAATCCTAACCCATACCATACACCTACATAAACCTAGCCATTAAAAGCCATTGTCCGTTTTGTTTGCACTCCATCGTATCGTCCGCTGTCAATAACTGACCGATTGCTCAATTTTATTGATGGGCTCGCGAATCGTATTGAACTTATCCCCTATAAACTGCTCGCAATTTAAGAGAAGTCGCCGTCGACTGTTTCCAAGCGCACCCTATACAAACAAAGTTAAGTTCTCATTGGAATTTTCAACAATTAAAATTATTTGACCTGAAATCTAGATAAACACGTTCAAAGTGCATTGGTTTGTCCGTGAATCTCGCAGCATCCGAGCAATTAATCGCTTTGATTTATTGCATGAATATTGTTGAGGACCTGGAAGATGACAAAGACAAAAACAACAGCAAGTTTAAAAAATTTTTGGAACAGTAAATTTTTTTTTTTTTTTTTTTTATATTTTTAGCGAGCAAACGAGCAGGCGGGTCACCTGATGTAAAGTGATTACCGCCGCCCATGAACACTTGTAGCACCAGAGGCACCACCAATGCGTTGCCGGCCTTTCAGGAATTGTTAAAAGTTATTTATAATAAGCATAAGTGTTGTTCATTTGAAAATATATGATAAAAGTACGATGGGGCTGGCATATACTTATTGTATAAAAGCTCTATCTATACTATTATAATAAAGAGAGAGCGCGAATTTTGTGAGTTTGTATGTATGTCCGGAGCAAACTTTGGAACCACCGCACCTATTTCAAAAATTCTTTCACCATTTCAAAGGTACATTATTCCAGATGGTTATAGGCTATACATTATGCACATAAATGTATTATGGCTAGATATTATGTGCAAATTTGTTAAAGAAGTCGGAAAAATTTTTGACTCTCAAACGTTTTCAAGGCGTGCGCTGGGTCATATATTGTTATTGGATGAAAATGATGTATGGGTGAATTGTTCCTCTTAAAAACTTCTAAAAAAAAGTCCGCGATAGCATATGTCTAGGTTCTAAGGATAACATTAATATATATATAAACATAAAAAAAAACAACTCTTTCTCTTCTGGTTTTTAAACTTAACTCCCCCGGATCAAATCGCGGGCACGAGTTCTTGGGAAAACTTAATAAAGCAATCAATAAACTATGGAACAAAGAGGAATCCTACATCCATGCACGTCTGAACGCATAAAGCAAATTTCGAATACAGATTCTACATACAAAAGCCCATTAATTGGACGAGGCGACGCCCGCTTGGGTCGACGCCAATTTAATGTATTACTTGGCTCGCCCGCGTCCTAATCCAACGTCAAATAGATATTATTTCGCTACCATAGCATATTAGTGGCCTATTTGATGTATTTAAGAAAATTTTGTACATAGTTGAAATTTAAAAAAAAAACAAAATTAAGTACCTCTAAGTACTTAATTTTGAAAGTAATATTTTAAGTACGCCAACTTGTAGCTCTTATGACACGTCAAAACTACCCCCGGGTCGGAATGTAGATTCTGCTGATTCTTTTGGACAAATATTTAAAATCACACTAATATTTATCAACACACAAAAAAAAAACGCTTAAACCCCTTCCTAAAGCCGTCTCCAACCGCCCCTATAACGGCCCCTGTCCTCACATCTAACCTATTTAACCACAACACGTCAGATAAACCACCATCTGAACGTGAGGGTAACTATCAAACATATCTAAGTAGGTATTTAATTAATTACACTCATCTAAACCTACGGGTAATATATATTCGATTAGGGCGTGATTGCTATCACCACCCGTCAATCAAATACAACGACCTAGACGCGGGAGCATCCAATAGCCGTATGAGTCTCTGGAAGAGACTGAATTAATAACGTCCAAAGCGCTGTATTTATACTAACGGCGCGGCGGCAGACCGGCGCCTACGTCGTCAACAAAGTCAAACTACCTACTACTAGTTTTATCAAACCACCCTCAATACATTAAAGTTGTATACCTTCACTATTTCAATATTTCGCTAACATATTATAAAGGCGAAAGTTTGTATGTTACTGTTAGTGTGTGTGTGTGTGCTTGTTACTCCTTCACGCCACAGCGAATGAACCGATTTGGCTGTGAATGGAAATAGCTCATACCCAGGATTAACACATAGGCTACATTTTATCCAGGAAAATTAGAGTTCTCGCGAGAATAAAAAAAACTTAAACCACGCTGACCAAGTCGCGGGCATCATTTAGCAATTTATACAAATAAATTCTCTTGCTCTATCCTACCAGGTATCGGCATATCGTGGGCGCTTATGACGTGACTTCATTTTTTAATTTTGTAATATATAAATTTACTTATTGTAAGGCTTATTTTCAAAAGTAGGATAGGTTTGGTAGATGGGCAAAGGTAACAATGAGTTCAAAAAATTTCTCAGTTGCATTAAAATGGCACAGCGTAACATTACAACGTTGAGCGTGCACGGAAGCGCATTGTTGGTGCTGGTCCAAAGTGGAGGTTAACATCATTATTCCGTGAAATACAAGCGACTTTTGACTGTTATCTTCCAGCTACAAATGCATTCCACATAAGGTACAAGTAAGGTTGAAAGAGAACATTAAAAATTACTATTTATTCACTTAAAAAAGCGTCTGTTGTTGAACCTAAGAATTAGGTACTCTATACTTCTTAAACTGTGATAGCAGTAATTTTCTTCTTCTTCCTCATCAACTGATAGACGTCCACTGATGGACATAAGTCTCTTGCGTGGACCTCCACTGGCCTCGGTCTTGCACCGTCTGAATCCAGCAGCTCCCTCCGACTCGTGTGATGTCGTCGGTCCACCTAGTGGGGGGGTCTGCCAACACAGCGCTTCCCGGTGCGGGGTCGCCACTCCAGCACCTTGGGACCCCATCGACCATCAGCTCTTCGAACTACATATGTGCCCCGTCCAATGTGGTCGCTAACTATGGGATAACTCAGCGGGCGACTGAGAGAGCTATGCTCGGAGTATCCCTGCGAGATCAAATCAGAAATGAGGAGATCCGTAGGAGAACCAAAGTCACCGACATAGCTCTGCGAGTTGCACGATATTCGTTATTAATATATACTTGGGTCTAAGACTATTTAAATGCTTTATTTGGTATATTGTGCTTTGAGTTTATATAATAGCTAAATATTACGTTATTGATGGGGTAATCTAGATTTAAACTGGGCTGGCCTAGACTCCGGCTTAATTTATTTCAGTAGTATCCCAATATTGTAAAGCTGCAAAAATTGGATGCGCTGGTATACTGATTTATAGGTGGCAATACCGTGATTTACGATATATCTAGGATATATGGGTCAGTTGTCAACGAACGATAAAAATGTGACAAACAAGGCTTACGTGATTATAAGGGATTTTTAAAATTTGAATCTCAAATTATTAAAACCTATCAAAAAACCTATCTATGTTTGTTGATTAGGTTTCCTTTTTTTTAATCCTTACTAATCCTTACTAATATTAATAATATTATAAATGTGAAAGTGTGTTTGTTTATTGGTTTATTGTTTTGTTGGTTTGTCCTTCAATAACGCTGCAACATAGCTACGGATCAACGTGATTTTTTGCATGGGTATAATTGAGGACCTGGAGAGTGACATAGTCATTTTATCCTGGAAAATCAAAGAGTTCCCGCGGGATTTCAAAAACTAAATCCACGCGGACGAAGTCACTGGCATTAGTTAGTAACAGATTAAGTTTCCGTTGATTAATATGATAATCTTGTCAACATACAACAAAATAGTATGTACACTTAATTTAGATATAAATCTAATTGAGAATTTATGATGTCATTATACATTGATGCAGAATTAGTGCAATAGCAAATTTATAACCGTCGGCAAAAAAAATCTATTTAAAAATATTTCAAGTTTTAATATAAGAAACAAATGAACATTTTTAAAACTATTCTCGTTCAAAGATTCCTTCAAACTTACCAACGATGAAATAATAAATATGATAAAACTTAGAGAAGAAATTCTACGAGAAATTAAACTTTTAAGTTTAGTTATAAAGTAATGTAATAAAGCGAAACCAGTAAGGTAGTATTATATTTCCACAGCTATATTAAATAGGTAGTTTGAGAGATAAGAGCCGGGGCAGCTATGTCGTAGTTCGTGGTCCTAAGTGTCTAATTAGCCATTTATCACTTACTTTGTGGTGAGGAGCCGTATGTGAAGCCCGTATATACGTGATCAAGTCTCTCGTTTACGTTGTAGGTACTCGACGAACGTGTCCAAGGTCACGTAACATTAAAACTTTAAGAAAAACTACTTTAAATGTACGATTTTTTTGGGTATTTCCTCTAAATTTGTTTTGAAATAAAAAAATGATTTGAAAACATTTCTCGATATCCAGCTCCAAAATTTTGTTTTTTTAGCTATAATCGGGAACGGTAATTTATTTTTGTATAATTTTTCTTGTTTGCGTAAATAAGTAAATATTATTTGTATTTTCCAAATTGTTATAAAAGTTTTTTTTAAATGGGCGCTATAATGTTAAAGTAATACTATCAATAATATTTATATTCTGTCCGTACTCTTCTCATAAATCTGGGCGATAATTATTATTATTATTGTACAGCGCGCAAGCCATAAGCCATACATAATACAAAATGCAAATAATTATTTATTTTGACATTAAATTAACTTTGCAGTTAGGAAAATAGATTATTATAATTTCATTAGATAAATAAAATCTATGATGTTAATTCCCTAACTGATGTAACCGACAGGACGTTTATCTGTATTATCATCGAAATTAATGTATGTAGATAAATAATAGGTATAATCATAGTTGATGCATGCATTTTCGTCCGCTTGTATTTAGGGATTTTTTATGGCCTAACAAAGTTCGGAAGATTAGCCCATACCTACAGACAGTAATTTTGTCAAAAATTTTAGTAACGTAAATATTAGGTTATGCTAATGTTCAAAATAAATGATTTATTTATCCATATAAAAGTCTAGCTTTTGCTCGCAGCTTTGCTCGCGTTAAATTCGAATATCAAACCCCTATTTTACCTCTTTTGGGGTTGGATTTTCAAAAATCCTTTCTTGGCGGACGCCTATGTCATGATTGCTATCTGTATGTCAAATTTCAGCCCGATCCATCCAACAGTGGTTTGGGCTGGGCGCTGATAGATCAGTCAGTCACCTTTTCCTTTTATATATTTACGTTTTTTTTTTCACTTTATTACACAAACGCTCGGAGGAAAAAAAAATTTGGAGCTTAATCCTCCTAGACACAAACGGTACAAAAAGTAGACTAAGTAGGTACATACAATAGAGGAAATTAAAAATTTCTTGTGTTTTTTTGAAAAATTTTTAATTCCAACCAATTCTGTTCCGTTTCCACTGTATTTATTATTTATTCGCCGCACGACCCAATATAAGGTGTCTCTATTCCATGTTTGTTTTACGCGTATCAAAAATATAGGAGACAAAGACGTCGGGTCGGATGCTCGTATCGAATAATTCAAAATAGAATACGTCGCCGTCATCGCGGGCAGAGGTTAGGAAGAAGAAATCTTCTTATTTATTTATTTATTTACTTAGATACATTTACAATATACATAATATATGTTTAAATCAAATTACGATAAAAATAATCCTATAAGTTAGTAGGATTACATTGTTCCAATTTTTATTTTTTATTAAAGTGTTAACCCTACACTCCTAATGGATTTATAAATAAGTACATATCAAAAATTTCGGAAATCGGAATTCTCGGAATTTTTGATATGTATTTAATAAATATAATCTATTAGATAAATCTATTAGAGTACATTGTTCCAGTTCGTCACGTGTATTTATTTATTTCTATTATCAAAATAAAAAGTTTTCATAAAATTATCTTATTTTTAGAGGTACATCGAATTATAACGCTTAGAATGGAAGTTTCTAACAAAGTTCCGCTCTACCACTACATATGTTACTATTTTCTGGTACTGGTACTTATAATGATTATTATGTTTTTGATGGTTATTGTGATGAATTATGAAACTCTTTAACAGTGCAGTACGTCACGTTTTAATAATTTTCTGCGAGCTCGTTATACTAATGCGACGATACTGCGTAGTCGGCCTTTAAAGGCTTACTAGAAATGGCTTCGACTATTGTCCTTCTAAGCGTTATACTTTGCTGAGTACCCACTCAGCAAAGTGTTTGAAAAAATTTTAATTGTTCTTTGCATAGTTGTACTGAATCCGGTAGATGGCGTAACATCTATTCTGAAAACCATATCTTTAATTTGTTGCAACAATGCTTTATCTCGAAAATTAAATTATCTCTGAGATAAAACAGCGTTGCAGTAAACGAGTGATATAATAAAAAAGACGTGTGGCACTCGAAGACTGCCGCGGTAAAGCTATTGCATAGCATTTTTTATCAACGCCATCTAGCGGCTCACCGTAGAGGAGTCCCGTGTCAGGTTATTTTCGTTACGGAATTTCTGGATTCGGTCTCCACGCTGGCCCGCGATAGAAGCTATGCAATAGCTTAACATGATTTACGCGAGCTTTGTTCTAATGTATGACGAGGTATGAAGCTAGCAATCTATACTTCTGTAACTAATCTCCGTTACGGGCATGATCACGTATCTCGACCGCGACACCCTTTTCCAAGAGATTACGCGTATCATGGCCTGCCGAAGGTATATAAGTTGGCTATCCCTTCTTACGTTTGTCGGAATACTCATGTAAATAACATTGAGACCGGGGATTCGCTGGCCTTTCATATTCTCACCGACGGACCACTTATCATATTATTTCTATGTGAATGTTTCAACACGTGTCTTCGTATTTGCAATTTTCTTTTCACGTTAGTTTATATTCCGATACTTCAACAGCAATAACATTGTCTGGACTAAAGAATTTTGATATTATGAAAATAATGATAAATGTCATAACTTGGATGTAAAGCAAAAGTAGTACTGCCATACCCCTTCAAATTTAGCCCTCAATAGTACTTTTATCTCACGAAGTTACGGGCGCTTTACTTGTGGTTACGTCGTGTACATGCACATTGCGTAAGTGTGTGTGCCTGTCAGGAGCCTAAGTGGGAGCGATCAGGCGCGAGCAAGCTCTCGCTCCCACTTATATAAATACGACACACACACAACCAGACGCCGCGTACCCTCGTGAATTGAAAGAGCTATACCAACTTAGACTGCATTATCACTTACCATCTGGAGAGATCGAAGTCAAGGGCTATCTTGTCATCAATTAAAAAAGAGCGCAAATCTAGTTTCTCGCAAACATTTTATCTTCATATACTATCCAATCATAGATCGCCATTTTTTTGCCATACATTTTTTAGTTCACCGTGCCCTCGTCTTTCAAATCATAACTCAATAGTTATTTAAACATCTTCCGCAAAGGGCCTGTCACCTCCTTCCGACCGATATTGGCCCTTCGGACGGACCCCTTTTATCTCTCCTTCGACCCTTACATGCTCGCTCAAGAAACCCCGTTTCAAACACATATTTTCGTGCCTTATAATATTTTTAGATAACTACGAGTACAAAAGAAAATAAATTACGACATCCCTATTAATATTATAAATGCGAAAGTGTGTTTGTTGGTTTGTTGGTTTGTTGGTTTGTTGGTTTGTCCTTCAATCACGCAGCAACAGAGCAACGGCTTGCTGTGATTTTTTGCATAGGGGTAATTTACGGGCCGGAGAGTGACATAGGCTACTTTTTATCCCGAAAAATCAAAGAGTTCCCGCGGGAATTAAAAAACTAAATCCACGCGGACGAAGTCGCGGGCATCAGCTAGTTTTTAATAATTTTGATTTTTTTTTTATATCTTTACTTCTTACTAACCATTATTAATTATTGTAAATATAAAATTGTGTTTGTTTGTTGGTTTTTCCTTCAATCATGCAGTAACTGAGCAATGAATGGTTCATTGCATGGGTATAGTAAAGGACCTGACCTTTTTTCCAGGAAAACAAAGGGGAAATCGCGAGCAAAAAAGCTAGTAAAACATAAAATAAGGGTTTATTCAGAAATAAAGACTTTTAAGAGATTTTTTTGATTTTTCAGCTGTTCTTTCGGGTTTTTTCCATTTTTTAAATTTTATAACCACCCCTGTATTAGAACGAATAAAACAAAGAAAATTTATTTAAATCGATCAAGCTGTTTTTGAGTTTCAGACAAACTAACGAGCAGCTTTGATTTTTATTTAATTATACGTATATAAATAGACAGTTACAGCTTGCCATCAATACTACCATAACAATTTCAAATTCAATCTCCCAATCACATTACACTCGCAATGAAATTTCCCAGCTTACCATTTTTCACGAACTTCGAAGCCATAAATAAATTTCAAATATCTTTTGGCCATTATCCATCTTCAATATATCTATTGAAAGGAATATTTAAATCGGGTTTTGCGTTTAAAAATAAAATAAGTGAGATACGTCTGAAATCTCGATGTATCACAATCATGTACGACATATTCGTTGTGGCAAACGGCTTACTTTTATGTCGGTTGTGACAGTTGGATCAAATAGGAAATTTTTGCCTCTCCCGGTATCATTCGATGTACCACGACATACTATTGGAAATCTTATTTGTCGTTTTCTTTTTGCTAAAAGCTAAAATTATACGATATTATACAAGAAATAAAGGTGTTTTTGTAGTTCTGCATAATGATCTCAAAGTTATATGAAGTCTACCAATGTGCACTTACTTTACCAGTATAGGCCGGTGAGATTACCAATGCCTGGCACCGTTACTATTTAAAGTTCTCGTGTGAAATCAGTTGAATCAAAAGACTTTATTGGCCAAGTAAGAACAAATTGAATCTAATAAGATCTAAATAAATCGCAGTTCTACGTTCTGCTGGCTTCTAAAAATCGGGATCGTAATCGGGGCTGCAATAAATCGGGCACCTTCGTACCGCACTAACTCTTCGATTACCGACGACCCGCGAACTAATGCATCGCTCTAATGAAGATATAAAACTGTATGCTTTCAGAATCGCTATCGCCTTTATAGGTACACACTCGTACTTACAATTTCATAATACGTACAAGCCTGATAATGCATCGAAGAGGAGTTATTTCGAGCGACCCCCGAACTCCCCCGAACTAACGATGTTCGATTCTTAATTTCAATACCTACTGGACTTTACCACTTCGTCCGCACGTATTAAAGTTTTTTAACGAAGTTGCGGGTTAAAAGCTAGTTTATATAAAAAATAAAAAGGTTAGGTATAGAAAGTTTTAAAAGAAATTAAATTATTTTAAAACCCTTTTCTCAAATATGGTTGAGCGAAGCAACGCGATCATGCGTCGTGCTCGTGAACGGGTGCCACCAACGGGAATGGGTCTGCTTTGTCTTCCCATGTTGGCATGTGTTGGATTATATGTATTGCATTTTTGGAGCTTCACTGTGGAAGCACTGTATACATAGCTTAGTTTGGTTACTTACTGTAAAATTATTTTATTTTTTGAAAAGAGCAACTGCTGAGTTTCTTGCCGGTTATTCTCAGCAGAATCTGCATTCCGAACCGGTGGTAGACTTATGACGTGTCATAAGAGCTACAAGGTGGCCTACATGAAATAAATAAATTTTGAATTTGAATTTAAATAGTAGCTATAATGCATTTCGACCCAGTGGTAGATGACTTGACGATTCAAAAGCATTTTGTAAAAGTTTATTAAAAAAAACTATTCTATTCTATACGAACGAGAGCATTAGTTGTTCAATTAACGCCAAATACCTACACATTGAAACATAAACTAGATACCTAAATAACGATGCAGGTAGTTTAAGCTTAACTGCTTAACCACTAGACCATTACGATGCTGCAGTGGAACAATATATGGCGGTGTAAGAGAGAAATACACTCGTTTGTAATAGTGGGAATCTGGATGACTGCTAATATCCGAGCACTACTTAGTACTAAGTATCGAGTAAGTATTGTAATTTGCAGGCTTAAGTCAGAGTACATAGATATATACCGAGCTCTGAATCGGCTCAGACTTGAGACAAAGTTAAAACGAGACAGAAATACGTCCCTACATAAATCTGTCGCATTTTAAGTCTCTCTTATCTACTAAGATTATGTAAATGATAATAAAAAGCATGGATATGTCTCGCTCCACTAATTAATGAGAAATTGTTAACTGTACATACCATTATTATTATTTTTTAAAAAGAACAACCGCAGAGTATCTTACTGGTTCTTCTCGGCAGGAACGAGATTCTAAATCAGTAATCGATTTAGGTACTTGACGATTCAAAAGCACTTAATAAAAGTTTATTTCAATACAATTTGATTCTATTTTAAGTCTGAGAGAAATGAAATAGATGGGGTATATGAACCATCGACTTTTTGATTTATTGGTTTTAGTCATTGAGCTATTGAGGTTTGGAGGTTATACAAAATTTTTCATACAATTATGCATTATTGTAGTTAGAAGATCCCAAAGATCGACCTTCACCCATCTACTTACCAATAGGTATACCAATAGGGTTGCCTTAAAAAATATGTTCATTATACATTATGACAAAATCTCGTATCAGTTAAGCAATGCTCGAATATGAATGCCGAAATACTCGTAAGGAAATTAGCCATAACTCACCAAATAGTATTCCTATATGGGTCTTCATACACATCATACGAGGCCCAATCGCCTTGCGAACTGCTGAGCAAAACATTTTTCCAGTGAGCCCCCGCACCATGAACCTGATGATCTTAAAAGTTGAAGCCAAGATGTTCGATTTCAGCAAGAGCCGTCATAATCTTCTGAAAACAGAAAATCACAATATATAAAATAAGGGATTTTTCTTTCAAAGAATCAGCTTGCTTTCGCAGAAATGCAGCCTTCAAAATAACATTAAAGTTTACGTCTAGAAAAAGCGATTTATTGTAAAACTAACTTACTGTTAGCCTCATGTTTAAAATTGATTACGAAATATTGAAATAGTAAAGTATAAACTTTAATGTATTGAAGGTAGGGTCATATTTAAATTGATCTTTTATTATTGGAAGGTAGTTTGATAAAAACATTGTTGCTGTGCAGGTGTAGGCACTCGTCTGGCGCCGGACTGGCGCCGGCCGTCGCGTCTGGTATAAATAGGCGGGTTTGACATTGCGAATTCAGTCTCTTCCAGAGACTCATACGGCTATTGGATGCTCTCGCGTCTAGGTCGTTCTGTTTGATTAAGGGATTGCGATAGCAATCGCGCCCTAATCGAATAAATATTGCCGGAGGTTGAAATTAGTGTAATCGATTAAATTATATTTTTGATAATTACCCACGCGTTCAGATGGTGGTTTTTGTCTGACGTGTTTTGGTTAAATTGATTAGATGTGAGGACAGGGGCCGTTATAAAGGGGCGGTTGGAGACGGCTTTAGGTAGGGTTTCAGCGTTTTAAGAGATCAGATCTCTTAAGGCGTGATTAGTTTAGGACGGATGACTCCCACTTCTGGACTGTGTGTAGTTGTGGGTGTAGTGTTGCTCTTTTAGTTCAGAAGTGGGATAATAGAGCCACGTTGCCTTGATTTGCTCGCGTCATCTTCACAGTTGTGTTGTTTTGACAGTTGACTATTATTGACTTGACTGAGGGCGAGGTAAGCCTGTGACTGGAGGGCGAGGTAAGCCCATGACTGAGGGCGAGGATAAGCCCATGACGTGACCATGACATGAATTAGTGATTGAGGTTATGACGGATGGGAAACACGGGGACGTGTTTGGTTGCAGGATGGCCGAGCTGTTAGCCTCATGTTTAAAATTGATTACGAAATATTGAAATAGTAAAATATAAACTTTAATGTATTGAAGGTAGGGTCATATTTAAATTGATCTTTTATTATTGGAAGGTAGTTTGATAAAAACATTGTTGCTGTGCAAGTGTAGGCACTCGTCTGGCGCCGGACTGGCGCCGGCCGTCGCGTCTGGTATAAATAGGCGGGTTTGACATTGCGAATTCAGTCTCTTCCAGAGACTCATACGGCTATTGGATGCTCTCGCGTCTAGGTCGTTCTGTTTGATTAAGGGATTGCGATAGCAATCGCGCCCTAATCGAATAAATATTGCCGGAGGTTGAAATTAGTGTAATCGATTAAATTATATTTTTGATAATTACCCACGCGTTCAGATGGTGGTTTTTGTCTGACGTGTTTTGGTTAAATTGATTAGATGTGAGGACAGGGGCCGTTATAAGGGGGCGGTTGGAGACGGCTTTAGGTAGGGTTTCAGCGTTTTAAGAGATCAGATCTCTTAAGGCGTGATTAGTTTAGGACGGATGACTCCCACTTCTGGACTGTGTGTAGCTGTTGTGGGTGTAGTGTTGCTCTTTTACTACGTTTACAAAATTTTTCTCCTTACAAATTTTACCACTGTGGCGGTGGCGTTGCGTTTAAATGAAAGACATGTTCTAGTGATATCGGAATGAGAGATCAACGTCCTGCTACGCTGGCTGCGTGTAACAGACTGTCGCAAACACTACATTCCTTCTTTATTTCAATTTAAAATGAATGTAACAATGTAATTCATAGAAAATATACTTCTGCTCAATAATTAATTCAATATAACATTATTCATTTTACGGAGGCCAACTTGTGGCTCTTGTGACAAATCATGATGCTACCACCGGTTCGGAATGCAGATTCTGCTGAGAAGAGCCGGCAAGAAACTCAGCAGTTGCTCTTTTTAACAACAAAATGTTACAAATATTATGTAGCTTCAATGTAACAAATTCTTGTAGACAGCTGAATACAAAGCTGATTGCTTCTATGCAACTTTGTCAACAACTGTATGTCAATTATCTTGATTCAGTAATCAAAATTACAAAAACAATATTGTATAACAACTTAAGTGTAACATCTTAATATTTCATTTTATCACAGGAAACAATTTTAGTGAACTAAACATATCAGAGCAGATGTTATTACATCTTCAATTCCAGTAACAATTAAACTGTAACTAATCAATAAGCCAATCAGAGACGGACACTTCTTATTCTCGTTATCGTTCGATTATGACGAGACCTCACTTACTTGGTCAGCTATGTAAGATTCTATCCATCATATCCATTTCAATTGGAAAATTGTATGAACATCTTTTTACAAAATGTTTAACTTCCTCCATCCTCCTTCCTTCTTTTCCACTCAGGCTGACTGATTTCAAGTTTTATGAGGTAGATATACAAATCATAATATTGTTGTTAGCGATTACCATTTTTACGGGTATGATTGCCGGATAAATGAACCCAGAAAATATCTGTAAGTGTCCGTTTCTTCATAAAAGTTAGCATTACAGTAAAAGTAGAACAGTTTTGGCTAGGTAGTTGACCCAAAACAATCACCATTTCTACCTTTAAAAGATGTACTACGACTACCTATGACCTCATTTGATGCGGTCAGATAAGACCTAAAGGTGCTACTTAGTAGCAGAATTTAACTTTAAGATGCAATACTATATTGACAAGGGAACGTGGCAGATCACCAATGAGATGGACGGACCAAGTGTGGGCTACGGTGGATGTTCCGAAAAACTCGATACATTTATTGGCCCGACTCGGGAATCGAACCCGAGACCTCGTCATCCGCAGTTTGAACATACTAACTTATTAGTCTAGACCAACGAGGCAGTTATTTTCCGCTCAGTTAAACGATAGTTGAAATAATTATTTAATCTTTTAATATTATGCAGATATTAGGCACCCGCTCTTAACTCAGCTGTATATTTATGGGCTGTCTCAAAATTACCTGACGGAGATTTGATTTGTATTACTTCCATAATTTTGAAAGGTTATTCTGTACTTAGAACAATTAGGTGATTAAATTTTCTAAGTTATTTGACCCAATTAATGACTGCTTGGTGTCAATCATCCATAAAAATATTTCTGATCTAAAATTATTCCTTATAATTATTTATTTTATTCAGAACCCATATCGCAAAGTTTTTTATTCTTAACCAACTTCAAAAACGGAAGAGGTTCTGAATTTGACCCAAATTCAAATACATTTACTTGCAATAATGGACAGGTGAGGCCATGTACACTGTTCTGTGCTCCAACCTGCCATTTACAACATAAATGTATTTAAATAATTACATTAGGTTTGTTACTAATACGATTATTACATTATTTTATTTTTTGTTATTTAAATAACATAAATACTTAATATAATAAAACACTAAATTCTAAATTAAAACTATCAAGTTAATTCCTTATAATTGAAGATCCGATGAACCACTTATCTGGACCATTACAAGAAAATATGCTTTAGGAGTTGGCACTACGGATCTTTTTTTTTTTTAAATTTATTATACATATAAATGGTTGCATAAAATCTATGTGATATTATGCATTGTGATCTATAATGATTGGTAAAGTGAGTTTGATCTTCTACCAGCATCTCAATTAAAATAGTTTGAAACCTGCACTTTTGAGTAGGCACACGAAATTCCAAAAATCTATCTTTTTTATAAAGTAGTAATGTCTATGTAAATCTAATCCGGAAAACTTAGTGTGAAAAATATAACTTGACGATAGCTCGTTTATAATACGGAGCGAACGGTTTTCGCTAATTAATATTCCCTAATTGTCTCTTGTCATGGTGAAATATATGAAACCAAATCTCTCCGCCAAATTTGATTGTACAATCACAAGATCGAACTTCATTTGGCAAGTTCGTTCGATCATACAAATATAATTCATTAACGTGGGTACCTTTTTCCACTCCGAAGAAAAGTACTCTACTACTCTGAAGAAAATAAAAGTATTCATAGGAATAGCTAAGATGCGCTAATTCTTTGCTCGACAGGCCCTTATAGTAAATAGTAACCCACAACCATGGTTTATACATTTTCTATGAAATATCCCTATTTTAAAATAAATATCAATTTGTTTAATCCACCACCCAACAGTGGGTAGGTCACAATTCACAAAATAAACTTTCCATGCCATTAAGAAAGTTGTTTCATGTCTGGATTTACATAATGTACGTACATTATTCGGTACTTGTTGTTTCTTTCCTCTTTTTTTTTTTTTTTGACTGCCATTTTAATTTGACAGATTGGGTTATTAAAACATCGCCCATCTCTCTGTTGTGGTAAACACAACGTACATATACCTAAGTAGTTTACAATTTTATTAATATCAGGATTTACCTACTTATTAATCATAATTAAGATTCTCTACATGTAACAGCAATCTAACATACCGATTGTCATTTTAAATTACGAAGTAAGGTATTAACATATTTTTAAATTTTATTCTATCTAATTGTATATTTCGCATATTTTCATATGTAATATGGGTAGTTTGATAATATTAATATATATGTTATTTTGAAGTTAATCGTGTCATATAAATTATTTCTCCGTCCACATACATTGTAAAGGCTATTTCAATTTATTGAAAATAAGTTATTCTCAATTTATGATTAAAGGGTTATTCAAAATTTCCCTTTTCCATATTAAATATGAAAGAAACGAATACAATACAATGTTATTAATAATTATTAACATATCCTTTTTGTTCTTTAAATTGAAAAATATATATACCCAATGATTCTAATTATGTTAATTATAACTACGCTTTTAAATATTATTACATTTGTTTCTTCGAATTCGGGTAAAATACAACAATTTTCCATTTCTTTTATATAATATGGCTCGCCTTTTCCAATTATGATGTTTCAAAGCAATATATAAACTTTTCCATCGCGAAACGACAGCTAAATCACCAATTGCAATAATTATAAAAGTCTAAATAACAATCTGTGGTGTGGCTTTTCAATAACAATATCTACTTATTTAGGATATTTTGATTAATTTGTATGCGTGGCTTTTTGCTTACATTTTAAGCAACAGTATTTTAAGTTCTTAACCGCATAGCCCTGAGATACGATTATTTCGTACGTCGCTTCTTTGCTTACATTTTAAGCAACAGTATCTTAACTGCATAGCCTTGAGATACGATTATTTTGTGCGTGGCTCTTTGCTTACATTTTAAGCAACAGTATTTAGCCCTGAGATATGATTATTTTGTGCGTGGCTCCACATTTTAGTACTAGTATTGTAACTGCATAGCCTTTTCGTATCAAGCATGACCTTCTTATTTTATTATTAGTATTAGCGTGGTCATTAGCGTGAGCATTAGCTCATTCATAGGTTGATGTGCTTACCTATTAATATATTTGCAAATGTTCTATTTGTATTTCTATTATATTTAATACTTAATATTAATATGTTATTAGAAGGTAGCTGAATAACAAAATGCAAAATCAAATACATTTTATAGGAAAAGACACTAAAATTTACAAGTAATAACATATAACATTTTGTAGGAATATACATTAAAATTTACAATTAATAACATATAAAATGGTAACAACTGGTTGATTGCGGAAAAATTTAAGCAATCATTGTTATTTATTGCATCTCATTTGTAGTGATTGACTGAGTTTACAAGGTTTGGTAATTTTAACAGATCTAACCACAGATTCCAGAGTATAGATCCAACAAATCATTTTGACCGATGTCACAGCTGGTATTCATTGTATAAGTGCTTGAAATATTTCTTAAAATCTATGCATAGCAACTTTGCGAAAATATTGGAAAACTTTCAAATGCCCTAACAGCGCCATCTAGCGGGACTTTGTCCATGAGAAGACCGTGTCTTCATCCTTAAGATATAAACTTTTGAATTAGATATTTACTTGTGTTATAGATTCATAAATAATTAAATTAACAGTGGATATTTGAAGTGGACAGTATTTGTATTTCCTCGCTTTTTACTCACTTTGGTGAGATTCGTTAATACAAATTATCGGGTAAAATGAATGAAATCAATAAAAATAAAACCTAGAACTTACAAAGTTGTTAAAATAAATTTAAATCTCTACGATTGTATCCACTTTTGTATTTTTTGCTTTTGTTTGTTAATGCATTGACAGTAGTTAATCTCTGCACAACTTGTTATAATATTATTCTCAATATTTGGAAGCACAATAATTCCGCATGGTTTTTAATTTCTTCCAAAACTTTCTTAGACTTAATTAATTAAGCTCATCGAGATTTCCGCTATATGCATTAAATACGCATTCTTTTTTTTTTATATCAGGGAATTACATTTTTTGTTTTAAGTAATTATTATTAAGTTTATTCCCTTACTATGTAGGTAGGTACTCATATTCAACAAAACTGACTTCATTAGATTTTTTGAATACCTCCCGTTTTATTACTAATATTTATTGAGTTATTTAAACTTGGTTATCCGAACAGTACTTTACCCTATTATTGTTTGCGCCTAAAACTTATAAAATGGGCGATAAACTATACACACAAAATATTTGTGTCGGTAGGCACACAACAATTGTTATGCCAATCAATACCTTAAGGTGGGTAGGCATTTAAATTACTTACTCAAGATGTTATGCTAAAACGTATGAAATTATAATTTATAATTACTTTAATTGATTCTGTCATGGAAATAACTAGTTAATTTATTGTACGGGAAATGGGAATACAACTGTTCGAATAACAAGTAAATCTAAAATATGTAAACAAGCATTCTTTCTTTGAAAAACTGGTCGGTATCTACTTTCTCATTTATTGTTTTTTTTTTTTTTTTTGCAAAAAAAATAATATTTTATTCTACTCACAATTCATCCTCGTTGCCATTTTGTGGCGGTGGCGTTGCGTTTAAATGAAAGACATGTTCTAGTGATATCGGAATGAGAGATCAACGTCCTGCTACGCTGGCTGCGTGTAACAGACTGTCGCAAACACTACAACCACCCTGTTTTGTATTGTCTATTGAGGGATGTTATTTAAAAAAAATATATTTAGGTCCTTCACCGCCTTACAAAAATCAAATCTCTAATTTAATTAAGTTAGTTTAATTAAGCTGAACGTTGTCAGTCATGATAATAATTATACAGTCATTTAATAGTAATAGAAAAAAAATGTCTCGGATTTCGTTAAGGGTTTAAACCTGGGGTTCTTTTTAAAAGATCTGTTAAATTGATACAAACTTGATTAGTATTTATATTCGTAGCATTCGTTTATGTATAACTAGCTTTTGCCCCCGCGACTTCGTCCGCGTGGAATTAGATTTTGGGGTGGAATTTTCAAAAACTGTGACACACGTACTTTTTATTTTTAACTGAAACCTCAAATACCAACTTTGATGGAAACAGCTTGAAAAATGACGGAGTTTCATATAAACTTCCATCCCCTATTTAAACCCCTTAGGGGTGGAATTTCCAATAATCCTTTCTTAGTGTGCGCCTACGTCATAAAAGGAACCAACTGTAAAAATTTCAAGTTTCTAACTTCAGTAGTTTAGGCTGTGCGTTGATATCTCAGTCAGTCAATCAGTCAGTCAGGACTTTGAATTTTATATATATATAGATTTTAATAGCGCTCAAGATTATTCTTAGTTTTCTAAGCGTAAAGTTGCAACGCTGCCTTCATCGCTATCTGTAATATAATTATGTAGATTATGCAAATAACCCCAGTTCAATAACATCATAGTCTGCGCCAAGAGATCTGCAATTTGCAATAATAATCATTCCGACTTATCTTAAGAAATTCAAGATTGAGTTTCTTAGACTTACTAGTTTTGGAAAATATTATTTTCAGTAAGTGCCTACGTAAGTACACCTAGGTATTTAAAATGAAATTTCATTTTTAACATAATTTAAAAGCCTATGATAATCTATATTCCCAACAGAGCAGATTTTTTTTACCAGAATAGAATTTGCACAGGAACAGTTTTTTTTTTTTTTTTCAAATTCACAATTATCACGTTTTTGTTACATCAACAAGAATGTAAATAAACCAACTTCTCCCCTCAAAATGTAAAACTTGCATTAAGAGACTATTGTCATAGATAGGTCATAGACCTCGGATATTTAACGGTTAAAGGTGCAGTGGACTGAAAACTAAAATGTCGCAGGTTCGAACCCTACCACTCCTAGCACAAGCTTTTCGCTCATTTGGATGGGAGAGGAGAATATAAGTCAAGTTCAGTTTGGCTAATATTCTTAAAAAATAAAAATATATATTTATAGTGCAACGGGTGAAAAGTGAACCATCGACCCTCCATCACTCCTTTATCCGTCAGACCATTGAGGCTTATAAATAGATACTTATAATATATTCATAGATAATTAACCTTCGTTCAGCTTCATATCTAACTTCTTATCGTCTGCCATTTCAGTTCATATTCATACTGATAGTCAAAGTTATCCTTGGTCCGAACTCCGAACGTCCGGATTTTATGAAGCTAAGAACAATTAAGATTTATGAACAGTTTATTATAGAGGTCCCTCTTCCGCGAACGCGCTTCCACGTTGTCCCTTAAAGTTTTAATGAGCCTGACCGCAGTTCCCAACTCCCGCTGTCTGAAAAATAAAAGAGGACGTAACTAGCTCTGTGACTTTTTTAAACAAGATTTCTTCCTTTACACGGGTTTATTTAACAACATAGCTACTTTTCTTATTAAATGTACCTACTTATACTTACTATCCTTACTAATCATTACTATTATTATAAATGCAAAAATGTGTTTGCTGGTTGTGTTATTTGGTCCTTCAATCACGCCGCAACGGAACAACCTGATCGATATGATTTTTTTCATGGGTATTGTTGAGGACATATTATGGAGGCTACTTTTTATCAAAGGAGTTGGGCGCTTGTAACAGTGTTCTGGCCTGCCCGTTATCGAAGGAGGCTAGAGCACTGTACGAGATGTACAAATTGACGATTGATGTGAAACGTAGGCTGTAGGTCCGTAAGAGGAGGCCCGATGAGGGTGGCATGTTTACTGAACAAACTCTCTATAAATATTTAAGATTAAAAAAAAAAAAATCAAAGAGTACCCGCGGGATTTTCAAAAACAAAAGCCACGCGAAATTGCGGACATCACCTACCTACATCAGGCTTTATCATAATTTAATCTCTTACTGCAGCTTTCAATATGTCTATACGGATTATATTGTGTGCCTACATAGTGTGACATGGGTTATAATAATAATAATTATGTAGGCAAATTACCAACAATAATTATTTATTGTTAATAATAAACGTATGAAACCCTAATTAATAACCTAATAAACATTATTATTGAACACACGTAAACAAACGCAAAAGTCCGTTCAAATTGTTGTTCTGTATGGTGAACCGAAGAAACAACAATTGTCGCAGGTTTCTAATAGCTCTGCTAACATGTTGTTACCAAGGTTCCTAAAAGATTAATATTCCAAAGGTCTATGTGAAAATTTGCAGCGGAAAATTTACTTCGTCATACGACGTATTGTTGCCATGCCGCGACATCGCGTCAGAGCGAGAGGAGATAAGGAATCGAGTACGTGCGACAGGGATAGCCTTACCTTTTGGTAGGTCATATTGATCTCTCATCCGCCATTTTGGCCTGTGCCATTTTCGCTCCGGGCGTCACATGTACACCAAAGCTGAAAAAGAGGAAAGCTTTTATTTGCCTGTCATTTTATGTTTTAATGAAATTATCCTACAAAAAGAGAACAAGAATGATGCAAATTAGCATATCTGATATTGTGAGAATGAAGCTTTTTTGCGGCTTTATGCTACGAAATAAATACTGAAGTAGAACTTTATTTTTTTAAAACGAGTCCCTATTTATTTTAACAATTTCTAGATATATGAATAAGTTGGTCTGTTTGAATGCATTTGACAATGTCCAATTTAGATTCATCCACGTGGTCTCTCTTCCCTTAAACAAAACAAATAACTTGTCTTTGTTTACAAATACAATTTCGAGACCTAAGTTCGTAGTGGTTAGTGCAGACTGTAGTACCTATTAGTAACTTGGTGACCGAAGAGGTCTTAGGTTATATTCTCAGTTAGGAACCTACTAAAAACTTTATTCTTAACTAGTTGATTCCCGTGACTTCGTTCGCGTGGATTAAGGTTTTCATTCCCGCGGGAACTCTTTAATTTCCCGGGTTAAAAAGTAGCCTATGTCACTCTATAGGTCCTCAATAATACACATGCAAAAAATCCCGTCGACCCGTTGCACAGTTGCTGCGTAATTGAAGAACAAACCAACAAACCAATAGTAGTCGCGGGCATCAGCTAGTACTAAATACAGTAAAAAAGCATCAGATCTGGTGTTAAAAATACAGTTCAATAGCATGAATATTCAAGTAAAGTTTTCGTTAAAATCAGCACAACTTTGCATAACCACACAGGTTTGTTTACCTTTGTTAATTAATTAAACGAATCAGATTGGGGTACGAGATTATACTCTTCACTGGTATTTGCTTACGTTTTACATATTATATAGCAAGTAAGTATATAGCTTACGTGCAATTTGACTATAGCCAAAGATACCCAGCGTGTCGATTCTCTAAAAATGATTGCATCAGTGTAGCGATCGCATTGGCCTCTGATTGGCTGCATTTATGGCATTCTTGCTGCATCAATGCATTTTAACCAATAGCGAGAGGGTACCAGCCAATCTGCATAGCTAGCATGGGTGGGAGAAATTTTATCCCCGGGGAAAGGATAAAATGTTTATCCCCTCGCTCAGTTTTGTCCACCTGTCGAGCATGAGCAAAACGGTGGAAATAATATCCACAATGGATATTCTTATAGGAATATACCTACTTTTCCTTTCCCCTTCGCCATGCTTTAGCATAGGGAGAAGATAATTTTATCCCTTGTCAGTGGATAAAATCGGGGGTAAAACTTTTATATCCTCTCCATGCTAACCCTGCAGGGGTCATTGCGATGGTTATAAGCACCGATTTTGTTTATTCGATGACAAGATAGTCCTTGGTAAGTGATGATGCAGTCACAGATGGTAGCGGATTAACTTAGAAAGGATATGACAGTGTACTCAACCCATAAACCCCTAATCGGTTTCTACACGCCATCGTGCCGGAACGCTAAATCGCTTGGCGTATTTTTGACTAGAAGGAGCCTATTCCGCACGGCTCGACTTAGCTAACATCACACTTCACATCACACTTTACTAATAGTATACTTATAGTATTAAATTTAAATCCCAGATAAAAAACCTTAGTCCACGCGGGCGAAGACGCGGGCATCTTCTAGTAACAACATAATAGCCAAACCAATTGTTTAAAAAAATACTTATGATTAAATTCGAACTAACAGTAAAGCGAAAAATAATTGCCCGCTGTTTTATTTTTCGACGAGCTAGAGATTACTGTCTGTGACGTAAAAATAAATTATCCTGTCTTTAATTGGACGGTAAATTTTATAGCTCGTAAAATTACCTTGAAACAGTGCAAATAGCTTTTCAAATCAACATTTTGTCGCTGCAATTTTTTATTCCCGTAAGATCACACGTACAGATTGTCGGTCGACAAAATGTTGTTCACATTACGCAATATCATAAAAATATTACGACGAGACGATGCATAAACGTACCTACTACCTGCTGTCGTTCGACAAGAAATTGCTGTAATGTTATGATAATATTACAAAAAATTAAGCAATATTCGACGATAGATCCTAAGAATGCGATAAAGCTATCAATTTATGAATTTAGTTTGTAAAGACGTTCAATCAAATATATACTAATATCGAAGAGTACTTAATAATTTTCCTAATTGATTTTTTCGATTGAAGGCATGAATGTCAATTTGAACATCTATTTTACACAAGTAGGCACTTTGATACGCATGCACCGATAAGGCCGATTAAAATGAAACACCTCCCTGCTCCCTGGTTATCAGATGAGATACGGATTTCAATGGCAAAAAAGAATTCTGCTAAACTTAAATATAAAGTTAACAACACTGACGCCAATCGGATAAAATACCTTAAAGCTCGGAATCGCTGTAATACACTGTGTAGAGATGCTCAACGACGCCACATACATAAGTCAGTCGAAAATGGCGATACCGCCAAAACCTGGAAATTTCTTAAGTCACTCGGAGTTGGTAAATCATCTCATAAACCTTCCATTAATTTTGATATTGAACTCCTCAACAAACACTTTTCTACTTCCGGAACAATTGATAGTTTCAATAAAGAGCACACTCTTAATATTCTTTCATCCTCCCCAACTCCAGACTTTTTATCTTTTACTTTTGAGTCTTTCACTGAATGTGATGTTAAGAAGAACATAATGTCCATAACTTCGAATGCAGTCGGTACTGACAGTATCAGCCGTAACATGATCGTCCCTATTATTGATATTGTAACTCCTATCCTAACCCATATCCTGAATTATTCCACTAATGTTGGTAAATTCCCTGAAGCTTGGTTGAATGCTCAAATTGTTCCTCTTCCTAAAAAGTCTAACCCCTCTTCTGTAAATGATTTCCGTCCTATTTCTATTTTGCCCTTTCTTTCAAAAGTCCTTGAGAAGTTGGTTTATCAGCAGCTAAATTTATTCATAAATAAGAACTTACTTCTCAGTCCGTTCCAATCTGGATTTCGTCCCGGACATAGTACGGCAACTGCATTAGTAAAAGTCACCGATGACATTCGGTGGGCGATGGACAATAAACAGCTCACAATCTTAACCTTGCTTGATTTCAGTAATGCATTTAATACTGTAGATTATGACATATTGCTGAGCCTGTTACGTTCTATTAACATAGCTCCATCGGTGATTGACTGGTTTCGTAGCTACCTCAGAGGTCGTCGTCAGCGCATTAAAATTGACGAGAAAGTTTCATCATGGTGCGATTTGACCGCTGGGGTACCTCAGGGTGGCGTGTTATCTCCTTTACTTTTTGCTATCTTCATCAATTCTATTACTTCGTATATCTCTTCTCTCTATCACATGTATGCAGATGATATCCAAATTTATCGGTCTGCAACTTTGGAAGATCTCGATACTGCGATTGCTGCCGTTAATAGCGACCTTAGTGCAGTCTCCAACTGGAGTAAGCAGTATGGACTTCGTGTTAACCCAGCAAAATCACAGGCAATCATCATTGGCAGTCCCGGATATATTGCAAAACTTGATTTGCAAGGCCTATCCCCGATCTGTTTTAATAGTGTCATCATTCCTTACTGTGATTCAGTTAAAGATCTTGGCATATATTTAGATCCACAACTGTCCTGGTCTGTGCATGTTAAAGAGTTGAGTAGGCGAACATTTGCAACGATGAACTCTTTGCGTCGGTTGCGCTCTATCTTGCCAATCCCGACCAAAGTTATGTTGGCACAATCTCTCCTTCTCTCTGTTCTCGATTATGCGGATGCAAGCTATCTTAACTTGACTGTGGACCAACTTAACAAGCTTGAGCGTCTCCAAAATCTTGCAATCCGGTTCATATTTGGTTTGCGTAAATATGACCACATATCCGAATTTCGTCAAAAACTCAAGTGGCTCCCTATTCGCCGTCGCCGGGATATGCATGTACTATCTCTTCTGTACTGTGTGCTATTTCACTTAAAAACTCCCTCTTACCTCAAAGAGAAATTTAATTTTCATGGAGTGCAATCCAATTTAAGATCGTGCCGTACTTTAATATTGAAAATCCCTACTCATAAAACGAAGTTTTTAAATAATTCGTTCACTGTGCAGGCTGCTTTGCTTTGGAATGCACTTCCACTAGCCATACGCCAATCTAAATCACTAGGCATTTTCAAGAACGCTGTAAAGAATCATTATCTTGCAAACTGAAGACGACTCTTATAATTATTATCATGTACAATATATATTAGTAGTATAGTATATATTAGTCTATTTTATGTATATATAATATAAATATTATGTATAATTTTGTTTTATTTATTTGTTTATTATTGGTATATGTATTAGTATGTAGTTATTTGTATGTACGTATGTTATAGGAAATGACCACCTGCAACGCATTTCTTTCTTATATTTTCCTACTCCTAAGGTTGCCTGGTAGAGATCGCTACTAAGCGATAAGGCCGCCTTTTGTGTCATAACTTTTGTCTCGTCTTATATATTTTTTTTTCTTTGTTGTTGTTTTGGTGCAAATAAAGTGTTAAATAAATAAATAAATAAGTAGGTAAGTCAGGTCACGGTTTCGTACGTAAAATACTAGTGCGACATGCGACCTTACTATGACCACGCGATCATCGTTTTTTAGATATTTTTAAATCTCAACATAGCACCGAATGTATGCAAGGTAACGAGACAAATAGTTGTAAAACCAAATGTCTGTCGCTTATGCTTCGAGAGGAAGCGTGAATATCACGAAATAGTAATAAAAGTCAATATGGTACTTGTTATCAAGTTTGGCAAAAGTTCAGAGGCGTGGTGTTAACGCAGGCATTCGCCGCATCTGTCCGTAGCTCCGGACGCTTTTAATAAAACCTTCCTCACTTTGTGTAGAATAGATGTTCAATAACGTATGGGGAATATCAAAAGGACTTTGAATACATCAAAGTGAAAATACAAACGTTTGACGAAACGAAAAAATCCCTTAATGTTATGACGCTTTGCTGACGAAACTAGCATAAAATATTAATGTATTATTGTGAAATCAATACGACCTGCGGTACAAGTAAGAGGGAAATGAAATGTTGTAAGCAAGTAAGCAAAAAGAAAACTTTATGATCCCTGTTCATTACCAAATCCACTAAGGATTTAGAGGTTATGTACCTACTGCTTAGTAATTGCATTTAAATTACTGATTTTTAATATAATATATCGACGAAGTAAGTGAAGATGTAGCCTAAGACAAAGCGCTCGCCCAGAAAAAGCTTTTTCCGTCTTGATTAATAGGTACCCAAGTTACTTGTATAGTTAGTCAGAAAAACGGCAGTCAGAAGGGCATTCTGTGGTACGGTACTTACGAAGGGACATGTATGATCACACTTACCTATGAGAACGGCTAAAGATTTAAAAAAAATTGAATTCTTATCTGGGAACATAACTGTGAAGTAGAGCATGCGAATTCAAGTTAAAAGTCGGAAATTCAAAAAGGACCTCCCATAGTAAATCAATGAGCGGATCGTCAATTTTCATCCACATTTTTTTTTTTTTCATATTTCGACCTATGTTCCTTGGGAAAAGTTTTTCAGTTTCATGAGCACATTGACCTGCTTCAGGGTTGACACCCCCCTCTGTTACACCTTGTATAAAATAAACTTTAGGATCCTAATTATACGATCTACAATTATGTTAATAAGGCATCATAACATTCTGTGTCTAATAGAAGGAATCGCCGATCACCGATTACTTGCACTGCACATACTACAGATCGCAATACAACCGAGACAAAGTTTCCCTCATTCACAACTTCCTCTGCAGTATCCGGCACGAAACTACCGCCCAACAACTTAATACCGACTGCAAATTTGCAAGGAAATTAATTTCTTACATAACATTCTGCAATGTTGGGTAATTCTCTAAATATTCAACATCCTTTATTGTGTTTATCTCAGTTGTTTCAATTCTAAACATATTATAAAATATTATTTTATTTTGCTTTTCACTTATCAGTTAAGTTTTTATTATCAACTTCCTACTATTTCATTGAGTCATTTTCTTCATCATTATTGTTTACTCTATAGGCTTGATAAAAAAGAACCAAAAAAAATACAGTTAGAGAAGGGCCTGAATACAAATACGAATATTTTTTGCGCAAAGAATCGGCCAGCATAAATTCAAATTCAAATTTAAAATTAATTTATTTCATGTAGGCTAACTTGTAGCTCTTATGACACGTCATAAATCTACCACACATCATACGGGAAAGATTTGTATGGTAATTTTTTTTTTTTTCATTTATGAGGCTTACATTTGACGACAATCAATGATGGAAAGCACTGATGAGGTCTAGATTGGAATGCGCTTGCCTATAAAATGCCTATTCACTCTTGTCTTGAAGGTCTGAGTACCTTATTATACGTAGCCGGAAACCTTTCCGGAAAAACAATCGCTGGAAGTGCGTTCCATACCTTAACCGTAACGTTGACCTGAAGCGTTTCGTACGAGTAGGTTGAATTTCAACGAAGTACGAATGCCATCGCTCACGATTTCTCGAATTTAGATTAAACTGAAGGTTATAAGTAGGTACTAAAATACAATTTGCATTGGGACAGCTTGATGGATTAAGGCCTATAATCCTTTTCTGTTAGACCTGCGCTCAGTAGTAGCTGTTGATGGGTTGCTGTTGTTGAAAGATTTTAAAAGTTTTAATGCACAATTTTAAAAATGAGAAAAATTATGAAAGTTATTATGTAGTAATTACTATCATAATAACCTAGGATGTGTCATAGGAACCTAGGATTAAAAAAACTACTCTTCTATTACTGAACCGAGATCGCATAGTAGAACCAAAGAACAAAGAAACATTAAATTAGGTTATAGTGAATAGTCGTTATATCTTATGCCGGACTGCAAAAGCTCCGCATTATCATTTAAATGCAAATCCTTGCTTCGTTACTCATAGCTATAGCTTTATACCGTCTTTTGTTTAATCCCAATGTAAGTAAAATGCTAATAAAACTACGCGATACGCTCGTGTTGTGAGAAAGTCAACAAATCGTGTCATAATTGGCATTGGCAATTTAAAGCACTTAACCCTCGACTGCGAGTCTTAAGGACGGGATTTCGCAAAGAGTAGGTATAAAAACGCACTTCTACACATGCACCGTTCACACGCACACACAGGCGCGGGCAAGCTGCGTTAAAAATGAGTGAATTAACTTGTTTTGATACTTGGATATAAATTGTTTATGTTTTATTTTTTTATTTTTTATTTTCGTCCGGACTTGCTGTACACTAAGTTAGACTTAGATTTAGTCTTAGTCTTAGACTTAGATTTAGACTTTTTTAAGCCACTGGGAAATGCATTAGACTAATACTAAGTCTCTTTAAGTCTAAGCCTAAGTCTAACACTAAGACTAAGACTTAGACTTAGTCTTAGACTTAGACTAAGACTAAGTCTCTTTAAGTCTGAGTCTAAGTTTAAGCTAAGTCTAAGTCTAACACTAAGACTAAGACTGAGTAGACTAGACTTAGACTGAGTATTAGTCTAAGACTTAGTCTTAGTGTTAGACTTAGGCTTAGATTTGAACTCAGACTTAGTCTAAGTCTAAGTTTAATTCTAAATCTAAGTCTAAGTTGAGCAAACCAAATTGATAATATATTTTGAAAAGAAGAAACTAAGTACTAGGTACCTATGGTACCTTTAATATAATAGCATTATTTTATTATTTGATAGAATTTCGAAATTTCTTGCAAAGTTACATTCCCCGAATGTAGTACTGACCTGCATGTATACCTCGAAAACTTCTATTGGAACTCCTAGATCTTTAGAGTTAGTTGTATTGAGTTTGGGCTCGTTTTGTAAGTTATGATGAGATCTTACCACTGGCCTTATTGGAGTGACCTGATGGTATACTTCGAAGACTACTACTGGATCTTCTAGACAGCTACAGCTAGTTATATCGAGTTTGGGCTCGTTTTGTAAGTAATGATGAGATCTTACCACTAGACTTGTTGGAGTGACCTGATGGTATACTTCGAAGACTATACTACTGGATCTTCTAGACAGCTACAGCTAGTTATATCGAGTTTGGGCTCGTTTTGTAAGTAATGATGAGATCTTACCACTGGACTTGTTGGAGTGACTTGGTGGTATACCTCGAAGACTTCTATTGGAACTCCTAGATCTTTACAGCTAGTTATATCGAGTTTGGGCTCGTTTTGTAAGTAATGATGAGATCTTACCACTGGACTTGTTGGAGTGACTTGGTGGTATACCTCGAAGACTTCTATTGGAACTCCTAGATCTTTACAGCTAGTTATATCGAGTTTGGGCTCGTTTTGTAAGTTATGATGAGATCTTACCACTGGACTTGTTGGAGTGACCTGATGGTATACTTCGAAGACTACTACTGGATCTTCTAGACAGCTACAGCTAGTTATATCGAGTTTGGGCTTGTTTTGTAAGTAATGATGAGATCTTACCACTGGACTTGTTGGAGTGACCTGATGGTATACTTCGAAGACTACTACTGGATCTTCTAGACAGCTACAGCTAGTTATATCGAGTTTGGGCTTGTTTTGTAAGTAATGATGAGATCTTACCACTGGACTTGTTGGAGTGACCTGATGGTATACTTCGAAGACTATACTACTGGATCTTTTAGACAGCTACAGCTAGTTATATCGAGTTTGGGCTCGTTTTGTAAGTAATGATGAGATCTTACCACTGGACTTGTTGGAGTGACTTGGTGGTATACCTCGAAGACTTCTATTGGAACTCCTAGATCTTTACAGCTAGTTATATCGAGTTTGGGCTCGTTTTGTAAGTAATGATGAGATCTTACCACTGGACTTGTTGGAGTGACTTGGTGGTATACCTCGAAGACTTCTATTGGAACTCCTAGATCTTTACAGCTAGTTATATCGAGTTTGGGCTCGTTTTGTAAGTTATGATGAGATCTTACCACTGGACTTGTTGGAGTGACCTGATGGTATACTTCGAAGACTACTACTGGATCTTCTAGACAGCTACAGCTAGTTATATCGAGTTTGGGCTTGTTTTGTAAGTAATGATGAGATCTTACCACTGGACTTGTTGGAGTGACCTGATGGTATACTTCGAAGACTATACTACTGGATCTTCTAGACAGCTACAGCTAGTTATATCTAGTTTGGGCTCGTTTTGTAAGTAATGATGAGATCTTACCACTGGACTTGTTGGAGTGACTTAGTGGTATACCTCGAAGACTTCTATTGGAACTCCTAGATCTTTACAGCTAGTTATATCGAGTTTGGGCTCGTTTTGTAAGTAATGATGAGATCTTACCACTGGACTTGTTGGAGTGACTTGGTGGTATACCTCGAAGACTTCTATTGGAACTCCTAGATCTTTACAGCTAGTTATATCGAGTTTGGGCTCGTTTTGTAAGTAATGATGAGATCTTACCACTGGACTTGTTGGAGTGACTTGGTGGTATACCTCGAAGACTTCTATTGGAACTCCTAGATCTTTACAGCTAGTTATATCGAGTTTGGGCTCGTTTTGTAAGTTATGATGAGATCTTACCACTGGACTTGTTGGAGTGACCTGATGGTATACTTCGAAGACTACTACTGGATCTTCTAGACAGCTACAGCTAGTTATATCGAGTTTGGGCTTGTTTTGTAAGTAATGATGAGATCTTACCACTGGACTTGTTGGAGTGACTTGGTGGTATACCTCGAAGACTTCTATTGGAACTCCTAGATCTTTACAGCTAGTTATATCGAGTTTGGGCTCGTTTTGTAAGTAATGATGAGATCTTACCACTGGACTTGTTGGAGTGACTTGGTGGTATACCTCGAAGACTTCTATTGGAACTCCTAGATCTTTACAGCTAGTTATATCGAGTTTGGGCTCGTTTTGTAAGTTATGATGAGATCTTACCACTGGACTTGTTGGAGTGACCTGATGGTATACTTCAAAGACTACTACTGAATCTTCTAGACGGCTACAGCTAGTTATATCGAGTTTGGGCTCGTTTTGTAAGTAATGATGAGATTTTACCACTGGACTTGTTGGAGTGACCTGATGGTATACCTCGAAGACTTCTATTGGAACTCCTAGATCTAATCATCATAACTTACAAAACGAGCCCAAACTCAATACAACTAACTCTAAAGATCTAGGAGTTCCAATAGAAGTCTTCGAGGTATACCATCAGGTCACTCCAACAAGTCCAGTGGTAAGATCTCATCATAACTTACAAAACGAGCCCAAACACGATATAACTAGCTGTAAAGATCTAGGAGTTCCAATAAAAGTCTTCGAGGTATACCACCAAGTCACTCCAACAAGTCCAGTGGTAAGATCTCATCGTTACTTACAAAACGAGCCCAAACTCGATATAACTAGCTGTAGCCGTCTAGAAGATCCAGTAGTAGTCTTCGAAGTATACCATCAGGTCATTCCAACAAGTTCAGTGGTAAGATCTCATCATAACTTACAAAACGAGCCCAAACTCGATATAACTAACTCTAAAGATCTAGGAGTTCCAATAGAAGTCTTCGAAGTATACCATCAGGTCACTCCAACAAGTCTAGTGGTAAGATCTCATCATTACTTACAAAACGAGCCCAAACTCGATATAACTAGCTGTAGCCGTCTAGAAGATCCAGTAGTAGTCTTCGAAGTATACCATCAGGTCACTCCAACAAGTCCAGCGGTAAGATCTCATCATAACTTACAAAACGAGCCCAAACTCGATATAACTAGCTGTAAAGATCTAGGAGTTCCAATAGAAGTCTTCGAGGTATACCACCAAGCCACTCCAACAAGTCCAGTGGTAAGATCTCATCATTACTTACAAAACGAGCCCAAACTCGATATAACTAGCTGTAAAGATCTAGGAGTTCCAATAGAAGTCTTCGAGGTATACCACCAAGTCACTCCAACAAGTCCAGTGGTAAGATCTCATCGTTACTTACAAAACGAGCCCAAATTCGATATAACTAGCTGTAGCCGTCTAGAAGATCCAGTAGTAGTCTTCGAAGTATACCATCAGGTCACTCCAACAAGTCCAGTGGTAAGATCTCATCATTACTTACAAAACGAGCCCAAACTCGATATAACTAGCTGTAGCCGTCTAGAAGATCCAGTAGTAGTCTTCGAAGTATACCATCAGGTCACTCCAACAAGTCCAGCGGTAAGATCTCATCATTAGTTACAAAACGAGCCCAAACTCGATATAACTAGCTGTAGCCGTCTAGAAGATCCAGTAGTAGTCTTCGAAGTATACCATCGGGTCATTCCAACAAGTTCAGTGGTAAGATCTCATCATAACTTACAAAACGAGCCCAAACTCGATATAACTAACTCTAAAGATCTAGGAGTTCCAATAGAAGTCTTCGAAGTATACCATCAGGTCACTCCAACAAGTCCAGCGGTAAGATCTCATCATTACTTACAAAACGAGCCCAAACTCGATATAACTAGCTGTAGCCGTCTAGAAGATCCAGTAGTAGTCTTCGAAGTATACCATCAGGTCATTCCAACAAGTTCAGTGGTAAGATCTCATCATAACTTACAAAACGAGCCCAAACTCGATATAACTAACTCTAAAGATCTAGGAGTTCCAATAGAAGTCTTCGAAGTATACCATCAGGTCACTCCAACAAGTCCAGTGGTAAGATATCATCATTACTTACAAAACGAGCCCAAACTCGATATAACTAGCTGTAAAGATCTAGGAGTTCCAATAGAAGTCTTCGAGGTATACCACCAAGTCACTCCAACAAGTCCAGTGGTAAGATCTCATCATTACTTACAAAACGAGCCCAAACTCGATATAACTAGCTGTAGCCGTCTAGAAGATCCAGTAGTAGTCTTCGAAGTATACCATCAGGTCACTCTAACAAGTCCAGTGGTAAGATCTCATCATAACTTACAAAACGAGCCCAAACTCGATACAACTAACTCTAAAGATCTAGGAGTTCCAATAGAAGTTTTCGAGGTATACATGCAGGTCAGTACTACATTCGGGGAATATAACTTTACAAGAAATTTCGAAATTCTATCAAATAATAAAATAATGCTATTATATTGAAGGTACCATAGGTACCTAGTACTTAGTTTCTTACCTTTCTTTTCAAAATATAAAAAGTATCAATTTGGTTTGCTATGAACTATTTCGTGTACGTACAGCGATGTTTTTCGATACCAGCATCTGCTTACAACCAGCGCAGCCTCCACTCAGAAAGGCGGTCAAACGCCGACTGATTGATATTTGAATTTCGAATTTTGAAATGAAATCAAACCATTGACCGAGTAAAATCAAAATAAGCCTTATTGCACACTATTTTAAGGTTCGGTTTAAACGAAAATATGTGAAAAAAGTACACGCGATGCTATATTTTATTTTTTATACTATTTGTAATATTTTTGATATTTTTCTCTCCAAGATTTTGAGTTGAACATATCTGCTAACAGATAGTATTTTTTAATTACATAAAACGGGTATATTATATACAAGAAATGTACCTAAAGTCACCCCAAAATCGTGAATTTTGTGTGAAGAGGTGACGGGAAATAATTTTTATAGTACTAAAAATTGAGATTTTGAACAAAATCAACTCCCAAGATTTGGAGATTAAGGACCAATCTATGTGTAGCAATTTTTATTTCCATCTTATTTGGTTTAACTTAGTCACAATATGTACCGAAAGTCACCCGATATGCGGAAACGCACTCTTAAGATATACCTCTTAAATTATTGCCCTAATTTTACTGTTGTAGTGGATTGTGCTTACAACAATTTAGTTTGAATTTATAGTGCAGTAGTTTTAGTGTAAAGGGATGATATCTTAAAAGTAATTTAAGTAAAGCTTAAATGAATTGTTTTTATTGAAAAAAACGTAGACTATTTTTTTTTCTATGAGCGTATACGATGTGGTATACGATACAAATCGTATTAAATCCACTCCTACAGGTTGATACAATCTTATTTTTAATGTTGATCTAATTATACAAAGTTTATATATTAAGGAAATTTTATGTCATTAAAATATAAATAATTATTTATTATTGATATTTTAAGATTTCGAGCTTAGGCAAATCTAAATTTCTAGAACGATAAGGTAAGGTTTATGGTTTGTACTACAATTACCATTCGTAGTTTCAACAATTTAATCCTAACTGTTAGTGCTATGCTGTGTATTTCTAAAGATACTACAAACACTTCATGAATTATTGCCTCTATTTTGCTTCAGTGGATTGGCGTTATTAGCAGTTGGTTTGAATTTATAGTCCCGCATCTTATTAATACTTACTATATGCACATCAAAAGCTTTATTGTAAATCAAATTGAAATAACTCATGTAATGAAATACTGCCTAACTAATTAGATCTTGTTTTACTAAGACATTTTTTGTCATGTTACCTACATATGTAGTTACCTACTTACAATTATATATCTGTATATTAATCTGTATATCTGTATATTAATCGTTAAAAGTATAATCAGTATATTAATCTCAACTATGTCTTCACTGAGCAAGATAGAAATAAAAAGTGGCAGTTTATCATCTTGAACGTATTACTCGTATATAGGGCTTCCAATACCGGGATCCCGGTATTGGCCAATACCGGGATCCCGGACTTTTTTCAATACCGGTATTCAGGCCTTCCAATACCGGGATCCCGGTATTAGCTAATACCTGGGTCCTAGACTTTTTTTTCTTATTTCAATACCAGTAATAGAATTGAAAATGTGTACTGTACAAAGACTATATTCGTTAACGCGCAGAACGTGAATATAGCTCAGAATATCAGCTTCGTAGCGGCAAGTTGTGATTTTAGTTTAGCGGATTTGGTCTGACCAACGCATCGGGCTACGTTCCCGAAGTTTCTTTCCGTCCACTTTGCCAGTAATCACGATCTTTTCTAAATTGTGTCCCTCCCTTCTGGCAATGTGGCCGAAGTAATCGAGTATCTTCTGGAGACAGGTGGTCGATAGCCTACTCGTGATTTTTAGCTGTTTCAGTATCGATGCGTTGGTTCTACAGAACCAGCATACATGCTGTCCACGGAATTCCCAGCATTCTCCTCCAGCACCACATCTCGAAAGCGTCAATGCGATGTCGGTCAACAGCTTTTATTGTCCATGTCTCAGCTGCATACATGAATATCGGGAAGATGAATGTGCGGACGAGACGCATTTTTGTACTGATGGAAATGTTCTTATCCCTCCAAATCTTGTGTAGCTGAGACATGGCACTTTTGCCATTCCAATCCGCCTCCTAATTTCCGGCTCGAATGACCCGGTGTTGGTTATGTTGGTACCCAGGTAAATAAAGTTCCCCACGATCTCTAGGTTCAGTGAGCCAGTGAGTTCCAACTGTTTGGCGCGATCCATCACCATTATTTTCGTTTTGGACCTATTTATGGAAAGGCCCATTTCTTCGCTGATTTGTTTCATCCTGTTCAATAGAGTTATCATTTCGGCTTCAGACGCTGCTAAAAGAGTTGTGTCATCAGCGTATCGTTGGTTGGTCAGCTTTACTCCACCGATGCTGACGCCGCCTTCCCATTCATCGAGAGACCGCCTTATGATATATTCGCCGTAGATATTGAACAGGATGGGAGAGAGCACATAACCCTGTCTAACTCCCTTGCGAAATTTGAAGGGCCGCGAGTTAACCTCATCTACCCTTACAGCTGCTGTAATATAGATTCTTGAGCAGTTCTACTAGATGTTTTGGCACTCTTTATTCAGTGAGGACTTTCCATAAAGAGTTCCAGTTAACGCAGTCGAAGGCTTTACTGTAATCAACAAAACACATGATAATTGGCGTATTAAATTCATAGGATTTTTCTGTTATTTGCCGTACATTTAAGATTTGTTCACGGGTGCCTTTGCCTTTAACGAAACCCGCCTGCTTTTGCGGGATTTGCCAGTCCAGGTAGTATCGGATGCGGTTGTTAATGATGTAGAGCAGTATTTTGCTGGCATATGAGATAAGCGCTAGTGTGCGATATTTGTCGCACTTTCTAGTAGAGCCTTTTTTATGTAGAGGGACCACGATGGACAGGGCCCAGTCTCTCGGCCATTCACCGTTATTAGGTCACAGATCATGTGTAACATATCGATGCCAGTATCTCCCAGAGCTGTCAGTATTTCGGATGATATTTGACCTGGTCCTGGAGCTTTTCTAGTTTTAAGAGATTTCATGGCAGCGAGAATTTCTGATCGAAGTATACTTGGCTCCAGTTGCACTCAATTACAATTAGCATGTGACGTTCCCAAATCATTGCAATTTTTATATAGCTCTTCGCAATAGTTGCACCACCTTTCGGCTATTGCGTCGAGTTCATTTATGAGATGATGGCCTTCGGAATCTTCTATCACCCACGTTTTTGGTTTAAATTGTCTAGACAGGAGGCGGACCTTCTTGAAAAGATCTGAAATCTCAAATTTTTGAGAGTGGTGCTCGATCTCGCCGCATATGTTCTGAATGAATTGGTTCTTATCCTCTCGACCAGCTCTCGACATTTTCTAAGGATGTCTTTATATACTTATAGTATCGATCTATAGAAATCGTAAAGAGACTGATTTATTGAATGTAGAGTAACTAATTATTTATTAAAAGTGTTGATTATTTAATTTACACTTTACAGTGAAATATTTGTACTGTAAATCAAAATCATTTTAATGAAAAATCTGCTCGTTATTTTGCCATTTTTTTCCAAAATAAATACGGATCTAGCACTAAAATATACCACAATAAACACCATAGGATTTTGTTCCGTACAGGATTTTTTTTTCAATACCGGGATCCCGGGATCCCGGTATTGAAAAAAAAACTTCCGGTATCAATACCGGTATTGAAAAAGTCCGGTATTCGAAAGCCCTACTCGTATACAAAATATTTTATAGGTCCATTGAAACGACTAATTTTGAAATTTTGACAGTTTTTGTACTTGCAATCTGTCAGAATGTTATATAGTATTCGTCGATTAAAGTTTACTTGGGGATAGTGAAAAAGGTTAATTAAATTTTGCCATCGAACAAAATATCTCAACATAAAATAGTAGATATTCTGACCGGACCGAATGCATGCAAGTTCAATTTTATAAAGTGTATGTAAAAATTCTAAATAAAAATAGGAAAGACTGTTAGAGAATATCAACGAGTCGTATCGCAATTGCCATTGCCAAGCTGAGCACTTAACCCTTAAATGTAGAACTCCCGATACTCCGCTTGAATTATTGCCTCCATTTTGCTGCAGCGAATTGTCGTTATAACAGTCAGCGATTGTTCAAATTTATAGTGCAGCTTTTTAAACATGTTCGCAATGCTGCAAGAAAAGCCTCTATAGCACAACGGTTAGAGGTGCGGACTGAAAACTTGTAAGGTCGCAGGTTCGAATCCCACCCGTTGCACTATTGTCGTACCCACTCCTAACACAAGCTTTCCGCTTATTTAGAGGGGATAGGAGGATATTAGTCAACTTCAGGTTGGCTAATATTCTTATTAAAAAAAAAGAAGTTAAGAGTACATTTCGGTTAAGGAGGCGAAAAACGGTGAAGAATGGGGCGGAGATTTTTTCAAATTTTTATCCAATGAGAAATAACCCTTGACTGAGATCTCACCTGATGGCAAGTGATGATGCAGTCTAAGTCGCAACGCATGAACCGATTTGGTTGAAATTTAGCACAGAGATAGATTCAGGTCTGGAATAACACATAATTATACAATACTTTATATTCCGGAAAATTAAGTTTCCGCGGGAACAGAAAATCTCAATCCACGTGAATGAAGTGGCGGGCATGACCTAGTTTATCATAAATCGTCTTAAAAACCTTACTCTGTTTAAAGCTGTCTACCCAGTATTTTTTAAATGAATACCTAGAAGAAGTCATAAGAGCAAACAAAACAAAATAAAATAAGAAATAAATCAAAAACGCCGAAAAAATCACGTTTCTAGTAAGGGGGGTCCTCATACAAAAAACGTGATTTTTTCGGCGTTTTCGCTCGATCTTAACAAATGGTTGTTACGATGGTACGGAACCCTTCATGTGCGAGTCCAACTCGCACTTGGCCGGTTTTATTTAAATAGCAGGAATACATTTTGTCAGTAGGTATTAAGGTAAGTTTCCAAGGTTTCAGGCTCATTCTCAAAAAAGGTTCTATAACACAATACAGAACCATTTCCTTATTTACAATAGGTAATTTTCGCTCCACGCAATAGATGGCGCAAATTATTTATTATTAGTTAATACAAATTAACAAACAGTTAGTCTTGGTATTGTTGAAATTCAGTAGTTATCTAATGTTAACTTATTTTTAGAATATAAAATATTACTAACTAATACACATCAACTTTCTATGGACCAGCGCCATCTTGAGTAAAATCTCAATACTAAATTACCGTGAAAGCCTCCAGTTTCCATGTGCCGAGTTTCCGTAATTCCAATAGTTTTCCGTTCACAAATGATTTTTCATCCAAATTTTAGATGACACTAATAAACTTTTACGTCATTTATAATAATATCTTTGTTCTAGAAAATTAATTTGCTTTGTATCACTTGACCTTAACATACTTCCAAGTTCCACTTTGTTCGGTCATGATTCAGAGAATTCGCGGGCTATTTAAATTCTCCACAGAGTATACTCTCCAACTAGCACAATACTACTGTTCTTTCTATCTATATTTTTTTTAATTCACACTATTCTTAATTCAAATCCTCTCACGCAGACGCTACAACACAAACTGTTGACAGTGAGTAAACCATCTCGGGCTCAATGTCTGAATCACTTTTCTCTGTTGGCGGGAACGAATGCACTTTCATATTTTCTCTCCTTCACACTCCCGTTCATCCCCATATCTCTGTTTCGCAGGCGTCGATTTTAAGCAAAACCATTAACGGTGAGAACAAAAAAGGGTCCCCTTTGAGCAAATTGTAATATATCATCATTTTGACGTTATGAGCTTGGGGTCTTCGGCGAAATAGTGCGCTTTGTCCAGCGCAGTAAAATTTATTGGATAACGGTTACTATCTTTGACGAACAGACGTCTGATATGTTCAAGTTATCATATACGTCGAGTCTCGTTTGAGGAACCGATAGCTAATTAAGTTATTGTGCCAGAAATATACCTATATTTATAATCTATCTAAATATATAAAAGGAAAGGGTGACTGAATGACTGATCTATAAACGCACAGCTCAAACCACTGGAAAGATCGGGCTGTTTGGCATACAGATAGATAGCTATGATGGCGTAGACATCCGCTAAGAAAGGATTTCGAAAATTCAACCCCTAAGGGAGTAAAATAGGGATATAAAAAACCGAACTTAACGTAAGCGAAGCCGCAAGCAAAAGCTAGTAATACATAAAGTCAATATTACCATTTCAGATTTTATATTTATTTATTTTATGAATTTCAATTTTTACGTACATGTAGTCATTTAAGTAGATAGGTATATGTAAGTAACGTAACGAAGATAATTTTATACGACAACTTAAAACTAAAGCTACGTAATTTCTAAATGCACCCTGATGACTTTTATGAGCTTATTTAAAATTTATTTTAAAACCATTCAAAGTTCAATATCCTGAAAATATAGACCACTATTGTATTCATTTTAGAAGGAAATGAGGATCATCCACTTAAATCTGATAAATTAAGGTGAAAACACACTATAGAACCATTTATAATAATTCAATGTATAGAACTACCCTGCAACTCCTATAAGCTATCTCGATTATTATCTGTGACGTACCCTTAGATATGGTACATAGTTTGACTGGACTAAAGCCTGCTCCACACTTTCGACTAAGACCTCAATCCAGCAAATATAACAAGAGAAAGTTTCACTCTAGAAAGTCATGCTAAGCACTTCTAGGCCTGAAAAATATTCTGACACCTTAGTTTTTTCATAAATGAGAACTGCATGCATGCACTGCAGGCCTGCGGGATATCTGACTTCATTCTGTATCCCACTTCATACTGCTACCCATCATCCTGCCATAACCTCAGAAGACTGAGGGTTGCCCGTCTCTCACGTCCACAGGAATCACTTTTACCTCATTGCAAGTGTCCCTTGGATTTTGCAAGCGAGCGACGAACTTAGCTGTCGAAATAAACGTTTTCTTTTTCATAAATTGATAACTTTATGAGCAAATTGATAGTAATAATAATACAAACATAAATGGACGCAGATACGCAATAATGAGTCAACCCACACAACTTATCAATTAAAAAGTTAACGTTATTCTTTTACATTATGTGTGTATTTAATTTGACTAAGGTTTGTGGGTTGAATCGTTTGACCGTCCAAATATAAAACGGTGTACGTTTAAATAAACACTTCTGCATAGACTACATACATACATACATAACTGACAGGGGACAAAATTATCTTTTCCCTATACCCGTCGAGCATGGGCACAGCATATATGCTAAAGCATGGCGACAGAGGAGAAGGCGATGTATATTCCTATAAGTAAACCCACCACCACCACCCAGTGTTATTTCCACCGCCGCTGTGCTCATGTTCGACGGGTGGATAAAACTAAGCGAGGGGATAAAAATTTTATCCTTTTCCCGGGGATAAAATTTCTCGCGCCTATGCTAGCCCTGCTGGAGGTCTCAACACGGTAAACCGATTTTGGTCAGAAATTTTTGTCTGATTCGTCTGCCCGTGTGCTCTGCCCCATATTCTTTAATAATAAGCTCATTTTATTGCATATCAAAGCATGAACCCATAAAAATAAGCCACGTAAGGTAGGAAATCACACGGACCAAACTCATAAATCAAACTCAACAAAAGATGATCCGAACAGCTGACGACGCTTTACAGTAACGATGTTAAAAAGTGGTTAAGTTCGTTTGTGGATTAGGCATCAGGAGTTCCGTAACACAATATTATTTAGTTTACTAGTTTTTGCCTGCGACTTCGTCCGCATGGAGTTAAGTTTTAAAAATCCCGTGGGGACCTTCTGTTTCCGTGATAACAGGATTGTCAGCCTACGTGATACGTCTCGTAGTCTAACTACATACAAAACTCATACAAAAAATAATTACCGATACTGCTACTGATGATTGAAGGACAAACCAACAATCCAACAAACAAACACTTTCGCATTTATAATATGAGGTAAGGAAGTAGGAAAGAAACTGTAGAACACTTTACAGTTGAAATTTTTATTTTTATAAAGAATGTTAACCGTACCGAACAAGACTAATATTCCCCTGTCCCGTCAAAATAAACATAAGCCTATGTTAGGACTTACGAGTAGAATAGAATAATTTTTTATTCAAATAGACTTTTACAAACTACTTTCGAAGTGGGTATGAAATAGTGAAATCATATAGGGTGATTTCGCCGGTTGGCGACCGATTAGCGGGATATTCAACTTTACGTCAATATTTAAGTATGTTGCACCCATAGCACGTGTATTAAAGTTATATGACGGGGTCCTAGATATTGTCAAGTTATATTTAAAAGTAAAAAAATAAGAATTACAGTTGTGACAACATTTTAAATTGAATAAATCTTAAAAACGATGTGAAATGCTAGTTGGCGACCACTTTTGCTAGTTGACGACTGCCCCCTTATCTAGTTGGCGACCTCTCGATTTGCTAGGGAAAACTAAATTTGATTAATTAAAAATAAAAAATATGAACGTTTTAATGTTTAAAAAATAATTATTATTCATGCTTTATTATTCATACATTTAATAAATTATTAAAACACATTTTTTCATGAGATCAAAGGTACACTTTAATATTCAAGCTTAAGCTTAAATGAATCTTAGCAAGTATAATACATTTTCCTACACAAGTACAAAATTAAAAATATCACTTTAAACAACAATTACAAAAGTTTAGAATCAAATCATCAGATCATCAGATCTCGGGATGTTATACATTTTACATTTTTTTCTAATACCGTGTCCTCCTTCTCTTATATTTTTAAAGCACATTCCAGATCTCTTTGGGAATAAGCCGGTGTTATTTTCTAATACGGTTTGTGGAGGACATCTGTAATGAAAATTTTATATATTAAACACCTACATTATGCAAAAACAGATAAGATTATAAGTAGTGATTGCAAATGGTCGTAAACCCACATATTAATTTGCTCATTTTTAGTTGGTGACCACTTGATACCCATACATTTTAAGATGTTTTATAATAATAATTTGGTGGTCGTAAACTAAAAGATACACGGATAAAAATAAACAAATTAAATTGAAAGTGATTAAATTCCGAATTAGATTTGTAGTCTATAAAAAATAAAAATAAATGTTTTTCTTTCTAAATGTCTATTGGCGGCCAGGTGGTCGCCAACTGAAGTTATTGGATAATTCCAATTTCAGTTAGCGACCATTCAATTTTTTTACCTGATTTTGTATATTACATGTAATAAATGTACAAATAACGTAAAACATATATATATCCACTTAATAGAACATTAAAAAATTGACTCAAATAAATACATCACGATCTACTTACCTCGAACGCTTCACTTACTCACTATTTTTTTCGTTGTTTTGGGAACGTGTACGCGCCGAAAGTATGAGCGGCGGATTGAACTAAGATTTGTTTGCTTTCGGGTAAACACAAAGCTGCCAACTATTGTAGGTAAAACTAATAGGTCTATCCCCCTCTTTACTTAAGTGAATTTCATTTGAAAAAGAAGAATAGAATTCTTATTATTTTCGTTTTAATGCCGTAGGACCTGTTAGTGGTCGGCTAACTGACCCCGGTCGCGTAACCCCCGAAATCACCCTAATATCGTGATCGCGTGTCGAATAAACTTTTATGATAAAACTAGCTTTTGCCCGCGGCTTAGCTCACGTTAAGAACGATTTTTTAAACCCCTATTTTACCACCTTAAATCTTTTCTTAGCGGATGCTTACGTCATAATATCTATCCGTATGCCAAATTTCAGTCCGATCCGTCTTGTGATTTAAATTCTGCGGTGATAGATCAGTCAGTCAGTCACCTTTTCCTTTTATATATTTTTAGAAGACCAGCTATTGAAGATATCGTTGTCGACAATATTTGCATGTATCTAAGAACTCATACGAATTCAGAATCGAAAACAAATCTTACTTAGCTATAAGTTTGTGCGCGACTAAATCAACACAAATCGGTAGATAGGTACTTGTTATCAAATACCTAGATAAATATAATAATTGACTGTCTAAAATGGATACAGGTTTTATTATTATCTTAACGAGCTTAGTATCAGCGTCGGTGATAGGTATGTAGGCAGGTGGGCTACATCGCTTCAACTTGCGCAAGTTGTGGTTAAGCGGTCACGTGGTAATTAGAAATGATTTGTTACAAAAATATTACTAACCCAAGTAAAGTACGATTTACACCTGACGGAGCGCATCAGACTGCATTGCTACGGACACAGACCGGCACCCTGATTACGTAAAAATTTGCAACAGCAACAGAGTATTCAGCGCGCCATTGCCTATACTTAACGTGTTGACGAGCGCACGCGGAGCCTTTAGCTCGCATGTGGCAGCAGCTGAGCAGCGATCGTTGCAACGCACAGCCATAAATGACCAATATCCGCACCAAGCGCTTCGCTTTCTCGGTCCTAAAACGAACCGCTAAAATTTGGAATGGCCTTCCGGCTTCCGTTTTTCCAACTAACTATAATGTGGGTGTCTTTAAATCAAGAGTGAATAGGCATCTTCTTGGCAAGCGCGTACCATCTTAGGCTGCATCTTCACTTACCATCAGGTGAGATCGCAGTCAAGCGCTAGTCTATATATTAAAAAAAAATATATCAGAAATGTATGAGCACTAGCCATATAATAATTCAATTGCAACCCAACCCAACGATTACAATGGGTTGTATACCCAACTTATAAGGCACGTGCAAATATGAACTTTAATGTACAAACGCATTTAAAATCTTTTACCAACTTGTCAAAATTACGTTTTTATTTGCACCACCGGAAGTACGACGTGCTATACTAGGTGTGAATCGTACATAGATGACCCTGTAATGACACGATATTTATACTTAGCAAGTTTAAAAGGTACAAAATAAGCACATTTAAAACGATTGCTAGTATAGTAGCACTAGACCAAATAAATATTATGATAAATTTTAATATCACAGATATAGCAGCGTCCATCGCGTACGTATTTTTTAATCTATTTTCATCATCTCTGTGCCCGTGAAAATATGGCAAACAAACTTTATTACTTTTATTATAATATTATAGTGTGTATTAAATAAGATAGGTATTATCAAAAAGCCACTCACTTTTATTCAAATGTTTGTTTATCGTAATAGCTACATTTAAAGTAAAAACAAGCATGCGTACCTTCAAGAAGAATTAGTTCCAAGTTACCTTTCACATTATCGTTAGAGAGCATCTTAAGTAAGTAGTTTTGTATAAGGAGTACTGACAAGCATTTTAGCTACCGAAATATATTTTAACCTATTATCTTGTATTCGTTTACTATCGGAGACCCGGTATGTCCGTCTTATCGTAAGCACACAAAGAAATCAGTAACGTCAAAATGTGGCACACAAACGAACAAAGTCATTACCAAATTAACGACATTCAGGTGAACAAAAAAGCATTTAGTAAACAAATCTTTAACGGTTCGGTCGCCTTAGTGCTCAGTGATTGTGCATCTGTGACGACACACTTGAAGGCGCTCACAGAAAGAGGTGTGCCAAATAGTGTGTAACTATAACATGTCTACAACTTCTCCGTCCCCACCACCCAGCCTACAATCGAACGAAGATACCACGGATTCTGTTTCATCTGAATTCTCAACCGAAGCTAATCAACTGCAAAGTTATGAGTTGCCTCAGAAAAATGTGTATAAAATTAACTCACTCACTTCTCACGGAGTAGAGGACATACTTTCCGAGGGGGCGAATTATAACACTCCAGAAAATGTTTTTCCTGATTGTAAAGCAGAAGTTCTTTCCTCGATATCAAGTCAAGTGTCGTTTGTGCAAGATTACAACTCCAGAGATTCGACAGGTTTTAGCATACATGATATTCTTGGATTACAGCAATCGTATAATGCAACTAACCAAGAAAATTTGTTAGAACCTAGATACGAATATCAAATACCACATTATGATAATATAAGCAACAGCCCCAATAATAACTACGCATCGGGCACTGAAGAGGTGCTCTCAGATCAGCATTTAACCAAGAGCGACGATTTTTTCCCTAACGAATCCGAAGTTCGAAATCAAAATATTTACGACAGAAGCTATCCAGAAACGAAACCTGTTCGAATCCAAAGAAGTGATTTGGGCAGCGATGTCGTAAAAAATCCCGAAGAAGAAGCAAACGATATGAGCGAATCGAGTTTTCCCAGTCAGGTAAATAAAAGTAATAACGATTTTGAACCTTATTTTTGTGAACATACAGGCCTCCATACTAATTAAGACCAGAACGTCAGCCACATCAATGTGATTTACCGCAGAACAACCGGATTCGTAATGACAATTTAATTTTGTCATAGATAGTAGTAATTAAGAAATGGGCTCAATTTGATTTATTTCACTGTTAATCATAGCCTCCGTTGGTCACCTTTTTTTTAAAATAGTGTGCGTCATTTAAATGGTGATTTCTGGTCTTTCAGAGTACGACATGGTGTAGCAAATCCTCCATAGTAAACAATCAAATTATCAGCGCAGCATCTTTAACAAACGGTAAGGTCCAGAAATTGTATTTGTATATGGTGCTTCCCGTGGTCCCGAATTTCATAAACAGCTATAATTCCAAAATTTTATCAATTTTACAATTTATAATATTTTTTGTACTTTCACGCGATAAATTTATTATTAAAGACCTCATTATTAAACAAAAATAAAAATGTTCAAATCTTAAGAAGTTTTATCACTTTTTTCAGAAATGTCAACAGATTCAGCATCTTACCCTAAAGGCTTCACTAAACGTGCACGAACTGCATATACAAGTGCACAATTGGTTGAGTTAGAAAATGAATTTCATCAAAACCGCTATCTATGTCGTCCAAGACGTATCGAGTTAGCCAACTACTTACAGCTGTCAGAACGTCAAATTAAAATATGGTTCCAAAACAGGCGTATGAAGTACAAAAAAGACAATAAACATAATAAACCAAGTTCTTCAGTTGATGATAACAGTCCATCAAGTTCCAAGGAGATGTCACCAACGCAAGATCATAAAATGAGTCATGGAAGAAGCTGCGGTGGCCATGACCGCCACAGACGCTTACTTTCAGAAAGCCATGCGAGCCATCATAAAATGTATGTAACATCTAATGAGGCACTTTCACGACCACCGGAATACTCTTCAATTAATGCACTGAAGTCGGTTATTAAAGGACCACAGAGCACAATTGAATTGCCAGCCTATACGCCTAATCTATCGTATTCGTCGTACTATACAACTGGAGCAAATAGAAGCGCTTACTCACCCATGCCCGAGGTTTATCGATACAACAATGATGAATCACTACAACAGAGTTCACATGCAATGTCAAGTCTACAGTCCGACAGTTACGTTCCGAATGGTCCCAACTTAAAACTATGCGAAGATGTGACGCGCTATTCAACTGGATCTACTTATTACAACACACTTTCAAATGGAGTAGTAATGCACACGCCAACGACTGAAGCATATGGATTTAGTACCACGTTGCCTACATTAGCTACTCCAACATACGATGATAGTGCTTTACACACAAGAACCGGCCTTACATTGCCTCCAGATACCTATTTTACTTATTTGGCGTCATCCGAACCACCTAGTCAACAAGCGTCTACTTCAACAAATAAATACTCTTCATACATATCTTTGTAAATAATTTACTTGGCTTGAAATAGATTATGTAAAATCATAAGTATAATTCAAAAAATTAAAATAGTATCGTAGTATATAATTAAAACTTTCCTATGAATTCTAACTAAATTGTTAAGTTTGTGATGTATATATAGTTTTAAATAATAAAGATCATGTCCTTTAAGTAACTTTATTAATATTATGTTTTAATCCCAACTACTTACAAATATATATAAATTAATATCTAAATTAATAAATTAACTATATTATAAGCCTGTATCTTAATCACTACTGTACCTAGCCCTACTGTATGTTTTTATATAAAATACGTTGGTAATTTAAATCAACTGAAACGATAGTGCTAATTCTACAGTACTCAATCACTTAAACTAAATTAAATTGACAACTGTGTAGGATATGCAATCCTTTTCTGTAACAAACAGTGTAAACTTGTCTCAAAATCGTGTCTAACTTGAGTATTTAAAATATTTTATCAAGTTCCTGTAGTGTGTACGAATTGGTCTCTATTAAAAAGACGTGTGGCACTCGAGGACTGCCGCGGTAAAGCTATTGCATAGCATTTTTTATCAACGCCATCTAGCGGTTGATAAAAAATGCGCCATCTAGCGGCTCACCGTAGAGGAGTCCCGTGTCAGGTTATTTTCGTTACGGAATTTCTGGATTCGGTTTCCACGCTGGCCCGCGATAGAAGCTATGCAATAGCTTAAAATAAGAATCCAACGTAATTTGTTTCAAACAAATAGACTTTTCTCAAGCTATAATATTGTAATCAGAACTGGCAGGTGAAATAGGCTCGTACATTACAACGTCTTCAGTGATTGTCGAATTTGACATGGTCTCCGAATTACAAAAACTTACTTCTCTAGAGAGGTACTCATCTATAACATTAACTAACTCACTCATAACATGGTCGTTTAACGTAACGTAGCCATTTTCATCGGTATTTTCTTTTATATGCGTTTCAATGAATGTCAATCTGTCTGAAAATGAATCTGTAGTGTCGATAGATGATGGTGAATCTGATGAGTATTCTTGACATTTCTTGTCAGTCATACGCCGGCGATTTTGAAACCAAACTTTGATAGCTTTTTCACTCAGTTGTAATCTATTCATCATCACTGCTCTTTCTTCTCTGGTAATATAAGGTTTCCTCTGGAACACTCCTTCGAGAACAACTATTTGTTCCGTTGTGAAAGTTGTGCGTTTTCGCTTACGTTTTAAGTTAACTTTCAGTGTGTTTTGAGCTGGCTTTCCTAGAAAAATGAATAAATTAAATATTATAAACTGTTGAGTAATTTTTTTTTAATAAAAAAGAATATGAGTCAAGCTGAACTTGACTTATATTCTACTCTCCCCTCCAAATAAACGGAAAGCCTGTGCCCTAGCACAGGCTTTCCGTTTATTTGGAGTGGTACGACAATAGTGTAACGGTGGGTACGACAAAAGTGTAACGGGTGGGGTTCGAACCTGCGACCTTTCAGTTTTCAATCCGCACCTTTAACCGTTAGTCCATTGAGGCTTAAATTACTATTGAGGATTAGTTTAGTAAATATTTTCCTTAACCTGTTTCCACATTCATATTATAAATGCGAAAGTATCTTTAATTTTTTATTGAAGTGTTAACCTACACTTAAAGGAAATAACCTAATAGATTTATAAATACATATCAAAAATTCCGAGGCCGGCGGGATTCGAACCCACATCTCTCTGGGAATCTCTCTCTGGGAATAATTTCGTGGCTGACGTGTGATTCGCCGTGGTGTAACGGATAACACACTCGGGCGCGATTCCCAGAGAGATGTGGGTTCGAATCCCGCCGGCCTCGGAATTTTTGATATGTATTTATAAATCTATTAGGCGAAAGTATCTTTTGCGGAAGTGTAACCTTTTCACAGCTCAAACACTAAGCCGATCTTGAAGAGGGTTACAGAGATAGATTACTTATATTGAAACATTTTTAACCCAGAAAATTTAAATTTCAACAGGATTTTCAAAGTTATACTATTTTTGAGTGTTTTTACTTTATACTTTGCATCGCTTGACCGTGGCAGGCTATCTGACTGTACCATTTCACAGGTCTTTTTGTTTTTAAAGTATAGCCAGTCTGAACTTGACTAATGTTCTCCTTTGCCCTCCAAATAAGCGTAAAACTTGTGCTAGAAGTGGGTACGGCAATAGTGCAACGCGTGGAGCCTGACCTTTGATCTTTCAGTTTTCAATCTGCACCTTTGACCGCTAAGCTATTGGGGCTTCAACAATTATACCGATCTTGACGAAATGTGGCCAAGCTCTCGCTCACTCTTATATAAATATGACACACACACACACACCCATGAGCCGCGTAAATTGCAAGAACTATAGTACGAACCCGTTGATTCTTTATTATTGTAATTATTGTAACTAGTTTACTTTCTTTACTTACTTTTAAGTTTAAAAAAAAAATGTGAAAAGAACATTATTTAAATAAACTACATCTACTCACTTAATTCATGAAGACTTCTCCTGTACGTTCGCTGATTTTGGTGATTCAAAGAGTAGTGGCAGCAGCTTTCAGTCGCCGAATAGTCCTGAAGTTCAGAAAATTTTAGAAGGTTAGTTAGTTTTAATGTTTTACTTGCTCGCTAACTCGCTACCATCTTACACTGCACCGTCACTAACCACAACACGACATTCAATTGAAAAAAAAAACCAGCCAAGTGCGAGTTGGACTTGCACACGGAGAGTTCCGTACCATCGTAACAGCGATTGTTAAAAGCAAAACGCCGAAAAAATCACGTTTCTTATACCCCCTTTTATTTTTTATTTTATTTTTATTACTTGTTGTTATACCTTGCGACAATAGATACCTACCTATACATTCTGTGAAAATTTTAAGTATACTACTACTACTAGTTCTACTAGTTGATGCCCGTGACTTCGTACGCGCAGGAACTTTCTTATTTTCCGGGATAAAAGGTAGTCTTTGTGTTATTCCAGACAATCTATCTCTGTGCCAAATTTCAGCCAAATCGGTTCAGTCATTGCGGCGTGATTGAGTAACAAACATCCATCCATCCATGCATACTTACTAACTTTCGCATTTATAATATTAGTAGGATTACGGTTTATGAGATACAGCCAGCTGACAGACAGAAGGATGGACGGACGGACGGACGAACAGCGGAAGCTTAGTAATAGGATCCCGCTTTGGGTACGGAACTCAAAAAATACGTTTTTTTAAAATGCCGAGGACAATTTATTAAGGTGAGTGCTTGTTTTCAGGAATAATAATAAAACTCACCGATGTTGGATGATCCGGTATAAATCCCAATACTTGACAACCTCTCAACCAGTCTTCTACAATGCCATCCTGAAAGTGGAAAAATATTTACGTATAAATATAATGTAAATGATATCTAAATATGTACAAAAAACCGATGTTAAATTAAGCTCGAGAGAACAGAATGCTCAAGCAATAGTTTAATTGATTACGTTATATTTTACACACCTGATTAATATATTGGCAATTCGTGTCATCAAATGTTATAGTCTCCCCCGTATAATATTGAGCAAAACTCTGTGGTCTCTGAAATTAATAAAAAAATTAAATTATAATTTGCCGAAGTCTCTGGCCGAAGTTAATAATATGTCTCACTTAAATCTATATTCTTTGCTTAAGTAGATACATAGTTAATTAGTTACATTGAAAATAAAGGATATTTTTATGGGCCGGCGCAACAACCCGCCCAGTAGTGATATTGTAATCAACACAAAACGCATAAAAATCGGCCCAGCAATTTACGAAAAAGGTAATAACTATAAATATTCACTAATCTCTAATGCCAAACACATATCAAACAGTCTAAAAATCGTCGTTAGTATTTTTTTTTTTTTAATATAACATAAGACGCTTGACTGCGATTTCACCTGATGGTACCTAAGTGAAGATGCAGCCCAAGACGGTACGCGCTTGCCTAGATGATGATTGACTCTTGATTTAAAGATACCCAAGTTATAGTTAGTTGGAAAAACGGAATCCGGAAGGGCATTCCAAATTTTTGCGGTGCGTAGGAAGGAAAGCGCTTAGTGCGGATATTGTGGAATGTCGACCACGTAGCGTAGTATAAATAAAAACATAATTATTTTATAAAAAAAAATTAATATACTTACTATGTATTCACGAGGTTTTTCATATTGAGCTGAACTTGCATCACTATCCAATTTCACCGGTAATCTATTTAAATGTAACATTGTAATTAAAAAAAATTGACTGATATTTTTATTAATGTAATTAAACTGACTAGCTTGAGAAGCTAAACTAAAGTGATTATAATTATATAAAAATTAACCCTTATATATGAATATACATAGGTAATTAAGACGTTTCCCTCCCCAGGTGCAAACTAAATTTCTATTGGCTGTTTTAAGCTATCCTTAATTAGCGAATTGAAAGGGTTCGCAGGATTATCTTTAATTTGTTTACTTACCTAGTAATTAGTGGGTCGATGAATATTATTGATTATGCTTCATGATTAACCAGGTAGGTAAATCAGGTACCTAACTAATTGCAGTTATGCCAGAAAAATCTTTTTATGATTAAAAAAATATTAAGTATTTTTGGACTTATCTATAATAAGCAATAGTAGTACCTATCTATACTAATATTATAAAGCTGAAGAGTTTGTTTGTTTGAATGCGCTAATCTCAGGAACTACTGGTTCAAATTGAAAAATTCTTTTTGTGTCGGATAATCCATTTATTGAGGAAGGCTTTAGGCTATATAACCCCACGCTGATCATATAATAACAGAAATTGACACCGACGAAGTCGCAGGCAACAGCTAGTTGTATATATTTAAGGAAGAACTGAAAGGGAAAAAACAAGTCCTGCTTAAGAGCGCGTATAATGGTAAATCAAGTTTTAACTATCAGAAAAAAAACCGGGCAAAAATTACATCATATTTCCAAGGGACACATAAACACATTAACACATTACCCTCCTTTGCATGCCTCAGTCGGGTACTAATATTTTTCTTCTTCATAAGCCTTTTCTTATACATTTTCGAACATTGGCCTCCATGTGCCTGTCATTCTTTTCGATGTTGAGCTAGTCTCCTCCAAGCTTATTTATGTCGTCGCCCATCAAAATAGTTGTCTTCCAACGTTTTTTTCCAGTTTCCATTCGAGTACCAAAAGGGTAAAATGAGGATGGATGGGGCATGTATCCAGAACCGCAGACGATCGATAGACCCAATTGCTATACTCGAATGTACGTAAATTATATATTGTATGGGGAAATGTCAAATTAACTTTATACGCTCGGTGGGAAGCTTTGCAACGGCAGAAAAAAGAGCTGTCATTCTGTATGTCCAAAGTACCTACTAGTATTAATAGAGGAAAGTTTTCAGGTAGCTAAATATTCAAAGGTCTTAATACCAAGTTTTTAAAGTCTATTTTACAATGACAATTGTATTCATAAATTAAAACTTGTGAGTAGATAAATAAAATATGCCAGTTAGTTTGAATAGTTAATTTGCAATGGAATATTAGAGAGTATTTTTATGTCAAACCTTGAAGTCCGTTGGGACCGTCTTTGCCACGTTATTTTATTTGTTTTATTTTTTCGTTGTGTCCAGAAATGTTCCAAAACGTGTTAATGGCGGTGACGCCATTGAGTGAAATAAAGAACGAGGTACGGATTTTGTTTTTCTAAACAATTAATACTAATACATATTACATATATATTATTTATAAAGGTTAATCAGATTTTCGTATTCACCGTAGTATCTTGACTGTCCTTCATTTGTAAACTTCTAGTTGCTAGGGTCAATTACCACTACAACAACACTACAAATACCACTAGAAAAAAATCACTTTGTCATGGTTCTTTAACTATTTGACCGTTGATTTTAACTATGGCAGTACAGATCACTTACCTGTGTAACCAATTTTGTTTTCAAGTTTAATATTAACGGTTGCGTCGCGACGTCTCTGTCTGTCTGTTTATTACGCTTTCACGTCTAAACCGCCGAACCCATTTTCATATATTTTGGTATAGAAATATATTGGACTTTGGAGAAGGACATAGGTTACCTTTTGTTCCAAAGATTAAACTTGAAGGGGATGAAATAGGGGATGATAGTTTTGGCGTTTACTCCAAAACTTCTTTTTATTCCAGATTGATTGCTGGGAAAACCGACCATTCATGCACAGTTGGCCGAAACCAAATCAACAAAAGATTTATAAAGGTAATTCATAATATATCACACTAATATTATAAAGCCGAAAGTTTGTATGTGTGTGTTTGTGTGTGTGTATGTTTGTTTCTCCTTCACGCCACAACGAATGAACCGATTTGGCTGAAATTTGAAATGGAGATAGCCCAGGATTAAAACATAGGCTACTTTTTATCCCGGAAAATTACAGAGTTCCCGCGGGAATCAAAAAACCTTTATCCACGCGTACGAAGTCGCGGGCATCGTCTAGTACCTATTTATTCCTGAATTATTGTGTGTATTGTTAATAACGACCCGTATTATTTCATTGTTATTAATAGAGGGTGCTGAACCCAAGTAGGCTGCAACTATAATTATCACCATAAATTAACAACATTTTTTATACATTTCAGATACAGTTAGCAAAACGATTAAGAAGAAAAGCAAGCGTAATCGGACTGCTTATACAACAGATCAACTGAGGGTGTTAGAAAAAACATTTGCCCGCACTAAATATGTAGATGCGGAACGACGCAAGGAGCTCGCGAACAATTTGAAGATCGGTGAAAAATGCGTCAAGGTTTGGTTTCAAAACAGGAGAATGAAAGAAAAGAAAGAATGTTTCGAATCAAGTAATGATTCTTCGAGTGAATGCGTTGCTTATGAGCCAGTCACGCCTCCACAAGCGAACTCGATCCAGTGCAACAGTGAGAATCAGTATGTCCACCAAAACAACGGGTACTTTGAGCAAGCAGTTCATATCGACAACACTGTAGAACCACAGCCTTATTACTATCCTTATGAGGAAAATTACGAAGCTTTCTATCGTTCCCACGGTGGTTATCAGAACTGTGCTTCTGTCGATTATGCGCGTTGTGCCATGCCAACACATATTAATGACTATTTTCGCAACGATTCAACTGTTTATCCCGCACAATATTACCCGTGTTCAACTGTACCCGAAAACATGTACACAAATATGGAAAACAATCAGCACATTCAGCACCAACAAAGTACTGTTAAATTCGAGAGTCTTTACTGGTAGGTTAACTAGTGATATATTATACTACATTAGAATTATTTTCAAATAATAAAATACCTACTAAATTAAATATTCAAATTGTTGAATAAATTTTACAATAGGTTTTGTTTACAAATATAATAATAGAATCGACTGTTTGTGTAGTCGACGATACTTCATAATTAGGATATAGGTTTGAAGAGAATTTAATTGACTCAGTGAATTGTATTATTAAGGTCAATAAGGCATTATGTATATTAATTTTTCAAAATGTACATTTTATAAATTTTCAGAAAAAATTCTATCTTCAACTGACTTAGTTATTAAAATTACAATTTCTATCTATACAATGTTACTATTCTATGAATCTCTATAAAATCAATTTATTTCTTGTTGATAAATAATTTATGCTTAAATACTTTATTTCCTATTTATGTAATAATACTAAGATTTTATTTAGATTATAAGATTAATGAAATGTGAACTGATTTATTTTGTGAAACTATATGGGGCAGCAAAATAAAGAAGTATAAATAGGTAAATGAAAAATGTACTGTCAGATTAGATTTATAATAATATTATTAAAATATACGATTTTATTTTGATAACTTTTGTACAATAAGAAACATAATTTTTATTAAATTACAATTGGTTTTTATTTTTAATGATTAAAAATCTTAATAATATTCTTAAACTCAGTAAAACTAAATTAAACATAGAAAACATTTAGCAGGAAGCATTATTAAAAGGAATTGCTATAATATATTGTGGATGTACTGCTGTATTGACATGATTGAAATTTTGTGCATGTGAACCATGACAATTACAGTTACAGCAACTATTTTTGAGGTTTTTACTGACTAGTTGCACACCTGCACTATTTTGTGAGATCCTCATTGTTGCAGCTGCTGATGACTGTGGTACAGGTAAAGTTGACAGCATATTAACGGGCTTCCACATCATGTTACCAGGTGGTAAAGCAAATGATGGACAAGAGCTCAAGGGCACAAACCCTGGACCAGGAATAGGATTAACTGCATAATGATGCGGTTGTGGTGGATACAACTTGTTTATTCTTCTTAATGATAAATCTTGGGGCTTGTCTTGATCGATGTTCAAATAACTTGGAGCTAATGGACAGTAACTTGCAGTTCCTTGAACTTGATTCTCAGACGATGCGATGCATACTTTTTTCTGTTTGAGTATTGTTACAGGAGCTATATTTGATTTAGCTTTTATTTTTTGGCATAATTTAGGCGCAGCATCTGACCCAATTGAATCTCTGGAAGCAGCAATTGCTGATCTACTAAGATCATGCGTTGCAATTCCGGAAACTGGATTGGCTATAAGTTTACTAGATGTACATCCTTTGTCGTTATTAACTGTTTTGGCCTTGGCGAACTTTACCGAGTAGTTGATATCATTTATTTTCGTTTGTACAAGGGGACTACAATGATTATCATTATTTGATTTCCAATTGCTTAATGGCTCGTTAGTAAACTTAATGGCATCTTTACTTGGGTCTTCCATTTCAAATTCTTTGTTAAGACTTTCCTTTTTTTCTTTCATACGACGATTCTGAAACCAAATCTTGACGGCTCTCTCTGGAATTTTCAGTTTGTTTGCAATTTCTTTGCGATTTCCACTTCCGATGTAAGGAAATTTCCTGAACTCGCTCTCTAAATAATTTAATTGCTCTGTAGTAAATGCACTTCGAAACCGTTTCGTTTTTTTCGCTGCACAGGCATGAAAATATTTTGATTTTACCTGGAAAATAAATTTTTTATCACTGGTTAAAATTATATAAGTATCTCAAAATTGCAAAAAAATCGAGAGATGTACTTCAAAAATATTTGAAGAAGTATGCTAATCTAATAAAATATTGACTATTCTTAAGAATAAGAATAATTTATAAGAATAGTTTAAGCATCAATTTTTCACATAACCTAAAGAATAATGTATAAATATTAAGTATTTTTAAAAATTAAGAGTAGCTTAACATTGCATAATCAACTAAGATCTATGTTTACATAAGTATGAGATATGATAAAACGAAAGACATTACTTAGATATTAAAGTTTTACACGCGACTTCGATGACGTATAGAAACCGATTAGAGTATGAGTTGAATGCACACTGCCATAACCCTTCCAAGTTAGAACGTTACCATCTTAGACTGCATCGTCACTTATCATCAGGTGAAATCGCAGTCAAAGACTATCTTTTCACCAAATAAAAACCAGTATTATTATCACTATCCATGCAAAAATCATGCCGATCCATTGCGTGCTGCCCCAACTAGCAAAATGTTCTTTTTTCTTCTTTTTTTACACTTAAAAAATACTTATAGCATACTATAAAGGTAGATTTGGGCGTAGTTACAGGAGAATTTATTTCTATTATAAGTAAAAGAGTGTAATACAATGCCTTATAGGAGCTTTATTAGTAGGTATTGTTAGACTTATAGTCTTTCTTATAGGACTACTTTGAAAGTTGGGGTGTGATTGAAAGACAAACCAACAAAGCACCAAACAAACACACTTTCGCATTAATAATATCAGTAAAGACTACTTACAATAACATCTTTTGTATCCTTAGCCATCGTACGACTTGCCTCGCGACTCATATTTGATTCCTTATCACTTTTTAGATGCTTAAATAACAAATACCTCATGATAAAACCAAAAATAATAATTGTAATAATATGCACAATCTGTAAAGATCACAAAAGAACTAAGCATTTAAATATAATTATACGTATATATAGAAATCTTTTCGACGCATTAATTAACTGTCGGCAAATTACCCGAATATTGTCTATCATTAACTAATTATTAAAGAAATTATTAATTCGACTATCAACAGCATATTAAATATTGAGACACACAATTATCATTTGGGACATATTCGGGAACTAATTGTTTCTTATTTGGAGCGGAAGAAATACATCTTATTTTATAACTCATTAGTAAGGTACATCGGTATAATCATTTAATGAGTTTACAGACATGAGACAAGATGGACAAATAACGAGCCGATGTCTTCGACTTAATAATTCATTGACTTATTCTAATTTAATAGTGGTTAGTATTGATTTATCATTTAAAAATTATTTTTTTTATACAAACGCTTATATTATAATAAAGATAAAAAAATGATTAACATGGCTAGAATTAAAATAATATAAACGCTTATATTCGACCACGCGACACTTAGGTAAGTGTGGGCGCTCGCCTGAAAATTATTTCTTTTATTTATTTTAGGAAATTAAAATAGTTTTTCTTTAAAGTTCTCCAGAATCCCATCATCAGAGCCTAACTTGATGACAATGGGACCACCTGGAAAGTATACCCTTTCAAACCAAAAAAAAAATTCCAAATCGGTTCAGGCGACTTCGAGTTATCAGAGAACGTACTTACATAAAAAAAAAAAAAGATTCCGACGAATTGTTAAACTCCTCCTTTTTTGGAAGTCGGTTAAAGAGTGTGAAATCTGCCAAAATTGCACTGAGCCAGCAGCGTGGAGGATGTTTTAATTTCATTTTTATCTCAAAATACAGAATTTCTGCACCTAACACCAGGATAACGTACATACTTGGCAACTTGAAACTTACTTTATAATAATTTTATTATTAGATATTTCACAAAAAAAACCTGGTATTAAACTAACTAAATAAAAATATATTTAGCCCGCGACTTCGTCCGCGTGGATTTAGTGTTTTAATTTTCGCGGGAACTCTTTGATTTTTGAGGATAAAAAAGTAGCCTATGTCACTCTCCAGACTCTCACGTATATCCATACAAAAAATCAAATCGATCCGTAGCTCTGTTTCAGCGTGGGTTTAAGGACAAACCAACAAACGCACGAACCAAAAAACCAACAAACAAACACACTTTCGCATTTGTAATATTAATAAGGATGAACTCCCTTACTCACGTCACTTATCGGTCCTGATACAACTACATAACTCTATAGGTATGCTTTGTTGTAATAAAAAAAAAAAATTGCTAGTTGTAAAATCGACGTAAAGGTGGACTTATATATTTTACTGTGTTTACCGTTTAGGTCAAACAACGGTCAAAGAATTATAGTATGAGATTTATGAACTACATAATTCTGAGAAATTTTGTATGAAAATAACAGTAGCGCTCCTGTCATCTACCTATACTTAATATTATAAAGCTGAAGAGTTTGTTTATTTGAACGCGCTAATCTCAGGAACTACTGGTTCGAATTGAAAAATTATTTCTGTGTTGAATAGTCCATTTATCGAGGAACGCTTTAGGCTATATAACATCACGCTGATCATAATAACAGAAATTGACGCGGATGAAGTCGCAGGCAACAGCTAGTTTTCATATAAAATTTCTGGCCGGCGTCATCTTCATCTTTACTATTCGAAGGTTAAAATGTTCTTGCTTAGGCTACTGATCTTATTTTTGCATTACCTTTTGAACACTGAACTATAACGCTTAGAAAAGAAGTTTCTAACAAAGTTCTCCTCCAAACGTAGGCTCAAACAACCAATGAATGTGTGTAAGCCACGTCAATTATTTTCTATGCTGGTACTAATACTTACGTTTTTGATGGTTATTTGTTATGACACCCTTTCACATCACAGTACGTCGCGTCGTTTTAAGAATTTTCTGCAAGCTTGTTCTACTAACGCGACGAAACTGTGTAATCCGGCCTTTAAAAGCTTACTTATAAAAATGGCTTATTACCACGTACCTACAGTCGACTAGGGCGTTTCGAAGCTCGATGCCTAGGTATATCAGTACTGGGCAGGATGTAGGATGTATATTGGCTATAAACTATACCGTGGTAAGATCGTCCTTCTTAAAATATACTGTGGGTATTATAATATTACCGAAAAACTAAAAGGTAAGGTAAAGCAAAATATACGCAATGTATTTCATTTTAGAATTTTTTCTTACCGACTTTGAATTCAATAATTATTGAATTCAAAGTCGGTAAGAAATAATTATAATTATTTCAAAGCCTTCTAAAAGTTTAATTATCTAGTACGTACACTAGCAGATTAAATAAATTAAAAAATAATTATAAGGGCTGTTTTCACTATAGCTAAGGTAACTTTACTCGACGCTAGGACTAAAATTGTCTTTTTGACAGATTGCCATGGTTTATAAGTTTATCACTGTGAGCCAATAAACATTATTCATTTATTTTTAGATGCATTGTTATTGTGATAGCTTAAAAGAATATTATCAAGATATTGAATATTTATAGGATTATAAAAATACAAATGAAAATGGATTTAAAATATTTTTATTTTTAAATAGCTTAAGTCTAGAAAAATCGTAACTATATTTTGATATAAGTTTTTTCTATATAAGTATACAAAACTATAAGTTGTATATTATTATTCTTGAAGTTCTTCTTCAATGTGAATGCTGCGAATCCAAGATAAGTCCCAATTCTGTTCTTCCTCATTTTTTGACACATCGTTTGTGCTGTTTTCCGACAGCTCGGAGGAATTTTCAATTATTTCTTCCTTAAAATCATTCATTATGTTTTTACTGCTATCAATGGGATACTCCTGTTTCAATTGCTGGCAATGGACTGGTAATGTACTATCCTGTTGAAATGGTTGAAGTAAATGTGAAGTATTCTCTAGCACAAATGAAGGATAGCAGTTGTCGCCATGACAGCCTGCAGTCATAGAGGCTCCCACATTTTGCGTCACCACAGGAGCACTAACTTGCTGAAAGTTCTCAACGTACTCCCCACCATCCAGTCTGCCTATACCACTTTGAGGATAAGCTTCATACACAAACATTTGCACTGGAGCATTTTCTGAGCATGATTCAGTAGTGCTTGTAGCTTCAGTGTCTTCCAGACTCTCTGCTCTATCCTTCTTTTCTTTCATTCGTCGGTTCTGGAACCAAATCTTGATTGTTCGCTCATTCAAGTGTAATACTTCTGAGAGTTCAATTCGGCGGCTTCGGTCAAGATACCGTGTTCTCGCGTATTCATTTTCGAGTTCCATCATCTGCTGACTTGTGAAAGCTGTTCGAATTCGTTTCGGCTTCTTTACTCCGCCACTCGCCGGTTTGGTTACATGCATTGGTCGAGAGATCATTCTATCCCCACTGGCTGCTGGATTTCCCCACGTATTCACGCTTGCGACGATGTGTCCGTTACGTGGATTAGGAACCATGACTGGATTGTGAAAACCGCTGAATGTTTTCTGGAATCTCATTTCTTGGCGGATTAATCCATTGGGTGCGCCCGCGTTCACGTAGTTGGGAGGGTTGAAGTATATATTGCTGTTGATGCAGTTAACATTGTTGGCATTGGGTAATTTCGGTGCGGAATAGATGCATTGTTCACGGGATCCATTGTAGTTCACGGGATTGAGTCTATACGGTTGTGATTCTGCCACCAGAAATCTCTGTAAAGAGTAATTGCACAGAATAAATAAACATTCAATATAATCTACGTCAGCGAGTCGCGAAGCGAAATGGAAATGGGTGAGCTAGATACATAATTTGGAGAACTGATGATCGTTAGGGTCTCAAGTGGGTCTGGAGTGGCTATCCTGTCGAAGTCCAAGCAAGAGATCTTTGTCCAGCAGTAGACATCATTCGGTTGAAGAAAAAGAATATTATCTACGTATGTAATTACTACCCTAATACAAATTTTATTTTTGTACAAATAATAATCATAAAAATCAATTACCGTTTCATTTTGTGGGTTCGTGATATGGGTAACTGGCTCCCATTGGCTCTCACTAGAGTAGCCAGATGTTGAGGTTGATAAAGACATATCGATTACGCAGGCTTACACTGAGTAACGGTAACACAAACTTTATATTTTATAAGTGTAGCTTACGAAAGTACGATGGCTTTTAATTGCTCAGAATAGAAAAAAGCACATTTATACACCCCCACCGTACGCCGTCGTTATCAGTTAGTACCTAATCCAAAATCAAGTAAGGCACGGTGACTTAATGAGCTGATTAGCAGTTGTTTTTTTGGAAAAAATAATTATTTCATCATTGATTCATAACTAACATTAATTAATTAATATAGTGTAAGTTTAATTTATTTTTATTTTTAATAGATTGCTTTATTTATAAGTAGGAGTAAGTATTTAGGTATGTTTTCAATTGGTTTCTAAACATATAATACATTCTGAATTCTGACTAATTAATTGGTAGGTATTTATTATACCTAAGAGGTTTTTATTTCAGCATTTTTGTATAATTACGTATCTATCTATAAATATTGTACATAGGAAGTCTTTTTAGGTAAATTATAATAATTATTAGCTAGTTAGCTACCCGTGACTTTATGAAATACCCAAGAAGTAGGTACCCACTACACGGACTTGCGTCTTTTGTGTCCAACGGCTGTGTGCACCGTCGTTTGATGTCGTGTTTGATAGGTAGGTATATTTATTTTCAGAGATATTAAAGGTTTTAAAAATCCAAGATAAAATCCTGTTAATGCAAAAGTTTGTAGGTATGTAATATGTTTGCTACTCAATTACGACTGAACCGATTTGGCTGAAATTTGGTACAGAGATAGATTATAGTCTATGAAATAACCGAAATAACACATAAGTTACTTTTTATCCCGAAAAATGAGAAAGTTCCCGCGGGAATTAAAAAACTTTAATCCACGCGAACGATGTCGCGGGCATCAACTAGTATGAATATGAAAATTACTACTTGTGTAAGGTGTTTCCTTTTTGCTTTGAGCCATATTGAATTTGTTGTGATTGTATCATAAAATTATAATAAATGTAGGTTTAAAAAAAACTTTGTCATTTAAAAATTAATTTCGCTAGAATATACCTGAAGAATTAATAAAGTTTTAAGTAGGCACGTACTTACCAAATTAAAAAAATGTAGGATAACAATAACCAGCCCCGGGATTAGAACCCGCGACTCCAGCCGCGGCAAGGCAATATTTTCTTACTTCAATTGAAATTAACTCCTCGCCAGCTATCTGTAAGACTTTTCATCAGTAACTGTTGCTTTATGAAGATCTACGTAAACTTTATACTTACTATTATATTAATTAGAAATTATATAACGATCAATTAAATATCTTAAACAATTTGTTAACATTCTAAATGTTGTTGCTATTAAGTGGTACCTACCTAACTAACTACCTATACGTAAAGAGTTTTGACAATTAAGTAAGAAAAAAGGAATTTCATAATATTTAGGAGTAAAATAAAAAATAAAGTGATAAGTAAATACCTACTCAAATCCAAACACTATTAATTCGTAGGTAACTCTTATTAAATTAATTTCTTTATTTTTTCTCTAGTAATATTTTAATAAGATATCCCAATGTTTTGAAAAATAGGTAGGTACGTATTTCATATCGTAGAATTGGTAAACAACACTAATCAGCGTGTTTTTAAAAACAAATAAACATCTCTATCTTTCGATAATACTTTGTCAGATTTCGTAAACAAGTAAAGAAATAACAAGGCACTCGCAGAATACCTAAAAGATTTCTTTTACAGATTAAAATTTCTTCTTAGACTATTTCTTTTCAACAGAAATACCTACTAGGAAATACGCTAAACCAACTCTACGCGATTTGGAATGGAGGACTTACCAAAAAGATGTTATATAATAACATGTCTAAAGCATTTCTGTATCAAAAAATTGTACTAAAACAATAATTTAAATCCTTATATATAAAACATGTATTTTTATAACGCCATCTAGTTCCTCGTATCCATATTATTTTACGGAGAACCTTCGAAAGATGAAAGTTGGAACCAAACGAAAAGACGCAACCCTACGTTATGCTACGTGTTCCTTTCGAAGACGGTTTTCGAATCTAAACCACATTTAATATTTATTCGTAGATCTAAACCCTTCACGGTTTAGATCCCAAAATATTTATTAAAAATCAAGATAAAATTTAGTATTATACAACATTATTTTCTATCTTTTAAGTGAGTAAAGGTTAAATAAGGTTCTTTTTTATGGATGCTGTTGCTACGGTCGCGACGTAGCAGGCAGAGTACGTTTACGTTAACGGTTCACGTAAAGAATATAGAATTTTCCAGCAGATGGCGCTACAGACAACGGACCGCGCATCTTTTTAACCACCAACAAAAAAAAGGGCTGTTATAAGTTAGACGTGTGTATCTGTGTGTCTGTCTGTACCCTCTTAGCAACCCAATCGATCGATTTTGATGCGGTTTTCTCTGTTCGAAAGGTGATGTAATCGAGATGGATCTTAGCCATTCTTAGCTATAATTTATGAAGATCTGTACAAGCTTTTGAAAATCATCTGTTTATTTCTTACTTGATTAAGCGGAGTATTAGTGTTCTGTGATTAAGCGGTCTTAGAAACTTTCACTGGTGCGATTGATTTGTTTGTGTCTCCGGTCCTGTAGAATCCATCCTATTTTGATATTTCCTTTCCGACTATGAGAGTGAGGGAATAGAGAATGCATCTGTGTATGTACACACTTTGCACTACAATATCTCCAGTGCAAGTGGCTTATTTTTGCCCACTGCGTAGGTAGCGTTGCCAGGCGTCCGGATAAAGCCGGACACAGTCAGGCTTTTTGGTTGAGTGTCCGGCCAAATTAGACGGTGTCCGGCCTATCTGACTTTTGCTAAGATTTTTAAGTTTAACCATTTTTTTTACATATTTGTCATGTGTTGGTTTCCGCTGCGCTCGCCTCATCTTGTATCGCTACGCTTGCGCAAACGAGCTTTTAAAAAAATTGCCATTTTGTGCTAGGTCTAAAAAATAAGGGTGTCCGGCCTTTGTACCCAAATGTCCGGCTAAACTGGCTGGCCTGTCCGACTTTTCGGTTTGAAGACCTGGCAACCCTATGCGTAGGTCAGTAAATCCCAAGGAAACCACCTAAAACATACAAGACTCTACACTGGGGTAAGAATTCAAATAGGTACCTACCAAAAATGTAGATTTAAACTACACACAAATGTAATAGAAGTAAGCTCGCACCATACCTACTCAGAATCATTGCTAAGGCAACAGTTGACGAATGTGAAATATTTCGGCAAAGTACTTTTACTGTGGCCTATGCTTGAGTTTGCTTATATTGAATAAACGTGAGTTGAATAGTGGAATAGGGCTGCCACACAACCAATATTTTGAATCTTCCCTATTATTTTAATGTTATCGCACTACTCGTTGTTATATTTGGCACTAATAGTAGCCATTTTCCGTCAATTATACTCGTGCAATATCACGTCAAACCGTTGCTCCGTGATTAAAAGACAAACCAACAAACAGACACACTTTCGCATTTATATAAATAAAGTTTTATCATTTCTGCTCCACGCGAGTTATTCTTAGTACCTATCTTAGAATATATAAAAACAAGGTGACTGACTGACTGACTAATCTATCAACGCACAGCTCAAACAGACAGGGCTCGGCATATAGAAAGCTATTATACGTATAAACGTACGCTTCCGCTAAGGATTTTTAAAAATTCAACCCCTAAGGAGTAATGTGGATTTGAAAAATCGTACTTAACGTGAGCGAAATCGCGGGCAAAAGCTAGTATAACAGTACAATTGTTTTAATTTAAATTACAATATTTAATTTCAAATCAATAAGGGGCGGAGTTTAGTGCAAAGAAGGGGTCAGCTCCCGCGCTCTTACAGAGCTGTCAATCATTCTAACCTAAAGGGATAATCCCTTTTTCGTATTCTGTACAAAAGCTATGCAGATCTTTACCTGATACTTGTTTGTTTACATTCTTAATCACCTTGTTTACTTACGACACAATATTTACATAGATTGTTCCCGTTAAACTCTATTTTTTTAAGATGCTGATGGATCGACGACAAATAAGAAAGAAATCTCTTCCTTAAAGATAAGCTGTTCTTTTTTTTAGTATGTTTTACTAGACGATGCACGCGACTTCGTTCGCGTGGATTAAGGTTTTTGAATTTCCGCGGAAACAATTTAATTTTCCGGGATTAAATGAATCCTTTGTGTTATTGCAGAATATAATCTATCTCAGTGCCAAATTTCAGCCAAATCAGTTCAGTCGTTGAGCTATTGAGTAATAAACATCCATACATCCAAATTTTCGCATTTATTATATAAACTAGTTGATGCCCGCGACTTCGTTCGCGTGGATTGAGTTTTTTGATTCCCGCAGGATCTGTCTTATTTTCCGGGATAAAAAGTAGCCTATGTGTTATTCCAGACTATAATCTAACTCTGTGCAAAATTTCATCCAAATCCCTTCAGCCGTATTTGCGTGATTGGGTAACAAACATCCAAACATCCACACTTTCACATTTCACATTAATGGGATTATTTTTTGTTACTGGTACTAAATAAATAAATAAATAATAATATCCAACAAACGCGTGATTCGCAGCCCTGGCCGGCTGCCGCGCCGGAGATCATCAATCATGCGGGAAGACAATCACAACCGGTGCCGCATCTGCCGCGCCACCATCGACACCGCTCCGCTCCGCGATACCGCGTCATCCCTCGCCGAGAGAGGCGAATACCGCGGGCTTATACGATAATTGTATGTATCGACTATCGACTATCGAGTAGCTAGGTACCCTTACTAATATTATAAACTAGATGATGCCCGCGTACCTACTCCGTACCCGTGGATACAGGTTTTTAATTCCCGCGGGAAGTCTCGTATTTTCCAGGAAAAAGTTGCCTAAGTGTTATTCCAGTCTATAATCTATTTCGGTGCCAAAATTTTAGCCAAATCGGTTCAGTCGTTGCGGCGTGATTGAGTAACAAAACATACATCCAAACTTACGCATTTATAATATTAAAAATAGTATGCGAAAGTGTGTTTATTTGTTGGTTTGTTAATTTGTTCTTCAATCACGCCGCAACAGAGCTACGCATCGACGTGATTTTAAAAAGGGTAAATCTTAGATTAATTATATAAATTCTAAGGTTATGATCTTAGATTAATTATATAATATTCTAAGGTTATGATTTTATCAGTCTATAGCTGAGGCCTAACTCTTTGATTTTCCGGGTTAAAAAGTAACTTATTAGAATCAATAAATCTATCAATGAAACTACCAATTTGTCGATACATTAATAACATCATACTTTCGATATAATATTTTGTTCCAAATATTTTTACGTAATAACCCGAGTTAATTATAATAATTAATGTAACTGAAAGTGATTTAATAATGACAATAATTTTTAATTAGGTACTTACTAATACTTACCTACTAATTTATAATGACATAATTATTTATTAATTGAGATACTTTGCTATGACTAGCTTTATTATATAAAGTAGGTACATTTTGTTTGACTATTCTGTATTATACTCTAACAGCTAGGTATAAATTAAAGGTAAATTATGAGAATTATTTTAATTTTATATTCAATTAGTGATTACTGAGCTGTTTGAAGTTGATTTCCTTATACAAATTCTCGCAAGTATTACCGAGCGCCCCATACAAACGAAGTCAATGAAAAAAATGTAAGAACGATCTAGAAAATAATGTTCATAAATATCATAGTTCAATAGTAAATTTCAATAGTAAATTATTAATTACCTGAACTCACATATTTTTATTAAAAGCTGCCGCTACATAATTATGGGGGCATTATGTATGTACCTACTCGTAGTATAAGACGACTTCCATATTAATAAATCTTGCTCAACCCTTCTTAATACCTAGCGACTTTTAATCCGGCCGTCGTATTCACCTTGTTATTTTCTCGTAAAAAATCACTTTCCATATTTTACTAGTGGAAAATTCTAATATCGCGGCGTGCGCTGTGCGTCTTAATAAATTTTTTTTCGTCGCATGAAAATGACATTCTGGCGTCACGTGTGACATTGATGAAAAAATATAAAAGAAATGACGGGATCGACGCGCGGAGAGTGGAGAGACATGGGAGAGACCCACTTATATTCCGTGTTCCTTGTTTATATACGTTTAGAATAAGGATGCCATGAAGGCACGATAACCATATGCTGCCGTTGGACATATTACTGTCGCAAGTACTGTATTTTTATTGCGGTACAACTGCTAGAAACATAGGTTGGTTGGTTTAAATAAAAATATACGCGACGAATTGAGAACCTACTTTTTTTCGTTGGCTAAAAATAGAGTAGCAACTACAGTCAAAATTAATAACAATATAGTTTTAAGTGGCTTTTAGAATTTCTACCACGCAAAAATACTTTTCCTATTTATAGGTAAACTTATTTTTGCCTGAGACTTCATCCATGTAGATTACGGTTTTATTCGTAGCTCTCCACTACAAGGAAACAGACAGACGCACAGATTCACACACATACAGTCAAACTTATACTACCAATATTTTTTGTCTTGGTTAATTAAAAATTCATTCATAAACTTAAAAAAGAAATATTTCTGCTGTAGCGTGCATTAGCTCCTAGACTATAGGGTTTCGATCGCGTTTGACAAATGAGCATCATTATTTGACAGACGATCGGAGGCAGCATCGCGTCAACATGTTGTCTTTTGTTTTATTAAACGTGCACCCTCTTAAGAAGACATGCTAACATAATAGGTATCTACTTTTACAATAATAATGATATTATAAGCCAATCAATATCGATGCCTCTAGGCTATAGATGTAAAAATACCGTATAATACCAAATGACTATGAATTTTTCCGGTATAATTCAATAGATTACCGTATTTTTGGTATTTTTGGTATTTTATTTTTTCATACAAAATTATAGTTAGATTTTTTGCAATTTTGTTTTTGACGTGTTTTTGAATGAATATTTATTGCTTGGTGATCATTAATCAGATTAATAAAGAATTGGCCCGCCGCTTGCTGCTGGTGCTGATGCGGGTGGATGAATACTTTGTCATACAACGTAATAAAATGTATACTTAATAGGTATACATATTATGAATAACTAGTGAGTAGGTGAGTGGTGGTGAGTGGTGATGAGTGGTGGTGAGTGGGTGGTGATGAGTGGTGATGAGTGGGTGGTGGTGAGTGGTGGTGAGAGGTGATGAGTGGGTGATGATGGGTGGTGATGGGCGGTGATGAGTGGTGGTGAGTGGCGATGGGTGGTGATGAGTGGGTGGTGATGAGTGGTGGTGAGTGGTGGTGATGGATGGTGCTGAGTGGTGATGAGTGGTGATGAGTGGGTGGTGATGAGTGGTGGTGAGTGTGTGGTGATGGATGGTGATGAGTGGGTAGTGATGAGTGGTGATGGGTGGTGATGAGGGGGTGGTCATGAGTGGGTGGTGATGAGTGGGTGGTGATGGGTGGTGATGAGTGGTGGTGAGTGGTGGTGAGCTCGCACGCTCTATGATTATGATTAAATCATTGAAATTTTAAGTCTAAGATTTTTTAATAATTTATGTTTGAATCATTATGTTCTAATTTGTTTATAAATCATTTTAATAAAATAAAATTAAACGCAGAACAACGATTTTTATATTCCTTGCTGATTTTTTTACAAACAAAACGTATCTACATTGAAAAACATAAGATAATCGTTAAATACGAAAAATACCATGAGAAATGGAATAATACCGAAAAATACGGTATTTTTCGTATTATACCGTTTTGCATTTTTGGTAAAATACCGGCTTTACATCTATACTCTAGGCACAGTGACGTGCAATGTGAAAGTGCGAGTGGAACGGCCCGAGTTCGACTCCAAATTGGTTCACTCAGGAATTTACACTTTTTAATTAGCTCGGTCTGCTTTGGGGGCTAGACTTCTACCATCGCTAACTACTCTCCTACCTAGGTACCAGCAGAGGTGTTGTGCCCCCTGTTTGGATGCTAAGTAGATACATCTTTTGAGATAGGTACTTAACTTAGGTTACTAGGTAGGTCAATAGGTACTTTATCTCTACTAGCTTTTGCCCGTGGCTTCGCTCACGTTAAGTTCGATTATTCAAACCCCTATTTTACCCCTTTAGGGGTTGAATTTGAAAAAATCCTTTTTAGCGGATGCCTAGTCATTTTAAAAAATCATTTTTGCCTATAGGCATCCGCTAAAAAGGATTTTTTCAAATTCAACCCGTCTAGTAATTTGAGCTCTGCGTTGATGATCAGTCAGTCAGTCAGTCACCTTTTCCTTTTATACGTTCAAATACATAATACGCAAATAGACCTAATAAACACCCAAGACAATGTTCTATTTGAATTACAAGTTATTACTTCAAGATTTTTTTAAATCATCAGGCGTGTCTTAGATTCATTAAATTAATTAATATTTTATGTCTTGTCCAAATCACGTTTAAAATTCCAACAATTAATCAAATTAACATTAAGCATATCCATTGCCATTTTATAAATTACTTAATTAACTAGCGAGTAATGATTTAGGTAAGAAGTGATTAAATTAATGAAGCGTTTCCTAATTATTATTGTTTTTCAATTTGTAGTTTCAATAAAGCTAGACAGTATCGAGTTCGATACTAGTAGTTACTATGATATTATTATTTTAGGTTTGTAACAATTAGTCTTCTTCGACTGAGCGACTTTTTGTTTAATATTAAAAGAGAACCAAACTTAGGTTGTATGGGATGCGCTTGTGACGGCTTCAGGGTGAGTTACCTATGGAATACAGATTTCAAATCACAGTCATCCTGTCCATACTAAGTACCTAATACCTACTAGGTTTATGGTCCATACTGTATGGCAGATTTATATATGTATATGCTCAATGTGACGTTAGTTGAAAACTGTTGTAACTCGCTTAAACTACAAAGTTACACTAGGGCATCTCGAACCCCTTATTTTAAAACGACAAAAAAATCGCCTTTACGGTTTAAATTGACTCATTTCATAACTAGGTAAATAATTAACAGATTTTACATAAATGTAGTAAATAATAAATGAAATATCACTTATTTTACAATATTTAGGTAGGTAAGTAGGTACCTTCTCGTATTTATTAAAAAATCTTTATTGCGTAGATAAAATTATTAAAGAGTAAAGAGGTACAAGAAACAATTTTACACAAATGGTAACTTTAATACTAGGAAAAGAACTTAGTGAAGAACTTAGGGCTATCTTGTCATCGAAAAAAAAAAGTGAGGATATCGTAATAAATAAGTGTAAATACGTAATATATTTACGTATTACCTTAGTACTCTTTAATAGAGACACTTATGTAATTTTATAGTTTCTTTAAAAAAATCTTTGAAAAATACTCTTAGGTACGTTCTACTCCCTAAATTCTTAAGTATCATCGTAATAGCAGCTCTCCAGAGTTCCTTTATCGATGATTAGTATCCTTGTAAACCGTCGAGCGCGGAGAGCTCGTGATAAATAGTCAAAGGCTGGCGATAGGCCAACCTCGCGGAATAATCAAATTTTCTTCTCCACGTTGCCTTCAACTTTCGTGCCACTGCCGTGTCTTTTATGGATTTTATTCCCCCTAACAAGATGCTCGGGGTTTCGTTGCGGTTGCTTGAATTAAATTGTCGTTGATAAAGTCCTCTCGCGCGCTCTGTTATTTCCCGTTGAAGCTTACAATAGATAATAAATGGGGAAAAGGGGTACAAAATTATTATCTCTACTCTCAAATATAATATATTTTAATCAAGTAAGTACCTACCCACTTAGCTATGTTCTGCTCTTTATATTCCCATAGTTATTCAACTAAATATCAGAATATAAACCCACCGGTAGATATTTAAGTATGTCAGCCGCACTGATGTGTTAATTTCAAAAGAACTACACTGCTCATGTTTGGCTAACAATCTTTATAAATAAACCGAACCCATTGCCTATTCATGACCGGGCAGAATTTGCCCCCCTCCCCGCTGTCAGCTCACCCCCGTATCAAACAAGCCCCTTCATGTCAAATACTCCGCGCCCCGCGTCTGTCAAACTCTTCGCCAGCGTTTGACAGGGATCCTCCCTAGCCCGCGGGGAGGTGGAGTGCCACCTTGCGAGTTCTGTTGCTACTTTAAAAACAGCTTTAAACCGTTGTTTCTAAAGTTTAAATTTGCATTTGGGATTCGCTAACACCCCCGCCGGTCGCGTCGCTGTCACGAGTCTAGGTGCAGGCGCCACGTCGAATGATGGATGACGTCAGGGAAGGTCGGCAGCATCACGCGTCATTCATGTGTACACAGGCGTAAGGGATACGTTTTTCGCGTGACGATATAATATTGGTGATATGCAAATTTGCTGTCGGGCTCCCGTCGAACTGCCGTATCGAGACAATTGTCGATACGGTTTGTTTTAAAATTCTACGGCCGCGGGATTTGCAATAAATGACGTGACAATTTTATTTCACATCACAGAATACTAACTATTACTAATGAACATTGAATAACAATCAATAAAAATAAGACGATTAGTGCTCTACATAATTATCAGCTATCTACGAATGCTCATAAAAAATCCTTTTATGACATACCAATTATAGCTGCCATATGTGTAGTTACATCTTTCTCTAATCGACATGTATGATGTACGTAACGTAAACCTACCCGCCAACTTTTTGAAAATTAAATAATTCACTCGTAGCGGCTTTGAGATGTTTCGTCGAGTGGGGATTACAAGAAATTTGCATTATTTAATGGATACTGTGCGTGAGGATTTGTCACGAACTCCGCTGCTTTAGTTCGCGTTGCTATTTTGTTCGCTGATTTTGATTGATCGTTTACTCAAAGTTTGCTACAAATACTTTCAAGTTAATAAACGTTCGGAATTAGAACAACAGTTGTGAGTACAAAATAGAATTTGATATTTTCATTTTAAACCGAGATCAGCTCGCGCAGCGGAAGCTTTGAGCGTTATTATAAGTGGAAAATACGGCTTAGCGGTGGTAGTAAAAGATTTGTTAGTTCAAGTACCTCGGTAGGAGCAAGCAAGTTTTAGAGCGAGCACAATTGTTTGGCGTTCTTTATTTTCCCTTCTTTATTTTTTCATGAATAAAACAACAGATTTCTACTTCCGCCGGGTAACTTCCCCCTCCCACCTTCGATTTATTCGTCGGATAAAGAAAACTTCCTTTAAAAATGTAAGAAAAGTTCCCTTTAATATTTTCCGTCTGTTAGCTATCTCGCGGCTTGCCGTCCATATTATGCGCATTTAAAATTATTGTTTTTATTTTTGTTCCCATTGTTTGACCTATTTTTGTTAAAGAGTTAACTTGAGGTTAGACTGTTTCGGGTAAACAAAAATAAAATTAAGCAATTTAACTTACATTTATCTTGTATTTATGTAACTTATGAAATTGTATCTACTGAAGAGTCGGTAGGTAGGTATGGGGCTTGGTATAGGGATATATCTAGTGAACGCGATGAATCATTATTAAGTTTTTATTATTTATGCTAAGTTTCAGGTACATAGTAGGTAAGAAGTTAAATAAATAATATCAGTAAATCTTAATATAAGATAATTCATACACACTTGCAAGAAATGTGAAAATAATAGCATAAAATGAACAAATTGTGTGCTTTTATGAATGACGTAGATACTCGTATCTTGATAACAATTTTATTATTTACTCATCTTCACGGTAGGCCCACGTCTGAATAGAAAACAGTTCCAGGGAATATTATTATATATTATCCTTGAATCATGGATTTAGTTACGCTCTTGCAATATTCGCCGTCATGGTGCGGTTTGCGTACAGTCAGGCCTCATTTGTAATTCTAATGCTATGTATGATAATAGCAGAACCGCTAATATTGAGGAAATAACGTGGAAAGTTTTAATATTAAAATTACAAGTCGATAATACATGTGGAGTGGCAATTTTAATTTGCAATATTCGAGGTTTAATATAAAAACGATGTTAATTGTATGTTCCCACCAGCCTTCCTCCAACGGTGCCAAAGAGCCTAGTGGTTATTAGTGGTGGACTTCGGACTCTTTTCGGAGGATCCAGGGTTCGATCCCAGGAAATTCTATCTTTTCAGATTTATCACCTACTAGCTGATGCCGGCGACTTCGTCCGCGTGGATTTAGTTTTAAAATCCCTCAGGAATTCTTTAATCTGCCAGTATAATAAGTAGCCTTTGTTAGTCTCCAGGTCCTCACCTATGGACTCAACTAACTACTACTACTAACTCACGTCGATCCGTAGCTCTGTTGCAGCGTAATTGAAGGACAAACCAACAAACAAATACACTTTCGCATTTATAATAATAGTAAGAAAGTAAGAATTAATAAGATAGTAAGATGTGCGTTTCGAGCAATTAATTATTACTTGCTTTAACGTTGAAGGAAAACATCGTTGAAGGAAATCTGCATGCCTGACAATAATTCTCCATAATTTTCTCAAAGGTGTGTGAAAACTGCACATGGCAGCGTGGTAGACTACGTTCTAAACCCTTCTAGAGGAGATTATACGTAAATTGTCACAGCTCTTTATTTGCAGACGAATAACGAGGACGAATAATAAGGACGTGGTGTCGTGTAGTATCGTGCGACACTATCGGTGATCTATCAAGCTGCACAAGTGACACTTGTTAGATAGGAACGCAATTTAAATTTTAAATCCTACCGCCCGCCAACCCCTCGCCTTCTATACCGGTTGCTTATTGTTTAATACCTATGGATTTATTTTCGTTCAGATTATTATTTTACTAGCTGTAGGTAGGTACGTCGTATGGGCGCGTAATTGTACGCGTGGATTGATTGATAAAAAGCCTATGTGTTATGCCAGACTATAATCTATCTCTGTGCCAAATTTCAGCCAAATAGGTCAGTCGTTGTGACATCATCAAACATCCATATATCCAAACTTTTGCATTTATATTATTAAGTAGGATAACTCAATTTTGTAAATACTTGACAAAATAGGTACTAGATTTTGCCCGAAACTTCGTCCATGCTTCGAGGTTGCTGCTGGTTGCTGCTGGTTGCGGCGAGATTGAAGGATAAATCAACAAAAATACATACTTTCGCTTGTATTACTTTATTAAGAAATTAGACACTTTCTGCAATGGTCAGAACAAAAAAATTATTGGAACGAAGTTCCTTATCGCGCGTTGTGAAAGGGGGCTAGACGGAAAAAATTCTTACGAAAAGTTGTCACGACACTTTTTGCTATGTTCGTCGCATGTTTCTCTGTCTGTCTTTCTCTCTCTTATAGAAAGCAAGTAAGATATTTTCATTTCTATTTCGCATTGAACTTCGTTCCATCCGGGTGTCCCTTGACACCTCTCAAGTTTTTATTATTATTCTTGATAAAATCTTATTAATGAAGCTAGTAGCACAACGGTCAGAAAACGGTCTGAAAAAGAGAAAGGTCGACGGTTCAAACCCCACGCGTTGCTCTCAGTCGTTTCCACTCGTAACAAATGATTTACATAATAATAATTATAAACTTATTTTTCCTTAGGTCTTATAGGTAATCAGAGACAATAGCTCATGCTTCTGTTGTCTCTGGGACTAGATACCAATATATAAATACTTAAATAAAAATTTAACTTGCAATTATTTTTATTTCAAATTATGCTATCCCATTCCCTTCCCATGGTCCTTACAATAGGTCGCGTGGCGCTAACCCTTTACTTCATTGTTTTAATTTCACCCGGATCACTAATTGCCGGAGCAGCCGCTTAAGATTTGCCGCAAACCTTTTTAAGAATCACCTCATTGCATTTTAAAAGAAAGGATTATAATAACATTTCTTTTACCCTTCGCTGGTGGGCGTCTAGAGCCTTTTATTAATTCAGTTGAGAGGAACCCGTTTTATGGATTAAAAAATGTAGACATTCGTAGCTTAGTAGGCTACGATGGTTGCTAATGTCGTTGCGTTTTTAACTACATACCAATAGGTACCAATAGGGACGCGTGACTTACACAAAATGTTTCAACCAATAAAATCAGTTTTAATAACTACCTATTTTAATATACACCTTGTTCTAAATGGACGGGAGGATGTAATGACGAATACTAGGCACTATTATTACGGTAACTTTAAATTTCATAGTTACAAAATAAAATCAATACAAAGTAGAGCTATAGTAGGTAGCGCGTGAATATCATCCCATCATTATAATATTACTAGCTTTAGCAACTTCGTCCGCGTTGAATTAGGTTTAAAACTTCCCACGGAAACCTTCCTTTTTACTTATTTTTATATAAGATAGCCTATGCCACTCGCCAAGTCCTCACCTAAGTATCAATACCCATGCAAAACAAAATATTCCATCCGTTGCCCCGTCGCTGAGTGATTGAAGGACCAACCAAGAAACAAACACACCGTCGCATTCATAATAATATTAGTAAGGAAGGAGGGATATATTATATTTGGCATCATTTTTGTATGATACGTGTAAACAATCTTAAATCATACTGCAGCGGCGCCGCGCGAGGTTTTTGTGGCAAATGGCGAAATAATGACAGACACATCCCGGACTACCTCCCCATGCTAATACCGCATGAATATTTATGGAAGTCTTTTCCAACGAAAAACAATTACAGTGATACGTAAATAAATGTGCACGTAAGTTCGGTTCGTTTCTTTTGATAATGTGTATTCGATGCGTTTTAATATTCGGAACTGAAATTCCAGGAAATTGGGAACAAAATGCTACGAAATTAACCTCTAAGGACATAACTGTAATCGCCTCCTTACTTCTATTTAATTCTCACATTATAATAAGTAGATCTGTGTAAGCACGAATATTTTCAAATCTATACAGTTTATAAAAATCACTTGCTATTCGTTTGTCTGACTAAAAGTCAAAAACTGCTTGACCGATTTGAATATTTTTTTTTTTGGTTTTGTTCGCCTTAATACAGAGGTGGCTTAAAAACAAACGAACAGCTAAAAAATCGAAAAATCAGTACCAATTGGTAATTCTGTATATAGGAATCACCACTTCGGAATACTTTTAATAGAGGGCGACAGCGAAGCGGATAAAAACTACTTTTAATTAATTAGTAGATACGTTAATATAACGGTTAATTTAACACCAATGACATTTTATACATACTTACTAGGTCCCTTGTCATGCGCGCCGGTGCGATATCCTTGTATGGAAGATCGTTCGTTATCACTTATCACTATCCATTTCCTATTTAAATGTGAGCAGTAGATCCGTCCAGTCAAAACAAGGTTTAACCTCTGGAAAATTGCGAAAGTTTTGAAACTTTGCACATCGAATTATGGGTCCCTAGGGATGAATATACCAAAAGTCCTCATGCGTACGAGGCGAGCTCTAGCGGCAATTAGCGGAAACAGGACCCTTTTTTTGGTTTTTTGTTAATATCTCGAGAACCTTTGGTCAGAGGTAAAAGTTTACTACTACATAATTAAAGCTTATTAAATTTGCAACAATAATGATTATATACATTTTTCTTGAATTCCTAATAATTACTGAGTTTTAGGCCACTAAAAGATAGCTTTTTCGAAAAATCACGCTAGCGGCGCCCGGTACAATATGGCATTTGTAATAATATTTAACAATCATGGTTTATCATTTTTTTTTGGGTACCAAGGGTGATTCAGAAAATAAACTTCACAGTTATGTACAAAAAAAAAGACATATTGTTTATTAAACAACTAGCTTTTGCCCTCGGCTTCGCTCACGTTAAGTTAAATTTTTCAAACCCCTATTTTACCCGTTGTACCCCCTTAGGGGTCGAATTTTCAAAAATCCTTTCATAGAGGATGCCTACGGCCTAATAGCTACCTGTATGCCAAATTTCAGCCTGATCCGTCCAGTGGTTTAAGCTGTGCGTTGATAGCATTTTTTATTGTTTCTGTATTTCATCTAAATATTTAAAACGCAAAGGTGACAGACTTACTGACTGATCTATCCACGCACAGCTTAAACCACTGGACGGATCAGGCTGAAATTTGGCATACAGGTAGCTATTAGGCCGTAGTTATCCTCTACGAAAGGATTTTTGAAAATTCGACCCCTAAAGGGGTACAACGGGTAAAATAGGGGTTTGAAAAATTTAACTTAACGTGAGCGAAGCCGCGGGCAAAAGCTAGTTGTTTAATAAACAATATGTCTTTTTTTGTACATAACTGTGAAGTTTATTTTCTGAATCACCCTTGGTACCCAAAAAAAAAATGATAAACCATGATTGTTAAATATTATTACAAATGCCATATTGTACCGGGCGCCGCTAGCGTGATTTCTCGAAAAAGCTATCTTTTAGTGGCCTAAAACTCAGTAATTATTAGGAATTCAAGAAAAATGTATATAATCATTATTGTTGCAAATTTAATAAGCTTTAATTATGTAGTAGTAAACTTTTACCTCTGACCAAAGGTTCTCGAGATATTAACAAAAAACCAAAAAAAGGGTCCTGTTTCCGCTAATTGCCGCTAGAGCTCGCCTCGTACGCATGAGGACTTTTGGTATATTCATCCCTAGGGACCCATAATTCGATGTGCAAAGTTTCAAAACTTTCGCAATTTTCCAGAGGTTAGGCCATTTTTTGAGGTTTTTTGACTGGACTATGTGCGTATGTATGTATGTGCGTATTTGGAGCTAAATTCGGACGTAAGAATTAAATGCAACTCATAAACGAAGTTTTATTTACCGTAATACAACTACCTACCTAAAGTAAAACGGAAAGCCACTACATCATGATCCGGTTTATCTGATTTTGCTGGTATCTATGCCTTAGTGACATCTCTCGTCAAAGTATTCTTTATTCTTATATGAATTGTCCCGTCCCATTGTTAGATGTCGCTAACAGACACAATATTTCTTATACTTACTTAATATGAACATTCTTGGTATGAACTAATATAAAATAATTCGAACGACCAAGATCGCGCCATATCCGGAATTTACGATTTGTTGGGTGTTGATGAGCTCCGTGCAAGGCACGTGCATGCGACGTTACCAGACCGTGGGTTCTTTAAAACCACAATGAAATCGCGCCGTAACTTATAGACTAAATATTATGTTTTCAAAGTGATAGCTCATAGCACAGATTACCTATGAGTTATCTAGAAAAAAAATTACTATTTCATTGTCTACGAAACTATACTAGTCGAAAGCAAGACTTTGCTATAAAATCAAAAATTAAGATTTTGAAACTTAAAAAAACTTTAGACGAAAAAATCTGGATTTATATGATAAAACGGAGTTGCAGCAAATGAACGATTTAACTATTTTCTAAAGTTATTCAGATAAGAAAAACCATGAATTCCATGAATTTATTTCGGTACAATAAAGTACAAATACATACTTACCAACTGGAATGCAGTGGGTATTTGGACGCGGTCGGATGAAGAAGGGAAGCGGAAGTGACGTCACAGCGCTATCTTCCCCGCTGATTGCTCGTAAACTCCTCGCCGCACTGATAACGCGATGGCGAATATGAAAGGTATCTGGTTTATACATGCAACTTACATTTTACATGCTTTTGCTCGGATGACTCTGTGTGAAAAGCATTCTTAACTAGTTGCACAGTTTTTATAACCATATGAACCTAAATTATTACAGTGCGCTGTTTCTGTCTGAACTACTATTCTATTTTATTCTATAAATATCTCCAACTGAAACGTTTATCGTGTTACGGAACCGGTACATACCACGTTACAAGTTCATCTAATGGGAAGTAACGCGGAAGGCAGTCTAAGATGGAAGAAGGCTAACCTGGAAGAAACGTGGCACACTTTATTAAACCTTTGTATCTTATATCATATCTCTATCGGTGCTATGCGATAATGCGACATCGTAAGAAAGGCTTATTGGACCATTTCGATTTCTAACTAGAACAGCGAAATATTTTCTAATTAGACGTCAAAAAACAGTTTACTCGTAAGTACAATGTGATTTTTTTTTTTTTTTAAAGAATATCAGCCAAGATGAACTCTCCCCTCCAAATAAGCGTAAAGCTTGTATTAGGAGTGGGTACGACAATACTTAGTGCAACGGGTGGGGCTTGAACCCTTTCAGTTTTCAGTCTACACCTTTAACCGTTGGGTTATCGAGACTATATAAATAGATACTCGCAAAACTGCTTATAAAATTGAAGAATACAAAAAATTATGTTCAGAAATATCTCTGTCAATAGAGTGAGTAGCCCTTACAAATGAAATCATAATTTTCACGACACGCAAAATATTTCGGGGGTGAAACGTGCATCATTAATTTCACAGCTTCTTTGTCTACCGGAGCGGGGACATCTAGTGATGTCATCATCTCACGTAACGACATAACTTGGCTTGGTATTGCTTAACTTAATGTAGTTCTTTCAATTCACAAGAAGAAGAAGGAGAAGAAGAAGAAAAAGGAGGAGAAGAAGAAGCATCGTTCACACGCACACACAGGCACGGGCAAGCTGCGTTAAAAATGTGTTAATCAACTTGTTTTGATACTTAGATATTTTTTATCTATATTTTTCGTCCGGATTGGCTGTACCCGTACAGCTAGTTATATTGGGTTTGGGCTCATCTTCTTCTTCTTCTCCTTCTCTTCCTCCTCCTCCTCCTTCATCTTCCTCTTCTTCTCGTTCTTCTTCTCCTTCTTCTTCTTCTCCTTCTCTCTTTGAAAAAAAAATAGATAAAATAATATCTAAGTATCAAAACAATTTGATTCATTCATTTTTAACGCGAGTTCTATGATTTTTCGAGAAAAAAGGTAGCCTACGTATACACGTACACACTACGCAAAAAACCACGTCATACCTACCGTTACTCCATATACCTACATATAATCTACGAGATTAAAAGACAAACAAACAAACCATCAAACAAACACACTTTCGCATTTATAATGTTAGTAAGGGTATCATTAGTGGGTGAAGCCAGTGCCCGATTGTTATTTGAGATTTTTATCGTAAAAGCACTGTATCATTGTGAGATAATAAAGGCGAATGACAACGTATTATTCGCGGTTATTCATTTCCCGCGACGAGGCTGGGTTCGATTCAGGCAATCTCTGCAGGACACCAGAATTTTCGCGAAAGGGATCCCGGATACAATTGGATTTTTGGTTAGGAAAGCGGAATAATACAAACGGGTATCGTACTGAAATCTCTGATTTGAATCGCTTCAACGAGGCTTTGGCGTGAATTGGGGAAGGAAGGTATTTTTGCAGAAATCTGCTAAGTCACGGTGTGAAGCGCGCGTGCGGCCTGACACTCGGGTGAGATAGCTAAACCAATAACTGCGATTGTATTTTGGATTCAGACACTACCAATTTTTTATAGGTAGGTACCAGCTATTAGCTTCTGCCCGCGAGCGTGGAGAGACTATAAGTTGCTGTTTTTCTGTACGGAAGCAAAAAATCACGTCAATTATTGAACACGTATTGAAGGACAAACCAACAAACAATTCACATCTTCACATTACATCATACTAATATTATAAAGGCGAATGTTTATATATGTGTGTGTGTGTGTTAATTACTCCTTCACGACACAACAAATGAACCGATTTGGCTGAAATACTAGGAATGGAGACAGATTAATTAGGTAGGTATGTGTAAAAATGGAAAAGGCACACATAGGATTAACACATAGGCTACATTTTATACCGGAAAGTTAAAGAGATCTCGTGGAAATCAAAAAATCTGACCTCATCGCGTACGTGAAATAATAAGTCGCGGTTATAATATTAATAAGAAGAAAGATTACCAACAACCTACCATAAAAATCCATGTCAACATGTATCAGGTAAGAGGGTAGATAGGTAGATATATCGTGTTGTATGCGAGAAAATGTGTAGAGCATCAGAACTGTGCTCATTAAGTTTATCTGTTTGTCGGAGTGACGCACCGAGAGCGCTCAACTGGGATAACGCGGCTTTGTGATTGCGCGTTGCTTATTCCAACATTTCCACCCATTTTCCGACACATCCAACGTTACCAGCCGCCGCCTTAAGAAAACCTCGACGTTGCTGAATTACAATAGCGATCCTTCAGTGAGCTTAAGCATACTTTATAATATTTATTTTATTTGGATATGGTAAGGAGAAACATATGAAATGGTTGGCTAACCACTGAAGAGAAGTGGAGCGGAGACTTTACAGACCAATCAGTTTAATAGTAGATGACGCGATAGTTTTAGTATGTATCTATTGCTTGGATAATTTGGTATTCTTAAACCGATTGTTATAAATACTTATAAATTCATATACAAATTGTAACCCTATTTGGCCTTATGTTAGTACAAAGTCTTAATTGTAAACTATATTATGTGTAACGCTGTTGATTACAATCAATAAAATGAATAAATAAATATTTGGATAAAATGTCATTTATCAGCCGAGAACATCACTCCGCTACACTTGACAGTCACCTATCCACACCACAAATTACAACTTTTTAATAAAGCCTTTTTCTTTATTAGTTAGCGGAACATCGCTTTCTGAGACATCTAGAGTCCAGACCAGTAATACTGGCCTGCAGTGTTCCCTGGCTAAAACGTGAGTCTACTTAGGCTTCTACGATAAGGTTCCTATATATTTTTAGGCATTCGCTGATGAATAACTTGTATACCTAACTTAAAACTTTTTGAAGGAACTAAAATCCATTTTGCAAGTCCTTACAAACACCTAAGAGATGTTATTTAAGTGGGAATTCTCGAAACACTTAAAACTAACAGTGCCTAGTGCCTACATAAGTTACTAGTTACTAATGCTGAGCGGCGATACAAAGGCAAGGCGTGACCTCAGAGGCCAGAGGCGTGAGAACGCGGCGCCGCCCGAGTTGCCTAGCCTCCCCCCCTCTCCCCCCTCCGACGTGCCTCTAGCCCTCCGTACCTGACCGCATAGCATGCTACGGGTCACGAACAATACAGTCCAACAGATGGGAAATCATCGGTATGTGAAAGGAGGAAAATGATTTGGGAATATTTCGTCGTGGGTACTAAGAAGTTTTATTATTTATTACCTGTGAAGTTTACCAGCTGAGGAATGGCTTATTTCTGGCGAGTGACAGCAGCCACATAAACCATGATTCCACGTCGAACTCATGTCACATCAGAGGATTATAACTTGTATCTATTAGGTAAGTACTCGTAAGCAAAGATAGCGACACCGGCACCACGTTTCTGGTGTGTGAGGGCCCCTTGAGCCGCAGCAGCTGTAGATAGGTACCCACAGTTAAATATTATGCCACAAGCACTGCTGTTATCACAATATTTTTTTCGAAAAATTGGATGCATCAAAATTTACAATTATTTATTTCATGACGTAGACCTTTGCAATAGAATTTGAGAAGTTTGTATGCGCTCAGCGCTCTTCAACTCTACAAGTTTAGCCATATCCTTGACTGAATACTGAATAGCAACCACTCGAAATACCTACCTACACATGAGCACGTTTCCACAACACAGCCACTTTACGAGCAAAGGTCAACTTTAGAGTGACCTCTAAAGTTGACTTTTGCTCATAAAGTGGCTCGTAACCTGTGAGCCTGGGCCTTGCATGTTTGCTCGCCTTTATAGGTTTAGATATTGTGTCGGACCGTACCTTCCTCAGCGTGTAACCTCCTATTGTATTAGATGCGATGTCGGCATTCATTCGAACGAAGGGCGATGACGTATGGTCCTCATCAATACGCGTCCCGAGCTCGAGCATTAACCCTCTCATAATGAGGTCGGACGAATTTAATAGAATTAAACGTTTCGTGAAGTTCCATGTATCGACTTAGTTTCTCAATCAAATGGTTGAGGCTTTCACTTTGAACGTAATAACTGTTTGCCATACCATGCATCGTGAAGTTAGGGATGTGCAATAACCTTTTTTTGCACATCAGTAAAATGATATCGAAATGCGATAATTATTATCACATTTTTTTAATAAAATTTTAGGTTGGTACAGCTTGCTTTACAGTAACGAAATAAAATGGGTATATTCTAATAATAAATTCTTCAAATTACAGCTCATGATTTTTTACTAAGAAAATAAAGGTAGGTACGAGATGACAATACCTACTGAATTCTAAGTTTTGCTTAATTGGGAAAAAAAATTACCTCTAGGGCTTAACATGCGCGCCACGAGAAAATTTTGTCTACACGTTTACTCGTAATCTCTATGTGAATCTCTACAGAAATTCACGAGTAAAGTGTAGACAAAATTTTCTCGTGGCGCGCATGTTAGCCCTACTGGTCTTTTTTCTCGTGAAATAAGAATAGCTAAGCCCTTGTAGAACCCGCAGTGCCTTGTAGAGCAGTAGTTTAATATGATAGGAAGATTCAAGAAAAAAAATCGAAGGCGAAGGAAGTCTATACTTACTACGAAACATAACCAACGTCATGGTAAACCATTCTCATTCCAGAAGAGACAAGGTACCTAGTAATGGGAAGCTGATGGATTGAGATGAATGAATGGATGGATGAAGAAGCTTAAGGGAGTGGACTGACACTAATAAATAAAATAAAAATAAAAAAGCCTTTTATTTATCCTTAATTAATCATTTACATTATACATAATTACATTTTAAATATGGATTATCAACTACATAATTAATTTATTACATTTTTAAATTGGCTACTTCATATTATGATTAAAATTAGAAAAAAAAATAAAAAAATTGTATTATATAGGTATGTCAAAATTATAAATTATAAATGTCAGGTCGTTATGTTACGAATTAAGGATCTCTCATTGAGTAAAGGCCTCCTCCAGATTAGTCCAAATTTTCCTGTCAATAGCCTTTTTTGCCCAGTCTATTCCTCCGATTTCTTTAATTTCCTTGTCCCAACTTTCTAATGGTCTACCTCTTTTTCGTTTACCAACTGGACCACACCATTCTGTTACTGTCTTTGTCCATCTCTTGTCAGTATATCTAGTTAAATGGCCTGCCCATTTCCACTTTAGCTTCATAGAGTGTTTTAGAGCATCAATAGCTTTAGTTTTCTTTCTTATAGTAACATTTCTAGTTTTGTGTACCCTGCGCAGACCAAGGAGGCTGCGTTCCATTGCTCTCTGAGTAGTTTGGATCTTATTTTTCGTGTATTTGTTGAAAATCCAGGTTTGGCTAGCATAAGTAAGGCAAGGTAGTAAACAAGAGTTCATTATTTTTGTTTTTAAATTAATCGGTAAATCTGACTTCAGCACGTACTTATATGCCCAAAATTTGTTCCATGTGATTTTAATGCGTCTTTCCAGTTCGTCTCTATGTCTTGATGTTTTAAATGATATTTGTTTGCCAAGGTATATGTATTGTTGAACATATTCTAGTAGAGTATTTTGTACGTGTATCGGTTTTTCCACATTGTTAGTCATGACTTTAGTTTTGCTAGTGTTTAACTCAAGACCTATTTTGAGACTGGCAGAGTTTAGATCATTTATCATTGTTTCGAGACCTTTTGCTGTTTCAGAGAAGAGAACAATGTCGTCTGCGAATCTCAAGTTGCTTAGGTACGTTCCATTGATACATATTCCTTTATGGGACCAGTCTAGGGTTTTCATTATACTTTGGAGTACTATAATAAAAATCCTCGGAGACATTGGGTCACCTTGTCGCGCGCCTCTACCTATTTTGATTTCAGCTCCTTTTCTGTCCAGCTTGACTCTACTTACACTTTTACTATAAATGTCTTGTATTAACTCTATGAGTTCTATAGGTGTGTTATTTTCTTGTAGAGCTAACCACATGCTTTCATGTGAGATAGAGTCAAACGCCTTTGCAACACTATAGACTGACACTATAGTCACAAAACTATTCCCTCTAGCTATGGACAAGGAGAAGTTCAAAAAACTGGTGACTGGCGTTCTGTGAAAGGCATACGAAGAATCCATGCTCTAGATGTTTTGAAATAATTTTTCCACATTCAAAACGATGTTGCGAGGACCCGATTGATTCGATTAATGAGGTGTGAAGGACCCCAAAAAATTTTACTTCACTCTATTAGCCGTGTTAGTCGCGCTCGCCAGATTAATGCGTTGCTTGACAGTTCATATTTTCCTTTTATTATATCCGATTTAATTCGAATTATTCGGGTTCCGTTGTCGAATGATTAAATCGGAATTTTTTTGATGATTGCACACGTAGTTTTTAAAATGAAAACGAGTAGAACCACAAAAATACATAAAGATAGAACGGAATATAAAAACGGAAACCCGTGAAAATTCTATATTACACAACTCCTACTCCTAACCATAGAAATATAAGCTTTGAAGTCAAAAAGGAAGGCATTTACTTTCACGAAGGAGTACCTAAGTATTTCTTCTCAACTAAAACAATAGGTACATATTTTCAAACAACACATACAGCGGGACTTGGTTTAGAAATACGAATTCATGTTTAGATAAGTCCCTATCTATACATGAATCCATAGTAACATAGTGGTGATGATAACCGTTCTATTTCATAGCCCAGCGGTTAAAGATGCGGACTAAAAACTAAAAATCTATGATTCAATTCCCACCCGTTGTACCTACTATTGTCGCGTCTACCCACTCCTAACACTAACTGTCCGCTTATTTGGAGGGGAAAAGAGAAAATTAGTCAAGTTCGTCTTGATTATTATTCATTAAAAAAAAAATTGTATGCGGAACCCTCAATGACCGAGAGCTCGTGGTTGACCAATTGTTTATTACCTACGATTCGTTTTGTCAATATTTTGTCACGAACGTACCGCGAGACGTGTACTAATGTTGTCATTAATTTGTTTCTAACCAAATTAACCAACCGCCCGGGCCGCTTTGATGTGATAACTGACGTTCATACACGGATATTAGGTGAGGCGTCAAAACAATATGTTAATGTAACGGCTATTTATTGTTGTTTTCACGTCGGATGAACTGCACATCACTTTTTATCAAAACATTTTTGAAAGTCCAATCTAAAAGCTTACCTGTGTCTTTAAAATCCTAATTATACTAAGTAATATTTTTAGTGGGTTATTTTTAGTATCTGTTTGTTGCCTTTTCATGACTCAACCAGTCAACTTATCTTAACAAAAGTTGACAAAGGTAGCTTGCATTCGGAAAATTGATATTGCTGACACTTTTTATTCCTGAAAAATTCAAAGACCTCTCATAGGATTTTTAAAAAGCTAAATCCGCGAGATAAAGTAGCGGGCATCAGCTTGTTTATCATAAAAAATCCAATAAGAATCTTAAATGACAATAATGTCAAACCTGCAAGACCCTTCGTAGGTACCTATTTATTAACTGAGTTTAAATAGACCATTCATATTATTTAAGGTACCTATGTTTTCATAAATATGAAAATAGCCTTTTCTACAACTTCTCTACAACTTCTCTATAACTCAAACCATAATCTTCGACAGATCAAGCTTAAAATTATGTACTTAGATACCTACCTCCAAAATCATACCAAACTAACAACCGAAGCTTATCTTTGGAGTTTTGGATTATATTCTTTAGGTTTTGAATAACTATTAAAAAAAACCACGTCGGAATGGAACGAGCGTGTCCACAGTTTATCGATGTCGGCTGGACACAGTAAATACGCATTGGAAGTTGGAACAGCCGAGCACCGAACAATATTTTAATTGTAAACGCACGCCACGCCCACCAGTCACGCGAGATCGCGTTTGGAAATACCACCGAATTTACTCAGCCTTAAACACAAAAACGGCCCAACGATAAATAAGTTTTTTACACGAAATACCTGTATACACACCACTGATCTCTATATTTAATCTATGATCAACACTGGATTGGCTGAATACAAATGACATCTTAATTATGGATCAACCTGAAACGCCACAAATCATAGATTAAATAAAGAGGTTGGTTATGAAATCATAAATAAGTTATAAAGGCTGGTGCGCCATTTGCGATACAATTAATTCCAGAGACAATAATCAGTAAAAGTTAACATTATTCTTTTCCATCCATTATTTAATTTGACAAGGGTTTGTGGGTTGAATCGTTATTGTGTATCTGCGTCCATCTATGCTGACAACGCCAAGATGGCATCAAGCAAATCACCACCAATGAAGTAGGTCCAAAAGAAATCACAGCAGCTTGTCCAGTGTTAATCATAGATTAAAGATACAGGTCAGTGGTACAGACTGATAAACACATTTTGTCAAGCGAAATGAAACATTGATTGCTAAGAATAATTTATGACCTCTCACATTTTATATGTACATAAATTTTATCAGTAAACACACTAAAATTATAGCCGAATCTCGACGAATCGATAAAGCAATCGATACCCGATTGGATTTCCCCCAGCCAATCACAATAAGCGATAACAATCGATACCTTGTTCTTGTCGATGCACCTGCTATAAATTTTATGCCGTTAAGAGCTATAATTTCTTTGTGGCCAATAGGAAAAAGTTTATTAAGGTTCATAACAGAAATAGACACAAAAAACCTTGCGCGTACGCACTGCGTCCTGGGGGCGGATCGAATATTCACCGCAGCTTGAGTTTCGATACAACCTGTTCTTGTTTTTAATTTATCTGTAATATTATATCTTTTTATATTCGGACAAACAGCTGCCTTCTTAAAACTTTATTGATGCAAAATTAATTAATCTGTTTCTGCTTACTTACATAGATTCACAAATTACCTTTTTCTTGGAAATAGACTTTGGGGCAATGTAAAAATGATGTATGTAGGTATGTATGTATGTATGTAGGTATATCCTACTTTTTATACCATATCTGTCTTGGGTCTACAAAGACTGTAAATCTCTTTCCAAGGCGAAAGGTATTTATAAGTTGGAGTTTCAAACGGCTTCAAGCAACAACGTAGCTGCAGGCGCCATTCTGTAAAGCGAAGGCAATATGGAGCACCTCCCAAGAGCCATACATAATTTACCAATTAGATCGATAACCGGTCATAACATTACCACTAGGGCTGCAAGGATCTAGCTTGAAGTAAAGACTGATGGTAGAAAATTATAGATAATTGGGCGATTACCGGGCCGCCCGAAGGCGGTACGACGCTGGCTCCTCAGAGGTAATGTACTGATTATAAATGGAAACATGTAATCGCATCGTTTTCGATGCAGGATTCAGCGAGGCTTATTATATTAAGTGGGGACCGAACGCAGGATCGGTGACGGCGTAATCGACCGTAATCACAGTGCCAGGCGGGGAAGTCGATTTCTGAGTTATTTAATGCTATTTGGGCATATAGGTAGGTAACAATTTTATTCGGCTTCTGTGATGCAAAGTAAAGAAACAAAAATAACGTGGATCCCGCAGAGGTATAAACTGTTTTGCGATGATCATACTTCTATCACATTTCTAAGAAAACCCTTAAAGTCTTTACTGTGGATTCAATGCGAAGTTAAAAAAAATTATATTGTATTTGATAAAAAAAATCACAGTTTATGTTTAAATATTGAGTTTCATACATATAATATATAATATAAAATAGTTAAACAGTTTTAAAATGAAAACTTTTTTACTATCAAAAAAAAAATTGAAACCTTACGTTACAAGACAATTTTTGGAATGAGATACTTAGATTTCGAAAGACGTAGCTTAGGCAAAAAGGCTGCCAATAAAAGACACAAATAAAAAGAGGCTTTCATTATTCACATTCTTCAAATTATCTCAAGCAGCCTTCCTCACAAAATAAAGAGTGACGCAGGTACTCGTCCGAAAAAGATTCTCTAATAAAGTTAGTAGATAACCCAAGGCCGGCGTTCCCTTAAGGGTCATCCCTTTATTTCTGCAACAATCGCTCGGAAATTGATATTGATGCGGAAAGGGCAGGTTTTCCATAAAAATAGGGTTTATTTGAATAAAGGATGACCGGGCCTTGCGGGTCCTGACGTGTAATAGTCAGAGTGCTTTATAAAATTGTCTAGTACCTACCCTTGGACGGTGATGCATGGCTTGGTCGCCTTCGCATATTATTAAGATGTGGTACAGTATTCAGTTGACTTTCTCCTACCCTCAATGATAGCATTAGATAAGTGTAGAGAACCCTTATTTTTACGATTACTTATATTCCTCTCGCCTGTTTTTAATAATGGTAAAAGCGAAGTAGCTTTCAGAAGTTCAGAGTGTAGAGTATACGACTAAGTATACATACTATTATTACTACAAACTAGCTTCTAACTTCTAACTTCTAACTAACTTCTAAGTCTAGTAGGGCTAACATGAGAAAATTTTGTCTAGAGGTTTGCTCGTAATCTCTATGTGAATCTCAAAAAAAATTCTCGAGCAAATGTGTAGACAAAATTTTCTCATAGCTCGCATGTTAGCCCTACAGGAACCTACATCCACGCAAAAAACATGTCCGTTGCAGACCTGCATGATTGATGGACAAACTAACAAACAAAGAAACAAACGGAGTAACTTTTCTGTAAAAATATGTAAGCAGTTTCAAAGTTACATTCAAATATTTGCATGAAAATCTTTGAACTGCGATACCGATGTAAAGATTTTTATAAAATCTCTAATCCTTCCCCATCCTTTGGTTAACATCTTGCCCATTGCCTACCCTATTTTAGTCAAGTAGATAGTCAATTAAGACCCCCAAGGTAAGGTTTCGTCAAATTCCCAAATCGACAAAACTGACCAAAAATAAAAATATTAGCCGTCACAGAGATGTATCGACGAATAATAGGCGTGACATTAGTGCCTTCGGTGACCCCCCCGGGAATCAAACCGGGGACCGCCACATGGCGTGATGTCCGCAGAATTAGTTTTACCCCATTTCACGGAAGTTTGTTATGCCCTATGCTTCATTATGTCACCACTGGAACAAAAATAGCTTTTAATTTATATGCAACACGACGTTCAGTTTCATTGTATGTATTTATTTAACCACACTAGCTATTACCCGCGGCTTTGCTCCCACTATTTATTAGAAGTAATTCCTATATAAAATTCTCAAATAAAGATTTCTATAAAAATTACCAAATTTTTATTTTGACGATTTTTCAACATGTTTTTTTTTCGGTTTTCCCATATTTTTTTTTGGCTTTAAACTACTCCGGTGTTATGGCGTATAAAACAAAAAAAAGCCATTTTGTGCTTTAGCCAGATTAACGAACAATATTATTTTAAGGATTAATTTATCAAGGAAAGATAAACAGAATGATTGAAGTTTTAGTTTTGTTTACGTGCCGCGCGTGTTTATCTGTTAATCAAACTAAACTTATGTTTACACGAATGATGACTGCTATACCTAATCACTTAATTTACATTGAACAGGTAGATAAGCAAACTTTCGTATAAATAAATATTACATATTCTATGTTCCATACTAGCTGATGCCCGCGACTTCGTCCGCGTGAATTTGGTTTTGAAAATCTAGCGGGAAGTCTTTAATTTTCTCCTATAAAAACTAGTCTATATATACTATAACTAGTCTATATCCACGTAAAAATCACGGAGTCAGTCAGTCACCTTGTCCTTTCATATATTCAGATAAATATAAATTTTTTAAGTAATGAGTTGCCTATGTAAGGCAACTCATTACTTAAAAAATTAATAGGTTTGTTTTACGCAACACTTATGCAAAACGGAACAAAATGTGCCCCTCATATCATTAACGTCTTTGAGTTTCGCTACATTGGTGACAATTTAACTTGGACTCATTTGAACGGAAAATAGAGTACAGTATCGTTTGAATTGCCCTTGAAGTAAAACCAAAGAATTGACATGTACACCGCAGTTCAATTAGGCTAATGGGATAGGGCTCGAAGGGATTAAATTAATTAGTAAGAAAGTTCCGTTCCATTCCGGTACGCCTTTGTTTATCAGCGTGTCTTCGATTTTTCTATTGCGAAGGGAAAAGATGTCGCAGTTGTTGAAAGTTTTGGATATGTTCATACTTCGTAGGTAAGTATATTCCTATTTTTTCTTAGCCGACTAAAAGGTAATCACGTAAAACTTTTCTAAGGATAGATAGATAGATAGATGGAAAATTCTTTATTACTACACACAAGAAATGATGTTTACATTTTAATCCTATAAAATTAATGAACATAGGTACGCAAATGACGCCAATGACGAACATAGCCGGACTCTTAAGAGGTTCTTAAGTTTGGTTTTTACCTGTTGCACGATTTCTATTCTATTTCACACCATAGAAAATTCTCCTACATAAAAGTAATACCTATTGTAAATATTTAATTTTTTTTGTTTTAATCATATCTGCACTCAAATAAAAAATATAAGTATAGGTAATGTTTCTTGTGCCTTGTGAAAACTTTTGACATTTCATTTTGAGTTATATTATGTTGGCGGTTAACCGTCGAAATAGGTGTTAAAAATCTTTCCGGCTAAATATTTATATTGTAAAAATGTAAACCATACCATATAATTTAATCAGACTAACTAAATTTTAATAAGACTCTTAGTATTTTTTTTCTTTTTTATTGGGAGGTACTTTCATACAAAGTTTCTTATAAATGAAAGTAAAGCGGAAAATTCCCAGTCACACAATAAATTCACACGCCCAATATTTTAACATAGTGGTGAACATAAAACGAGCAGCAAATGCTCCTAAAAGCCGGGAACACCTAATTAACGATATTAAAATACGTCGCCCGCCGCAAAGGAGCATCACAAACAATGCATTCGCACATCGTAAGCCATAAAACGCAAACGCTACCCTCCTTATTTATACGAATGAGAATTTTAAATTAACTGTGTAAAGCATCCCTATAGTGCGGACGGTAACGCTGCCCGTTCCGCCGAGGTGGAACGGTTTGTTCCACTTGTGTCTTATACATCTTGTTGTTTTAATCTGACCTACTATTTTCTTTTTATGAACCTACAAAAAATATATAAACTTTCCTTAATTGCACACGATAAACCTAGAAGCCAATTCCTTATTCTTACCAAAGAAATCCTTACTAATACTATAAATGCGAAAATATGTTTGTTTGTTGGTTTGTCCTTCAATAACGCTGCAACAGAGCTACGGATCGACGTGATTTTTTGTATGGGTATAATTGAGAACCTGGAGAGTGACATAGGCTACTTTTTATCCCGGAAAATCAAAGAGTTCCTGCGGGATTTTAAAAACTAAATCCACGCGAACGAAGTCGCGGGTATCATCTAGTATTATATAAAACCTAATTTTTGCCCTCGACTCAAAAATTTACGAAAACTAATAATTGTAGAACCAAAAAGTAAGCACAGTTTTGATTCGCAACTTTCCAGCATAACACGCCATAACTGGATTTTATATATTATCTTTCCTATAAATAAATTGGAAAACGTGAATAATTTTTGAAAACGGATTTTGAAATAAAGAATTGACCTCTCCTTTAAATTATTCCTTGGTACAAAGTGAAAAATGCTTAATATTTTATAGCTCGGCCATTATGTCGTGTTCTTGTAAACAAGTCGTAGGCTGATATATCTTGGAGCGGTCAGCACCCACATTAAACCTTTTCACCCTTCAGGCAATATTGTTTTATACAAATTATTATTTTTCCCGAAAATGGCATTATACACTTAATTTCAATAAAAGATTTGATTTTTTTAATTATTCATTTGACTCATTTACATTTTTAAATGGCAAACATTAAATCGATTTTTCTTCACCATACAAAGTTTTTCTGTACCTAATAGATACCTACCTCCAGATAGAGTCTTAGGGTAGAGTGTATATTAAAATATGTATAACTGTATAATATGTATTAAAAAACTAGTTACAGACATTATATCATATTGTAGGTATTCTTTTTTGATTTAATTAATTATCAAAGCTGAATTCCTAATTTGCGTAATTCACACATGCCCTAAATTCAATATACCTAATATCATTTATAATATTAGTAGATTTAGTTTTATAATTTCCCTATATCTTGTTTTATTGTAAATATACACCTGGTTTTCTAGATGCGTATAACCTGTAAGAAGCTCAAATATTACATTCACCCGTCACCCGCATCAATATTTGGTTCAAAGGCAATGATCCATTTTATTGTGTAGCAAGAGTTATGCAGCTACGGAGGTCGGCGTGGGGGCGCGCTCCTATCAATCATTAGACGCTTTTTTGAATTTAATAAAATAAAATTTGTATTTTGTCATCGATTCTCCCTCGCTTCTAGTAACAGAGGCGTATTTGGAGAAGCAGTAATTTAATAAAATTAAATTGGTATGTTCAATGTTGCCTATGTTAAAAATAAAGTATTTCTTCATCATCGTCATCATCATTAGAAACCCGTCACCGACTTTTACGACGATTACTGAGCGCAGATCTCCTCTCAGAAAATAATCTAATAATATTGATGGAGACAAAAAAGGATCGGGAGATTGAGGAATTAGCGTCCGATTCCGAACCCAATATTATTGGAGAAAATAAATCGGCAAGACTCCGCTGGCTCGGGCACATAAAGAGAATGGGAGAGGATCGTGCTATAAAGAGAGCAGGGCAGCTTGGGTCGGCCAATAGGAAAACACCCCGTTGGATGAACCAGGTATCGCTGGGTGGATGATATGACAGAAGACCTGCAAGCCCTCAATACACCCGATTGGCACGAAGCGGCGCAGGATAGGCATGAGTGGCAGCTTCTGGTATCGGAGGCCAAGATCGTCTTTGGGTCACTGAGCCAGCGAAGTAAGTATACATTATATACATACAACAACAATTACATATACATCATTTATCAGGTGTAAATACCAAAGAAGATAGATCGTTTTTACGGTTTTTTTAGCTCTCCTGTAAAATTGACTTTTTTCGATTACGCCTTTATTCACTTGGGCCATCGATTTGTAACTAAGTAGTTAAGTACAATCTGTAATCAAATTGTTCAGGAAATACAGGCTTATTTATTTATTTGTTCTCAGTCCGCCCCTGATCCCGGTAGAGTTGGCGCGTCGGCAATGCAGCGCATCTGTCACCGCCCGCGCGACGCCTCACCTCGCAAATATACTCAAGTTCCGTGAACAACTCGCACATGGGCCTGCGAGCCTCGAGAATAAAGATACTACTAAGAATATTAGAAACTTTTTGTACAACACTAGACGATTTCGTATGGAATTTTTTATTCCCTCATTTGGATATTTAAGAATTAAAGTTAAAATGAGGAAATAATCATGTATTTTTGAGCTCCTTCTTGAGTATCTTTTTGAGTTTTTATCTAAGTTTCCGAATTGCTGTTCAAAAAAGGGAAAAAAAACTTTAATGGCCCTGTCAAAACTTTGCCTAAGGTGCATTTTCTTATCGTTCTACACTTTATGATTTGCGTTGGTACCTACTCTTGCTTATGTGAGGGATCTGTTAAGGCTCTCATCCCAAAGGTATCTTACGAAGCGTGGCTTTAAAAAGCATTCTCATTTAAGTGCTAGGACTATCACAATATTGGTAGGTAGGTATGTTTTATTATGTAGGTAAACCTTGTTGGCCTCAATATTATTCATAATAACTATATTTACCATAAATTCTATGAATTACATAATTTAGCTTTATCATTCGCAATTACAATAATCAAGTACTCAACATCAAAACCGATACCGATCTCACAACACACTGAAAAACCTATATCCGTAAAGCGAGGAATAATTTAAATATAGCGTAGGGTGTCCAATCGTCATGACTTCATAAAACTTGTCTCAGTGTCAGTTACTTTTTTACAAATTTCTTATCAACTTGCTTTGAACATATGGAATGTTGGATTCCTGTCGAAATTGTTCTGTGGAGTTTCCAACTGACCTACAAAACGATACTCAAATCAAAACAGATACGTGCGTGTGGAACGTGTGGTTTGGATGATAGTAGATGAGGGTACAGTTGAACCTGTCAGATCATAGATGATAGAGCTGGGCAGTGGGCATTGGAACTTATTGATGATCATGTAAAAAATCTAAATTTCATTGCTAGAACAATCGAGTTCGAACTGAAAACCAAGGTGTTTTCGCACTTTTTAACTAATGCTTTCATAAAATAAAATCTAGGTAACATATACCTACTGCATAATTATTGTCAACTTTATTTTTCAGAAAACATAAAGACTATATTTTTATTTTTGTCAAAAAGCAGACAGATAAAAAGCAACATACCTACGTCGCTGTGTAATCCAAAGAGAAGATGAAGAAATTAAGATTTGCAGCCACACCTGTTTGTCAATAAAGAAAGGATGTATTTTTGACAGGAGATAAAGTTGTAATCGTATTGATATTGATTTGGAACCAGATAGATGATTCCTTATTTACGGCTTACGTCTACTATTTTATGTTTCAAAATGTAGTCACCTTAACCTTTCATCCGACACGCTCTGAGAAGTTAGGGATCGGATGTGGAGAGAAAATAATAAGAGTGCTTTTTTAAAAAAATGGTTCAGTACGAAGATACAGTTTAGGTATGCAGACATACCATTATTGTTACAGTTGTATACTTTGACTTATTTTTCAGTACCTATAGAATTAACATAAACCAAGCATAACATTAACAAAACATAAAATAATTAGAATAAACATATAATAACCTACCTCAGAATTTGGCAAATTAGTCGTGGGCATATTGTGTCTCCTCTCAAAATGAGGACTTTCACTCCGACACCGTCCTAGCATCTTCAGATGTTGACTCTTCTATAGATTCTACAATGCATAATCAATTTTTTTAATTCGATAACAAGGTAGTCCTTGACTGCGATCTCACCTAATGGTAAATGACGACAATAGTGCAACGGGTGGGGTCCGAACCTGCGACCTTTTAGTTTCCAGTCCGCACTAACCGTTGGGCTATTGAGGCTTATACGACACGCTCCAAGGAGCAGAGGATCTGTTGCGAACCGGCTTAAATATAAAAAAGGGTTAATTTCTCAAAATGCTACAGTACGGAGAGCCGAAATAATGATTAATGATTGCAAATAAGCGGGTGAGCGCAGCGCCCGGCGCGGAACAAAAAGTCGCGCAGGCTGCCGGCCGGCGCGGTGCAGTGAACTGGACGCTGCGCTATCACCCGCCTTGAGTTATGCGAACATGCCTCGTTGCTCTAGTCACTAGTGGTTAGCACGTTCAAATGCAGATAAGGAGGTCCTGGGTTCGATTTATTAGGCCAACACGCTACAATTACAAAAATTAAAAACACGACTGCTCAGCCAAAAAACGAATTAAAAAGTTAAATACCATAGTTGTAATGACTTTGGATTTCTTTTTTAACTTTACTAGCCTATGTCACCCGGAGTAAGCTAGGGGTTCTAACGATACCTCATTAATAAAAATCGGTTCAGGCTTATAGTGTTATAGTGGTGGTAGAAATTATGGTGGAACATAGAAACTCACATACATGAACCCTGAAAACAATATACTCCTTTTTTCAGGCATTTGTATAGAAATGTAGGTTTTTCTGTCAAGAAATTCTCTACTACTACAAGGTAGGTACGAAGACGTAGGTAGAGTGTCAACCGGCAACCCCAACGTAAAACCGTCTGTCTTGCGCCTGATCTCTCTCCGGCCGTGTCAGATTTTTGTCCCATCGGTCTATGTCAATGAGAGAATAGAGAACACAATTGCACTACATGTGCACATAGGTATCTCTCACGTAGATGGCTAATCTCTGTTTGTACTTATTTAAATTCGTTTTTACCATCTCTAGGTTTTTATATTTTTATAACTACCTACAGTTTTAGCTTAAAGCTGAATAGGCACGACGACGGTGGGTATTAATCAATAAAATGTAATTAATTTCGATAGCTAGGTACGTCAGTGGCAGCGACAGGTGGGAGCAAATCTACAGGAAACCGCCTAATTAGCAACCTTCCGTCCGCCTTGGGAAATATCAAACGGTGTTGTAAATCGAACAAATGTACCGTTGCAAGGTTCTAATCTAAAGTTATTTATCTTTATCAAGGTTGTCTGAATTTATAACGCCTTCATGAGCAAAACTCGGCTTAAAAATAAAGCACCTTAAATGAAGTAAGTACCTAACTACAATTACATGCTTAAATTCCACTCACCACCAAGTAGTACCTGAATTCTTTAAATTCAAAATTATTTATTGCATGTAGGCTACCTTGTAGCTCTTATGACACGTCGAGACTCTACCACTGGTTCGGAATACAGATTCTGCTGAGAAGAGCCGGCAAGAAACTCAGCAGTTGTTTTCTTTTTTCACAACAAAATATTACAATATTACTACCCATTTTATTCAAAGGGAATTTTCTCCAGAAAATAGGTTAATGTAGTTACAAAACCCACCGAACGTTGCACTAGACCTAGGTTCTAACCTTGACTTGTCCACACATTTCAATTGCGTGCAAAAATTTGCGCAATACCTTTTAAGACATGGGAACCATAATAAATTGAGCGACTGGCTGCGCTTACCTTGAGGGCGCGACCTATCATTAGCTTAGCCTTTTAAATCGATGTCTAGTTATCATGTTTAGATATCTTTTAATATCGGTGTCATCGTTAATCGTCAGAGCACGGATTCAAACTTTGGGTTTACTGCACACTGTACCTGGTGTTTTAGTACCTTTCAAAACAATAAATACAATCAAAAGTAGTAAGAGGTTCGGAACCCTCAGTGCACGAGTATGACTTGCACTGGGCCGGTTTTTAGACAATGCCACTACTGACTTATCAAATAGGAAATTCATTAAATTGTTGACACTCAACGAATTAAAAACCCCTGTCAGTCCTCAGGCCGCATCTGACACTAATGAGCAACCCTTTGCAACATGTGCAAGGCGACGCTAAATTACACTTTATCACATGACACAATGTGTAATTCTGGAAACCGCTTATTTTTACTGTAATAATTATCCTGTTTATATACGTAATTGAACTTACTTTTGGATTTTAGGGATATCTTTAAAATCTTGAATGGAAAAGGAACTTTTTAGGTAGGTACAGAAGTTTAATACCTAAGCATCTTTGGTATTACTATACTCGTTGTTAGCAAGTTCAACTGCAAATGACAAGGTTCCGGATTTTTCTGTCAAGATATTCTCAGTACAGGTGGTACTAGCCCGGAGTTAGGAAGGCGGTGTGTCAACTGTCAACCCCGTGCCACGAAGAGTACATACAGCCGTAGATCCTGCGCCTGATTTCTCTCCAGTCGTGTCGGATTTTCGTTCTATCGGGCTATGAGAGTGAGGAAATAGAGAGTGCACCAGTGTTCGCATCATGTACCTACCTTCTATAATATCTTCCGCACAGATGGCCAATCTTTGTGGAGATTGGTCGTAACAGATTCGGTCACAAAGCAGTAACCGTATGTCACCGAATATAAACAATTATTTTTTATGGCGCTATATTACTTAAAGCATCTAATATTATACCTAAACACCTGATATTATGCACTCATAAGAGGCCGTGAACATCTTCGATACCGATAGCCTTCGTTATGGAAAAATTCATATTTAAGACGTACAATTAATAACCAACTATTTTTCTTAATAAAGATTAACGTTTACACGTCAAGGGTGAAAATATGTAATTACCACCTTGCTAAGTAAATTTACGACTCACTGCAAGGTACATTACTTTTCTAAAATTAATTACTGGGTTTTTAAAAGGTCTTTAATATGTTATTCTGTGCTAAAAATAATAGGACCATTCATTTGCTTAACAATACAAAAGTTCACACATACTCTTCCATTCCTATGAGCAGTTCATGTACCATAAACGTCATATCTTTAGTGGAAACTGTTCTTTCTCTTTGATATATCGAGGTATCTTTTTATTGTTTCATTTTTAAAATAGACTGGTAAAGTAGATTTTGATTCCAGATTTTTCGAATTAAGTGTAGGTACATTCGAGGAACTTCAAGTTCTAGGTTTAGTTTATACTACTTATTTATTTAGCTATACCTACTTATTACATTTAGAAAATGTCAGAAATATTTTTAAAGATTTGTATTGATAGGAAAATGTTTGCAGCTTCCTGTGCTTAATTATCCACTTCCTCATAATTACAAGAAATGTTTTTACATAAATAAATGTAAATATTTTTTGCCGTTTGGCCCGCGCCGTTGCGTCGGTGTAATTAAAGCTTATTACGAAGTGATAGCTAATAATTAGCTATGTACATTACGACGTGTAAAATCATTAATCATTACCACGTAGGTACTATCTCTTCCTATCAAGGTTTGTGTACTATAATAAAATTGTAGACCTGTCATGTCTGTATAAAAATGTTTGCCGAAAAATGATTGCGGATTATTTAGGAACACTCTCTAACGGAATAAAATTAGGCAATTTTGTAAACTATTAAAAGTTTTGAGAAGTTTCGAGAGTGCTTGAATTACTTAGGTATGTGAGATGACTCAAGAATCTTGCTCTAGCTGCAGGGAGTATTTTATTTAAGGCATGTAATTAAACGAGCTTCTATTTAATACCATTATTGGCTTCTAAATTAGTAAGTCAGCTTCAACTAGTGAGCCTCTAAAAAATATAATTTTAGCATCTATATTTATAACTTAGCTTCAAACCGTGAACTCCTAAAATACTTAAATATTAGCATCAAATAATACACCAAATCTTCAACCACATTTTTAATTTTTTTTTTTTGTGAGAAAAATGAAATAAAAAAGGTTTCTAACTAAATAAAAAAACGTTTTTTTTTGATAAAATGAAATTAAAAAAATGATTGTTTTTAAATTTAACTCAAGATAAATACCTACACATAACATTATAACATTTTTGAAAAAAAAAAAATCAATTTTTTTTCAACTTTTTTTTTTAGTTTTAGGTAGGTTTACGATCCCAACAGAACCTAAGTGCCCGGCCTTTGGCCGGGCACCTGAATATTCATGTATAACCCTAACCTAACCTAACTTTAGTTTAAAGAAAAAATTATACAAAAATAATTGCAATATTAACACACTAACAACAGAACAACAAAAAAAACAAATGCATGTTTTGAATGGCGCTCTCTGATTGGTGCAAATAGCCATAACCAACGAGATCGTGCAAATTGCCAGTCGCATCCGTCTCACTCGCACCAACGAAATCGTGCAAATGGCCAGTCGTATCCATCTCACTCGCACCAAATCGTGCAGTGGCAGTGGACAATAATAAAAATAGTGGCTCTTTATTTGATGCTTTCTTTGGAATATTTTGTGGCCATTGTGAAGAAGCCGAGTTAGTATATTAGAAGCTTCATCATTTTCCCGTTGCTGAGTTATTAAATTAGAAGCTAGGTTTTGATGCCAAAAAATAAATTTTGTTGGTCGACTTACTATATTCCTTTATTTAATTGGTCACCGAGGTTTTATATCACTGTTTCTCAATTATATCCATATTTCAAGACACGGATAATTAGGTATGCTAGTTATGCTACGTCTAATAACTGTTGTGTCTGCTTTATATTACTGAATATCAGTATTTTGGGCTATTCAAGATAAGTCCTACCTGGGTTGTACAATGCTTTTTGTTTTTTATAACTCGTACTGGAGATTTTTTCCATTTTATATCATCTGCCTACCCTGTTGTAGGTATACACGCCACTATGTACCTCTGATATAGTTCTTGTTTGAAAGAGGAGAGTTCCTGCGATTTCATAGAGATAGGTACAAGCCTCAAGAGATTTCCGAAGCCAAAGTCTCGATATCCTAGTCTAATTCAGGAGACTAAAGTAGCATTAGTAGGTAGATACTTAGATATATCATTAAGTGCCAGTTTCACCATCGCCGATTGAAGTTTAAAAAGGAGTCAATTTTTGTATTGAAAATCTGTCAAAACATTAAATAGCCTCAAAAATCCCAACAGTTAAAAGTGCGGACTGCGTGCTGAAAGGTCGCAGGTTCGAGCTCCACCCGTTGCACTATTGTCGTACACACTCCCAGAACAAGCTTTTCGCTTATTTGGGGAAGAGAGGAGGATATTAGTCAACTGAACCTTGGCTAATATTCTTAAAAAAAAAACAAAAAAATGTTTTTTTTATGTACCTAATAAAGTTGTATACCTAAATAAATAAAGTCAAGTTTAGCTTGGCATCAATATTCTTTAAAAAAAAATATTGGTCTGTTAAACTGACATTAAATATAATATTTGGTATTTATGACCGATTTCACCAACGCAAAATAAGTCTTAACAGATTTTAGACTTGATTGGTGGTTTAATGACATAAATTGTAACTAAAACATTTATCGTGTTACGTACCTACTCGTACAATATCACAATTAACTCTTATCAGAGCGTGATATTTTAGCTGATTTTCAATACAAAAACTGTCAGAACGCCCAATTTATTCCTCGGTTAAACGTGTCTCTTCATGGGTGAAATCGGCACTAAGACATCTACAAAACTAAGGAACAATGCATTTTGATGAAACTGGACACATCTAAAGGCTAAAATTGTAAAAATAAAATATAAAAGTGCTAGCTAATGGCTAAAACGTACTTTGAATAGCTAATGGCAGCCGACCGCTAAGCGGAATACTTGAATAAGTTTTTAACTTTATTTTAATTTTTTCTTTTAATCTCCTCGTGAATATTCAACAATATACAAAGCCGCCTGATGACAACTGGGTATTATAAATCTTTTAATATGGTTTTTTGTAAATTTAATTTAAATAAACTTACGAAATGTATTTTTAGATTAAAACTAAACTTCTTGAACAAAATCTGAACTTACGCAATCCATACCAGACTAATCAAGGTACCTACGGACTGTAGTGCAGTTCAGTGGAACAAATTAAGTGTTCACACCGCCATATCTAATCTAGTCCTACCTACCTAGAATAGAATAGAATAGAATTTTTTTTTATTCAAGTAAACTTTTACAAGTGCTTTTGAATCGTCGATAAATCTACCACTGGTTCGGAATGCCCTTCCTGTCGAGAAGAGCCAGCAATAAACTCGGCTCTTTTAAAAAAAAAAAAAATTACAATAGGTAATAAAACTATGCTATGTATTACAGTGCTTCCACAATGAAGTTTCCTAAGTCCTACATACAATCCAATGCATGTTAAGACGGGTAGACAGAAAGCAGACCCATTCCCGTTGGTGTTAGTACATATATACCTACCTATCGATGTAGATAACCGACAAAACAGTCTATAAACCTTTGAATTAAGTTTATCACAGACCATAGTGCATAGAGTCAATGAAATGGAAGAAAAAAGCTGAAATCGTAGGGTGTAATTAAGACGACCCACCGCATCGACCTCGAGGCCTTGACCGACAGCCGCAGCCCTAATGAGTTCGCCGACGACCCGACGCGACCGACACGACCGACGACGCGCTCTCTACATATTGATTTCGACTTGAAGCCTTCCTTATGTTTGTATATTTTTATCTATTGAACGAGATGAGTTTTTTTTTTTTTTGTAAACTTTGACGACATTCGTGGTTATAACCATACTAAGGGCTAATACACAGTGAGATTAGTGTTAATTAATTAGAAGCATATTACCTAATTCAGTTTTACACAAACTCTATAAATTAAACTACTTAAATTAATAGGTCAATGAATAGTGCTATTCTTTTCACGAAGACAGATTGGGTACCACCGAATTAGCACCAATTCGTGACTGAACACTTAATACTTCTTAGAATGTACTTATATCAACCTTTACTTAAGTTGTTAAGTAGCATAAACATAATATTAATTAGGTACTTAGGTAGGTATAGAAAGGTAGATTTTTTTTGTAAAATGTTTTTAAAAAAGCCCGTCATTTTAATAGACCCAACCATAGGAACTACATACCTAACCCAAAAAATCTTAATTTCGAGTCACACAACTCGTCATTAGCAGTTTCAGTTTTTCTTGTATTTGGTGGTTAGATACGCGTGTAAACCATCTCAAATAAGTCATTTAGTATGGTATATATTCATACTGCAGTGTAGTTACTCTATCTTGATGAAATGCGATTGCCAATCATACAAATAAGTCACGAGAATTGCATCAATTGCTAAAGATGTCGCGACGCCATATTGTTGCATTGCATTTCTCATGCAATGTCCCGTTCGCTAAACAAAAATCAAACAACAAAAGGAAAATGCCGGCGATCCGGTTACTAAACTTTTTTATTTCCTTTCGGCGTGACTGGCGCCGCCAAACGCAAAAGGTTCTATGTCGCGGCCGGGGCTAAACTTAAATCCACTGTACATAAAAGGCTTAACTTTCTCAAAACAGGTTTTCTTTAAAGACATTTTGTTTTTCAATATAAAAGTACCAACACGAACGCTCCGCCTACACTTGATTTAAAATTAGAACTCTTGCGTGACAAACGCCGGTAACACGAAATTATATGCTAAAAAGTTAAACTTTATTCGCAGGTGATAGAGCACAATATTCTACGATAGTTTATCTGCAGTAAGGTGGGTTGCTCCGTAAATGCCATTGGCCCGTTGGCACAACGTGAAACAAACAAGAAATATGTGAGCGAGAGAGATGGCACTAATCAACGGCCGAGCCGCTCGAGTACTTTCAATGAAATTCAACTATAAATATTGAACTATATTCCTTAATAAGTAATATACTTAAATCAAATCCTTCAGTTTTTCAAAAATATACTTATTTTCGTAAAAATTTAAGACAACCAAAAAACAGCAATGAAAACAAAAAGAGACAAAAAATATATCGACTCCATAGTAGAGACAAGGATGGAAAATTTACTTTGTACGTACTACGTTAGACGTATCGAAACTAAGTCTACATTAATGTTGGAAACATTTTGAAACGTATCCCTTCGAGACAGAACGTAAATTTTCATACTGGGAAATTAACACTTATTACGTTTTAGATTCGGTGGTCGTATGGAAATGGGCATGGCGGCAAGCAAGTAGTGACGATTCGTTTAGTAGACAGTTGACAGTCGCCACGCCACATTGACATAGCGATAGAAGCACTGATAACAAAATATCTATTGATGAATATTTTTTGCTGACTCTCCCGCCTAGTGTTTTGTTTATTCATGGACGAATCAAAGTGTACCGAAGGAGGTTTTTATAAACATATTTTATAAGTGAAGTGAAGTGCTGTGATAAAGTTTATAATGACAAAAAGTGGTTTGGACTGCTGGTGCCCACTGTGAATTTACCTTGTTTTCTAATTCTGTCGTAAGTTCCTTGTCACTTAAAAATAATGATTTTTGTGTTAGCATCTTTTACTGCGCTATTAGATAGGTACGAACGCAGCCTGCGTAAATTAAAAATATATTCAATAGATAGGTATTAACTATTAGGTAGGTACTATATGCAGATATAGATTGATATTTTCAGACAGATATTATATTTTTATGTTCTTTCCACCCATAACTAAGCATTTAAACAAGCCATTTTCTGGGAAAGAGCACTCAATCTTTAGAATTGATTCCTCACTTAGGTACCTAGGTAGATACCTACCATAATATTTTGGTCACAGTCATGTGGTAGGCTGTTAAATATTGGGTACCTTAAGGACATGAGGACTTTAGTCTTTTTATTACCTACCAGATAATTTGCCAGCTTGGAGTTCCCACAACGATTTAAAATAAAAAATTCTAATAGGTAACTTATGGGTTATAAGTAGGTACCTACCTAGGTACCTATAAATCGTAGGTATGTAGTAGATACTACTACTACATTTCTACCTACCTAAAGTAGGTACTATATCTAATTAAAAATTAAATTATTAATTAAATAGATAGGTACTTAAGTATTTAAATAAAAATTGTGGTTGAGGCTACGTGGATATACCTAGTTAACTACCTACGTAGGTAATTTACTTTAGGCTTTTTGTAATCACTAATCAAATAAACTACAACCTACTTTCTGCTTCGGTCCTTTATAGAAAGACCTAAGCAGAGACTTTAGGTTGGTAGGTAGCTACGGCGCGACATTTTATGGGAATTACTAAGGATGTTGTCGATACCATATCATTGGCCTCTACCTACACTTAAATACAAGTACCTACTTAGGCATGCTTGCGGCTTGCACATTTCTTATCTCATCCATCCTTATCTGAAGGCAATTTACTGGTAAATGAAGCAAGTTAGGAACTGTTTTAAAGTTCTTCAAAAAAAGGAGGACGTTCTCAATTCGACCAGTATTTTTTTTTTTTTTGGCGATGTTATCTGTACTATGACTCCGTCAAATCTGAACCGATTTCAATATATTTTTTTTTTAATTTATTTATTTTATTGTTAAGTCTAATTATGTAAAAAGATGAATAATTTTTTTGTCGAAAATATTTGGTAGATAGGCACTTAAGGCAAGTGTACCTACCTACCTAACTTAGAGCATAGGAGGACTAACAAAATTTTAGGTTGGTGAAATCGACACTAAACACCTATTACATTTCCTAAAATGTAGCATTTTCTAATTTAATTTTAATTATTTTATAAATTTTTTTTACTATTGACGTTAGGTACTTTTTTGATACAAATGTTACAGTAAAACTTATATCTAAACTAATTTAATTACTACACAAATCATGCCCACGTGCAATGGTGTCAAATTCTAATTTAATCTAATAGTTTAGTACTTTTTATGTACGTAGTAGGCACAGGTAGTAGGTACCTATGTAAGTATCTACCTCCTCAAAAAGTTTTCCGTTTGAATATTTCCCTGAAAAAAAAAATACCTACCCATAACCATGTTCAACCTGAAATTGTCAAGTTCCTAGCTAGCATTTGTTCATAGACTTCCGGAGCTTTCTCAGTTTAGTGTGATACTTACCTATAGCTATTAGGTAAAGTGTTGAGGGTAGCTCAAAGATACCTAATAGAAACACAATATAACGTTGTTAAGTTTGATATTCAAGCTACAAGCAACTGATACGCCATATCGGACCCGCCTCCGTCGCTGGGCGGACAGCCCTGACGAACACGCCCATCCGAATATACAATACACCAAACTAGCACCTACGGTACCTTCGTGCACTTGATAAGTATATCTAGGTACCTAGCTCCTCCAATGCATCTTATAGAGATGCGTCATATCGGATGATTTCAGTTCAAGTAGGTACCTAATAATGATCATATTAACGTAACACGAAGCCAAATACACATTCTTAGAAGTTTTTTACTACATCCTAGGACCTAGTGGTTAAGACTTCAAGCTCCTTTTTCGAGAAGGATGAAGTAGGCACCTACATAATATGTGCGCTTTGTCAAATAAGAAAATAAAATGTGAGGTGACTTGTGAAGTTGTGAGCCTTGTATGGTGAGGGTATGACTTTACCTATATATTGAGTACCTTCAAGACAAGAGTGAATAGGCATTTCTAGGCAAGCGCGCTCCAACCTAGACCTCACCAATGCTTTACATCATTGATTGTTGTCAAACGCAAGCCTATCTCATAATTAAAAAAAAAAAGGTAGGTACGCGGGCAAAATCGGACTTCTTTTTACACAGTGTATTATATCTTATGTCTTACCAACATCTAAGCCTCAACATATAAGCTTCAACAGCCCAACGGTTAAAGGTGCGGACTGAAAACTGAAAGGTCGCAGGTACGAGCCCCACCCGTTGTACCTATCTACTATTGTCGTACCCACTCCTAGCACCAGCTTACCGTTTTTTTGGAGGGGAGTATATAAATCAAGTACCTACAGCTTGGTTAATATTCTTTTTGTATAAAAAAAAAATAAGAAAATGGTTTAAAAAAGGTAACCAACCACGGAAAATTAGATTTAGGTAGGTATACGTAGGTATGCATCCGGCGTATTGATTTTGTTCGTACAAAATATATGTCCATTGTCAGTAATCAATAACGAATCGATTGAAACTTCATTCATAAAAATCGGCTTTTTTTCTATTTTATTTTACAGGGTTTCTTTCATAGAAAATGTCATTATTTGCTGCTTTTGTGCATATTTTTAACAATTTCTATATAAGAACGGCTAAGGTATGGAACGCATTTCCAGCGTCTGTGTTTCCAGCCACGTATAATCTAAGTAGGTACCTACCTTCAAGACTAGAGTGAATAGACATTTTCTTGGCAAGCGCGCTCCAACCTCTACCTACCTCGTCAATGTTTTCCATCATTGATTGTCGTCAAGCGCAAGCCTATCTCATAATTAAATAAAAAAAGATCTGATGTAGGTACAGATAGGTACCTACATCAGATCTTTTTATAAGCATTAGTGTTTTTCTAAGTAGGTATTTTTTTAGAAAGTTGTGCTAAAAATAACTAGGTATTTATTTTTATTGGATTATTGAATTTTCATTGTCAATACGGGTAATAGAGTAGGAAAATAAATATTTCCCGACCTCAGCACCCTCCGCGATCCATCACGAATCTCGGCTGTTGTCACGTTTACGACTCGAATCACTCCTATCTTCCGCTATAACACTTTGTCATAATAATTCCACCAGTATCATATATTAGTTATTACTTATGACGTTCCCAAGATGTTCTTTTAAATAAATAAAATGGAAAGGTGACTGACTGACTGAGAATTTGGCTGACTGATCTATCAACGCACAGCTCAAAATGGACGTATCGCGTTGGGCGTACAAATAGCTATTATGGCGTAGGCATACATTAATAAAGGATTTTTGAAAATTCAACCAAATAAATAACGTAGGGGTTTGAAAAAAGCCGCGGGAAAAAGTTATTTCATAAAATCTAACTCTACTAATCTAAATTAAATCAGTTTTACTGTCCATCCAACTGATCGAGTGTCGAGCTGCTTTTTTCAGTAAAGATTTGAGTTATCAACTTATCAAGCTGAAAATACTAAACGTTATAAGGTCAATGGCCTCAGGTCAATGACCTCTTATTAGAGCTCTTAGATCTTTTCAAAGCGTATTTTCATATTAAATTAAAATTCCCATTCGCTGAGCGTCATCAAAACCCATACAGCACTTCTGGTGAGTTACGACCTTGGAATTTCTTTTTCATTTTCAAATTATATCACTCCCATACTATCCTTAAGTACGTCTCTTTTTACAATGCCATTTAAGTTAGTAGGACCTATACCTATCGAGATAAGTAGGTCCATCACTCATAAATCAAACATAGAACTCGCAGTTCAAGTTTTAACCTCGAATATAGTGTTGGAAGCTTCTCAGTACACATCACACACACCACAGTTCTCACCCTCAGTGATCCATCACGATTCACGAATCACAGTTGTTTTCGCTTTTACGACACGAAGCACTTATCTTCCGCTAAGATGCTCTACTCTCAGATACTTCATCATTTTATTAGTACAGCTAATTCTACTTAAATATGTAGAATTAGCTATACTTTATGAACTCCAAAAGAAGTGAAGGAAAAATACTACACAGAATCATTAGTTACACATATATTGTAAGATTGGTGGATTACTGTCAAATAAAAACAAAAAACAAAACAAATTCTTACAAATAACAATAGGTCTTCGAATATTTAACCATAATAGGATAGCTAAATGAAGAATTAAGAAAAACATTCCTAAAATGGTCAAAGTGATTAGTGAAGAATCATAATCTCAACTCTTCGCCGGCAATAGATACTGTGTCCATATCAGGAATCTTTCACCCTGGTCTCCAGTATCGAAAAACTATAATAGCGCGACTAAAGTTAGAAGAAACTTCAAATCGAGTAGGTGCCTTGCGAATCCCTTGCCTTGCTAGTCCTATAAAAACTATAAGATACCGTGTCTGTAGAAAGTTAATAAGCTGTTTGACAAGTTATAAGCAACTGATCAACTTTGTGACGAGCCATTGACATCCATCTATCAAGCGAAGATACCTACCTACTTGCTACCTTGATTTACTATAATTTCTTAGATAATAATTATGGTCTTACATAGTAGACCTAAGATAACAATACCTATACCTACCATACAGTAACATGCTAATTACGTCCTTCTTCTTTTTTTAATTGTATACCTATCTGAAATCTGATAAGTGATAATTTCGATCGTTCCGTAGAACAAAGTCTCATCTGCTAAATTCATAACTTGAGATTTGACCCTTGCAGATGTAACTTTTAAGGCTCAAATCTCAAGTAGTGAATTTAGCAGATGAGACTTTGTTCTACGGAACGGTCGATTTGAAACAACCGTGTTTCATATATGATAATAATATGATAGCTCTTGACTATGATATCACCAGATAGTAAGTGAGATCGAGTAAGTGACGATCCAGCTGGTGTGTTCTCTAATTGCATCCGTGTAACGATCGCAATGACCTCGGATTGGTTGGTACGATAGGGCCCATCGAAGTATGTAGGATGCAGGTACATTGTACATTCAAATAAAATTCAACTTCGTTTGTATGGAGCGCTCGGGAGCGTTCGAGGGTGACGCTTCTTAACATTACCTACTTAAACACTGTAGGTATACTTTTAACATTACAAGTTAAGATTTTAAATCACTACGTATTATAAAAACCATTTTAATACATACGCATGCAGTTTTTGTTTGGTGCAAGAGATAGATTAGAAAGTTAATTGTAAGGCACAAATACAAGTTCCAACGATGACTCTGAGATAATTTCTAATGGAGTTTCCAACGCGCCCACGGCTTCACATATGGAGATTTTCTCTTTAGATGGAAAACTTATTATTCCAACTCATTTATCTATAGGTACTTATAAAAATACTTGTCCTGACTGACTGTCTAGTCTATCAACGCACAGCCTAAGCCACTGAAGTTAGAAACTTGAAATTTTGACAGTAGGTCCCTTTTATGACGTAGGCACCTACTAAGAAAGGATTCCACATTTTTTTTAATGAAGGGAGTTAAATAGGGGATGAAAGTTTGTATAAAAGTCCTTCATTTCTCAAGCTAGGAATATGATACTTAGCATTTTAGCTCTTGATTAAAAATGAAGAATTACGTGATTCACAGTTTTTGGAAATTCTACCCCCAAAGGGCTTAAACAGGGGATCAATGTTTGAATGAAAATTCTTCATTTTTCAAGTTCCGTATATGGCACTTATTAGCATTTTAACTCTTGATTAAAAATAAAAAAGTATGCATCTCACAATTTTTGAAAATTATATCCCCAGAGGAATTAAATGTTTCTATGAAAGTCCTTCATTTTCAAGTTATATCCATGAAACTTGCTACTATTATAAATATTAGGCTTTCGATTCTGTGATGGGTATGATTGAGATAAGCAGAGTGACATAAGTTACTTTTTATCCCGGAAAAACGTGGGGTTCCCTCGTGATTTTCAAAAACCTAGTACCACACAGATGAAACCGCGAGGTGAAAAGCTTGTGATAAAAATGTTTTTTTTTTTATTTTGCTCTAAATACCCCACTTAATCGATAGCACATAAGTACTTATACAGTTTATGAAAAATGGTTCAAAGTTCCAGTTGTTTAATAAATTATTTATTAATTAAACACAATATTACAATTTATAAGCAACCATTAGTTGTTTTCGCGTTGACGCAAATACTCAGGTAGGTATTGATAAATGTAAGTAGCTAGGTAGGTACTAACGAAGCAATAACTTGCTTTGAGAATGAAATGTGAGCTTTTTGAAATCTATACTAAGGTGCTCTTTGGCAGTTTTTTCGTGAATTCGCATCACACTGTTGTGTTTCGGCCCTTACGTGTTGCGAATTCGCATTGCATCGTATCGCATTTTTGTGTTTTGCCCCTAATGCCAGACGCCTGCCTTTCTTCTGGTCTTCCTGCCTATATGGCTGCGATTGCAGCATTGTCGGCAATCCGAACAAGCGCTGGCTCTCGCAGCCCTCAACGAAGCTTCAGATCTAAAATTACACACGTCGCAAATATGTTTTAACGAACTGTATCTTTTGCTTTTCTGTCTCTTGGGCAAAATATTACTCATATTTCTTTTAGCTGTTGAAAATATGGCATGTATCTTCTGCATAGCCTTTGCTTTAGTACCTCTCGCAATTGTCATTCGGGGCTGTTGGAATGTGCGTTTTATTGGGCGTTTCTTAGACGTTCGACTGGTGCTCTGCTGCGATTCTACGTTGCCAGTATTTTCATGATCATCGCCATTGTGTATTTTTGTCGTTTGACTAGTGATCGACCGTGATTCTACGTTAACAATATCTTCGGTCAATATGTTTTGGGTTTTGGGATAACTATTGGCCGTAAAAATTGTTTGTACACTATTTTCAGTATTTATGTTATTTATGTCTTCAATGTTCTCAGAGTTATGGAAACCATCCATTGCAGTTAAAATTGTAAAGAAAAATATTATTCAAATCCTAGTAAAATAAACAGTTGTAAAAAATGTTATTCTTCAAAATTCTTTCAATAAAATTCTTGATCTTATTTTTGAATTTTAATGATAGACTGATGTCATATTTTTTTTTCTTAAACTTTTTTATTCATCTCTAACCATAGAGGTACCTAGTATGTATTTACCTAGTAGGTATTTTATAGGTATTTTAGAATGAAGGCACTTCAGATTATTAAATGATCTCAGGAATTAAAATAGACGTAACAATATAGGATTTGAAAGGATTCGAAGTAGTGCTATGTACAACAGGACCTCTTTAATCCGAACTCCGAAAATTTACCCCCCGTTCCGATTCGTGGAGCGTTCGGACTATATAAAGTACAGAGAATTTATAGGGTATATTTTATGAGAAAAAACTAACAGTATTGTGAAATTTTAAAATATTCGTCATTTTTGGCGGACGAGTAATAACAAATGTGCATGACACCTACTTGACATTCGATAAGTAACTGGTGAGATGGTGAGTGAAAAAAGAGTGGGGCAGGGCGTACGGATTACAGAGGTGTTCGGATTAGAAGGGGTTCGGATTAAAGAGGTACTTAAATTGAAAATTTTGAACACCCCCGACGTGAATCTATGACTGGACTATGTACGATATACCTGACATCCTCTTACCCTGTTTTCTGCTCTATCAACAGATCCTCCTCCGCGATTCTAGATCATCTATCTAACTAACTCCTACTTATTGAGGCCATTCAAATGAGCCCAAAAACACTATATCTTCTGTAAGTTTCTGAGGAGTTGGGTATCCCGCTGTACTTGATGCTGCAGCGTCAGCTCATGGTTACTATGTCTTGGAAATCATCCGGAGTAATAGTACACCAAATTTCAAATCAGTTGCACCAGTAAAAGTTTGTAAAACCTTTCAAACGCCTGAACAGATCTTCATAAATTATAGCTAAGATCCACCTCGATTATGCTAGCTTTCAAAATAATTGCATCAAAATTGGACCATACGTTAAGGAGCTTTGAGGGAACAGACAGATTAACAGATATATTCCAAACTAATAACACCCCCCTTTTTCCGTTGGGGGTTAAAAACTAGCAACCCGTTTTGCGAATCGCTTAAAATGTGCAAAACTCCGAACAGCTTTTTTTAAATATATAGGCTACCGCTTGACTGCGATCTCACCAGATAGCAAGTGAAGATGCTGCATCTTGTCATCTAAGATGGTGCGCGCTTGCCTAGAAGATGCCTATTCACCCTTGATTTAAAGACACCCACATTATAGCTAATTTAAAAAACGGAAGCCGGAAGGGCATTCCAAATTTTTGAGGTGACCGGGGTTCGAACCCCGGACTAAAATTATTTTCTGCTAAGTTAGGTGTTGACTAGCGTCTTGATTTATCGCAACGTAAACGGCTGAAGGATGCCGTAGGCGTTATGTAGCTCAGCTACGATCACTCGTTACGAGAACATCGCATTGCGTGGGAATTATATTGTATTAGACAATGATGTCGGCGCCACTGATTCTATCAGCAGAATTCCTCGATGTCCAATTGTCTACTCCAGATACCGTATTCATTAGTGACCGCCTGCACTCAGCAAATTGTATTTATACGTTTCTTGGTAGAGACAATCAGAACAGCCATGTTTGACTTCTATTATCATAGCAAAACTGAAGTTATTTAGAGATAGTTGTTGCTCGCGACTTCGTCCGTGTGGATTGAGGTTTTTAGTCGTACCCGTAGGTACTTGGTTACTTAAATAGGTAACTTGTAGAGTTAGATATAGAGTTACGTATAAGTATTCCTATTACGAGTTTGTGTAGTACTAGGTAGTACTACACTTTTGTTATTCCGACCATTAATACCTATTTAAAAAAATTAATAAGCCTCTGTTTTGCTCGTTTAAGTCTGCTTTAGATTACTCCTTTCTGCCCAAAAGAATTGACAATATAAATCCCGAACCAGTGGTAGATTCATTTGACGATTCGAAAGCACTTTGTAAAAGTTTATTTGAATAAAAAGTTATTCCATTTTTATGAAAGTGGTCGTAGGTACTATAAGTACCTAGTACCTACTCATAAACGTATCTACTTCCAGCTATGAGGATATACCTACACGTATACCCTTATTTATTTACGTAAAAAATGTCATACATAGCAGGCAGTGGGCGGCCGCACGCCATTCTATTCCCCGAAGAGGAAATCGTTACGGGCAAATTGGGCCCTAACCACTAGTTGTGGACTGCGGCGGCCAGTGCGACGCTCGACCCGGACTGTCACGCAGATGTTATTTACCTACTTGGACTTTTTAACAACCAAATTCCTGCTAAATGGGCATGTTCCAAAGGTTACCTAACTTGTCCTATTTTAATACTATAAATGCGAAAGTTTGGATGTTTCTGACTCTATCACGTCGCAACGAATGAACCGATTTGGCTGAAAGGCACAGAGATAGATTATAATCTGGAATAACATATATTATGTAGGCTACTTTTTATGCCTCGCGGGAATAAACAACCTTAACGCGAACGAAGTCGCGGGAATCATCTAGTATAATATAAACGTAAAAAATATTTTTACATCCCGACTTCAAATGCCACTACAAAGTATATCAATTGTGCCTAAAAAATTTGAAGAGTTCCCTCGAATTCTCCAGGATTCCACCATCAGATCCTGACCTGATAAGCAATGGAACAACCTGGGATGTACACCCTTTCAAACGAAAAAAAAAATCCAAATCGCTCCAGGCGTCTTCGAGTAATCGGGGAACATACATAAAAAAAAAAGATTCTGACGAATTGAGAACCTCCTCCTTTTTTGGAAGTCGGTTAAAACCAATATTTTCTAAAGGACCTACCTACTATAAATTAATATTGAAATACTAAAATTATATCCTTAAATACGAAAGTGTGTTTGTTTGATGGTTTGTCCTTCAATCACGCTTTAACAGAGCGAGGAATCGACGTGATTTTTTGCATGGGTATAGTTGAGGACTTGGAGAGTGACATAAGCTACTTTTTAGCCTGGAAAATCAAAGAATTTCCGCGGGATTAGAAAATTTAAATCCACGCGGATTCACCACCAGGCCTCCGCGACAAAAGGTTCACTTTACCAGTGAACCTTTTGTCGCGGAGACAAAATCGCCTGTGAACGGTGAACGGTCGATATTTATACGGTTCATTTCGATGACTCATCGGTGAAACCTCGAAAATGAAAGCAAAAATCTCAAAAAATTAATCGTCTAATTTGACCTTAACATTTTCCTTTTTTTTCGATCAAAGATCCCCTAATAAATAATAATAATCCCCCAGCAAAGTATTTCATTATACTTATTCCAAATCTGGCGTAGTTGGTATACGATAAGTAGCTGTGTTACCTTCATGGAACCGTGTAGGTCATTTGATTGACTTAATTAAAACAAAAAATAGTATTTAACAACTGTGTGACGTTTCATACCTACCTAATAGTAATAATGTAGAGTCCGTCCCATCAAAGGTAATTAGAATTAATTTTAAAGTTTTCATCCTTATGAAGCCTTTTAAATAATCTATTCTCTGTAACCATCCAATACTTATATCTATACTAGCTGTTGCCCGCGACTTCGTCCGCGTCAATTTTCTGTTGAAATTTTTCCTGAATTTTCTTTGCTATAAACCTCACGGAGCCCGAGACCTTTCCAACGAATGCAAAACCGTGGAAATCGGTTCGTGCGTTCTGGAGTTATAGCGTCAGGAAGGAAAACCCGACTTATTTTTATATAATAGATAATATAGCTAATCTTCTACTCCTAGCATAGCATCTCGACATACTGCCTAACAGCCAACTCGGTACCCTAGAGTTGCCCTAAAGAGTGATTTCTTGACTTTAGAAATGGAATTAAAAAACATTGTTTTTAAAGTTAAATCAACGAAGGCAGCAGTTAGTCCACCTACGTAAACCATAGTTTTAACTTTATCCTATAACTTATTCAATAATTCATTTAATTAGTATAGTTGTAACCAGTCAACGTAATAATTTTCATATAACGACTAGTTAGGTTTCCTTTCATAAATATGGGGATAAAAACTATACCTACTCATCTCATTCAACGTAGCATAATCATATCAATAAAGGTTTATACCCACTAAATTACAAATATTGTCATTTCCTAAGCGCCGCGATTTGAGTGAAATGTCGTTCTGAAAGTGGAAGCCATAAACAAATTCATAAGTAGGCTATGTTCTCCATTTTATGCGTTTTTAAAGGCCCCCCTCGAGGGAGCTAAAGTGAAACGCGGCGCAAGCCCACACCCTTGCACAAAACAACAGGGAAATCCAACAGAGTTTGGATATTTTTAAAGTGTCACCGTCTACCTCGTCAAAGAGATACTCCAAAAACATTCTAAAAATTAAAAATCGTGGTAAATCAATATTCTGAAAGAAATCGGTTTTTAGCGATAAGGTCGCCTATTGTAGGTATCTATCTTTTTTTTTTTTAAGTTCTGATAATTATGTTATTTATTCATTTAGTGTTAAAGACTATAGTGTAGTAATTGTGCCTTCCGGCTTCCGTGGTTTCTTACAACTACAATTTGGGTACCTTCAACAGTAAATAGGCGTTTCCTAGGAAAGCGCGTTCAATCTTAGGCTGCATCTTCACTTACCATCAGGTGTGACCGCAGCCAAGCGCTAGTCTATATCTATTTTAAAAAAAAGAATATTTTATTTTCATTTTATTTCAAAAAATGTACTTTTAACTACAGAACCCTAAAACCAAACCAATGATCTTTGTTAGCTGTTTCTTTATTTAGCTACTTACGTAAAAAGTCACTAACACTGGATTGCTACAAATTGATTTTAAGCATTTTTATTATCAAGGTTTTTCTAACATCAACTTCCGACGTGATTTTTGTACCAACAACTCCCTATCTGTGACCCTAGCATGAAACCATGACTTTTGTCCAAGGGCATTTAGTCCATTGCATCGTAACACTATTTAGGTTAGGTTTAGGTCTTGCTCGCACCGGCAAATTGCTTTTCTATGACGCACCGTGTGGTAATTTAATTATTGTTATGATTATGCTATTTACAAATATATTACATAACAAACCTTGCGAGGTAAATATATACTTAATCATAGCCTTCCTTGAACTCTGCTCGTTGACGCTTGATCACTGGACAATCTTGACATCAATCTCATATTACGACGTGAACCTAATGTTAATTTTATATAAGGCCTTTAAGACTCAATAGACTGATTGGTGACTAGCTGATTCCCGCGACTTCGTCCGCGTGGAAATAGTTTAGAGTGACTTGCTACTATCCGCGAGAAGTTATGTCCTCTATCTCCGATAGTATTTAGTAGATCTTCACCAAAATTGAAAAAAATATTTCTAATAGTAGGTACACAATTTATAATAAAAAAGGATTGTCAAATTCGGTTTAGATTTGACGAAGTTATGGAGCAAAATCAACAAAAATTTTCGTCCTCTATCCCGGATAAACCTCATTGTTTATCAGTATAAAAAGTATTCTATTTGACCCGTATACCCGTAATATCAGTTACCACTATACCAAACATTCAATTCCGTTCAGTAGTTTTCGTGTGATGTGCGCACAGACAGACGGACAAAAAATTAAAAAAAAATTGTTTTGGGCTCAGTATCGATAATAAAGCATCCTCCGATTAAAATGTTCAGAATATATTTAATGTACAGAATTCATCCCGTTACAATTTTATTATAAGTAGGTATAGATAGAGTACAGAATTCGTCCCGTTACAGTTTTATTATCTATAAGTAGTATAGATGGTAATATGCATTTAGTAAAACAATTTTCCTAAATACATATTACCATAGTTGAACGAGCGAAGCGAGTTCTCTGAGTCAACTAGGGCGCTTGCCTACTAGACAGAGAAGTGTGTCCGTATAAATGTCTGTCAGAGCCCTATAACTTCTGAATTACTGAATATAAGAACGTGAAACTTGGTTGAAAATTCAGTTATATCCTGTACTTGAACAACAAATACTAAAATTAGATAAATGTTATAAAGAAACGAAATTATTTAATTTTAATGCGCCATCTATTAGCATTATTGTGAAGCTAATAGCTTCACTATAATGCGCTATATAGATGGCGCTGTGTCAGTAAAACAGTTTTATGTCAACTATTATTTTTTTTATTGCGTCTAATGTTAAAAGTTAATTATTACAATAATATATAATTAAAACTTTTGGGAATTATGGGATATCGCGAGGTCTCAGTTCGGGGCGAACCACTAGTTAGGTTAAATTACACATGTGCCTAACGCTTTTTCAAGCAGGTGCAAAATTCCGGCTATATTAAAAACAAAAACATTCAGTATAAAAATTTTTCAACACACATGCACAACGAAATGAGTGATGAAACAAACATAATACACTCGCGCGAAAAAAATATCCCCCCGAAAGGAAATTACATTTCATTGTCCATTCATAAAAACGTACAGAGAATTTTAATTTGAAAGAGCAACCCATACACATTAAAATAGGTTTAACCGCCAGCCGTTCCAGTTTGGAAAAAATAAAATAAAACAAAAAGGCGCGATCGCGCCATACCTCGCGGGCTCGCCGCAAATTCCAGTGGAAAAAATCGTATTTCGTACGTGGTTTGAATTTTAATTGACATTCAGCGACCGAAGCTGGGGGTTTTCCGAACGCGAACGTTTTCCGAACTACTTTTATAAGGGGTTCAGGGGTACAACATATCGCAGCTAACTACGCATACTTGGCTATGAATATTTGTCTAAAAGTAACAGGACAACATATTTTACCTATTATGTTGACTGGGTGCAATGCAATACACATAATATGTTTGTGTGGAATAAATGCACTCTGTGAAAATAACACGATCGCAATGCAAAAAATACTTAAGGCTCGTGCACACTAGTTCGATTTTTTTGAACCTCTAGGTACAGTTTGTAGACATGCCAATAAAACTTGTCAAGACATAGACTAAGAAAATCCTGTACAGAAAAATGAGCGTTGGCGATTGAAATCATCTAAGAATGCAATTATTACTGTTTATACTCAGGTACATGTACTTACTTTCTTATTTTTGAAACCTACATACATATTTTTTCTTTATAATTATTTTCATTGCAACAGTCAACATTATCTCATCATTTCGTATAAGAGGAGTTCATGACAATTTTAATAACTTTATTGTTGAGTCGTCATTACGTGCTATACACTCCATGATGGTCGCTAAATTACAATAAACAATTTTGAGCACTCATTTAACCGCGCTCATCACGACTGGGGCTTCAATTATTCTACACAAAACCGCGGTAATGTTGAACGTCCGCGAATAATTGGGAAATAAATGGAAATAACCACGAAACGGCCTTCTCTGGTTAGGTATGTCTAATATATGTAGCATTGAACGATTAGTTTTTTATTGCAGCACCTTGAAAGTCTTAAAGCAATCAATTAAAAAATGTTTGGTAAAGCTGTAGCTTTTGTAATTTACTTACCACAAAACTAGCTAGGAAACCCTTGTACAAAGTTAAACAAGTACCATTAAAGGAAACTAGAACACTTTATTCCTACAAATAGCTCCTTATTGATTTCGTAAAGAGAAGTAACAAACCTTTTTTCCACATTTCAGGTTACTATGTTGCAGTTACGGATCTGTGCAATACACATTAATTTTAGCAAAGAAAGACAACAAAACGAGTCCTCATGCTAATGAAAATGCTCGCACATGCTGCGAAACGAAAACGTGTGTCCATACGTGAGTGATTGCGTGATTGGGTGACACCGGCAGCGATGCAAGAGATATGCAATACCGCGCTGCCACTTGACAGTAACCCCTTGGTCCGCAAGATAAAATGCGAAGAGTTCCCCGTGAGAGCCAAGCAAGTAGCAAGAATCGGAATGGGTGTCCGCGATGATATGGAAGAGGAGTTCGTGGTGAAGACGAGGAACACGCCACCAATGGGGCCAGCTCCTGGACAGGATCATCCTCGGATGGAGCATGGGGGTAACGGGTTTTGGCTGGCAGCGGTCACCGCCGCTGGAGCACCACATCCCATGCTCGAAACCTGTACTGAGACCGGTTTCATCAACAGTCAACCTTCAATGGCGGAGTTCATGACGGCGCTTCCGCAGCTGGGAGGAGGCGAATTAAGTCCGCAGCACACACCTCCCGGTTACGCTCCGGACCTGCCGTCACCAGGTGGCGGTTTGAACGTCCCTGAGTACCCTTGGATGAAAGAGAAAAAAACAACAAGAAAAAGCAGCCAACAAGGTTAGTGTCCCTTTTGTAGTTCTTAATAGCTGACCTGCCCTGGCTCAGCTTTTCTACATTTTTCGGCTGACTGCACCAGACAAGCATTACCGTTCTAGCAATGCTTTTCGGGTATACCTAAGTATATGTAGTTTGAATCTAGCTAGGAACTGTTTTAATACTGTTTAACAGAAATATTTTTCTGTACACGCTTTGATTCGAGTTTCAGTAATAGGTTACCTGATTCTACGGGAAGGTTAACTACATCACTTCTACAAATGTTTAAAAACAAAAACAAAAGAGCACAGTAAATTAGTCTCACTTAGTTCTCATAAAATGGAAAAATTTGCGTCCTAAAACTTAGAATTGCGAAAAGATCACGAAACAATTTCCATAGTTCTCATACCTATAGAATGGACTGCTTCGTTTTGTAAGTGTTCCTAACTGCTGCGTGAATAACATAAGAATTATTATTGTGCTTTCAACAGCAGCAACAAATGGCCATTCATCCATTGTATTCTGGTTCACGGTCCCAGAGTTTCTGTAATGAACATCAAATTACTCCGAAATTTATTGAATTGTATGGCGCGACGACGTCTCGTGTCTTTAACTGTTTTGGGTTCTATGTGGGAGTGGTATCGTGGTGGTATTATCCAAGCTAGCGAGCCGCCGCTGCGGCGTGTAGCGGCGCGGAATATTCGATATGCACTGTGAACACAAATTATAAGTGAGAACATTTTAGAACATAATTTTATATGTCGACCAGTACTTTAAATGGGGCTTTTAGTCTTTTACTTTTCTGAAAAAAAAAAAAAAAACATTCTATAGGTACCCTAACCTTTTTTCAATGGCGTTTGTGTTCTCTAACTAGGAATAGACATACACATAACAAAATACAATCCTATTTTTATAACTGATCTTGCTAATCATGTACGATAAACTTTCTCGACTTATTATAAGAGCCAACATTTGGTTTATATGAAATAAATAATTTTGTTTTTTTTTGATAGGTTCATGGTATCATCAAAAAAATTTATTTTTCATAACAACGCTCCTAAAAACTCAATCGATAAAAAATAAAAAAAATGCTCCCTATATTTTTGCACAATCACACATCAAACAATGGCATAAAGACTGAATGACCCCAAATTTGTCGCGACTCAGAACAAAGCTCGAGTGTTATGATCCATCATCATCCGTCAGCCATGGGAACACGACCTCACCTGGTCCATACGTCATGTTAAAGGTCTATTAGGTAGATACTTGTTATGCTGTGTTGAACATATTTTTTGTAATAAATTTTAATCGTAGGGATTCTAGTATTTAATAATGTTTGAGTAAGAATGACCTTTGTTAGTCTTCAGGATTTTTCGTCTAATTCTTAGGTCCTATTTAGAGAAGGAATTTATTATTCACTGAGGGCAATACTCCGTAGCGGTCCCATTAGCTACTGTTGCATAGTTACTATTAGTTCATCATAATATGTGCCTTTTATAATACCGTTTTAAGTTATAGATATCTCCTGACGGACAACAAAAGTTCACCAAGAAGTATGGGTCGTGTACCTACGTAGGCCTTAAATAAAAGGCCTTACTATGTTTTGAAGAGTTGGTATACAGTGATTAGTGTTTTCACTTTCCTTCCGTTTCTGAACTCCGGATCTGATGTTTATAGCCGACCTTAAACATTTATAGATTTACGTCAATTTCCATTGACAGACGAAAGGACATCACATGGCCTGGTAATTCTTCCAAAAGTAGGACAAGGCATTTTACGCCTTGAAAATTTCCCTAAGATTTAATCCGTAAACACCTTGAATGGTCGTTTTTTCTTCTGTAATCGTGTTGAAGCAATATTTTCATATTATTTGAGCACGATTATCGGCGTGTTGGACAGAAGCCGCCCCCCGCGGCGCGCTACGGGAGGCCGAGCACCAGTATTGAACACATTAGCATGACTGAGGCGGGATATAGCTTGTAGCCAGTAGCACAGAATATCTAATAGTACCTCCAGTAGACAATACCTACTCTGATAATTTTTTTATCGATATGTGAGTTTACCTAAACAGTATAAGTAGATAAAGAAAGATAACTAGTCGTCGCAATCCCTAGTAATTATTATAATAGCAAGTGTTTTGTTTGTTGGTTTGTCCTTCAAATACGCAGAACGGAATCGTGGGACGGAACGTGATTTTTGCATGAGTTAGTATCCTGCATGTTTGAAGGACAAACAAACACACTTTCGCATATATAATATTATATTAGCAAGGATAGTGAGGATGAGGCGTGAAATAAAGTGTATTCATTCATTTCATTTCATCGTAATACTCCATAGGAAAAAAAATAATGGGCAACTCAAGTAAAACTATCATTGACTCTGGTTCAATTAGGTATTCTGTGCGGTATATTTTATACTCTACAGAAATAGTATGCTGGATGGAAGGACGTTTCTTTCGTTTGCGTATTCCCATACATTTATTTCAAGCTACTGTTAACTTTTTCTTTAAAATATTTGAAATAGGAAATTCCTGTCTCGTCAGTCTGTCTTCTGTCATCCCGTCAGTTACGGAAGAAGGAAGTAGGTATACTTATACCGGTAAATATAGCTAACTTGCTGTAAAATACCTACTTTGATGTAGGTAGGAACTGTTTAAACTCCCACATCACGTTGTTATCTCTATCGTGGAATAATACCATTAGGTACAATCGGTTAATTAATCTATAATTCTATATAGTAGTTGCTGGACAAGAAGCTATATGTATTCAAACAAACAAATAATTATTATGTACGTACGAGTACTTATTATAAAATAATAATTTACGGTGGAATTTCTTTCATTTTCTCATTGATATATGAGTGTTTCTCTTGGTATTTAAAAATTGTTTCTCTTTATACCATAGAAAAGATGAATCTCTGAAGTAGTAGGTACAAGCTCTCATGAAAAAAAAACTCTTCATACGAGTAGGTACAACCAAGGAAAGTATGGCGATGCCAAATTACGAAGTTAGGCAAATTATAAATATTACAATCTTCTATATAAATAAATATAAAAATCAATATAAAAATCAATTGCAGTACGATAGTCTGGCTTAAACTTAAACTTGACTGACTTGATTTTTTTTTAAATTTTTTTATTTATTTATTAAGAGCTTAGATAAGAGGTGGAAGTGCCGGGATAATGTACCCTGGTGTATCGTGATGTTTGGCACACTTTCTTAAATAAATGCTTTTTCTATCTTCATTTTTTCTTTCTTTCATTCAAAATTGTCAATTTAAATCGTCAGTATCCATAAAATTTGAGTAAGCCCTATCAGAATCCGTATTCGGGTCTATTCTTTTGATAATAGTAAGATAGCGACGTAGCCGTGAGCCGGGGTAATCCGTCACTGTCAGCGCTATCGAGCGATGCACGCCGCGCTGCAGCCAGACGCTTTGTGTTCAACTTGGATATTGGATTTACTAAGTTTTGACTGATTCTCTTATGTGGCTGCGACTTGCGGCGTTCCGTTGTCACGCTTCCCTTGTCTTTCCACTTTAGGATTGCTCTTCTCTTATTTTCTACTAGCTTTTCCCCGTGGCTTCGCTCACGTTAAGTTCGATTTTTCAACCCCCTATTTTATCCTCTTAGGGGTTGAATTTTCAAAAATCCTTTCTTAGCGGACACCTACGTTATAATAGCTATCTACATGCAAAATTTCAGCCTGATCCGTCCAGTGGTTTGAGCTCTGCGTTGAAAGATCAGTCAGTCAGTCAGTCAGTCAGTCATCTTTGCCTTTTATATATGTATTTAGATTTTTAATTTCAAACTGTTAAATTTTAAAGATCAAACTAAGCGCCTCTCACCCTCTTTAACACTCTGGAGCTATACGTTTAATGTTTTCAACTCATGAGCACAAACCGGCCATTACTAACGTAGCTTTAGCTTTTTACTCGGTGGACGAGCAACAACTTCCTAGTTAGCTTAGCTTAGTTTCCGTAGTTTAGTTCGGCTCTTGTAAAAGGGTTTTCGTAGCTAGCTACAGACTTCAAAAACTTCTTTATAGTCAGGAATCACAGTAGAATCATTTAGGCAGTCTCAATAAATCTCCCGTATAAAAAAGTGTACCTATTGAAATCAGATGAGTCAGATAACACTAGGTAACCTAGATAGCTTAAATGTTACATTTGTGTTATGTTAGAGGAATAACATCGAACAAAACATAAACACTTAGGGGAGATTTACATAGGATGGTTTAAGCAAATATAACTAAATAAGTTCAAGCAAATGAGAGTAACAACAAATAGACAACACGAAACTGCGTTGCCAGGCAGACCAGCCGTAGAAAATAGCCCCATAGCAAAGGCCCTTTGTCTTCTCCAGCAAAAGGTAGGCATCCAGGGACATGAAACAAATCGTTCACACGGCCACGCCTCCGGGGCCTATCTCGGGAATCGAAATTAAAACGAACGCCCTGCCTCGATCGATCATTTCGATTCATCTTTAATATGAAAGCATTATTTTTACACTGTCTCAATTTGCTCGCGGTTGATTGACGTGTGATACCGACTCAATTTTATAAGCATTATTTCGATCAAAATAGGCTATGGAAAAACTGCACTCAATTTGATGTTGATGCAGCTGTTTTGTGAGTAGTGAATTTTATTTAGGTATACAGCAGCGGAGTTCTCTCGTTTCATTAATAAACCTGTTCTATAGAAATGACGTCAAATTACCACATTATTTATAACTAGGTAGATGATGCCCGCGACTTCGTACGCGTGGATTAAGGTTTTTTAATTTCATTATTTTCTGAGATAAAATGTAGGCTATGTGTTAGTCCTGGGTATGAGCTATCTCCATTCCAAATTTCAGCCAAATCGGTTCATTCGTTATGGTGTGAGGGAGTAACAAAGATACACACACATACACACACACACACACACAATCACACAATCTTTCGCCTTTATAAAATTAGTACGATACGATTTATTTTTCTTCAACTATCTTAAAAGTTACACAAATGGTGTCTTTCAGAAAGGCGTAAGCGACGACCTAAGCTGCGCATAGGACGTTCTTAGTTCTTACTGCACTGAAAACGAAACCGTCGTAAGCGCTCGAATACTACGGCTAAAATACGTATTATGAACTCTTAAACAAAAGACACAAAATGTTTTAAATTTTCTGTGCAATGTGGTTTTCCCGAAACATCTAGACAAATGGTATACCCAGTAGGTACATTGACGATGATGATGTAGTCAGCTAGGTAATAAATTTCATACGTCTAGGTCAATTTTCATGGAAATTTTGAACGGAGCTTTAAATAATATCCATGTAAAAAGACAAATGCACAATGGAAGTGAAATCGCGTGTTGCCCAGACCGTCTGTAACTAAACTAGTGAAACATTCACCGTAACTTGAATACATTAGTGTAATGATGATTGCTGGGAATTTTGTCGTTTGTAATGTTTATATAACTTATTGAATATTGGTTGTGGAATAAACTTTTATCTGAATCTATCATCTATGTGAAAATAAAATTCAGGTAAGTACAATAATAATTTACAACTTGAGTGAGCAATCGTAATGGCTCAACCGGTTATTAAAAACACCAGGCACTATCTACAGACACTAGTTATCTATTTTTAGAACTCCATACCGAAAGGGTGCTAAGCGAGTCCCTGGTATAGTACATTTATCTCACGAAGTTACGGGCGCTTTACTTGTGGTTGTGTCGTGTACATGCACATTGCGTAAGTGTGCGTGCCTGTCAGGAGCCTAGCTCACACTTTTACAGACACGACACAAACACAACCATGAGCCACGAGCCCTCGTGAAATGAAAGAACTATAAGTAATAAGCCTCCGCTATTTGTCCGATTGTCCGAGTCTATCTGTCACCGGATTTCAAGCTTCAATCATAATAGGTAACCAGTTTAAATTATATATCATAATATGTAGAGTAGCCTATTTCATAAAATTTGTACAAAACAGTTGCGTAGAGTACAAAGAGCAAACCTTTACAATTACAAAGGAATCATAAGAACAGACATCTCGTGTTTACACTTTCATTTTGGCAATCAAGGTATTTGCACAGAAAAGAGACCCAATTCTAATAGCACAGGTAGACTTTTTTCTAACAGCACTACAGATAGGCGCAGAGCAATAAATCTTTTGGCCGGCGCTCTTTGATTTATGTGAAAAATGACCGTAAATTTGAGGTTAGGTCGGACATCGTGGGGCGGGTCCAGGGTTATCATAAATGTCTCCCACCAATTACGTACACCGTCGTGTTGAGCAGTCAGCAATCTTTGAAATTGCTCCTAAACTCCAGGTTTGGGTATCAACCGGCTAGATAAAATTACTTAATTGCTTTAATATTGCGTAACTATTAGGTAGATAGATAGGTACCTACTAGGTATGTACAGGACAGGAAATGTGTCTAGTTTTTGTTATTGCTTCTTATAAGTCTACGGTTTTTATGAAGTAGGTACTTAAACATGTATTTTTAATAGAGTAGGTCTTCGCGTCGCCATTCGAGTTCGACCTTAGATGTAGGTGGGTAAGGCCGTAGATTTTGCCACTTTGTAACATAGAGTAACATAGACACTCCTATGTTACGGTAACGTAGAAGTAACGTGAAAGTAACACAGTGTTTGTAAGGCTGATTACATAACGTACTTATTTTAACCGACTTCAAAAAAGGAGGAGATTTTTGTAATAAACTTGTAAGTATAGCATTTTTTATAATCGCCGATCATTCAGAGATAAGAGAGAGAATTCAGTAATAGGAAAAATATATTTTTTTAAACTATCATCAATGGAATTTAGTAACCAAAACTCTCTGGCTGTTTATCAAATAAAGGTACATTATTCTGATTATTACGAAGATGAGTTTCAATTAACTCGTCTTCTTTTAAACTCATTCTTTATTTAAAAGAACTATTTGAAAAATCCGCTCCTGGCAGAATGTGTACATTAACCTTTACAACACTTCAACGTTACTAAATAACAATCAACGTTACCAGTAACATAGAAGTCACATAAAAGTAACGTCGAAGCGTAATTTTTGAGGTTTTAAACAGGAATAATTACTAAATGCGAGACGATTTTAGTCAAATACACATTATCATGTTTTTATAAATCACTTTAGCTAAGTATAACACATACATGTGTGCAATAAAAACTGTTATTACCTTTAAAATCACCAAAATTCACAAAAAAAAGCTGCTGACGAAACACACGCGCACACCTTTGATAAAATTCCACAGGCTAGAAAATGGCGGTTTCTTTTTTTTTATTTCGTTGCCGGAATCTGTAGTGTGGCCAGTGCCATTATAAAATACTACTCTAAAGTTATTGAATATTTAGATGCCCAATTTTGGTAACATACAAAATAGTAACGTAATAAGTGAAAATAAGGAGACAACATTTTGAATTGCGATAAAACATTTAAAAACGCATATTTAAATACATGGAACCCAGGATGTAATTGCTTAATCTATTCACATTTCAGATATTTATAGTAATTTAGGACTTTAAATAGAAATAATGTAGTTATAACGAGCCAAATATTTGACTGGATCAAAAAGACAGCTTATTTTGGGCAAAATTTCGGGGTAAGGTCAGTTTTAAGTCATTGTATTTTTTTAAATATACGACATACATTCAATTTAAGAATGCACTATAGGAGTTTAAGAACTACCTAACCTAATTAGGATACTTGCATAACAATTTACGCAGTACTTCGATTTTTAATACGCATGTCAAGTTAAAGGACATTTTCTTTTTACAAAAAGTGGCAAAATCTACGGCCTTACCCAGGTAAGCTTGCGCGAGAAATATTTTCTGCTAACAATGTACCTACCTACTTAGGTATTGAATCTTCTGCCTCTACTCACATGCCTAGTTAATACCTATACTTCAAATATGTTTTCCATTTTCATTCATCTCATCATCTAAGACTGAGTACAGTGTGTTGATTTTTAAAAAATGATTGCATCCAACCACTCCACGTGAAAGAAGTCGCATGCATCAGCGAGTGTTAAATAAATCAACAAAAGTATAAGTCGGAACGGTAAATCACTACATTGCTCTATAATCATGGCATTCATTGGTTGTCAATACATCGAAATGATGAACGCCCGTAACACTTTCACCGGCGCGGCGCTCCGTTGTCATTTAGAGGACATAAATCAATAGAGGCATCCGCTCAGTAGCTCTCATCTTGGTAGGCGATAGATGATACCACGTGATTCACGACACTGTATAAGTAGGTGTGCGGGTAAACTATTTTTAGCACCTTTACTTAAAAGTACCTTCTAAAGAGAAGAAAACAGATTTAGCTAGGTACTAAAATATCATTCTATTAATACACTACACGTGGAATTACTTATGTTTTTTAACAGGGTAGATATTTGACTGATATTTTTTTATGTAATAAAGTTTTAAATATTATAAACACAATGCCATTTTTATTTTTTCTTAACAGCTAGTCTCGGAAGTAAAGAGCTTTAAATTATTCTATTAGATAGAGAGAGCGCTACTAGCGTGTGACGTCACAAGTCAGTAGCTCTATAGGTACACTCTTCATAGTCAAAATTTCGTTTTAGAAAGAGACAGATATAGTCGCATAAAAATAGCTTGTAATTTATGGTTTTTTGACCGAATTATTTTCTGTTTTTACAAATGGTATTCTTACGTGTTACATTTTCGATTATAATTACCAAATATCAACATTTTGATAACAGTCAATTGCCCAATCGTATGTTAATTTATGTAAGTAATTATAAGTACAGTATAGTAAGGTTTCACTTAGGTACCTACCTTCCTACACTTAATCACAAAATTTACGAGCCTCCAATACATCGATGTGATGAAGGTAACACTTTCACCTCCACTAAGTCGCTCACAGACATAAATCAATTGAGCGGCAATAACTTCCAACCCTTAGCACCCTTACGTTTTGTTACACCGGCTACAAATTATCTGTGTGTTAACAACATCATAGAGGATTTTTTACGTATGCGAAAAATAGTTTCGTATAAAAATAACCTTTGAAAGTTTATTTTCTCCATGTCTTCCAGTGACTTCAGATTCCTATGGAAAATTAGCAATTTTTATTTTTTGGATTTTTCAGCTGTTTTTTTTTTTGGGTTTTCTATTACTCTTCTTTTTAAACCACCCCTGTATAAAGTCAAAATTATTCTCGATACTCGAGGATGGTGCTACAGGTCCCTAAACTAATAAATAAAATAAAAACCTAGGTTCAAAAACATATGCACTTTTAATTTGAGATCCTACTATAGAATTAAAAGTGTTATTCACTTTTAATTTTATACCTACGCATTAGAATCACTTCACTCATTTTTTACACCGACTTCAATACACTAAATTAGCGTATCCAATTCTTTTCATCGGAAACCACCGGGAGCTTGCAGCCGCAAACAAACAAACACGTAATCCGACTAAGCCATAAAGAACCAATCAATAAATCACTTTCGCTGGCCGCGGGCGCCGCTCGGGCCCTTTTCATCCCGGCCTTTGTCGTCATTGTCGGCACCGATGTTACAGCAATTAGACACTACCTGCTGCTGCGGTAATCCTATTATGAGATCGGTCAGCGTCCGTGTGGGCGGCCTGTAGCTCGGTGCTTTTGTGAGCGTCTGTAGCTTACCTTCAACGAAGCATGTTTCTAACCGTAGGTACGTACAACTAGTATTTAGAATAGTTTTTTTTTTTTTAATTTATTGTTCAAGATCTAAGATCTATACAACAATACTTTTTTAATTATTTTATCTGCCATCCTCCAAGAAAGTTCGCGTTTATGTTGAGGATGGCGAGTTCGCATTAATACAGTATATTGAAATAGGGTGACTGACCCAATTATTAGCACTTTAAGAGTTTATCCAATTTCAAATATGTTTTTTAAATTAAAATCTAACCAAATTCTTTAAATAATTGTGTTCATAAGGTTACTTGTTTAATAATTTATATAATTAAAGAACTTTTTAAGGATTTTTTTCTTAAATCAACAAGAATTTGAAATAAAATTGAAAAATGACCCAGTCTCCAATTATTAGCACATACGGGATTAACTACTGGTTAGTACTGACGGGTAAGTCGATCAGTCAAAATGGCCGAAAACTTCAGGAACTCCAGAACAATATCTTTCAGCTACAATACTGACGTCATTTTAAAACTTTCCAGATTAGAAAGGTTTCGATTGTGAAAAATATGAATTCCCCTAAATATTTTTTAATCTGAAAATTTAAAAACTACAATCAGAAACTTATATTTTAATCTTTTTTGCTAAAGTGCGAATAAACTGGTGCAGTGCTAGCAATTGGGTTAGTCACCCTACTTAACACAAAAAAATAAACAACCATAGACATTATGCTAAAAAAAATATGATAAGAACAACATAAAGCAAAAGAATTAAGAATAGTCTAACGATTATTTGAAAGCAGTCTAAAAAGTCAGCCTAGTGACTGACTTTTCGAAGTTATGTGAGTTTAAGCAACTAATTATCACATGTTTCAACGGTGAAGGAAAACATCGTGAGGATCTCAAGGTTCTATATTCTCGAAGGTGTACCTAGGTACTATCTATACTAATATTATAAAGCTGAAGAGTTTGTTTCTTTGAACGCGTTAATCTCAGGAACTACTGGTTCGAATTGAAAAATTCTTTTTGTGTCGGATAGTCCATTTATCGAGGAAGGCTTTAGGCTATGTAACATCACGCTGCGACCAATAGGAGCGAAGCGAAGTGAAAAATGTTGCAAAAACGAGGAAAATTATCCATATTTAAAATATATTATTTTAAAAACTTCTTCTTTCTTTCTTTCCTTTGGTGAATGGCTTTTTCCAGTGCTAAAAACTTCTTAATCTCGATCATAATAACAGAAATTGACGCGGATGAATTCGCGGGCAACAGATAGTTTCATATTTAACTCTTATAAATGATTGACTCTAAACGTGAATACATAAAATATGATCATTTTAATTGTATAAACTCAATGGAGATAACATCCTCTCTCACCATACAAATCTGTTTATGGAACGATTTTCTCATTTAATGCGGGATTGTTTGGCACTTCGCACCCCAACCCTTAAGAGAGATGTTTGCTGTAAACTGATTTATCATATCAGCAAGACTTCCAAACAAGCATCATCTTACACGCATAAACCCTCCTATCACTGTACAATATACTGCAAAACATTCTCAACTCTAATACTTTAGCTAGAGGATGTAAAATTGTATGAGTAAATCATAGTATCTTTTCGAAGTACTCTCTAGCAAACGTTACATTTTCCATAAAATGTGTACTCCAAATTATATCCTATATGTATACAGTTAAAGATTATGTTTCCTTGGAGGTACTGGTGAATAAGCTGTTTGGGTTGTTATGTTCACGATCATGACACGGAGAAGCTTGTCTGAGACGAGGGTGCCATGTATCGCGTTGTCCGGTTTCCGGGCACTGGATCGCCGGTAATTAACTAAGTTTCTACTTTGCAATTTACATGAAAATTATTCGTAGTAGATATTAGATAACTAGAGTAGCTAAATGCTTCGTCTTTTCCTAAAAATGTAATATTTACTACCCTGTCCTCAGATACAGATGTATGAGATTTCACGAATAAATGGGTAGAAAAAATTCTCGTGGTGCGTATGCTAGCTCTACCGGTTTTCTAAAACCTATAGATCTCAATAGCAGTCTTCCCAGACATTTTTGTAGGTCTCTTTAAACTCTGTCTCAAGCCCAAGCCAAGTCAGAGCATTCTATAGGTCACTGCCTAAGAAGAGTCCAATTAATCTCTACGGATACCTAATACCTATTCACTTTATTTTCACCGACATGGTTACACTATTACGTTGACGCGTGACATCCAGCGAAACAACCTAATGAAACCACGAACACACATCCAAGCATAAATCACAAGCGTCTTAAGGCCGCGAAACCCGTTTAATCATCTCGCGCTGTTATTAATAACGCCTTTGGAATTAAACAATAAATTTGGGGCTAATCGCGCAGAGCCGCCGCAAAGCAACCGAGGCGATGCGGCTGAGTCAACATTTATAGAGACAAATTGTTGCACCACTAGCGACGATGTATTAATCTTGAAGCGACACGCCGCGCCGGCCGCGTCCCCGCTACACTTAACTAAATGTTCCTAAGGGTGACCTCGTATAAAAAGGTAGTTTGTTCTCCGTCGTTATTTTTGTGTTCTGAATCAAAAACTTTGCTATTACACAATCTAATCATAACTTACAGTCATTATCATCAACAGCATCGACCCATCAACGGTTTAAAACTGCTGAGCGCCGCAGGTCTCCTCAGACAAAGCCGAAGGGTTATAAGCACAGATAATAGGGTCTTTTATCTATTCAGTGGGTTATAGACGAATGCTTTGGCCCAATGCAAATTGGCAGAGTTCACACACCTTTGAGGACATGGTGAACTCTATGTCGCACAGGTTTCCTCACGATGTTTTTCTTCATCATGATTCCTTAATTACAGTAACCGCCAGTAAATCTTACATATCAATTATCGGAAGGAGACAATCGGCCGGCCGGTTTCGTATTGTGTCGTCTCTGTCGCATGAATTGTAACTCTATAGACCGTATGTGTCAGAGGCGACGCTTTTTGGGATATCTCCTTCTGGGATTCATTATGAGGATATATTCATTGACGGGTGGATACCATATAAATACTCAAAGCTTCAATTATTAATAGCGTAGGTAAGACTTTTTATAATAACGATTAGATTCATAATGAAATCTAATCTCTACACTACAAAATATTTTCAGAAAATTTCAGTTCACAATTTTACTAAACCATTTGGTGTCACCCTAAGAGTATTTATTATTCGAAGCTTCATTTGCCCAAATAAGCAAGTTGGTAGGTACGTAAAAAAAATTAGCTATTTCAAGACTCTATATTGTTTTCCTTCGTGAATTGAGCTGTTGATGAAGATTTTTTTACTGGGATTCAAAAAAAATGATTTACTTATCCCAGTAATAAGTGCCTATATTTGGCGATTCTTCACCCGGAGTTATATCAAATTATTTGTTACGAACGAGCGAACAAAGTAAAAGGCCGCGCGCTCTTATCACGGCGTGCTGCGGGACTGCGAGAGTGATAGGATGGTTTTCTCCCCATTTCCTCGCATGATATATCGTGCGCGGCGCGCGGCGAGCGGTGCGACACAACTATTAGTGCATCCGTCATTAGTCTACGTCAGCGCAACATTTAGCCACTGGGGTCTGCATAAACAACTATATTTCGACGAATGTCTTATTTTTTGCAACCAAGCGCAACTACTTTACGTAACACAAGGCAAGGTGTAGAGTGTAGATACCTAACTGAACTGCGTAATGTAAGGCGAAGTAAGTTTACAGAATACTTGATAGTTGCCCCAGGGCAAATACTAATTAACGCTTAAAGCAGTATCATTTCAGTATTGTCAAACAAAATTGAAATAGGCATTACTGCTTTAAGTTATAGTGTAGGCCCTGGGTGTATCTATAGACCTCCAAATATCGTCTTATGTTGTTGTCCTATATATACCTACATAAAAACATACTATAGACAAAAATTAAAAATAGGGAAGCAATTTTAAAACTACAAGTAATGCAGTACGAGGTTAACTAACATGACTGATGGAGTATCTAAGTTACAGGTATAACAGCGATACAACTAGACCATAGTGAAAGATATGATATATAAAGATAAGTGCACATAATATTGGTCAACTTCCTGTTAATGTAACGCTTTGGGGATCACGACTGTCTCGGAGGGTGTTAATTGTCTTGGAACATAACGCACTAATGAAGACCGCTGCCATCTTGAGAAACTATAGCAATCATCCTATGTCCTTATCTATTCCGGACATATTACTTTGAAATTCCTTAGACGGTACGCTGGCTGTGTAAAATCTTCAGACTTTCTACAGACATCTAACTTTCTAATTTTATCTGGATCTAAACATTCATCACCCGTGTTAGATACTACCATTCTTACCAGTTGTAGTAGTGACACGGGTAATTTTTTTGTCCTCGTTACTAATTACTTCAATTGTAACACGGAACATTTTTATTTCCAATATTCATCGTCATCATCAAAATATATGCATCCTCCGGAGATTTAAGCCCCTTTTAAGTAACGTTGACTATCCTCTGCCTCTCGCATCTGATCTATAGTCTGTTTTCTATCCTTCCTTCCTAATTTATTGGAAATTATAACATTGTACGCGAACGAAGTCATAAAAAAGTCAATTCATCTTGCTGAATTCTGGTACATACCTATTAAGACCAATCTTTTCTCTCAAAATCTTTGAGGTGGATGACTCTCGTCTCTGCAGTCTCTGCAGTCAGAGTGCTTTCCAAACCGCTAGCAGAGTCTTAACTTGTCATAAGAGCCACAAGTTGACGTGCCTGAAATAAATAATTTTGATCATGATGCATTCTTCGTATTGTTAAGCAGTAATCTCTGGATATCTTCCAAATGACAAAATGTTCCTTAACTTTTGTTTTGTTTCGCGAATGGGCCAATTTTCCGAATAAAACAGCCAATTTTGTCCTAGTTACAGATAACGCTCGTTGTCTCGTAGATGCCGTTAGTCGGTGAAGGGTGCTAATTCTCTAAGACGTGCTAATGAAAGCGCCTTACGCCGCGGTGATCCCTGCCCGATAACCGCTTGGAATCCGCAGGAAATTGACGCCTTGCTCCACTTGAACTTCTGCCCTATTATAAAGATGTAGGTAGGTTGTATTCATAGCTATACAGTCCAAATTAACGGAAGAGACGACTATAACGTACATTACTTTGGAGACTACACGGAGACTACATCGTCTGTAGTCAGAAACTTTTTTTATAGGTATAGGCATACCTATAGAAAAGTTATTAAAATATTTAAGCACGCAAAAAACTCAGAGCGACGACGTAATAGAACGATGTGCTCCCTCGTGGTCGTTATATCGAGAGTGGGATCGATCCGGGAATCACTCCGCGTTGGAACTAATTTGATTTTAGCATATTAAGGGGGGTACGAACGCCTGTAAGGAGCATGTCTTAGCCACCCTGCGGTAATAACCGAAATGATGTAAGGTGTGCCTTAATATCCATCACGCGTTCCGTATTTGCTTATCTATAGACATGCGGAAGTATAAAAATCGTCAGAGGGCTATCACACCGCCTTGTTTATTTTGAAGCACTTAGGACTATTAAATTCTTGGAAAACTCGACTATTTGTCCACGATTTTTGTTATTTGGGTAAAGCAAAGTTAGGTATGGGAAAAACGATTTAAATGAGATTTGCATTATCTATTCATACATATTTACCAACATAGTACCTACTTTCGTATTTATAAAATTTCGGCTGCGACTTCGCTCTCGTAGACTTACTAACCTGCATTATATTCCGATGTACTAACCTATATCACTCTCCAGTAGGGCTAGCATGCGCTCCACGAGAAAATTTTGTCTACACATTTATCTACTCGTGAATTTGTATGAGATTTCACGAGTAAATGGTTGGACAAACTTTTCTCGTGGCGCGCATGATAACCCTACTGGTCAACTATACCCATCTAAAGAACCACGTCGATTCATTGCTCAGTTGCTAGGCGATTAAAGGACACCAACCAAGAAATTTCACTTCACACTTTCGCATTTATAATATTAGTAAGGATTTAAAATTAGATATGTAATTAAATATTTACAATTAATAAAACATTTCATTTCGCTACAATAAAACCCACCTTAGTGATATTAACTGAACGATATTTCCGATAGAAAAGAAAACAAAGTCAATTCATAGGTATAAACTCGTACCTCTCGCGAAAAACTCATTTAACTTTACGAATCCCCGCTCAAAAATTGCATTGAAATATTTCCCTACTTCGATTTTATTGTCTTCCTTTGTCCTCCTTTCACGATACATTTATTTTATTTATCAGAATTTAGGGATTAAGCGAAGTGCTTAGCGTGAACCGCGATTGGGAATCTCTATTTTCAAAGTTGAGTTTGAGAGCCATTGATCTAGACCATAGAGCAACAACTCTTTTACTCGTACATCCGGCGTCAAAACAACGCCTTAGCTTATCATTGCGAAGACGTAAGCTTGGAAATAAAGCCACACCGTAAACAAAATTAACTTAGTTTAATATAGCTTACGTAACTAAATGCGCAATTAATTAAGCGCGAGCTAAAACTTAGTTAATCTATGGAAGCTAAAAACGGAGCTTCAAACTGAAAAATAAAAGGTACTGACGGGCACGACTTTAAATGACGAATATACTTTAAGGTCTTGTGACAGAGTAAAAACAGTTCTCCTCCTTAGTCTCCGAATAATAATTTTATTATTAACTAGCTGATGCCTGCAACTTCGTCTGCGTGGAGTTAGTTTTAAAATCCCGCGGGAACTCTTTGATTTTCAGGGATAAAAAGTAACTTATGCCACTCTTCAGGTCCTCAACTATATCCATGCAAAAAATCACGTTTATCCGTAGCTCTGTTGCAGCGTTATTGAAGGACAAACCAACAAACAAACACACTTTCGCATTTATAAATATATTAAATATAATGGTAAAGATATTAGTAGGTAAGGGTTATAAGCTGCTTGGGTTAAGTTAATTTTGCGGGACATTGTTGCTCTAAATACATGACAACTCTCTGGTTGAAAGTATCCTGAAGTGAAGGTGGGGTTTACAATCAAAGCGCAGGAAGTGTACGTACGGAAATAAATGTAGGCTTGAGGGGTAGATAGGCGCTCGAGGATGTCGCCGGCCTCCGAGACCTCTCAATCGGAAGCTGAGGTACATAAATAAGAGTGGATGAAGGTGTCTTATCGGTGAACGTACTTTGGCACTCAACAACACTTTTGAGTGTGCGAATGTGACTATCAGCGAACTTTGCTGTCAAGTTTTTATGTTATACTAGATGATGCCCGCGACTTCGTTCGCGTGGATTAAGATTTTTCGCTTCGCGCGGGAACTCTTTACTTTTCCGGGATGAAATGTAATCTATGTGTTATTCCAGACTATAATCTATCTCTGTGCCAAATTACAGCCAAATGGGTTTAGTCGGTGCGGCGTGATTGAGTAAATTCAATCCAAACTTTCGCATTTATAATATTAATTATGTTATGTGTAAATATTTAATCATAGTGTACCTATCAGTAGATTACGCTGATTAAGCAAGGATGAATTTAGTCGGTAACTGGATGGGTGACCGACTTAGGTAGTCTGACGAAAAGACCTACATTTTCGTTGCCTCCGTGACTCGGAGAATAAAGAGCTATCTGACGATTTTGATCACTGACATCTGTAAACAAAATACCGTAGGTGTCTACGTGTCGAAATTCGGTACCTACGGTCAATATCCGATCAATAGTTTTTCAGGAAAATGACGACATTTTTCTTTTAGATAAACTAAAAGCGTGAGAACAAAAAGCTCCAATGTTTACTCATAAGTGGCTGAATAAAAACTAATTCATCTAAAACGCCTAAAAGCGGTTTATTGAACCGCAAAGCATTTGTAATCGTTTAATACCCTCAATTCTTTATCAGCGCCGGGGGAATCTGTATTTTACCGGGATTCACCCCCGCGGTAATGTAGGTAAGTATAACTTGACGAAAGCTAACTGATTATTTTCAGCATTCGTTATCAACCTACTAATACTAAACTCTAAAACTTATAATGCACAGGTGTGTGTACTTAGATACGTTTGTTGGTTTGTTTACCCCATCGGACTAAGAGAGTGAGGGAATAGAGAGTGCACCTGTGTTTTTGCAAACACCTATGCACTATAATATCTCACGTGCAGATTGCTCATCTCCGTGGAAATTGGCCAGATTCGGTCAGGAGAATTTTTCATCTTATTTTATTTATCCTTCAATCACGCAGCAACAGAGCTACGGATCGAGTTGATGAGATGAGAGATATGCAAGGCCTAAGTATAGGGCTAACATGCGCACCACGAGAAAATTTACTCGTGAAATCTTATACAAATTCACGAGTAAATGGGTACACAAAATTTTCTCGTTACGCATGCTAGCTCTACTAGAGAATAACAGGATACTTTTATCCCGGAAAAAAATGTTCCTGCGGAATTTTTAAAAACTTACTCCACGCGGATATACACTGTACAGCTACAAAAGCGTAGCATCACAATGAAATGGTCTATTTTTTACTGTGCATCATATTATGCTACGGTGAGCCAATGAGATGTGCTACCGCCCTAAAAGCGTACAAAAACAAATCAATACCAAACCAATACACTTTTATTAAATTAACAGCTTAAAATCGAATGACATAAACAGAATTAATACATAAAAACCGTTACGATACAAAGTAAGCCCGGCTCAATAATGCCGTCATTTGCTTATCAGTTGACCATTACCGAAAATCGAACGGCACATTACCCAGAGTCCAAACCTCTCGCTCGATATAAAAACGTCTTATCACCCGTCGATCGTCGAGAAGCGGCATCGATTGCAATATTTACTTTAAAAAAAACTCATAAATTCCACCCATTTACAAAAATAAAAACATTTGGACTCTTATCGGCCTCGATTTTTAAATAACGGTGCGCCATCGGTAGGTCTCTAGCGCGGGGTTTTTGTCCTCGGTTCCCCTTTTTTCCGGGGAAGAATTTCTTTTCGGCAATTTAGAGGCGAGCAGATAATAAAAGGGCTCTAACTGCTTCGATCGCACCCTAATGAAAACTTGAAAACTCCTCATTTCAGTATCGATAACTCTTATTTTACAGACACATGCGTCTAATTTGTTGTAATATTTTCTGAATAGTTAAATAAAATCGCGGCTCTGTTAGAATAGAATAGAATAGATTTTTTTAATTTCAGGTTTCACCCATATACATTATAAGTTTAAAATTACATATTAATAAAACACTAAATAATCATATAATATTTTTTTATTCAAATAAACTTTTACAAAGTGCTTTCGAATCGCCTAATGAATCTACCCCTGGTTCGGAATGTTATCTGCTCAAGCTCTGTTGCAGCGTGATTAAAGGACAAACGAAAAAACAAACACACTTTTCCATTTAAAAATTCTTTTCAAAAAACCGACTTCAAACGCCACTACAAAGTATAAAAATAATTTTATTTTGTACACGTTTGTTGAAGTCGGGCGGCTTAAATAGAAACGATGAAATCGATACGCGATGCTCGCCCGATTTCAATAAGCGTGTCTCTTATATGTGACCATAAGGTAAGCGTCGCGCATCGATTTTATCGTTTCTAGTTAAGCCCGCCCGACTTCAACAAACGTGTACAAAATAAAATTATTTTTATACTTTGTAGTGGCGTTTGAAGTCGGTTTTTTGAAAAGAATTTTTATTTTAAGCTTTTTAGTGTAGCTTGTTCCTGCTCTCTTTCTCCCCTCCCTCCAACACTACGGTACTAAAATAGTCTATACTTGGTACCTACAGTACTTATTAACAACACACAATTTCTAAAGAGCTAGTACCAGGAGGTCCATGATGTAGTCCATGCTTGGTACCAACAATATCAATTCGAAAGCGACAGTTCGTAATCCCTCCAACCCTGCAGCATCAGGATTGAGGAGCTAGAACCTTGAATTTTATATGTAGTAGGTATATGCTTGGTACCAACAATATCAATTCGTAAGCGACAGTTCCTAAATCCTCACAGATTAGGTAGGCAGTACCCCTGCAGCATCAGTATTGAAGAGCTAGGACCTTGAGCTCCACGATGTAGCCTATGCTTAATACTAACAATATCAATTCGCAAGCGAAAGTTCCTAAATTCTCACAGTTTAGGTGGGCAGTACCCTGCAGCATCAGGATTGAAGAGCTAGGACCTTGAGCTCTACGATGTACTATGCTTAATACCAATAATATCAATTCGCAAGCGAAAGTTCCTAAAACCTCATAGTTTAGGTGGGCAGTACCCTGCAGCATCAGGATTGAGGAGTAGAACCTGAAGTTCTAAGATCTAGTATATGCTTAGGCCAAGCATACCAATTCGTAAATGACAGTTCCTAAAACCCCATAATTTAGGGGGAAAGTACCTCTGCAGCATCAGGCTTGAAAAGTTGAAGGTAAAAAAATTTATGGGACCATTTCGCGAGCTTCCTCTGTCGATTAAAAAAAAAATCGCGTGAATCGGTCCAGAAACCCCGGAGTAATCGGTGGACATACATAGAAAAAAAAAAAAAAAAAGATACCGGCCGAATTGATAACCTCCTCCTTTTTGGAAGTCGGTTAAAAATATAGTACGTTACATCATCCCTATCGTGAAATAGTGCGTTGCTTAAATGAACATGGTCCTAAGAATGAATGAAAAACTACACTTCACACTAATATAATAAAGGCGAAAATTTGTATATGTGTGTGTGTGTGTGTGTGTGTGTGTACCGATTTGACTGTTTGGAATGAAGATATCTCACACCTAGGATTAACACATAGGCTACATGTTATCCCATAAAATTAAAGATTTCCCCCGGGAATCAAAAAACCTTAATCCACGCGGATGAAGTCGCGGGCATCATCTAGTACCTACTAAATAAAAGTCAATTGGAAAATCCTTAATCCTTCTCTTAAGTATATTCAAATTCAAGTGTGACACAATTATCTTTGTTGGGTAGCACTTGACCCAAATAATGCACCGGAACTGGGAGCAAATCGAAAATCGATGATGTGCCAACGAACTCCGGTGACTCCCGCGCTACCGAACAGTCGACATCACTGAGCGCTGTCACACTACTTAGTACGATTCACATCTAACGGGGCACGTAGTATATCGTAGCAGACATGACTGACAGTTAATAATTAAAATTATCTATACTTAATATATAAAGCTGAAGAGTTTTTGTTGTTTGAACGCGCTAATCTCAGAAACTATTGGTTCAAATTGAAAAATTATTTTTGTGTTGAATAGTCCATTTATCGAGGAAGGCTATATAACATTACGCTGCGACCAATAGGAGCGAAGCATCAGTGAAAAATGTTGCAAAAACGGGGAAAATTATCCATACTTAAAATATATTCTTTTAAAAACTTCTTAATCGCGATCATAATAACAGAAATTGACGCGGACGAAGTCGCGGGCAACAGCTAGTTATTAATATAAATGCAATAAAGAAAAATGTAAATGCCTGAATTGATATTTAATATTCATATGAGTGTGTACCATATACTCGTACATTAGACTTAAATAATTTCAGGGAACGTTACATACAAATAATTTAAAAAAAATTAGCATCTACATAGGTATACCAGTGCACGTTCTACCGATCGTGTCAGTCACTTTTCAAACTTTATATCTGTTTGTGTAGGTACTTAAACTAAGTACCTATTGCACAATACATCAAGTCAGAGAAGCAATGCTCGAGGCCTGATTTCTTATAATAAATTAATACTATTAATTTTGTTCCACCATGTAGGTACATATATTCATGACCTCAATGATATTCATAGATAGATAGAGACCCATCAAATTCAGAATGTTAATTTCGATTTTTGAGACTTTAAAAAAGAAAAGGATTCAGAAAATCTCAACAACAAAACACAACACAACAGCAAAAGGATCTTTAAAGTAGCTTATAATATAAAATAAAATATTTACAAATATAACCGACTTAAATCAAAATTAATTACACAATAACAAGTTGGACTACAAGAAATAAACAATTTTGAAATTTTACTATAATAGGTAAGTATATCTATTACGACTTGATTACGACCGATGTAGTAATTTAACTTAGGTAAGTACATATATTTTGAAAAGAAGTTTACTCAATCCATTTTGCATAATAACTTACTACTCTTACCGGGTGAATACTGAATACCAAAAAGAAACTCTTTTCAAGGTATTCAAAAAAAGTTCTCAATTCGACTGTATTTACGAAGTAGGTACCTACCTATGATACTCTCCTACACTCCTAAGTAATATGAGTGAATGTGAATTCGAAGAAAATTTTCTACTTGTACAAGTTAAAAATTATTGCATGAACGCGTTGAAGCCTGTTCTAAAAAAAATTATCATCATCCCAATCGATAGATGTCCACAACTGGACATAGGTCCGTTTAAAGGATTGCTACAGATCACAGTTCTGCGCCACCTGTATCCAGCGGCTGCTCGTATACCTCCTTACCACAAAATTATTTTTACATTGAATTATCAGAATACCAAGTACCAAACTATCAGGGCAACATAAGACACAAGACCCACAATAATGTTGGTCACGACTCAGGACGTGAACGCAAGCGCGGTGCGTTTTTTCAGCGGTCGACCGGTTATTCCCCTCGCACACGTGGCAGTTAATTGCTCAGCTGGGAGTTGGGACGACCTAATGTGAGTTTCCCATTTTAATAAATACACTTACTCTATCACTATGGACGCAGGTTGATCTATTTTTTATAACGATGTCAAAGGTCAAATATTTTTGAAATGTCCAAGGCACAAAGCTTTTACAAAAATAAAAATAGTCTGTCTGTATTATACGAGTACCTCAATCATCATCATCCCATCACCTAAATTCATCCCCGGCCCACTACTATACAATGTTCATGGATGTGATCTTAAAATGAGAAAAAAAATAGGCACTACGCCTTTTACGCCGTACCAACTTATCTTTGAGAGTATTTTAGAATTCTCAGGCGTGCTGATTTCCTCGTGGCATTTTCCTTCACCAAACCAAACCAAACCAAAGTTAAACCAAAGAGTTAAACCAAAGTTAATTCATTTTACAAAATACTAGCTTTTACCCGCGTCTTCACTTCGCTACACTCGCAAAATTTTTCTATTTTTCAGCTGTTCTTTTGGGTTTTACCTATTTTTTTTTTTAAACCACCCCAAGGCGAATGAAGGCGAATAAAATGAAAAAAAAAAAAATTCAAATCGATCAAGCCGTTTTTGACTTTTAGTCAGACTAACGAACAGCAACTAATTTTTATATATAAGAGAAGAAAAAGAAATTTTCATGTAGTTCTTCGAACAAAACCAGTTCACATACCTACGTAAAACTTTGTTATATTATGTATTTCATACGCATCACACGAATGTGTCGACAAAATTAACGTACGCCCGCCATATTGAGATTGTTCAAATTGGGGAATTATTTACAAGCCGCTGTCGCACCGCGTGTCCTTTCTGAGAACTCGGGAACTTCTCCATGCCTATTCGAATTCCTGTATGGAGTAGAAATACGGCTTTATAGGAGTAAAATCATACTTTCTCCTCGACGGGCGAGCGGGGTGCGGCGTCCTAATGACCGCGCGGGGAGAGGGCCTACCTATACCTTCCTACGTATACAATATACATGCCACGACAACCACACTTTATATTGCGTTTAGCTGCCTACCCACACTCTTGTTGAACACACACAGACAACACTTTGTATTTTTTATGATATTCCACGGCACACTATTTTCTTTTTGATGAAAGGTATCTACAACTTGCAGCTCTTTTCTCCATTGCATGCCGGGAAATTTTACCCACCTCATTTAAAATCATTCTGAGGGAAAGTACTTATTGTATACTGTATTACGAGTTTGTAGGAACCTACCGTACATAAAATTTAGGTTATTTAGTTCATTTCACAGGTGCTTTTGAGGTGATTAAAAGGTCATGTTTGTCTAATTTGGGGGTGCTTTTTTTAAAAAAAAATATATAGACTAGCGCTTGACTGCGATCTCACCCCAAAGATGGCTGCATCTCTGTGGTGAGACCGCGAGATGGTGCGCGCTTGCCTAGAAAATGCCTAATCACTTTTGATTTAAAGACATTATAGGTACTTAGTTGGAAAAACGGAAGCCGCATGGGAATTCCAAACCTTTGCGGTGCGTTTTTCGTCCTAATAGTATTTTTAAAACTTTTAACGTCTTGGCGTTATTAATTTAAATGTTTAACTTAGATTGAATTGTTTCACTTAGGACCAATTAAAATCTCCCCGTCAGTTCTGGCGAGTCACGGTCGGGTATGCATATGTTAGGGCAAAAGTCGATGTTCACACAAAGTGCTGCGTCACTTACCCTGTGTCAAGTCTCAATGGACACGAGAGAAACTGTTGTTTAGCACATGTAGTCGTATCATATAACAGCATTTATTTCAAAAATCAGAAGTCATTGAACATATTCATCGCTAAGAAAGTTGTACGATGTATCATTAGATTCTGTTATGATTTCTCGTCTTTCACGATACTTCGGATTCGATGCTTAGACTTTCCAGTTCAGAATCAATTGAAGAAAATGATCCTTTCTATCTACGAGTAGTTACAGATTTGATTTTATTTGACTGGTTTTAGTTTCTTTACTCTTATCGATAAGTCCCTTAATGATCCAGCCGTACCTACTTTTTATTCATTATAAACGCAAATTAAAACTTCGAAGCAATGTCACCATTTTAGGGTGACATTGCTTCTAAGCAAAAAAAGCACTCTTATAACATCCAGTCCGTCTGTTCGTCTATAATATTATGTCACAGACATTTTATTCAGAAATTACTAAAGCGTCTAAGTAGACTGTCGAAACGAAAATCCGTCGAAACGACAACAAAGCGTAGAAAAATACAGCGACGTTTTCACGTACTCGTGTGCTCTTTTACGAATGTAAAGTTTTAGAGTATTTTATTTATAAAGTCTAAAATGAGACCAGTACCTTTATTCATAACCATGGCGTGCATATACGAATAAAGGTAGGTAAATAAGAATATGTACACTCGTGAGTGATATAATTTATGCGAGAAGTATGGAGTATTTATTCACACGCACATAGTTATTAGTTACGTAGCCTCTTATTAGAGCACCGCGGGCCACCACGTTATTAGTTACACTTATTTAAGTCATGTAGTCCGATATAAACTAGCTTTGTACTGAAACATAAATATAATAACCGGTTTTGAATATTATTATGAGCCGTAGGTAGGTACGTAGACAGAACCAGCCCTTCAGTAGCAATATTGTAACTTACTAACTATGTCTATGATTTATAAAGATAAAAGGGTTAGGTTTCTAAAAGTCTCTCGGGAACTTTTTTTTATTTTATTCGAAGACAAGATACCCCTTGATTGCGATGTCACCTGATGGTAAGTGACGATGCAGTCTAAGATGGTAGCGGGCTAACTTGGAAGGGGTATGGCAGTGTATCCCTAATCTGTTTCTACACGCCATCGTGCAGTAACGCTAAATCGCTTGACGGTACGTCTTTGACGGTAGGGTGGTAACTAGCTACGGCCAAAGCCTCCCACCAGGCCAGACCAGAGACAATTTAGAAAAGGGAATCGAACCCGAGGTTTTTCCAGGATAAAAACGTTGCTGTGTGATTGAAGAACAAATCTACAAACATACTTTCACATTTATAATACTAACTAATGTTCTGTGAGATAAAGTAGATAGACACTTAATATCAAAAACTTTTTAAGAATTGTGTTCTTTCCGCACAAATTTTATGGTAATATTTTTTTAACAATCTGCATAAGGTGTAAATTACATTGCCCTGTCAGCTAGTAAAAATATAGAGCAAATACTGACTTTTAAAAATATAACATACGATATCCAAATTGTTATTGGAATAACGCATCATCCATCAGCCGCCAAGCCGTCATAGGGGTGAACGAATCGCCAAAAAAGACAGAGACGGGCGTACCATTCAATGTGGGCTAGAAAAGAATGGCGATAGAAATTCAAGAATTTGCATAATCTGCTTGGGTACTTTATCATTGAACCACGTGCCAGTGACTAGTGCAGTCGCGGATTACGACGACCGGATTAAATCCCACATCTCGTGAAAGTTGAAAAGCACAACTCTACACGATTCTATACTAGTGGTTCGCCCCGAACTGAGACCTCGCGATATCCTATAATTCCCAAAAGTTTTAATTATATATTGTAATAATTAACTTTTAACATTAGACGCAATAAAAAAAAAATAGTTGACATAAAACTGTTTTACTGACACAGCGCCATCTATAGTGAAGCATTATAGTGAAGCTATTAGCTTCACAATAATGCTAATAGATGGCGCATTAAAATTAAATAATTTCGTTTCTTTATAACATTTATCTAATTTTAGTATTTGTTGTTCAAGTACAGGATATAACTGAATTTTCAACCAAGTTTCACGTTCTAATATTCAGTAATTCTTGACATATGGCTCAAATTAAAATCTCCACTTTGAAACCCCCCCCCCCATTTGGTCAATTTTTAGGGAAAAATTAAAAAAAATATATTTTTGTACTCTGTTCAAAGTCGTCTTTAAAAAGATATATCGCAAGTCTATGTAGAGCAACAAACAAGATTTTACTTCAAATACGCTTCTATGAGAGCCCCCCTGAAATAAAGCTTTTTATATTTTTTTATACAATGTTCGGCTGAAGGCCATCAGTTTACATATTATATTTAAATTTGAAGTAATTACGTTCAGTAATTCAGAAGTTATAGGGCTCTGACAGACATTTAGACGAACACACTTCTCTGTCTAGTAGGCAAGCGCCCTAGTTGACTCAGAGAACTTCGCTTCGCTCGTTCAATTAAAAATCTTTAAATCGAACTCGATTAAAAGTGGCTACTTAAAATTGAACCAATATACCATCTTTAAGGGCCAGTTGTATGCCAGGCATTATAAGAAAATTATCATTCGAAAATATCACCTAAAAATCATTGGGATGGCAAGTCAGAGTTGTCCTTTAGGGCCCTATATCATTAGGATGCCATGACAGCGACACCGGCAGCGCCGCCAGTCAAAACGTGTCAAATTGTACAAAATTATGTACAAAAGTACCTAATCCTACCTTACATGGCGACGGCTTGGCGTCCACACCACACCAAGGGTAACCACGGAAGCGCTGCTCACGTCGCTGCCATGGCATCCTAATGAGATTTGGCTCTTAACCTTCATTATTATAGAGTTACGAGTGAAAACTTGCGCAATCCGCTTTGCCAGTTTCTCGGTGGGCAAGTTAAACTTTAGCAGGTTAGGTTAGGCAAGTTTTTTCTTTTTCTTTAGATTTTGCATGTCATTTACACGCTAGAATGTAGAATGTTTTTTCACAGATAGAGTTAAAGCGTTGCATTCTTATCCTGCATTTGAAGTAGGTACTTTAGTTACTTATTCATTTACAATTTATAAATTGCCAATTGGTACACATTGATTAGTTTGAACTATAGAGAAATAAATTCCTAACACAATTGTGCCTGACCAAACATAGTAAGAATACAATCATCAAACTTTTATATGAAATGATAAATATCACACTGGCGGCCAGGCTCTTCCAAAAAACGCTTAACTTGTCCCGCTACAAAAGGAAAAAGCCAGCGTCTTCCGTTCGGCCGGAGCCAAAGAAAAAATCTTCGCGAGGGATCCGAGCCTTCCATTTATCATATTCCATATTCATTTATTCGTCAAGTTCTGGATTCATTTATTCGTCATGTCTTGATTTCGTCTCATTTATTATTAAAAATGAACTGTCCGGAGCAGAGCGTGAATACGACATCGGCCCGAGGCTACCGATTTAATCTTAGAATAATTTCATGCTGAATTAGGTCATTGCCCAAGAAGGTTGTAGTTTTTGCTAGCTTATATTTATGCTCTAAGCTCCAAGAACACTAATCAAGTTTTTATTCATACAAGAAACATTAGTGCATATAAGGATGCTCTAAGAAGGCGATACAGTGACGCGGAAGTCTCGCTTCAGCCAAGCTTATGGCCGTTTTACTGAAGGGCAAAGCATCGAGGTAAAATAATATCCACTGGTACCTATATTTGAACGAGCGTGCTGTAATAGATAAGTAACCAGCGCAGCTGAGCACGTGGCCGTAAATTAAATAGTGGCAATACTGTTGCTTATTACCTTGCTGCTCTAACCTTGTGTGAAACGGCCATTAGTGATAAAGTTTTTACAACAATTTAAAGTTTTAAGCTTGCGAAACCGCAATAATTTATTATTATTTCCTGTGGAGGCAAATCATCATCATCTCAACCGAAAGACATGCCCTGCTGGATCTATATAGGTTTCTTGAAAGGATCGTCGCAGAACACGATTGTGCCGCTTGTCACACCTGTAGGACTAACATGCGCGCCACGAGAAAATTTTGTCTACTTGTTTACTCGTGAATCTCTATAGAGATTCACATAGAGATTACGAATAAACGTGTGGACAAAATTTTCTCGTGGCGCGCATGTTATTCCTACTGTGCAGTACTAATATTTTGTCGATATCTATAAAATGCCTGTGAGAAAACGTAAAAATGCCTCATTTGTTGACGAGGTCACTGAGTCCACAAATCACGGTCTCGACCCTCAACCGTGCTGACCTGCGCCTGCCCGCGATGATTGATAGCGACCCGTGTGCGCGGTATCAGGAACGCGGTAACTCTTGAACGCTTAACATTTTTTAAGCCATGTAACTTTTACATTTCTGTTTGGTAGGTAATGAAATCTACGAGTACTTTTAATGTATTCACTTAGCTAAAGCCGCGAAATTATATGTGTAGGTACATTGTTTTTTTTATATTGTTCTTTAATCTTTTCTTTATTATATGTGATGTACCTTATTCATTTACTTACCTCATTTATTAAGTTATTAGACGAATTACCGAATTTCAATCCATAGATTTGGTTTTTTTAAACCGTGTGAGAACACTTTGATTTTCCGGTATTATAATAGTATAAAAAAGTAGCCTAGTTCACTTCTATAGTTCTGTAGCTATAGGTACCTATGTCAAACCCCGAAGATCAGCCCGGGCGGACACACAGGAATTCAGTTAGTCGGTTTTTTTAAAATTTGGTTTTAAATTATTATGTCAATTCTCGTTCTAATTGTATCAGATGAACTTAATAAGAAGAAGGCATTTATTGTTAAGATAGTTTGTTAATTACCAAAAAGAATGTTCAAAATAGATAGGTACTATGAATGATAGATAGGTACTATGTCCACACGACCCACATAACATTCCGTGAACCAAATTAACAAAATAGATTTATTGTCCTGCGAAAACCTGGAAAATGATATGACTAAGGGTCGAATGTGGAAGATATGCGATCCATTTGTAGGCAATCTCGACAATAAAACGTCATTCTTTGTGTAGGCTGTCGGCGAGTCGTAATTCTGCCATTTCGCCGACATAACAAATGACAGCGTATTACGAGTGGCTATCCCGTACACACTGAACTTTTGGACAGGTTCAGTATTTTTTCTTCTTTTTAAAGTTAGGTACAATTACCTACTTACTTATTTTACAATTATTATTTTTTGCTGGTCGGTACCTACTTCAATCATACAGCAACGTAGCAACTGTTTTTTTGCATAGATATATTTAAAAGCCTAGATACCTAGTCACATATATTATAATATTTTTTATCCCCGATTTAAAAAAGGTTCCTGTGGGATTTATATAAAACTTAACTTCATGCTACCGAGGTCGCGGGCAAAAGTGATTTCAGGACTAAATTCTTGTCGTTGCCTCACTCCCATCATGAGAAAATATGACTTCCAAACCTATTTTATATAACTTATTTTAATTTTCTTAATAGGAAAAATACATAACACGTCCGGGATGAAGTAAAAAAATAATCACGTATCAAATTTCAAGGTGAGCACGCAAAATTACTACAGTAACATGCCTGTCTCCAAAATCAAATTGTGGCCCAAAAAACTGGTATCGGATGCGATGGGAAGACCCGCCCCGGGGCCTCAGCGACAGGAACAAATGACCTCCACGCATCATAATAAATAAAACAATTTGTTGTTAATTAGATTTCGTGAATTTAATTTTCATGTCCGTAATTGGTCGGTGGGCACAAAGACGCTCTCTATCGGTGATGGATGATCGAACGGCGCCTTCTCACTATTTACCTTCGTTCGGTCCATCGTAATTAGACGCTTCGGAAGTTTACTTTCATTATTGCTTATGGACCTATTACTAATTCTAATATAGATTTCATAGGAGATTTAATTTGCCCTGCCGTCTGCGTTATTGTTTTGAACCGTGGGAGCTTGTGAGCTCACACTTGCCTTCATTTTATTACGTATGTAGTTATAACCAAAACATCCATATATCTACTAATATTATGAACGAGAAAATGTGTTTTGCAAAAATTCGTGTAGATTTATGTGTAGCACTTATTGTCTATATCTAAATATATAAAAGGCAAAGGTAACTGACTGACTGACTAACTGACTGACTGACTGATCTATCAACGCACAGCTCTAACCACTGGACCGATCGAGCTGAAATTTGGTATACAGGTAGCTGTTAGGACGTAGACATCCGCTAAGAAAGGATTTTGGAAAATTTCAACCCCAAGAGGGTTAAATAGGGGGTTAAAAATCGAACCTAACGTGAGCGAAGCCGCGGGTTAAAGCTAGTATAATTATAAAAGGCAAAGGTGACTGACTGACTGACTGATCTATCAACGCCCAGCTCTAACCACTGGGCCGATCGAGCTGAAATTTGGCACACAGGTATCTATTAGGACTTAGTCATCCGCTACGAAAAGATTTTTCAAAATTCAACCCAGAAGGAGGTAAAAAAGGGGTTTAAAAATCGAACCTAACGTCAGCGAAGCCGCGGGTGAAAGCTAGTTTAAGTATATTTTTCCCATTAAATTAAACAGAATAACTTTTAAAAGAAATCAAAAGACAAATCGGAAAACCTTTTCCTGTTCTAAAGAAGCAACATTGGACGTAAAGTATAAAAAATAAACAGCGAAAAAAATCTTGGAAAGTCACGGACGCTTAACTTTCTTCCCCTGTTTTATTTTTCGTTCCCTATTCTACAATATGGTACATCTCTTCCCTCCTGCGACAACAAAAGAGTCTGTCTCTTTCTTTTTAACTGATAAGTTACTTTTTTAAAGTGCAGGAAAATCGAAGTCGTTCACTGGGCAAAATTAAAAGCTGGCACTCGCAGACACAAGTCATAAAGAGGAAATATGGAGAGCGTTAATCAAATAATTCATTTTGTGCATGTAATTGTTTGTTTTCTTCTTTCGCTTTGGTCCGCGTTAATATTAATTTTGCACTAGGATTAAATTTTAGATTATTCTGACTCGTTTGACTTCCATAATCAAATAAGTAGGTACAGAGGTAAAGATTACGTATAGATTTTCCTACCTACTTTCAAATATCTTTTTCTCTCTATCTAGCCACTGATTAATAAGTGAAATATTCATCAGTACGTCTACCATGTCTACCATGATAAGTCTACCATGATAATTGGACATACATATTTGCAATAAAGAGTCAACCCACACAACTTATCAATTAAAAACTTACCTTTATTCCTTTACATTATGTATGTATTTAATTTGACAAAGGTTTGTGGGTTGAAACGTTATTGCGTATGTGCGTCCAATTATATTATCTTCTTCGGAAATACTACACCTACTTTTATTATAAATGCAGCTACGGAAAAACGAATCGGCGTGATTTTTGCATGGGTATAGTTGAAGACCGGGAGAATGTCATGTTACTTTTTTCCCGGAAAAACAATGGAATCAGCAAAAGTTAGTCTAAGATATTTTAAGAATTAAGATAAAATATTTTAATATGTTTTATCTCTGACTGTACCTAATACCGCAATGCAAATGTAACGATCTCGACGCCACAATAGATAGGGTGATGGGTAAGCACAAATTGCAATCATCCATGCTGACTTAGTTACCGTTAACAGATCATCCTTTGCATCTTTGTTAGATTCCTTCAAATCGTTTCTACATTCCAATGTAATTTATGTACTATTATGGTGACGTAGGATGCAGTCCTCACCCTCACTAGGTGAACGGATAAGTCCCTATAATTTTTTAGACCTAGTCATTGGTCGTTGCACTAATTAATTATTATCCTTCTCACTTATGATACCAACTGTACGCTTAATTTCGAGAGGAAAAGGAATGGCATGTTTGTATTGCAAGATATATTTAAAAAAAATACTATATTGTTGTTTAAAAATGAACAACCGAGACGTGAACGAAATTACTTTAAATTCGAATGCCATGAACTCGTACTATCCAAAATACATTATCGAGTGTCTGTGGTAATACCTACTGTGTTTGTAGTTCTCATACAGTACCGTAATATACGAGGAACGCTATTACCCTACTATTATTGAGATCTCGATAAAAGCCCATCACTTTTTTAATATTTTCTATTTACTGCAATGTTGGTATATATCACGCAATCATCGCTGCAATAATATACTGCAATAGCACATTTACAAGTACATTTCATCTCCAAGTTTTTTGTTTGTAGGTATATTGATTTCAAGAATATCGAATGTCTGCTTTATAATTAAAATGTGTATAATATAGTTAGTTGTGTGGAAAATTTCAAAGTGGGAAATTCTTATAAGTAAGAAAAAGGTTTTTTCACCTCTCTAGCTCAAAAAGGGCGCCTTTGCTGCCCAAAACCAGTGAGCAAAAGTCGTTTTTGCTCACTCAGTGAGAAAAAGTGTTTTGAATATAGAACGCATTGGATTGGCTTTTCTTCAACTCATCGTCTCAAGAAACGTTCAGGAATTTTGTATATAATATTGCATACCCCATATATTTTATTTCGACAAAATTTTTTAACTCTCTATTTTATTATTTAAACTATTTACTTTTTTAAAATGTGTTTTAGACTTTATAATTCTGTAACACAACATGAAACATAAAAGAAAATTAAAATTAATTAATTAATATATTTTATTTTATGAATGACACAATTCCGAACGCAGACAAAAGAGTAATATAAAATGGCGGCAAAAAAAAAATTAACTCTATTCTATATCTTAATTAGGTACTAATTTCTTAGTAGTTATTGGTGTAGTTATTTGTTGTAAGAATTTTAAAATAACAAAATGAGTGAATCTAGTGATAATTTAACATCTTCAGAATTAAAAGAATTAGTGTCTAACGCTGAATTAAACTTTGTTCCGGAAAAGTCTCGTGAAAAATACTTGAAAGCCTATGAATTATTTAATGATTGGAGATTTTCTAAGGCTGCGAAGTCCTATTCAGAGACTGTGATTTTATCATATTTCATGGAATTGTCTAAAACAAGGCAACCATCTACATTATGGAGTATTTACTCCATGTTAAAAGCTACAATCAAATCGAAATGCGACGTTCACACTGAAACTTATCCTAAACGTATTGCATTTTTGAAAAGACAGTCGGAGGGGCACAAATCTAAAAAAATCTAAAGTTTTCACCGCTCATGATATTGAAAAGTTTTTAAATAAAGAAACCTAATTTTTAAAATTTTAAAATATCCTTTATGTTTTAATAAATATTTTTCTTACATCTTGCATTTTTTCGCTATTGAGGTGAAAAGTTGTATGTATCACACGATAGCAAAGTTTTTGCTTCTTGTGCCTTTGAATCCCTAACTACTCTCAGGATTCTAACTTAGAATCACTCGCTACGCTCGCGATTCTATATTAGAATCCTTCGCTCGCTCGGGATTCAAACTAGGCACTCGCAACAAAAATGAACTTTGCTATCTTGTTGAACAAATAACTATTTATTGATACTTAGCTATGAACTACGCCTGATTTTAAAGTTAGTCACACTATATACTTGAATTTATAGGACCTAGGTACCTACATAATTATATTCAAAGAGTATTATATAAAACTAGTTGATGCCCGCGACTTCGTTCGCGTAGATAAAGATTTTTTTATTTCCTGAGGGAACTCACTTATTTTCGAGATAAAAAGTAGCCTAAGTGCCAGACTATAATCTATCTCTGTACCCAGCCAAATCGGTTCAATGTTTGCAGCGTGATTGAATATCAAACATCCATCCATCCATCCATCCATCCATCCATCCATCCATCCATCCATCCATCCATCCATCCATCCATCCATCCATCCATCCATCCATCCATCCATCCATCCATCCATCCATCCATCCATCCATCCATCCATTCCATACATTCCATACATCCAAACTTCCGCATTTATAATATTAGTAGGATATATCGTGCGGAACAGAGAACTGGGGTTTATTATTATAAAACATACGTATACATATTCAAAATTCACCAACCTATCCTTGCGCTCTTAGTATAGTTTACTTGAAACACATAGATAAATTATATGGTTGGAACAGTAGTAAAACAACGAGTGCTACAAATAAGTAGGAACATTAACAAAGTATCAAGAGAACCATTTGTTAGAGCTAAAAGTTTGAAGTTATAGCGGAGTGAAGTAAAAACTGGTGAAACAAAACGGCGGTGTTGGGAGGCCCAGATATTGATATGAGTGACTTGCACTTACCGCCCTTTGAATAACGCCGATGCTATGGACAACTACCCCACCCCACGGCGGAACTGTTTGCCTAACAAACAATGTCCTTAAACGTTATACTTGCCTGGTAATCCTGCCTAGGTTAAATATAATGCTCCGAAATTATGCTTTTTCTGAAAAATCTTTGACAGCACCTTTTCACTTCCCCTGACTAGAGTAATTATGATGAAAAATGATGATGCAATGTTATACCACAATGCTAAATCAATAACCGGTATAGTTCTTGCATTTCACGAGGGCGCGTGAGCTTTACTTGTGGCTACGTCATGTACATGCACGTTGCATAAGTGTGCCTGTCAGGAGCGTAGGTGGGAGCGGTCAGGCGCGAGCAAGCTCTCGCTCACACTTATACACATATGACAGGCACACAACCATGAGTCACGAGCCCTTGGAATTTTAGTGATAAACTACATAGACAATCTCATTTGCTTTAGTCCCATAGTAATATCCGTCATATTGATTTTGTTCGTATAAAATGTAGTCTATGTCATCCGGATCATCATAACGAATCGATTGGCACATCATTCATCAAAATCGGCTCTGTAGTTTATTCGCTACGATGGAACATTCGTAAGTAGTCACATACATACATACATTTGGCTTTGCGATATTCGGATAAAAAGTTAGAATAGAAAAAAATCATTTCTTTATAGGTACAAATAAACTTTTACAAAGTGGCTGGGAATGCCGTTCGGCTCATGTTAGTCCAACCTTATTCATCTAAAGCTTCTAAACAGACAATGTTATGTTTTATGATAGGTAAAAAGTTGGCACCCACAAACTTTACTAGTAAAGCGACTACATTCT